>CM040429.1:40496304-41096304 GCA_022702705.1 Papilionanthe hookeriana x Papilionanthe teres | reverse complement strand
TGATTATCGACCCCTTTCCTATTAACGATCTCAAAATCAAATTCTTGCATTAAAAGTATCCATCGAATCAGTCTTGGTTTTGCATCCTTCTTTTGTATTAAATATTTAATAGCAGAATGATCAGTATGCAATATATATTTAGCTCCAATTAAGTAAGATCTAAACTTTTCAAAGGCATAAATGATCGCTAATAACTCTCTTTCAGTGGTGGTGTAATTAATTTGAGCATCAGTAAGAGTCTTACTAGTGTAGTATATAATAACATAAAAATTTCAAAATCATTTGAGTTAAATTTAATTAATTATGAAGTGATAGGTCATATAGGGGCAAAATTGCAATTTTGAGATTTAAGCCTCAATTAATATTTAGGCCTAAGCAAAGGAAAATGGGAAACAAATGATCATAATTGAAATATCTAGATGATTGAAATACAAGGGACCTAATGGTAGAAATCAATCTCACACTTCTCCACATTAAGGATAAAATTGTAATTTCTTGAATTAAGGAAATTTCAAAGATAATTTAAATGATTCTAAGGTGAGAGGTTTAAATTTGGAAAATAATAATTCACCAATTTAGAACCCCTACTCAATGGTTTAATGATAATTCAATATTTTGATAAGAATTAAGCATCACAAAACTCAGCATTTCCTAATATTACAACTCAACCCATTAAGTCTTAAGGGCTTAGTAGTGAGTTAGACTTAATCAAGACTTGCTTAATGAGGTTTAGAAAATGAAATATAATCAACTTTAAAAATTTTGGAACACTACAAGCCCAACACTAAAATAAATTGTCTAAATCTCATAATCAAATCAATTTGCCCCTAAGGGGCCTTCACCCACATATTTTATAAATGAAATATCAAGTGATAGTTACCCCATTCATTCGGATAATTGAAAAATCAAGATTCATTGAACATAAGGGTACGAAATGGATGAATTATTTAGCAAGTATAAAAAAGTTCAAATGAACTTGAGATGATTTAAAAGGTTGGTGAAATATCTAGGGTGTTCCTTGGATCTTTTCATGAGTCTTCTAGATATCTTGGAGGGCAACTAGATCTATTATACTTCGCTAAAGAAAAATCATCCTCACAAATGATCAAATAGGAAACCATCAAGTTATGACAAAGTATTTGGTAGGTGTTTTTTTAAAACAAACAATTTTCAAACATGCAATTTTAAATTCCCTGTAAAATTACATATTTGTTGGAAAAGGCTATTCTTTCAGCTGGAGTATGAGAAGATGACTGGTACGCTTTTACAGTTTACAATATTTTCTTTTCTTGCATTTACTCTACTATATTTTTCTGCTTATAAAACTTTCATGTCAAAACTGAAACTTTTAGGATAGCCACAAAACCAAAATAAAACAAAAATCAAATTCACCGCCACAACAAATCAAAATACAAGAACTCAAAATTTAATCACAAAAAAAACAAAATCACAATTGCAACCAAATTAAAACTTCTCTTTGTATGATCAGGAATCCCTCGGAGGAGATAACTCATGGTTACTAACGAGATTTCCCATGGTCTGAATGAAACTACCGAATTCATTTAGTTGAAATTGGTAAATTCATTTGGACTAAGTGAATTCAAAGAAAATAGTGGTGTCGGAACGAGGGATGGGATTCTAACTAATGTTGTTATAATAAACTTAAATCCCCCCAATAAGACATTAAGACACCTCAATTTAAATATCTCCAAAGCATAACACTTTTCTCATCTCTTCAATTTGACACTTCTAAAATTAAACATGTTGCAAAG
Source organism: Papilionanthe hookeriana x Papilionanthe teres (assembly GCA_022702705.1). Classification (NCBI taxonomy): domain Eukaryota; kingdom Viridiplantae; phylum Streptophyta; class Magnoliopsida; order Asparagales; family Orchidaceae; genus Papilionanthe; species Papilionanthe hookeriana x Papilionanthe teres. The sequence goes on along the minus strand of CM040429.1, from coordinate 41,094,532 downwards.
AGGAGCTTGGAGCTTACACAGTGAGCAGCATGTTCATCTTCAACAGTAAAATTCCTTTTTTAGAAAAATAACAATTCATAGGATTCCAAGGTAGCATGCCTTGTGCAACAAAAACCCTCACTTTATCTCTTTAGGCCTTTGCACCTCGGGCAATATAAGCACTAAACTCATCTTAGGATTATGAGGCTATCATCGGATATGACATAAATCCTCCTATCTTCCAAGCTATTCACATGATCAGTATCAAGTGAATGTAAGCCCTAAATAATAAAATTGACAGGATGAAACATCAAATAATTACCTCAAATTAAAGCCAAACAATAGGATAGTTTGGGAGGATAACAAGATTCTTCTTGGATCTATGCCTTCCCCTATCTTAATCTTCCTTTGAATTCCTATAAAAACTGTTCTAAATTTGAGTCACTCATCTATTGGATTTTCTATTATCACATTAACTTGAGGAACCTACCCTTGGAAGTCATGAAAATAATATTTCCTGATCTAATTCGAGAGTTTTCTTAAGTGCCTTCAGCTATTTAAGATGTAATTAACTATAGGTGCTTGCCCTTATAGGAAACTTTAAGACCTCATATTAGTATAAACCCTATCTAGTTGCTTCATATTAGATAGAGGAATTTGTCCGTCAACATAAACAGTTCGTAGACTAAAAGGATGTCATGGATTTTTTAGTATATTTGATCAAGCCACACTGCCAAGCAATGCATCTATTCTTCTGGATAGATGCATGGCTTGTGGTGTAATGCTTGATTATTTAAACTATTAGTTGTATGAGATCAGTTTGATTTCATAATTTAAAATTAAAATGATATTTTATAAATTCTCTAAATAGTATATATATAAATTAAATTGAAACATTTTGTGCCAACAATTGCCACCTCATCACCTCTCTTTTTTCTATTGGCTCAATATCTTATTCATGACCCTCCTCCATCTCCATCATCTTCCTCTTTTATTTTTTTCCCAAACTCTCATCAGCTCCCTCATTAATAACCAACCTAAAATTGCTCCCTCTTAAGGCCAAATTAAAACTAATTCCCCTCTTTGCAATATAATTTCCTCCACAAAACCAATCCTCAAACCCCTAACCAAAGTACTATCAGCCTCAATCTCAAAAAATTGAAGTCCTCTCCCGTTTCCAAAATCCCTACCCGAAATCTGCCCCCCCCCCCCCCCTCTTGCCTAAAACCTTCTTTAGTCACCCCTCTCTTGGTTGAAATCTCTTTTCTCCCCACCAAATCGTGGAGATCAAGGCACCAAGTAAGGAGAATTACAAGTCAAGAAAGATTTAAAGCAAGTCAAGGAATTCACAGTAGAATTTTTGAAAAGGAAGGTATAACACTTAACTTGCAAAGTTACCAATTTCCCATCAAAATTTTGAAATCCTCTAATGTTTCTTGCACATTACATATTATTTTTCAAATTTCACCATCAATCGCTAAAACTTTACATATTTTTCTTAATGTTATGTGTTGATTTTTAAAATTTTCACCATAAAATTTAAAAGTTTCTCATGATTTCCTCATGTGAAATGCTTAATTTAAAAACTTTTTACCATGTAATTATTAAATTTCTTGTGGGTTATTGTTTTATCATGTTCTTGTTAAAATTTTCCATCAATTGTCACATTTTACATGTCAATCTTTAGGAATATTCTTATGTTAGTGTGCTCTATGTTACATCTGCTAGCTTGAATCCATAGTGCTTTTGATTGAATTTTTAGGATAATGTGTTTTTGAGATGTTCTATTATGTAACTAGCATCTTCTTGCTTCCTTTGGATTAGAATAAAGAACCCTAGGCTTCAGACTAAGAGACACGTGTTTAACCACATGGAAAAGCTTAGTAAACATCTTGACATCATTTATTTAGCTTTAATTTGGTCAAACCAAAAAGATTAGTGCAAAATCCATGCAATACTGAAAACTACACCATGTGTACCCCTTTGGCCGAACCAAGGATCCATTAACCAACTTTAGAAAATTTTTTAATCTCTGATTATCATCTTACTCAACCATAAAAACATTTAACCTTTAATAATATGCGCAAATTGATCCTTAAATGCTCTAAATACCCCTAATTATCTCCTAAATCGAGCCTTAACACCCTAAGTTAATAACTAATTAATTGGTTCATGAAATTCTTGATTAAATCACTAATGAATTTAATCAAATGATAAATCACTTTATTAAACTAAAAATCACTAGTTAATTCATTAATCACTTAATTGAAAACTAAATTGGTCTAATGAACTCACATAGGTGACCCATTAACCTATAAACCAATTAGGTGATCCATTAACCTATTATCCAACTAGGTAGCCCACTAAACCACTTAATCAACCTATCAAATTAATTAATAAGACAAATTGAAACATTATTACTCTAATCAAATTAATAACACACTTAAATTTTAAACTATTTAAATAAATCATTAAATATATTAAAAATGAAATAAATCACCCAATATTTTTATCAAAACATTATATAATGAATTGAATAAAATTTGGAGTAAATTAGTTTGAATTTAGACCATAAAAAATTCTAATGCTAAACTCATGAAAAATTTTTAAACCATAATTTAAAACTTTAATCCAAAATTAAAAAAAAACATTAATTTAATAAAATAACAAAATAGTTAAATAAGTAAATAACTCACAAAATAATTAATAAAAATTATGCAAATAAGTAGTATAATTATTAAATATTTAATTCACCTCTTAAATTATTTAATTCATGAATTTAATTGAATAATAAGTTAAAAATAATTATTTAATTCACCAATATTTTGACTAAACAATTTAAATGTTTAATTAATTCATTAAATAAATAATTACAAATTAATGGGTTAACAAGAAAACACATAATTAAAACATTAATTTAATCAATTAATAACACATGTAATTAAAATTATGAAATATTTGAATAAAATATAAAATTTTTAATTAACCCATAAAAGACTTAATTGGAATATTTTAACAATCAGCTAATAATCAATTAAATAATTAATCAATCGCCAAACCCAATCAGATCCTAACCTAAGCCTAGCCAACATTAGTTACGTCCACCATAACCCAAGAGAAATAGGAAAGAAGGAGGGAGACACGCTAATTGTGTGAATGTGCCTACTAAGGAAACATATGAAAGCCCTATTGATTTACCTTATGTAAAATAGAGCATATTCATTTTTTCCAAGTTCATGTAGGTTTTTCTATGTTTGGTTGGTAACTTCATGTGATACAGAATGTTTTATGTGTACATATAAGTGGAAAAAATAAAGGAAAACATTTGATGTGTGATGTTGCATGTGTGTGTGCTTTACATGCATACAATGTGGATACATGAGGGCATGCTTGCATGTAGTAATGTTGCTTTTACTTTCCTGCAAGTTAGATAAATTTTCTTTTCTATGAGTTAGGGTATATGTTAGGAGGTCTCAAAATAGAAATGTCCTCAGGATAAACCTAGAGTATCTGTGGTTAAAGAACGTATAGGAAGAAAAATTAAACTTCTTAGGCTAAATAAGAGAGACTTTTGTGAGCTTCAAATGACTAAATATAATATTAAATATTTATAAGTAAATTAAATGTGCTCTAAAATTGTATGTTGTTTAAATTAAAAAAAAAATTACCCACAAGAGAAAGTTTTTCTACTTTAACTAAATGTGCTCTAAAAATATATGCTTTTAAATCTAAAAGAGCTCATGAAGCAATAATTTTTTATTTCAAATTAAAATTTATCCAAAATGCTTAATTTTAAAATTTAGGAAAGCTCAAAGTGTGTCTCTCACAAAGGAACCCTTTAATGATTTAAATCTCTTAAAGACTAAAGAGTATTTTAAAAGTTTAAACTCTTTCTTCCTTAAAAGAAAAAGTTCAGAACTCATAAAATCTTTCCAGAATATAAAGTTCTTCTTCAAAACTAAAGTTCTTTTTCAAGATTCAAAACCTTTTTCAAAGCTAATATTAAGAGACTTTTCTAAATACTTAATACCCTTTCAAAGTTCAAAACTCTTTTTAAAATTCAAGAAAAAAAATCTTTTCAAAATCAAAAGAGCCTTTTCAAAATTTAAAGAATTAAAGAAACCTTTTTTAAAAGAGCCTTTTTTATGGTGCAACAGAATTAAAATACCTTTTTAAAGGAACCATATTTAAAAGCTTTTTAATCATTTAAAAGACCTTTTCAAAAAAGATTCAATTAAAATGATCCTTTTCAAAGAAATTTTCCAAAGTTCCTTTGAGCATAGGATAAAAGAACTTATAAGTTGGTCAGGCTGACTCAATTATTTGGCCTAGTTAAGAATTATATATTGCCTAGCACGAGTGTCTACCCAAATAAAATGTTGTTTCTCCCAAAAAAAAGTATATGATTTCGTAGCCTTGACCTATGAAAGTATACTTTTTGGGTCATTATAAATCTAGGTGTTTCATATATAAGTAAACTCATTTCTCTCACCTTTTTTGGTTACAAAACTACTTTTTCAAAACAAATCTTCTTGTATGAAAAGTAAAATATTTTTAGTGAAAGCATGAGTCAGCAATAAATATGAAAGGTTTAGAATTTGAGTTTTTAAGTTAAATTGTTCTAAATATAAAGTCTTAAATTACACATACTTCAAATCCTAACAATGAGGAACAAGAACACTTAAAATAGATAACTGAATTCAAACCATATAGGAACTGTGATTTTATGGCATCAACCGCCATCCTAGGAAAACACTGAAAACTTTAGAAGAATATTGATTTGTCACCATAACCAATAAACTTAGCAATAAAGAAAGTCACTGCTTAAATATTAAACATGAACAATAGTTAAAAATGACCATCTCTACCTTTTTACCACCACGCCCTAGAATAGGTCTAAACTATGAAACTTAGATTAATAAATGTAGATGAAAACCTAGGTCCACACACATCCTAGAATAGTCTAGTCTAGAAGCTTATGATAGTTTACCAGGTAGTCAATATATAATTTCTAAGGACTAGGACATGTAAAATAAGAAAGAACCTACCCCTTAGATAAAGTGGATGCCCTAGAAAGAAGTAACACGTGGTTATTGACAAGGCACCCTAAACTGCTTAATAGTAGGACAATCTACCTTAGCCATGGCTATAACAACAAGAAAGAACTCTCGCTATTCAGTTGGTTAATAATCTGATGATACCAATATATGAATGTCCAGTCATTATTGAAGATTGAATATGTTGCAATTTTGGTTTAGAAGATGGAAAAGATCATAATCATATATAGAATGTCAATTGTCATCCAAAAAGTGCCCATTCTGTTTTACAAAATTTCAATGGCTCATCTTCTCTTCCATTTCTAGCTCCACAATTAATAACACAAGTGCTTGTTGGATTTTTGTATACTTTTTATAATTTTTGTCATAATATTGAGACAATTTGTAGTTGTGATTGTTGTGTAATCAATCATGAATTAAAATACTTTAATTATGAGATATAATGTGTAAATTTTTTTCTTCAAATGAAAATAACATTTTCTTTGGTTTCGAATTGTAGCTACTCGAGTAACCTATGAAATTGTTATGTTAGTTATATTAAATACTAATGTAATTCCAATTCCATGCGATCGATGAAAGTGGCACTAATGGAAGTCTATTTTTGGGTATGACTTATAAATTTGATGTTTCAGTTGTGTGAAAATACGTAAATACTGCTGTTTCCTGTGCAATATATGTAAAAAGCCCCCCAATATAAAATTAAATTTCAAAAGAAAATTGGTAGTCTAATCTTAGGCCGTTATCATTAGTATTAGTTGATGTAGATATAATATTTTTTAGTACTTTGGAGGTTCTAGTCGGTCAATAGTAATCCTTTAATGAGTTTTTTTGGGTAGCATTTACATTTATACCCAACACCTAAAATTTGATATTTACATGTTTATCACTCAAAATTTTAACATCAAACAAAAACTACCACTATATTACTTTTCGAAAACTAAAAATGCTAGTGTAATTATTGTATATAAATAAAACTTTTGTTGTTTGAAGAATTGTATGGTATGTATGTAAATTTTCAACTTTTTTTCCACTCCTCCGCCAACGTGCTGCATATTCCAGCACCTCCTATAATGAGTTGATGAACACCGAGAGATGCAATGATTTGCATGCAAATCACCCAATTTATAGAAACAGCTCCGCCAAAAAAGAATTTTTTAACCCCAAATTTCCGGGGCTTCCCTTCCGCAAATCCTCTAACAGCACTCATACCCATTCTTCATCTTTTCCCCTCACCCACTTCACCTCTCCCTTCACTCCACGGCCATCAAGTAGCAGCCCAATCGTCTCTTCCCACAAATCTTCTACAATTCCGACACCACAGAGCTTTACAGATGGCCTCCACTGGAATTCAATCTTACGATTTAGAGTCAGTGCTGGTCTCTTTGAATCTGCTCTCTCCCTCTTCTCTTCAATGCTGGCAGGCAGCGCCCGTCCCGATCATTACACTCTACCTCTGGTCCTACGAGCAGTTTCGGGCCTCCCTGCTCGTGAAGGCCTCGGCAAGACGATCCACTCTCTTGGTATCCACCTAGGTTTCTGCGTTGATGCCTATTTCTGTAATTCTTTGATCGCTATGTATATTAGATGTAATAATACTGTTTATGCTCGCAACCTGTTTGATGAAATGCGTGACAGAGATGTGGTCTCCTGGACCACCCTGATCTCTGGCTATATTCAGAACAGAAACATCTTTGAATCCTTCAGACTGTTCCACGAGATGAGAATCTCTGGCATTGAGCCCAGTTCGGTGACATTGGCTGTCATTCTCAAAGCATTTGAAATTAAAAAATGTTGTGATGGAGGGAAGCAAATGCATGGATTTGCAATAAAGAGAGGGTTTGGTAGCCATGAGTTGGTCCAAAATTCTATTTTGACAACTTATAGCAAGCTGGCTTATATTAAGGAGGCAGAGAAGCTCTTTGAGTGTATAGAGGAAAGGGGTTTTGTTTCATGGAATATTCTGATGTTGGCATATTTTTCAGCTGGAGATTTTTCCAAAGTGATTGATTGCTTTCAGGGAATGATAGCTGAATTGTATCCTAGCCCTGAGACACTGACCCTCATCATCTCAGCTTTGGGCAAGTGCAGAGAACTTCGGTTGGGCCAGCAGATTCATTGTTATGCCATAAAGCATGGACAGATTGACATGGTTCTTCAAGCTTCTTTTATGGACTTCTATGCACAGTGTGCAGATTTAGCATCTTCTTTCTCATTGCTTCAAGAATTTGGCACCAACAATTGCAGTATCCCTTGGATAGTTATGATGTGGGCATTTGTACAAAGTGGGCAGTTTAGACAGGCTATTAGTTTATTTCAAAGAATGCAAAATTTAGGTTTAGTGCCAAACGCTGATGCTCTGAGGTGCTTGGTTACTGCATGTACTCACTTGGGTGCCCTGCTTCTGGGAAAAGTAATCCATGGTTACTTGTTAAGGCGTCAGTTAAGTGCTGAATCAGAAGCAGAAAGGCTTGAAACATCCATTCTTAACATGTATGCTAAATGTGGTAATATCATTCTTGCGCGGAGATGTTTCGATAATATGGTAGACAGAGATATCGTGGTTTGGAGCTCGATGATTGAAAGCTATGCAGTCCATGGAATGGGATTAGAAGCTATGAAGCTATTTCGTCAGATGAAGGAGGCAGGAGTCAGCCCCAACAGTATAACATTCCTAAGTTTGTTGTCATCATGCAGTCACTCAGGTCTTGTGAATGAAGGCTGTCAGGTGTTCAATTCTATGACTGAAAGGTTTGGCATAAAAGTTGAGTTAAACCATTATACCTGCATGGTAGACCTTCTTGCTCGGTCTGGAGAACTTGTTGAAGCCTTAAATTTGATTAATTCCATGGATGTGAAACCTGATGGGAGAATTTGGGGAGCTCTTCTTGCTTCATGTAGAGTGCACCAAAATGTTGATATTGGAGACTATGCTGCTCAAAGACTGTTGCAATTGGAACCAGATAATGTGGGTTACAATATTATTATGAGTAGCATTCAAGCTGGTGAAAACCAATGGGCTAAAGCTGAAAGAATCTGGAAGTCCATGGATGAAATAGAGTTGAAGGGCAGACCAGGTTGGAGTTGCATTGAAGAGAAGGGAGGGTTTTCCGTTTTTGTTGGTGCGGATGACTCGCATTAATGATCAGAAGATATATATGAGACATGTTGAATTTTATAGGTATTGAGGAGATCAAATGCTTGTGAAGCAAAATTAGGTGGATTCCTCTCGAAGAACCTGTCTTTTGCTTGTATATGCTTTTTGATAGCTATCCTTTTCTGTTCTTGAAGCTTTTGTTTTGTAGTAGTAGTAATAGAGGTAAGACTGTATTGAAGGAAAGCTAAGAATCATGGTTTTGTTGATATTTTATAATGGTGGGAATTTTTCAGCAGTTATACAATTCATTTTTTATTGAAAAGAATTCTAAGTTTTTATGTGAATTCTATTTCTTCTTGCTATATGACATGGTCCTTCGCGTTTTGAGAAAGGAATAGCTTTTTTATAAATTTTATTTGGTCTAACACCATGCCATATTTAGAGAATGCTATAGGTTTAACTTGATTAAGGCAGAAGATGAACACCTTTTGGACCCTAAAATCTGAGGCATGCTTGAAAAGAACAGACGAGTCTTCTTCCTGTTTTGTCGCAAGGATTCTCTCTTTTGGTCTGATGATTTTCTTCTCCACTAAAAGAGCTCCCCGAATCCACCCCGCCTCCCCAATCCCCCCCCCCCCACCCCCCAACCTCTTCTTTTTCGAGATTCTCCTTCCCCCTCCCTATCTGAGCTTTCCTCCCTTTTCTTGGGAAAAATATCCATGTCGTATGTCGATAACGTGTATGACGACGTGGCGGCCGGTAGTTGGTCATCCGTACGTGCTGGGTCCAGCCGAAATATTTTCTCCTTGTCTTAAGCCCTTGATCTATGGTCAAACCCTACTTTCTCGGATGTGGGGCAACATGTGGAGTCCAACTCTATCCGGATTGTTGGTATTTTGGCACACCTGTCTCCTGCTCTCAAGGCGCTTTGATCTTTTAAAGAAGCTCTGTCTTCGAAGAATGTTGATTCTTCTTGAGCTCGAACTCTCTATAGGGTATGCTTGCTATCTTTATGTCTGATGTGTTTCTTTTATAGTTCACACTTGTGGGTAAATTTTCCTTTAAAGGGCCTCCTATGACTGCTATCAGATATTTCTATGATCACGTGAAACTTGACGGCACCTTTATTGTTGGTTTATTGGATAACATACATATTTCCATTAAGTTAGGAAATAATAAAGATTGCAGTATGATTTTTTCCCATAGATTTTACTATATTTTTTACTGGCAAATGCGTTTATTAAAATGGACTCCTTTCTCTAATATTAAAGAAGAGTCCCCTATAGTTCCTGTGTGAGTTTCTTTCCCTAAACTTTAGACTTCATCTCATAAAACACCATATTTTTTATTCGGCTTCTTCTTTTCTTAGCTGCCCCCTCCAAAATTGCCAGGCTACAGCTACCAACTCAGTCCTTCTGCAGGTCGGGTTTTTATTGAATTGGATGTTTTTAAAAAGCTGTTTTGTGCTATTTAGATGGGATATGAGAATCTAGCATGCTCAAGTTGACAAAGACATGGATTTGCTTTCTGAAATCTTCCTTCTAATCCTATTATAAATGATGAGGTGCTTGCAAAGGTAACACTGGTTTTGATGTAAATTTATCTTCCTCTTTAAATGATAGTGATAGGAGAAATGCTGTTAATACTTTAGTAACAACTACTTCTAATAATTTATACTTGGCGCATTCTCTTCTAATCTGACCATGATATATCTAAATTTAATGACTTATCTTTTATTGTAACTGTGCCTAATATTGTTGAATTGGAGAAACAAAAGGGGCAACTAATTATTTTACATACATTTGATGAATCTGTTTTTCCAATTGCTTCTATTATTGAAGCTGCTCTTTATGGTTGATTTAGAAGAGGACAACGGTGATTTCAAAATGGTCACTAGAAAATAAGGCAAAGGAGTTGAGACTGGTTTGGCTTCCAATTCTAGGGCTTTTAATTCATTTCCTTTTTAGTGTCCATGTGTAGCATTTATTCTAGATGTCCGAGGAGTTGGTTTCTCTATATTAGAAATAGGGTCTAAAACTTTTATAGGATTTATAATATTCTTTTCTTAAGCTTGCTGAACCTATGGTGCAAGTGGATAAACCTAACATAATCTGTAAATATCTAGGTTTTCATTTTTGACATGCCAACCTTCCTACAAGTTTTGAATTTATTGGTTGGGTTGACTTAAAGCTAATATTATTATTGATTATAATCAATTTTTACATGCTTCTGTTTCATTCCACCAATCCTCTATTTTATGTATTTGTGTTTATGGTAATTATTCTAAATAAATTATAAGGTACCTTTAAATCAAGTTAGATTAATTTTGGTACAATTACTTCTCCTTATTGTGTGGGTGCTGATTTTAATGTACTTATTTCTTCTAATGAACATTTAGGTGTTTCTCCTGACACCAAAGCTATGGATGATATTGTTGGCATTCCATCTCGATCTAGCCAACCTGTTACCATTTAGTGAGTGATGTGAGGCCCCATGGCATTCCTCATTAAAGTAGTAGGTGACTCCCATTCAACTTGCCTACCTCTAGAAGAGCGACGTAAGACTCTAAAACAGCCCTCATCGACGTTGTGCATGTGTTTTTTTAACACCTCGATTCATGTGTGGTCATGCCTCTACGACCCCCGGACCCCCAGGTCCGGTCATGCCTCTACGACCTCTAGAACCCATAGCCAATGTTCACTATCTCTCAGATGATGATGTGAGAATCCTAGCTTTCATCACAGACATAGTTCGGGAGTTGAGGTATGCGCTTCAGTAAGTTCGCATGACGGATCAGAGTCTCTTGGCGCTTTTTCATAACTGATCAGTGCAGACTAGGCTCAGGTGTGAAGTAAGTTTCGTTGACATTCCTTATCGAACTAGTCAATCCGTTACCGCTTAGTGAGCGATGTGAGACCCCCTTACATTCTTCATTAAAGTAGTAGGTAACTCTCTAACCGACATGCCTACCCCTCATGAGCGACGTAAGGCTCGACGACAGTCCTCATTGATTTTACACTAGCGTTTGAAGTTTCAATACATTAATTTTTGTGTGGTCATGCCTCTACGACCCTTGGACCATCAGGTTGGGTCATGCCTATACGGCCCTGAACCCATCCTTATGTCATGGCTCTACTGCCTTTGTACCTATTTTTTGTGGTCAGGCTTCGGCCCCTGAACCACTGTGTTGGTTCATGCCTCTATGAATCCTGACTCATTGTTTAGCCATGCCTCTATGGCCTCTAAACCTACCCTGCAGGTTGCATGTTCATGCCTCTACAACTTCTAAACCAAAACTTCTGGTAATGCCTCTAAGGCCTCTGAACCCACTGCTTGGGTTGGATGTAAGTCTTGTGCATTCCCCCTCACTCCCTAGGAATGGATATAGCTCTTGGAGCACTCTTTACTAGGGCATCTGGCTATTTTTGGCCGCTTAGGTCATGTTTGTTGTACTACTAACCTAGGCTCGATAAAAAAATTAAGCAGCTGCCAACAAATGCATTCCGCTTAGGGCTGTAAACGAGCCGAGTTTGAGCGAGCTTAGGCTTGGCTCGTGTTCGGCTCGTTCGAAATTGGCTCGTATTCAAAATGGCTCTTGAACAACGTGTTTGTGTTCAGCTCGAAAAACTTATTTGTGTTCGTGTTCGGCTTGTGTTCGGCTCGAAATTGGCTCATTAGAAAAAAACGTTTTATTCTTCACAGAACCATCCATAAAAAACGAAAAAAAACTTCTATTCTTCAGTTTTCACAAAGTCGTCCATAAAAAAAGAAAAAATTATGTTCTAAAGGCTAGGACTGTAAACGATAGCACATACGCCTAAACCTGTATGAATCGCCGCACAAATGCACCATGACTGAACTAAATTTCATAAAACTTTCTTATATGAGATCTCATCTTTAAAAAAATGCAGATATAAATGCAATATGCGAGATTTCACTGCTAAAACCCTATAAAGCTAAGTTTCATTCAAAAAAATCCAAATAAATCTAAAAGAAATTTAAGAAAATTTAAGATAAGAGCAAACCTGAGGATAGATATGAAATATTAGAGAAAATATACTCAGAGATGAATCCTAGGTTGCTAAACAAGCAACTGATGAACCAAGTAAGACTATCGAGCAACCACACAACAATACTTAGCAAACGAGCCAAGAATACCAATGAAAATAGAAGTAGATATTAGCAGAAGAACACGGACGACAAACCCTAAGCCGTCGCGATCGAGTAGAGTAGAAGACTGAAGAGGAAAAGGGAAAAGCGGTCGAAACCGAGAAACTTTGAGACTCGAGAAGCGAATGGGGATTGGGGAGGGTCGGTTAGGGTTTAGTATTAGATATATTATATTATATAACTTATATTATATTACTATATAAACATATACTATTTATTAAGTAATATTAATTTATTATTATAACTAATTTATTTTATATATTATAATATGATTTCATTTATAAAATATGCTAATTTAGTTTTTAAAAATTTTAATTAATTATAATTTATAATATTTAATTTTATGAATATTTATTATGTATTTATTTATCTATTTATTTATTTATTTTCGAGCCAATTCGTGCCGAACACGAGCGAACAAACAGTTGTTCGTATTCGGCTCATTTACATTTCGAGCTTAAAAACTTTTTCATGTTCAGCTCGTTAGGCTTAACGAACGAGCCGAATATGAGCTGCTTAACGAGCCGAACACGAGCTGTTCAAGAACAACGAGCCAAATTGACAGCCGTAATTGCGCCTTAACGGCGCAGCACACTTGTTGAGGGTCTTTGGTTAGGATCAAATTTTGATGTCGCGAGTGTAAAATATCTGCTTGAGCACTATGGAACATTGTTTGATGTCTGCGGTAATTCTCGTAATACAAGACATCTATTTGAGAACTTTTGGCAAATGTTGAGGGGCACGCTGCCAGAATCTTTTTGTTCGACTTTGGTCATCGCTTAGGTGAAGGCTGACCAGCATTTTGTCTGTTTGATTGCTTCGATTGGGCCAATATATCTTATTCGTCGTACCACACGTAAAATTATCTTAAAATGGCTTGTCCACCGGTGAATTTGGCTGAATGACAAAACAGACTACGATAGCATGTCCAAAATGTTGACTTTACCCGAGAATCATAACCATTTAGTTATGGTTTCGAGTACGAGCAAGTAATATGCAAATGGAGACTTTTAAATAAATAAATAATAATAGTAGTAAAAATAATAATAAATAAAAAATAAAAATCCTATTTAAACATACGCCCGCAGCACCTCTCTACCGAGCTCTTCCGTGTGTCCTAGCTTCCTTGTGCCGCCCAGTCGCTCGAAGCTCCCTGTCGTGTCGTATCCAAAGCTCGCCGGGCGGCGCTCCTTGTTGGCGAACGCTCCACCTCTAACGCTCTCCCTCATGCCGAAACTTCCGTCCAAGCCTACCTTCCCACAGTTGCTCGGTCGTTCTCCCCGTCTCTGCTAATCGCACACACGGGCCGTTTCTGCTACTCTGCGATGTCCCGCCAGCCTTCCTCGACGTCGGCGTCCAGCTCCCACCGGCCCTAGCTCTCTCCCACGCTTATCCCTAGCCGGATTCTGAGCGTATTCGAGCCTAGTTCAGTGCTCGCGATCACGACTATCTCTCCCCACCAGTGAAGCCTCCTCCGACGTGAAGACCTTCCGCTGGTGTTCCACAGCCGGCTGTCGCCTCCTTTGCACGCAGAACCTATGGCAGAGCTTACCCCCTCTTCCCTTCATTTCTTTGGTTCCGTTGATGAGCTCCTCCACCAAAGGATCTCGTCGGTCCTCATTCCCTGGTGGTTAAAAACCTCACTGGAGTTCCTTACCGTTAATGGATAGTAATGGTATCGTAGTGTGAAAGGCTTCTCTCTTTTCCAGGAGAGCTTTCCGGACTTTGTTGGACGTGAAGCAAACTTCGCGACGGTTTAACCTTCGAATCACTCATTTTCTCCTTCTTAGCTAGCTCTAGGGTTAGACTAGGCGTGTGGGTTTGGTCACCTCCATGAGGTGAGTGATCCGGCATACATTAGTCGGCACGACCACTCTACTTTTGTAATGGACCATTGTATTCCCTAGAGGAAGCCTTAGCGTAGGTTTTCATGCGCCGCCATATTACCCCACAGAGCCGAGTTATTTTACGTCTTGATCCTTAGGCCAAAAATCTCAGCGGGATGGAGTTCCCCAACTTTCCTCGGAGAATTTGGGATGCTTAGGCTTTGCAAACTGAGAAAAGATTTGTAGCTAGCTCATTTGTAAAGCCTTGAGGAGTCCAATAATAGGAAAATGTTTGTATATAACCCATTTCACAACATTTTGGAGTTTCCCCATTGGGAATTTGGGGGACAAAATCCCTACACGCCTCGCCAAAGCAGGAGGCGGCTATGCCCTACATTCAAAATGCTAAACCCTAGGTTCCCCAAATGAGGTCATTAACACAAGCATGGCTTGGTATCGGGCATTATCATGTTTTGAACCGTCATCTGCATGGGTATGCCTTCCATGGTGCATGTTGCATTGGCACGTTGCCTCGATTGGCCGTCTTGGGCCGATTGGTACCACTTTTGCCTTGATTGGCTGCCCTGGCCTGGTAGGCATTACCTTTGCCTTGAATGGCCTCCCCCGCCCGGTAGGCATCATCTTTGCTTTAACCGGCTGCCTGGCTTGGTAGGCATTACTTTTGCTTGATTAGTCGTCCTGGGGCGATCAGCGTCTCTTGTGCCTCGATCGGTCGATCGACATCACTTGTGTCTCGATCGACTACCCTAGGCCAAGTGACATCACTTCCATCTTAATTGGCCATCACGACCTGGTCAACTTAGTATTTCGGTCCAATTGACCATCCTGGCTCGGTCGACCGACCACTTTGGTTTGACCGGTCATCCCGACTGGGTCGATCGATCTCCTAGGTCTAACCGACTATCCCACCCTGTCGACCGATCACTAGCTTGGGTGTATGTTTTGCATGTGCATGTGTATGTACGTTTTCTCACACGACATACTACATTTTGTATGTGTTTGTTATTTGCATGTACATGTCTTGTATTATATGTCTCGCTTGATGTTTTGTATAATTATTATCATTTTTGTGAGACGCGTGTTATATTGTCCATCCATACTCTCGCTGCACCTGTGTGATTTTTCCTAGTAAGGATCACCATCTTTCGGGCCACTGCCTCTACGACACGCTCCTCCGTCGGGCCACTGCCTCTACGACGCACTCCTCCGTCGGGCTACTACCTCCACGGCATGTTCATCTCTTGTGGGTCATCGCCTCCTTGGCATACTAGTATGTAGAGTCGCTGCCTCCATGGCATGTTCATACCAAATTCACTACCTTCTCGGCATACCCATCTCTTGGCCCATTGCCTCCACAACATGCTCGTCCCCGGCTCAATGCCTCCTCGGCATGCCCGTCTGTTGGGCCTCTGTTTCCACGACATGCCCCTCCTCTGGTCACCGTCTCCTTAGCATATCGATCTGTCGGACAGCTGCCTTCATGGCATGCCCATCCCCGGGTTGTGCCTCTTGGGCATACCCATCTGTCGAGTCACTTCATCCACGACTTGCTCATCTTTTCGGGTCACTGCCTCCACACCGTACCCTCTTGGGTGTTGCCTCCACGACATGCCCACCCTTTCGGGTCACTGCCTCCACAACATACCCATCTCGACCGTTGACTCCACCACATGCCCACCATTTTGAGTCACTGCCTCCACGACATACTCATCTCGAGCTACTGTTTCCACGGCATGCCCATCTCGGGCCACTATCTCCACAACATATCCTCTCTTTCGAGTCACTGTCTACACGGCACACCCATCTCGGACTGCTGCCTCCATGGCATGCCAATCTTTTTCAGGTTATTGCCTACATGACATACACAACTTGAACCACAACCTTCATGTCATGCCCACCCTTTTGGGCCACTACCTTCACAACATACCCATCTTGGACCACTACCTTCATGGCATGCCCAGCCTTTCGGGTCAATACCTCTTGGCATACCGATTTCGGACCCCTGCCTTCACGGCATGCCTACCTTTTCTGAGTCAATGCCTCCACAAAATATTTAATATCATCACTTTTCATATGAATATTTGCATCTATATTTGCATGTGTGCATGGATAGTGAGCCAGACTCGTTAAGATAGTGGCTCTCATGTCGGCCGTGATGCCTTAACAAGCATTACTTGCCGGGTTGATCCCGGGTAGCAATGCAAGTTAAGTCATCGGCATTGAGAAGAGTATGATTGTGCTAAGGATCTAAGAGATCTAACTCGTGTCACCCTACATGTTACGGGCTTGTATTTAATGACCATCTAGAAATATATTTTTTTTCTACTTATTACATCTGCTATAATTTTAAAATTATGTGTGTAGCAAACTATTTCATATATAAGGCCAACTCTTTTAAAATCCTTCGTGGGTAACACCCTTTAGATCCATTGGATCTTTAAGACAGGGCCGGTGCGGCGGCCTCGTCAAAGTCATATATACTCAGATACTTAACTTGCACTAAGATGCTAGTTATGACACTTTCTTATTAGATGGTGTTTAAGGCTAGTATTTAGGGTGCTAATTAGTATTATGGATGCCTTTTTCTATTGTTCTGTGTTATTTTTCTTTTATGCTAGCCATGCATTATTTTTTTGAGCTTTTGGTGTGCTGGTGTGCTGGTGTGCTAGTGTGTTTGATGTGCATGATAGTATAGGAGAGAGTTCCTTTGCAGAGAGTCATGCCTATAACTGTGCACACAAAGGCACTGTTATGGAGGAGCATGTAATGATTTCTAACCAATTTGCTTGCAGGTGTCATTATGTCCTCCGATCATAAGGCATGGCCTATTACACGTTGCATGGATTTTCCCTGCTAACGCTTATTTTCATGCAGGCCGAGTTCTTTATTTTTTCTTTTTAAATATATCTGATAGAGTATGAGGTTGAGTCTGTATAAAAAATAAGTTATGAGCATGAGTTTCAAGGAGAATGACGCATCGAATCACGTGATGGTGACCAGGATCTACAGCTCATGTCCTGTACCTTAAGTATGTAATCCATATTTGTATAAATTTAGGATCAAACGTATGTATGTAAAGTCTGGCCGTTTTCGTGCTTTCTTGAGATATGTTGTTGACCTAGCAGCATTTTACCTCTTTACATATTTTTTGACTACATTATATTGTTTATTTTTGTGTGGTATATCATGAAAATTCTAATAGCTCATTAAAGACCTTAAAATTATAATTTTTCTACTTAAAAATCCTAATAAAAGATTAAATTACTAAAAATTTTAGGATTAAAAAAAGTCAAGACTGTTCAAAATCTATCTTTATTTTCTGCATTGCATTCGTGCCAGTTTTAAAACGGGCTGCATGCGTGGCTATAAACCAATCATATTTAGTAGGGTCTTCATGCTTAGGATTGTGGTAGATAACTGCATTCATATTGCATGATCCGAAAAGAAGTTCCCGTGCTTCTCCAACCTGACTGGCCTAACATAATTATTTTATGTAGGTAGTTGTCTAGTATGCCTATCGTGTTAGAAGGCTCCCCATCTCAGACAGGGAGTAAGTCCTTTTATTGGGAGTTTCTGCAAGTTTGTAACTGGACCTCTTTCCTCCCTTATTTTCTAAGGAATCCTTGTCATCTCAGTAGATATAAGTTTTACCTCTTGAAGCTCCAGCTGATAGCCATAGGTTAGAGTTTCCTTCCTTTGACAATGGGACCACCGAGGTTCCCGTGGACAACGCAATTCATAGATTGTTGACCTGAGATCTCTAGATGTGTTGGGTCAACTACTTTCATGACCAGGTATACTGATCCATGAAAAAAATACCTATTTTTATGCCTTGATTTTTATCAAATTTTTAAGGATATTATGCTTTAATGAAAGGTATTTTTGTGTTTTGGATGTAGGTGATGCAAAAATGTCCAAGAAGGAAAAAAGATGAAAAAGGAGCAAAAAGGAACAAAAATGGAGCCAAAATGCAAAATTGTCAAAATAATTAGCCTGGCGCCTAGGCGCCAGAATCCAGCGCCTAAGAGCCAGTTCGATACAAAATTCTGTAAGATTTTGAATGACTTTTGGACGGTTATTTTGACGGTGTTAGCGGTTATTGGACCATCTAGAAGATTGTCAGTTATTCCTGGATTATAGGACATGTGATACATTGTATTTGGACGCTTGGAAACGGTTAGGATAGCGAAGAGGTGTGAAGAACTGGAAGCAGAGTCCGGCGCCTAGGCGCCAGATTCCGGCGCCTAGGCGCCACACACACCTTCTAGAAGATTCATTGAACATGGACACATTTTGAAGAGGTACCTCAAGGCAACTCTTGAAGCCTATAAATGGGAGGCTACTCCTTCAGAGAAAAATGCCCAAAAAATCCACAACCCAACCAAAAACCACCTAGCCCCATAGTTCCATTTAGAGAGAGAAATTAGAGAAATATTTTAAGGGCCATATTTATAGTTTCTTTTATTATTTAGTGAGTTTATTTTAGAGTTTGTATTAAGAGTATTTGAAGAGTCGGTGCTTTTGAAGTCTATTTACTTTGGAGTCAGAAGGATTCGGAGGTTCAGTTGGAGAAACACTTGAGATAAGTATTTGTATTTTGATTCAAAGTTTTATTTATATGTTTTGTTGTTTAAATTCAACATGTTATGAGTAGTTACTTTACTTTCTCCTTTCAATTTTGAAAAGATAAATGAGATAATATAAAATTTGATGGAGAATTAAAAACTATATTTATATTTTAAACATTGTGATGATATTAATACCAGATCTTAATTTACTATTTAAATTGGCCATTTAAATTGTTGAAATCTGTTGAAGAGTTTTGAGACCTAGAAGGAGATGAACTCTTAACTAGTAGATATCACATGAATCCTTGGGTAGTCGAAGGCCTTGCGCGGGTTATTCAAGGTGAAGTGCAAATAAATAGGAAGATATTATTTAATGGGCGTAGAATTGATAAGTTTTTAGAGTGACAGGCTAAATTCTTGTAATTTGGTTTATAGAGAAGGAAAGGGTCACTAGTAGGGCCGACCATACCACCCTGGACATTTAGTAGTGTGAGCCTAGATTAACCCATTCTACTAACAATACATCCGGACTCGATCTATAGATTAGCCAATGTTCTTTATACTATCGAGCGAAGGTAAAGAATATGAATGCTTCTATTTGGCACAATACCATAAATTTATATTCTCCACAAATATTACATTATCTAAAAAGGTCTCGGATTAATTGAAAGGAAGAAAGTTGTTTGCTTATTTTTATTTACATCAATCATTACTTTATTACTGCTTTATTTCTGCATCTAGTAAATTAAATATCAACTTGTTAACTTTAAAAGAAATACATAAAAATAAAATCAAAATATTTAAAAAAATCTATAATCCTCCTCGTGGGATCGATATTGGAGTCTTTATTTAAAGCTCTATATTACTTGAAGCGATACATATACTTGCGTAGTACTCCTAGTGTGTAAAATATTTTTCATAAAATTATATTTATATACGATAGCATTGCTATTATTATTTGAGTCAAAGTATTGACTATAACATATTTTTTATAGCATAAATTACTGCATTGTTTGGCGATTGCAAACCAAGATTTTGGTGCATTGCTGCTGATCGAGGGTCAAGTTTTTGGCGTCGTTGCCGGGGAGGCAAAATTTATAGATTTTAAATATTTTTATTTTATTTATTTCTTTTATTGTCAAAAATACAAAAAAAAAACAAAAACAACAAAAATAATAATAATAATAATTTTATTTCTTGCTATTTTACTTTTTATTTACTTTTTATGCGTAGTTCTGGATCTGAAGGATTATTACCTTTAGATTCTGAATTAGAAAGAACTGTTAGAAGAATTAAAAAAGAAAACAAATTCAAAAATATCAAGAGATGGCTAATTTACATAATTATTTACAAAATCCAATTGAAATTAATGAACAAAATGTTTACAAACCATTAAGGGATTATGCTAACCCTACAGTTGATGAACTTCATAGTAGTATTCAAATACCTACTGTAGATGCTAATTCTTTTGAGCTTAAACCGTCTATTATTCAAATGGTTCAAAATAATCAATTTGGGGGAACCAAAAATGAGGATCCAAATTTACACCTTGCTAGTTTTTTAGAACTTCGTGCTACATTTAAATATAACAATGTTTCTGATGATGCTATTAAACTTAGACTCTTTCCTTTTTCTTTAAGAGATAAAGCAAAGATGTGGTTGAACTCATTAGCAACAGGTTCTATTAAAACATGGGCTGAAATGACACAAAAATTCCTTGCTAAATATTTTCCTCCTTCTAAAACTGCTAAATTGAGAAATGATATTACTTCATTTAGTCAATTTGACGGGGAGAAAATTTATGAAACTTGGAAAGATTTAAAGAACTATTAAGAAAATGTCCTCATCATGCTTTACCTGATTAGTTAATTATTCAAACATTTTATAACGGACTAATTGGATCACTTAAATCAATTATTGATGCTGATGCTGGAGGTTCTTTAATGGCTAAATCATTTGAAGAAGCTTATACTTTAATTGAAGAAATGGCTAACAATAATTTTTAATTGTCTTCTGAAAGGATTAATCCTAAAAGAATGGCAAGTATTCATGATAATGAAGCCTTTTCTATCTTAGCTTCACAAGTAGCTGCTATTTCTAAGAAATTAGATAATTTTGCTATCAATATATCACATAACAACTCTGCTAATATTGAAGATTCTCAAATTATTGAAACTTTACAAGTTATTGCTAGTAAAAATAACCCTTATTCCAATTATTATAATCCTGGATGAAAAAATCACCCTAATTTTAACTGGAATAATTCACAACAACAATGGGGTAATAATCAATCCCATCCAACTGGTAATTGGAGCAATCAAGTAAATTCAAACTATAAACCACCTAGATTTAATAATCAACAGAAAAAGTTATCTATAAAAGAATTAATTTTACAACTAAGTAATTAATTACAAAATCAAAACACTGCTATTCGTAATATTGAGAATCAAATGGGACAAATTGCTAATTTAATTAATTACAAACCTCTAGGAACACTTCCTAGTAATGTTAAAATCAATCCAAAAGAAACTAGAAAAGAACATGAACATGTTAAAGCTGTGCAACTTAGAAGTGGAAAAGAATTAAAAGAAAGAATGCAAGATGAAATTGAAAATGAGATTGAGGTTGAAGAGATTGAAAAACCTAAAGAAACTCATTCTCCTACTAAATATCAGACGTTATTCCTATTAATGTGGAAGTTGAAAAACCACCACAACCTTTTCCTCAAAGACTAAAACAACAGAAGCTTGATCATCAATTTTCTAAGTTCTTTGAAATTTTTAAGAAACTTACCATTAACATACCTTTTGCTGAAGCTTTGGAACAAATGCCAACTTATGCAAAATTTATGAAGGATATTTTAAGTAAGAAATGAAAATTTGAAGCTTTTGAAACTGTTGCATTAAGTGAAGAATGTAGTGCAATAATTTAAAAGAAATTACCTCAGAAACTTAAAGATCCTTGAAGTTTTACTATACCTTGTGCTATTGAAGAAAATTTTGTGGACAAACTTTATGTGATTTAGGAGCAAGTATTAATCTCATGCCATTTTATATTTTTCGAAGGTTAAATTTAGGAGAGATCACTCCCACCACTGTAACCCTTCAGTTAGCTGATAGATCTATCACCTACCCTAAAGGAGTTATAGAGGATGTTCTTGTTAAAGTGGATAAATTTATTTTCCCTGTGGATTTCATTGTACTTGATATGGAAGAAGATAAAGAGATACCAATTATTTTAGGGAGACCTTTTCTAACTACTGGACGAGCTATGATTGATGTGCAAAAAGGAGAATTAACCATGAGAGTTAATGATCAAGAGATTAAATTCAATGTTCTTAAATCAATGAAGTACCCTGATAAAGAAAAATGCTATCAAATTGATATTATTGATTATATAATTGAAAAACATTATCAAGAAAGATATAAAGTCATTTCTGAAGAAAATATTGAATTATTAACTCATGAAAATGAAGAACTAAAAGAAGAAGAATTATATAAAGAAACTCATTATATTAAAGATAACTGGGAAATTTTGGACGTAACTCAAAATGATATACTTTTACCCTCAATTAAAAAAGCCCCTGAACTAGAATTAAAAATGTTACCTGCACATTTAAAGTATGCTTTTCTTGGAAATTCATTAACTTTACTTGTTATTATTTCTTCTAAACTAAGTTTAGATCAAGAAGAAAAACTGATAGGAGTGTTAAAGAATTATAAGAAAGCTTTTGGTTGGACTATTGCTGATATAAGAGGAATAAGCCCTTCCATCTGTATGCATAGAATTTTAATGGAAGAAGATTTTAAACCTACTATTGAACCTCAAAGAAGATTAAATCCTATCATGAAAGAGGTTATTAAAAAAGAAATTTTAAAATGGTTAGATGCTGGAATTATTTATCCTATTTAGGATAGCCAATGGGTAAGCCCTATTCATTGTGTTCCGAAGAAAGGAGGAGTAAATGTCATTGTCAAGGATAAACATGAACTAATTCCTACAAGACAAGATACTGGATGGCAAATTTGTATTGATTATGGGAAATTAAATGACGCCACTAGAAAGGATCATTTTCCTTCACCTTTCTTGGATCAAATGCTTGATAAATTAGCTGGACACTCATATTTCTGTTTTCTGGATGGATATTCTCGTTATCATCAATTACCTGTCGCTCCTGAGGACCAAGAGAAAATAACATTTACAAGTCATTATGGAACATTTGCATTTAGAAGAATGCCTTTTGGTTTATGTAATGCACCTGCAACTTTTCAAAAATGTATGATGTCAATATTTTGTGATTTGATTGACAAAGAAATTGAAATATTTATGGATGATTTTTCAGTCTTTGGAACTTCTTTTGAATCTTGTTTGGAAAATATTTCTAAAGTTCTGAAAAGATGTGAAGAAACAATTTTAGTTCTGAACTGGGAAAAATATCAATTTATGGTCACAAAAGGCATTAAACTTGGTCACAAAATTTCACAAAAAGGGATGGAAGTTGATCAAGCAAAAGTGAAAATTATTGCTGAACCGCAACCACCTACTACTCATTATCGATGTGAGAAGTTTTCTGGGTCATGCTAGATTTTATAGAAGATATATAAAGGATTTTTCTAAAATTGCTAAACCTCTTAGTCATTTATTGGAAAAAGAAGCTATTTTTGAATTTAATGAAGATTGTATTAATGCTTTCAATATTTTAAAAGAATAATTAATAACTGCACCTATAATTATTGCACCTAATTGGAATAAACCCTTTGAATTAATGTGTGATGCAAGTGATTTTGCAATTGGAGTCGTATTGGGACAAAAATATGAGAAAATTTTCAAAGTTATATATTATGCTAAGTAAAACTCTTTCCGAAACTCAAAGAAATTACACTACTACTGAGAAAGAGCTTTTAGCTATAGTCTATGCCTTTGATAAATTTAGACCTTATCTTCTTGGTACCAAATGTATAGTTCATACTGATCATTCCGCTATTAAATATTTAATGACAAAAAAGATGCTAAGCTTAGACTGATAAGATGGGTTTTACTTCTACAAGAATTTGATTTTCAAATAGTGGATAGAGAAGGAACTGATAACCAAATTGCTGATCATTTATCTACAATTAAGAATGATGTTATTACTGAGGAAAATATAAATGAGAAATTTCCTGATGAACATTTATATGTTATTCAAGGATGCCAAACACCTTGGTATGCGGATATAGTTAATTATTTAGTTAGCAATATTCTACCATATGGATTGAATAACAAATATATTAAGAAATTTAAAAATGATGCTAAATCTTATTTTTGGGAAGATCCTCATTTATTTAAATTAGGAAGAGATTCTGTAATTCGAAGATGTGTACCTTATGAAGAAACTTTTGCTATTATTCAAAATTGTCATGATTCCGATTTTGGAAAACACTTTGGAGTAGATAAAACTGCATTTAAAAATTGAAATTCAGGATTTTATTGGCCTACCTTGTTCAAAGATGTGAGATATTATGTGAAAACATGTGATGGGTAATATATCTAGAAAAGATGAAATGTCTCTAAACTATATATTGGAAGTTGAAATTTTTGATATATGGGGTTTAGACTTTATGGGACCATTTGTACAATCTGGAAAAATTTATATTTTATTAGCAGTTGATTATGTTTCAAAGTGGATTGAAGCTGTAGCTTTACCTAACTGTGATTCCAAAAGTGTTTCAAAATTTTTAAAGAAAATGATTTTTTCTAGATTTAGAATGCCTAAAGTAATTATCACAGATGGTGGAAGTCATTTTAGAAATAAAAGAATTCAATTATTACTAGACAAATTTGGAATCAAACACGAATTGCAGATCGCGTATCACCCTCGAAACAAGTGGAATGGTCGAAGTATCAAACGAGAGAAATTAAAAGAATTTTAGAGAAGACCGTTAATCCTGAAAGAACTGATTGGGTTGATAGACTTGATTCGCATTATGGGCTTATAGAACGGCTTATAAGACACCAATTGGAATGTCACCTTACGGTTAATTTATGGTAAACATTGTCACTTACTCGTTGAACTTGAACATAAAGCTTATTGGGCGATAAAGAAGTTTAATTTTGATTTGAATACTGCAGGAGAAAAACGATTATTACAATTAAATGAGATGGATGAAATAAGAAATAAATCATATGAAAATGCAAAAATTTATAAAGAGAAATGAAGATGTTACACGATAAAAAGATTTCAGAAAAATGTTATAGCCTGGACAAGAAGTATTATTATTTAATACTCGTTTAAGACTTTTTCTTGGAAAATTAAGATCTAAATGGATAGGATCATATTTAATTGAGAAAGTATACTATTATGGAGCTGTGGATATTAAAGACCCCAAAACGGGAAAAATATTTAAAGTTAACGGATTAAGACTAAAGCCTTATTTTGGTGACATTAAAATGATTTATAAAGAAGCTTACGAGTTGAGTCTACCTGATTAAAAACTTAATTAGGTCGGGCTGACGACGTTAAACCAAGCGCTTTGTGGGAGGCAACCCATATTTATTTTTGTGTGTTTTTTACATTTTTAATGTAAGGTTATGCCTCGGTTTTGACTAATTTTATATAAATTTAGAAATATGGACGCTAACAAGTCTTCATTGACTTTAGCTAAAAATTATCTCGAAGTATATAAAGTTTGGACTTTGGATCACTCCATTTCATATGTGAGTAAAAAGGAGATCAAGTTAACCTTCATTATGATTGTTTATAATTTGTGTTACTAAGTCTATATTGATCTTACCATTCTAATTTACTAATTTTGGAGAACGCAACTTTGAAATTTGACGATAGGCGAAACAGAGTCGAATGTGGTTCCGGCGCCTAGGCTCCGAAATTTGGTGCCTAAGCGCCAGAGTAAAACTGTGTATCGATGGGTCCGGCGCCTAGGCGCCAAATTTGGCGCCTAAGCGCCATAGTTACTGGATCGTGTAAAAACAGAAAATTTTCAGTTTTTCACACGATTTTCTTCTTTAAATTACCCCATCTTCGTCCCCAATCCCTAAGCAATCAAAATTACGACCTAGACACTTCTTTCTTGAGATATTAAAGAGGATTTTTGAAGAAATGGAGAGAAGAAATCTTGGAGAAGAGGCTAGAGACAAAGGTTCAAAGGATTCTCAACCCTACTTCAATGGTTTTATCGCTGTAAGTTTGGAGAAAATTTCAAGTCGTCTAGATAAATTTGAAGCAGAATTCAAAAGTATTGGAGATCACCTCCATGAGATGTATCATCAAATTGAACATCTGGAATGACAGGAGAAGCTTCAATTTGATCATCTAGCGGCTTATCAAGATGCTCAAGTGAAGATGTATGCGAAGAACAAATGGATCGACAAGAAAATGGCTACGGATTTTCCAAGGTTGTTAGTGTTCTTCCCAAGTAGGCCTAGTAATCTTCATTATGAAGAGAATGGAAATTTCTAATTTAAAGATTAAATAGTTATTGTGGTGTGATCTAGACTTTTATTAGTGTGTCATTGTATCGATTTAGTAAATCAATTGTATTGTTTGTGTGTTTGTTTTATTGTTCAATGTGTGTTGTATTTGCTTTGAAATTGTGTAGTTTGGTTGTTTGTTAGGACTTGAATCATATAACTATACTTATCTGTATTGTATTGAGCAAAATTGAAGATTATGAATGGAATTAGAAGAGTTTGATTTAAACCTTGTGTTTAATTGGTGGATTTAATTTTTAATTTTTAAAATTTTTTGAGAAATATTTTGGAAGTTGGAAACTGAAGCACTACTCTAATATGAGTAATTGGAAGTTGAATTTATGAGTTTTGGTGGAAAATAAAATTTTTAAACTGATTTTTGTGAAAGGAGAGTCTAGCGCCTAGGCGCCAGAATTTGGCGCCTTGGCCCCGGTTCAGCCTGCTTACCGAAAATTAGCATTTAAACCCCATTAGCATGGTTGACGCCCTAAGCTTCATCCCCTTCCTCGTTTTTGCGAAAATACACCCCCTAGATCCATCTTGAGGTCAATACATCAAGTTTTTGAGCCCGAAATCACTTGATTTCTTCATCTCGAGGTCAGATCTACCTTCTAATCCATTTATTTTCAATTCTTACCATAGTTTTTCCTATTTTTTTGCTAAAAACCAAAATTTTGAGATAAATTTTTATTTTTAGAGTTTCTCCATGGATTTTTAAACTCATTCTAAGTTTCTCAAGCTTAAAAAGAGTTTAAATGTTTGATTCCTAAATTTATTTGTGTTTTCTTTCACGTTTAGATGGCACCAAAATCTAAGTGAGGAAAGGCACGAGAAAATTTCGACAACAGCAAGTTTTCGACTGCGGCAGCGCATTTTCGTTATCACGAATTTGCAACATCAAGAAAGTTTATCTCGGAGCGTAGTTTTTATAATCCTGGTGAAATGATCGAGAACATGATTGTTGCACACAACTGGCAACAATCCTGTTATTTCACTGCTTTTGCCGTTATTCCTATTGTACGCGAGTTTTATGCCAACTTTTTGGATGCGGAAGACTACAAAGTCTTCGTTAGAGGTGTCAAAGTAGGATTTACTCCGGAATGGATCAATATTTTCTACGGCCTGCCACCTACCATCGAGTGCTACTATTCTGGTTTATCTCCATCTGAGGAAGATCTTGAGATGATTATTGCATATTTGACTGATGGCACTGGAACTTGGAAGATCCAGAACGACAAACGGGTAAACTTCAAATATTCTAAGCTAAATGGTATTTCAAAGGCATGACATTATTTTATTTTTGCTAGACTTCTACCTTCCAATCACCTGAGTGAAGTTACCAGAGATCGAGCTATCCCGAACTACTGCATTCAGGAGAGGAAGCCGATAGATGTTGGCAGTATTATTTATGATTCAGTGGAATCGATTGCTAGATCCAAAACTTCTATGGGATTAGGATTCCCATCCTTGATTTATTCTTTATGCATGAGCAATGGAGTTTCTACTGATATATCAGAGGAGAAGTTGAAGTGTACAAAGCCAATTGGGCAGGAGAGTGTTAGCATTTATGATCGTCTTCGGGGGAAGAGATCTACTGGTCCTTCTACTTCCGTACCTACTCCAGGCAGAGCTTCTACTGCTAGACCTTCTACTTCTGCTGAGCCACCATCTAGTTTCTGGGAATTGATGCATGATCAATTTCTAGAGCAGCAGAATGAGTTATTTCTAACTCACTGCAGAGCAGATACTATAGATAAGAAGATTGATCATTCATCTGAATTTACCCAAGGAAAAGTGAGTATGATGCTGAGTATTCAGAGTCTTTAGTGAGATTCTTGAAGGGTGAGCATGATGTTCAGTTTCCCACCTATCCTAAATTTTCACCGTATGTTGATCCAAAGGATGTGGAGTTTTCTTTTGGTGATAACGATGACGAGGCTACAGATAGTGATTAGTAGCTTGATTTACCTCTAAGATGTGCTGATTTTGTTATTAGTTTATTTCTTGTTTGCTAGTACTGTTGGTTGTTTGTTGTTTGTTGTTTGTTAGTGTAGATTTGTTTATGAAACTTTGTGTGGATTGTTTGATGTTGAGACTATTTTAAATATTTAGTGTATTGTGTTGAAGACTGAAATTTGGATGAATTAATGTTTATTCTGTTTCAGCCTACTGTTTAGTATTCTTAAATAGTTAGTAATGTTGTTTTGTTTCTATTACTATTAGTAGTATAGTCATTTAATTCAGCTACTGATATATATATATAAAATGATGAGCCTGCTTACTTTTATATATGCTTTGTTATTTCAGTAATATTCATAAAAATCATGTGTAGAAGTAAATTTTTCTTTTTAGACTGTTTTTACATACTTATAAAAATTCCTTTTTAAATTATACCTTTCTTTCTCTCATACTTTAAATTTTTTTCATGATATACCAAAACTTATGTTTGGGGGAAGGGAAAATACATGAAAATTTAAATTTTATTTGTCCTTAATGAACTATTATTTTCTAAAAAAATATTAATATAACATAAGGAATGAAGAATCTATTTAAGATTATTTAAATTTTTGAAATTATAAATAATATAGTAGACTTAACCAAAATTTTAATAACATTGATTGATTTTAATATTCAACTTAAAGAAGAGTAAGATTAAGAAAATTTTCTATTCATAGTAGAAATAATTGAATTTTAGAAGTATTAAGAAGTCAAAAATTATAACTTGAAAAAGAAAAGATTGAAATTCTTCTTGAAATTTATTCATGTTATAGTAATTAAATGAAATGTATAAGTTTGAAAATATAAGTTAAGGATAGAGAAGTTCAAATCCATTAACAGGCTATCCAAATATAGTAATCCTCTCTGTAAAAAAAAAAAGAGAAGCTTGAGGAGATGCCTAATAAAAAATTGGCTTCACTTGAATTAACTTATAAGAAAAAAATTAATTACATATTTTACTTAATTTTTATGCATGTATCTTTCTTAGAAAACATTTTTATGAAGATCTTTTCTTGTAAATAATTTATGTGATCTTAATATAATAAACTACAATTATTTTCGAAGTGAATGAAAATTTTCTGAAATCTTATGATTTGGTAGTTAAATATTCTTTAAATTCTTAAAATTAAACTTAGTTAGTTAAATTTGGTTAATGATTTACTAAAGCCTTTATAAAATCAAAAATTATAAGAAATATTAAATATTTATCTTTTATTCCAATTGTTATACATTTTATATAGTAAAAAGGATTACTTGAGGTCAAGTAACGTTTAAGTTTGCGGGACTTTGATCCATGAAAAAAATACCTATTTTTATGCCTTGATTTTTATCAAATCTTTAAGGATATTATGCTTTAATGAAAGGTATTTTTATGTTTTGGATGTTGGTGATGCAAAAATATCCAAGAAGAAAAAAAAAGATGAAAAAGGAGCAAAAAGAAGCAAAAATGGAGCTAAAATGCAAAATTGTCAAATAATTGGCCTGGCGCCTAGGCGCCAGAATCCGGCGTTTAAGCACCAGTTCGATACAGAATTATGTAAGATTTTTGACGACTTTTAAACGGTTATTTTGACTTTGTTAGCGGTTATTGGACCATTTAGAGGATTGGCAGTTATTCCTGGATTATAGGACATGTGATACATTGTGTTTGGACGCTTGGAAACGGTTAGGATCGCGAAGAGGTGCGACCCAAAGTGAAGAGGTGCGAAGAACTGGACGCAGAGTCCGGCGCCTAGGCGCCAGACACACCTTCTAGAAGATTCATTGAACATGGACATATTTTGAAGAGGTACCTCAAGACAACTCTTGAAGCTTATAAATATGAGGCTACTCCTATAGAGAAAAATGCTCAAAAAATCCACAACCCAACCAAAAATCACCCAGCCCCATAGTTCCATTTAGAGAGAGAAATTAGAAAAATATTTTAAGGGCCATATTTATAGTTTCTTTTATTATTTAGTGAGTTTATTTTAGAGTTTGTATTAAGAGTATTTGAAGAGTCGATGCTTTTGAAGTTTATTTACTTTGGAGTCAGAAGGATTCAGAGGTTCAGTTGGAGAAATACTTGAGATAAGTATTTGTATTTTGATTCAAAGTTTTATTTATATGTTTTGTTGTTTAAATTCAATGTGTTCTGAGTAGTTACTTTACTTTCTCCTTTCAATTATGAAAAGATAAATGAGATAATATAAAATTCGATGGAGAATTAAAAATTATATTTATATTTTAAAGATTGTGATGATATTAATACCAGATCTTAATTTACTATTTTAATCGGCCATTTAAATTGTTAAAATCTGTTGAGGAGTTTTGAGACCTAGAAGGAGATGAACTCTTAACTAGTAGATATCACATGAATCCTTAGATAGTCGAAGGCCTTGCGCTGGTTATTCAAGTTGAAGCGCAAATAAATAGGAAGATATTATTTAATGGGCGTAGAATTGATAAGTTTTTAGAGTGACAGGCTAAATTCTTGTAATTTGGTTTTTAGAGAAGGAAAGGGTCACTAGTAGGGCCGACCATAACCACCCTTGGACATCTAGTAGTGTGAGTCTAGATTAACCCATTCTACTAACAATACATCCGGACTCGATCTATGGATTAGCTAATGTTCTTTATACTTATCGAGTGAAGGTAAAGAATAGGAATGCTTCTATTTTGCACAATACCATAAATTTATATTCTCCACGAATATTACATTATCTAAAAAAGTCTTGGATTAATTGAAAGGAAGAAAGTTGTTTGCTTATTTTTATTTACATCAATAATTACTTTATTACTGCTTTATTTCTGCATCTAGTAAATTAAAGATCAACTTGTTAACTTTAAAAGAAATACATAAAAATAAAATCAAAATATTTAAAAAAATCTATAATCCTCCTCGTGGGATCGATACTGGAGTCTTTATTTAAAGCTCTATATTACTTGAAGCGATACGTATACTTGCGTAGTACCCCTAGTGTGTAAAATATTTTCCATAAAATTATATTTATATACGGTAGCCGCTATTATTATTTGAGTCAAAGTATTGACTATAATATATTTTTGATAGCATAAATTACTGCATTGTTTGGTGATTGCAAACCAAGATTTTGGTGCATTGCTGCGGATCGAGGGTCATATACTTAGGGTCCTAGTAGCTTGGGATGACAGGTCTGTGGTACCCAGACCCGGCTACCTCTACCTTTTAGGACTAATCTTCCATTTCTTTTGACTACTGCCCTGTTGATCTCTGTCGCTCCTTTGACTTCATTAGTATCATCTTGATGGCCTGATGCTGATAAGATGTCCACTATTTAGGATACAATGATTTGACCTGAACCCTTATAGCCCCAACATGCTTTGATGCATAGAGATATCTACTCTTGAAAGGCTGACTTTCAAGGTTTATTCTGAAAAGTCGCCCTCGACCCTCGTCACACAACTCACTATTTTATCTACGACCTACCGAGCACTGAGCCTTGAGTTGAAAGGATAGGGTTTAGGGTCAGTATAGTTAAGTCATTGAATGACTTTGGGTTATTTATTGGGCTCTATGTGTCGATGAGACATTACCCACTTGGGTTATGAGAGACTCACCCTTTGTCCAATGGCTTAGTGAGAGCATTGAAGCATATTGGCAATCCCACACAGGATAATATCTCTTTGATGACCTATTTCCCAAGGACTACGATAATATAAGTAAAAACCCTCTTATCAAGAGTATTCTTGGGTATCCCCCAATATGTCATTAACCAAGTGGGATGCATCTCCTCAGGAGTACACTTGACCCCATAATGTGTACATACGACTGACTCTCTGGTTATGGGTGACCTACGTAGATATTTTTTCATGGATATTGGTCCAAATTGCTTCTGCCCTATTTTGTTTGGGCAAACATACTTGGAAATCCTCGTGAAGTTTATTGCGCATAGGCTCTCTATGTTTTGTTTCTTCTCTTATTTGTTACTTTGTCATATGTCCCTTCTTATTCAATTTCTCTCCTCCTTGGATCTCTGATCTGATTCAGGAGGAAGAATTATTCAAATATGGGAAATATACGACGATCGACAAATTTACAAGCTCTTTTAAAATAAAAAAGAGAAAAAGGAACACAAATAGAATTTCATTAAATCAACATGGATTGTAAACTTCTAGATATTTGCTTTGTTGGCTTTTCATTTAATTGAAGTAATAATATATTTTGGAAAACACTTGAATACTTTTTAATGATCATTAGGATAATACATTTCACTTGGTTTTTTTAAACATCCAAGTAGAACTTTGCCCAGCTACACTCTTTTGTTTATCACTATTAAAGAAAGTTTTAATGTCCCCAGTCAAAGTTTTAGATTCCAAAATATATTTCTTTAGATAGGATTTGTTTTATTAACCATGGATTCTAATTGGAAGGCTCTTTTATCTCTGATAATAATGTATTGGTTTAAAAAAATGGTAGCTTAAATTCAAAATATGAAAATACGTTTTAACTTTGCGGAATAAATTTTTAAGAAATATATTTTCGAACATACTTGTTGCTAAATATGAAGCTTTTAAAAGTGAACAATCTATGACTGATAATAATTCTAAATTTAGTAAAAGAGAACTTCTTAAAGCCAAAACTAATATCCTTAAATGTTAAGAAATGAAATAATTATTCTAGAAATAAAAGATTTCTTGTAGATTTTTTAAGGAACGAAATAAAATTACTAAATATTTTTATTCTTTTGTTAATAAAAAAAATATTAATTATATTCATAAAATCAAGTCTTTTGATGATCAATGGATTGAGAATGATCAAGGGATTGCTGATTTTGTCATTAATGTTTCACTAATATTCTTTATAAAGTTATACTCTACCTCCCTATTGATAGCTATTTTTTTCCCTCTATTATCACCCGTGCAGAAAACAAGTCCATTCGGTCTACTCCTAAAAATAAAATTAAAGATCTTTTAATGGACATGAATGTTGATGCCACTATTAGTCCTAATGGCTTCTCTGGTAAATTTTTTGAAAAATATTGGCAAATTATCGAATCTGATGTAGTTTATGCAATTATTATTTTATTAATGATATTCTTCTTCATAAATTCTTTTTTGGTGCCTCTTTAATTCTCATCTCTAAAATCTGTAACCATGAAGCTGGAATCACTTTAGGCATATTATTATTTGCAATATTTTTAATAAACTTATCACTAAACTCCTTGCATTTAAGCTTGCTAAACTCCTTACATCTAGACTTGTTAAGCTACTACCTAAGATTATCTACCCCATTCAAATTAGGTTTGTTAAAGATAAATCCATTTTTGATAATATTCTGCTTGCCCAAGAGTTCATCTATGATTTAGATTCTAAAACTCATGGTCATATTATGGTTATTAAACTAGATATTTCTAAAGCTTATGATAACTTTGATTGAAACCTTTTGGTTAACACTCTTCAACATACATGTATTGATGATAAAAGTATTAGCTTATTTAGCAACTATTTTAAAAATGTTTAGTTTTCTATGATTACTAATGGAAAAAACTATGGTTTCTTAAATTGCTTTAAGGTTTAAGATAAGAAGACAAAATGACTCCTACCTTATTCATTATTTTTGTTGAACACATGTCTGGTAGTCTTGATAAAATTTTTTCTGATAATAATATTTCTTGTTATAAGACTAAATGGTCTGATATTAGCCATTCTAGTTTTGCTGATGATTTTATTATATTTTAAAATGGTTATATTACTTCCATTAAAACTCATCTGCAGGTTCTTAAAAAAAATTTAAAGACCTTAGTTGTTTGCCTATTGTGTCCAATAAAAGTTGTCTTACCCAAAATTTTTCCCCTATGTCCATAAATCACATGAAGAGTAAATTGAATTTCAATAGCCAAAATATATGTATTAAATATTTAGGTGTTGCTATTTGGTTCTAAAAGTACATTTTGTTTGATAATATTTTTACTTCTATAAGTAATACGTATTTAGTTGGGAACTTCATTTTATTTCTATAGATGGTAGGATTGCTCATATAAAGAGTATTATTTTCTCTCTTCTATTTTATTTGCTTCAAACTATTATCTCTTTTATTTATGTTTGTTGTAAAATAGATAAATTAATAAATAAATGTTTTTAGGGTTATGGTAACTAATTTAAATCTATTCACCGAGCCTCTTGGAATAAAATGTGTTTCCCGATTAATGAGGCTGATTTGAGTTGCAAGTCCTTTTCTAATATGAATGTCTCTTTTGTTATCGAATTTTAGTGAACTTTTGGTAGTGCTTATAGTCATTGAACTATTTACATGTATAATAAATATTGTCATGATAAGCATCCTTCTACTTGCTTTAATAAAGCTGGTAACTCCCTCATTTGGAAAAGGCTCCATGAGATTAAGTGGAAAACTGAAGCTTTCATTTCCTGGGGCCTTGAAAGAGACAATATTTTCTTTTAGCAAAATGACTAGTTAGAAGATGGTTGATTAACTCTTTGCTTAACTCCCATTCTACCTCTTTCTCGAAAGTTCGTGAAATTGAGGTAAAAATATTTGGAACATTTTTAAACTTAGAAGCTTCGTTGTTGATTCTATTGTGAATAATAAGGTTGTGAGAAATATTGTCATTCATGAATCTCATGTTTAGCTTATTAAATAGCTTGTAATAAGTTCTTAGTTAAGCAAGTTGAATATTAATAATTTTTTAGCTTAATTCATAAGCGAGTCGAATACAAACAAAAACTTGTTCATTCATATTCAAATACTTGGACTGCCTACAACTACTACATCTGCTTCTCCTAAGGACCTCCCCTCCCTGGTATCTGATCCATTGGCTGAAGAAGATTTTCCATCTTGCATCCAAAATTCAAATCATATGGTCTCATATCCCTAGGGAAGGCAACAAACCTGCCCACCATCTTACCCATGAGGCCTCTTCCTCACAGTTACTCACTTGTCGTAACATTCCCTCCTCTTTTTGAATTTTTTGCTTAATGGGGATTGTTTGGACATACCCCATCTTAGATGTAATCCTTCTCTTTGATTAATGCAATTGTTTTTTGCCTAAAAACAATATTCAAATCATTTTGGTTTGAAAAAACTAAATAACTAAATTATTATTAATATTTATATCCTTTATATATTAAATTTTTATATGTATTTAAAAATGTTGAATTTTATTATTTTTAAAATCTTTTGGGTGTCATAATTATAAAATAATATAAATTTAGGATTTGGATATGCAAATTAAAATAACTTTTAGAATTCTGCTACAGCCTACAGTCTGCATTGGCAAATATTTAAATGTATCTATGTAAATGTAAATGGTATCAACATCCCTATGCCTATTTTTGACTAAAAATCTTACAGGCTCTTGTTCTACCCTTTATTAGAAAATTTTTAATGTTTACATTTCTTTAGACTATAATTTGTGAAAATAAAAAGACTTTTATTTACCTTCTAAATATTTATGTTGCTATTATATTAAGAATTATAATCATTGATTTGTGAATGGAGCTATTGCCACTAAAATATTGACTTGGATGGATGACCGATTTCAAAAATCTTTTTTAAATTCTCATTTTACAATTAATGAACTCTTCAAAGCTTAGCTTTATTTTTTCTCTTCTTGTACTATAAAGGGCATATTATGTTTATCATTTTGTGCTTGATCTTGTGGAATACTTGAAAATTAAGGAATATGGAAAATTTTGAATGTAGTAAAATAAATCATTTGTGTATTATTTACATATTAAAGAGAATTTTATTTTTACATAAAACTAATTTTATTGGTTTTAAAAAATTTAAAGGCTGTAAGGAGCTGGCTAGACTTTAATATGGAGGTAGAATCTCAACCTTATAAACCTATTACTAATGTGTATTAGATTAAACTTAGGCGAGATTGGGTGAAAATTAATATTGATGCCTCTATCTTCTAATATTTCTTTGGATTTCGGGCTTTAGTTAGATATCATTTTGGTAATCTAAATGTTGCCTTCGCTAGTCCTCTAGATCAGTAAAATATTCTTTTTGTTGAACTCTATGCTCTTAAATTTATTCTTTATGTTGTTGATCCTTTTAGTTTTTATAATTGATAATTGAATTAGATATTTCTTTGGCTATCCATTTGATTAACCTTTTATAGGTTTGTGCTAAACTCAATCTAACTGAAGCAGTTTTACCTCATATTTGCTCTTTAGGATTAAAAAGTATGAACTTGTTGGATAAAATCGGTCTTCTTATCTTAGAATTTCGACATGAATAATTGATTTTTCATTTTGTTTATTTCTATATAATTAGTTTTACTGATATTTTTGAGAAGAAGAGGGGTAACTATGATGGTTATGATGATAAACCATTTCTATTTTTTCTTATAAAGTACACTAAGGATTGTTAGAACTTGCACATGAATAACTTTATCTACACCCTCTTATTCCAGGGCTTTCAGAGTTTCCTTTTCTTTTTTGGAATGCTGATAGTTCTAGTATCTAGTTATAAGTACGGGAGTCCTTGCTAGTGGCTTTATTTGGGAAATTATTTAACTAGGAAAATTTTTTAAACTTCACTTTTAAGAGAATTTTCTAGAGATTTTTTCTCTTACTCGGTGTTTAGATTCACCGTCTCTCTTTTATGTCTTTGGTATTTCACCCATGTTGTATGAAACATTGTCCCTTTTTGTATTACTTACAGCCTAGCTTTTTTCAATTAGTTTTGGTAATATTACTGAAAATTTACTTGTTCTCATACTATTAATGGTAATCTATTTATTAACGTTAATAACTTGAATTCTCATTTTGGTAATAAGCTTATTTTATAGAGTAACTGATGGCGAGTGGATAGGGTCGCTTGGATGTCGTCGCCGTCAATTCTCATGTCCATGTCATGGAGTCGCCACTCTGTTTTGATATTGCTCTAATCTTATTTCTATGAATCCTATAAAGGAATCAAGAAATTTAGGGCTAATATAAAACAGAGAAAAAGAAGATGTTTTGTGATAATCCTTATAAAGAAGATCCTAGAATGCCATATCCTAGAGTTACTATATAAAGAAGATCGTGAAGTGTCAACTAGAGATTCTATCATCGGTTCTTTAATTCTCCTATAGAAGCAAGCTTCTATAGTTAATTACATCTTAGACAATTTATAGTTGTCTAAGAAAACTTCTGATTAATGTTGATCACTAGTTTTCTGGAAATTTTTTTTGTTTTTAGGGAAAAATGTACCCACTATCAATCCCAAATGTCATTGTGTTATGTCATTTTCATGTCATGTTGTTTTGTTTGTCGAAAGTTTTAGGTTATGTGGCTAACCTAAAAGTTTTGGATTTTGTCATTGTTCGTCCAGAATGTCGTTGTTTGGTTGAAAGTTTTAAGTTTTGTGGCTAACCTAAAAGTTTTGGTTTCGTCATTGTTGTCAATGTCGTTGTTTTGTTGAAAGTTTTAGGTTTTGTGGATAACCTAAAAGTTTTGGTTTTGTCATTGTTGTCAATATCGTTGTTTTGTTGAAAGTTTTAGGTTTTGTGGCTAACCTAAAAGTTTTGGTTTTGTCATTGTTGTTGATGTAGTTGTTTTGTTGAAAGTTTTAGGTTTTGTGGCTAACCTAAAAGTTTTGGTTTTTTCATTGTTCATCCAGAATGTTGTGTTGTAAAACAGAGTTAGCACACCCTATAACATGCAAAGGAAATCTAAACGAAATTTGTCTTCATCCTGCAAAGAAAACATTGTCAGAAATAGTGTCACATTCATTGTCTCAAAATTTTGTAGGATGTTTTGATTTAACATATCCTGAATGTCAGTTAATGTGCTTTGAAATATTTAGATTGATATCAGTGTTTGTCAAATTTGCATTTAAAATGCCAATTTTATGTTAAACTTTGTTTGAAATGTCAAATTTATGTCAATTATGTCGATTTAGGTTTGCAATATCAAATTTATGTCGATTATGTCAAATCTTGTCGATTATGTTTGAAATGTCAGATTTTTTTGTCGATTTTGTCAATGGAATGTTTGGAATGTCAAATTTATGTCGATTTTAGTTTGAAATGTCGAATTTGATTTTGGTTTGAAATGTCGAATTTATGTAGGTTATGTTGATTTTTGGTTTGAAATGTCGAATTCATGTCAGTTATGTTGATTTTTGGTTTGAAATGTCGAATTTATGTCGTTTATATTGATTTTGGTTTGAAATGTCGAATTTATGTCTTGACTTAAGTTTAAACTTAAATATTGAGTTCATGTCTGTCTGCACTTAAGTTGAATTAACTTAAGTTCATGTCTGTTTAAGTTAATAGTTGGATTAGATTAACTTGAGTTCATGTCGGTTTGAACTTATGTTAAAAGTTTAATGTTAGATTCAATATTGATTGAATTAACTTGGGTTCTTGTCTGGTTGAACCTAATTTAATTTCAATATTGATTGAATTGATTTAACTTGAGTTCATGTCTTTTTAAACTTAAGTTAAAAGGTTTAAAGTTAGATTCAACATGGATCGAATTAACTTGAGTTCATGTCTGGTTGAACCTAAGTTAAATTCAATGTTGATTGAATCTAATTAACTTGAGTTCATGTATGTCTGAACTTAAGTTAAAAAGGTTGGAAGTTAGATTCAATATTGATTGAATTAACTTGGGTTTATGTATGGTTGAACCTAAGTTGAATTTAATGTTGATTGAATCTAATTAACTTGAGTTCATGTTTGTCTGAACTTAAGTTAAAAGGTTGGAAGTTAGATTCAATATTGATTGAATTAACTTGGGTTCATATCTGGTTGAACCTAAGTTGAATTAACTTGAGTTCATGTCTGGTTGAACCTAAGCTTATTGAATTTAATTAACTTGAGTTCATGTTTGTCTGAACTTAAGTTAAAAAGGTTGAAAGTTAGATTCAATATTGATTGAATTAACTTGGGTTCATGTCTGGTTAAAACCTAAGTTGAATTCAAAGTTGATTGAATCTAATTAACTTGAGTTCATGTCTGTTTGAACTTAAGTTAAATGTTTGGTTTAATCAAAATAGACCTAATTTAGTTTTAAGCTTTGTTTAAATAGGACTTAAAGGTTAATTAAGTCTAATAAATTAGACTTAATCAGATTGCAGACCATCTAAGTCCTTTTTAGGCAAGGCTTAAGTTTTAATTAATTCTAATTTGATTTAACCTAGATTTGTTTAGATATTAAGTCTTAGTGAATTAGACTTAATC
Organism: Papilionanthe hookeriana x Papilionanthe teres; assembly: GCA_022702705.1. Classification (NCBI taxonomy): domain Eukaryota; kingdom Viridiplantae; phylum Streptophyta; class Magnoliopsida; order Asparagales; family Orchidaceae; genus Papilionanthe; species Papilionanthe hookeriana x Papilionanthe teres. The sequence goes on along the minus strand of CM040429.1, from coordinate 41,055,196 downwards.
ATGGTTTGTGTTTATTTAAACCTTTGTTGATTAAGGTTTAATGATTTAATTAAGTCTAATGTGATAGACTTAATTAAGGTTTATGTTGGATTTGAGTTTGAATTAAGTTAGGTTGAACCTAGACTTAAGTTTAACTTAAGTTCAATATGGGTTGAACTCAAGTTAAGATTTGAGTTTGATTTAAGTTAGGTTCAAGTTAGGTTGAATCTAGACTTAAGGTTGACTTAACTTCAATGTGCGTTGAACTTAAGTTAAAGTTGAACTTGGCTTCATATTGTGTTGAACCTAAGTTAAGTTTATTTTGGGTTTGGGTTTGATTAAACCTTAGTTATTTAAGGTTTAATGGTTTAATTAGGTCTAATGGGTTAGACCTAATTAGGGTTTAGGTTTGATTAAACCTTATTTAGTTAAGGTTTAATGGTTTAATTAGGTCTAATGGGTTAGACTTAATTAGGGTTTAGGTTTGATTAAACCTTAAATAGTTAAGGTTTAATGGTTTAACTAGGTCTAATGGGTTAGACCTAATTAGGGTTTAGGTTTGATTAAACCTTTGTTAGTTAAGGTTAAATGGTTTAATTAGGTCTACTGGGTTAGACCTAATTAGGGTTTAGGTTTGATTAACCTTAGTTAGTTAAGGTTTAATGGTTTAATTAGGTCTAATGGGTTAGACCTAATTAGGGTTTATGTTTGTCTTAAACATAATGTGTAAGGAGGTTAGTTAAGTTTAATATGTTCTTAAACTTAATTAAAGGTTTTGTTTTGTATTAAACCTAATTTAGTTAAGTTTAATGGGTTAATTAAGTTTAATATGTCCTTAAACTTAATTAAATATTTGATTTTGAATTAAACCCTAAGGTTCAATGAGTTAATTAAGTTTAATAAGGACATAATTAAAGGGTTTTGTTTTTGATTAATTAAGTTTAATATGTCCTTAAACTTAATTAAAGGTTTGATTTTGGTTAATTAAGTTTAATATGTCCTTAAACATAATTAAAAAGTTTGATTTTGATTAATAAAGTATAATATGTCCTTAAACTTAATTAAAGGTTTGATTTTTGATTAATTAAGTCTAATATGTCCTTAAACTTAATTAAAGGTTTTGTTTTTGATTATTTAAGTCTAATATGTCCTTAAACTTAATTAAAGGTTTGATTTTGGTTAATTAAGTTTAATATGTCCATAAACTTAATTAAAAGGTTTTGTTTTTGGTTAATTAAGTTTAATATGTCCTTCAACTTAATTAAAGGTTTTGATTTTGGTTAATTATATTTAATATGTCCTGAAACTTAATTAAAAGGTTTGATTTTTGATTAATTATGTTTAATATGTCCTTAAACTTAATTAAAGGGTTTTGATTTTGAATTCATTAAGTCTAATATGTCCTTAGACTTAATTAAAAGTTTTGATTTTGGTTAATTAAGTTTAATGTCCTTAAACTTAATTAAAAGATTTGATTTTGATTAATTAAGTTTAATATGTCCTTAAACTTAATTAAAAGGTTTTGATTTTTGTGTTAAACCCAAAGGTTTAGTGGTTTAACTAGGTTTAAGTTGTCTTTAAACCTAATTATTGTTTGATTTGAGTTCATTTAAGTTTGGATTCATCACTTGCTTAATCCATGATGAGATGGATTAAATATGTGAAGAGGAGGTTTTGAATTATTAATTTTAAAATTAATAAATCTTAACCTTGTTTCAAAATGTCTTTTAGATTGATTTGATGACTTGAGAGTAGTTGTTTTAGGATTGTTGTCTGTTATCCTAAGGTTCTCAATCATTTTGTATTTAAAATTTCCAATTTTCCTAATTTTATAATTATTTTTGAAAATAATTACAAAATATCATGGAGATTACGAAATCACATCCTAGAGAGGTATCCTAGCCTTAGAAAAATCAGAAGATGTGTCTAAGGACTTAAAGGTTCTTCCCTAAATATTTCATATTTTTCTGACTTGTAAATAATTTTTAATAATTAAATACTCCAACGAGTATTTTATTAATTAAAAATTAAATAATAAGAATAAAATTATAATTTTGGTCTCATAATTTTCTTCTCTTCAAGAGCTTTCTAGAGATATTTTTATTTTATTTTTATGACCTCTGGATAAAAAGATATGGAATTTTCAAATTTTTAAGGTTTTTCTGAATTAATTTAACCCAGGAAAACCAAGACGTGCCACGCGTCCTCATACGCGTCGAACGGGTGGGATGATCCAGTGTATGGTGCGGAATAGTAAACACGGCGGGCTTAGATCAGCGCCGTCCGTTCCAAAACACGAGAACGGACGGCGGAGATACTTCCCCATTTAATTCAAAAATTTTCGAACCGTTAAACTTCAAAGTTCAATATCTCACTCATTCCTCAATGAAATTGAGTGATTTTTGAACCTATGGAATCATCTGGACGTATAGAATGTATCTATAGGGTGATGATACATTTCTGGGCTAGTTTAACCCATGATATTTTGAATATATGAAATATTTTGGAGAAAATAAATCCATACCTTAGCCACAAGTTTGTCGAGCTTGATCAGGCTTGATGGTCAGCTTCTAGGACTCCCAAAGAAGATCCTTGTCACTTCAATTTGGTTTTGTAGCTAGCCTTGGGGAGCAATTTTGGCAAAATAGCTAGTTTGGGCTGATTTTAGATATTGGCCAAATTGGCTTGATTGGGCCTATGGCTTGGGTTTGATTGGAATAGGTTGTTGAGGTCCCCAAGAAGATTTTTTGTGTTGGGAGCCAAGGGATTTGGGCAGCCTATAGGTTTCTATGGGATCATTCTCTCCTCTTGGTATTTTTGGCCAAGGGGGGGTATTTATAGCCATGAATGGCTATGGATTAACCTTGGATAGCTTGGATTTGATCAAATTATGGTTAGGGCTATAGAGTACAACCTCCCCCATGTAAACCAAGCTTCACCTCTTCTTCCTCCATGAGAATTTTGCCACTTAAGCAAGTGCACATTTCATGGCAATTTTGGCTTAAATTTTGTGTTGATAGATTTTAACCTCTTTGTTTCCATTTCATTGGCTAAGTGGGAGGTTCATGGTGACTCAAATGGTTGAGACCCTCTCCTTGCAACACCTCATTTATCATTTCATGAGGTGGTGACACATTAGCCCCTCTCTTAATATTTTTTCATGAAATGTTATGATGAGTTTAACCATGGTGTGAAGGATGGTTAAAACTTTGTCTCCTCACGATTGGGTGGCTAGGGAGGTGGCTAAACTAACCTCACCATGGCAAGACACCCACACTTTAAATTATCATAGTTTTGCCACCTCATTTTTATGTCATGATGGCCTTTTACCATGGTTAAATGTGAGTGATTCATGGTTTGTTTTCTCTTTAATGAGTCATATGGGTTGTGTCTAACCTATATGAGGTCATGTGTAATGTCATAAAAGAGTTTTAGAATTTTTAGAAAACCATATGTCATAGGTTTTAAAAATTCCATTTAATGCCCTCTTCATTTTAATTTCCACATTTAATTAATTATGTCATTAATTAAATATTGGAAATTATTTTATTAATCAATAATTAATTGGAAATAATTCCAAATTAATTATTTGATTAATATCCATATCATTAAAATTGATTTTTGTCTCTTTTCATGACTTTTCAATTTAATTTGCACTTTAATTAATTATGTCATTAATTAAAACATGAAAATTAAATTATTAGTAAATTAATTAATTAAATATAATTTTGAAATTAATTATTTGATTAATTCCATTATTTTTAATCAATTTGTGGATTTTGAGATTTTATGGCTTTTGAATTTAATTTTTCATTTTAATTAATTATGTCATTAATTAAAATTTGAAAATTAATTCATTAGCCAATTAATTAATCAAAATAATTTTGAGATCAATTATTTGATTAATTTTGTCATTTTAAGACTTTTAATTTAATTTTCATTTTAATTAATCATGTCATTTGATTAATTAAAATATTAAATATTAAATTATTAGTCAATTTAATTAATCAAAATAATTTTTGAAATTAATTTGATTAATTTTTGTCATTGTGAGGTCTTAAACATGTCATTTGTTATTTGATCAAAAATTGATCATTTAACCAAAATTGACTTTTTAGGTCATGTGTTGACCCATTGGGTCAATAAGGTTGGTGATTGGATTTGGATTGGCCATTTTGACCAAAATTGTCATTTTAGGTCAAAAGGTTGTCTTATGGGGTCAACAGGGTTGGTCATAGGGTATGGATTGACCATTTTGACCAAAATTGTCATTTTAGGTAAAAAGGTTGACCTGTGGGGTCAACAGGGTTGGTCATTGGGTCTGGATTGACCATTTTGACCAAAATTGTCATTTTAGGTAAAAAGGTTGACATGTGGGGTCAACAGGGTTGGTCATTGGGTCTGGATTGACCATTTTGACCAAAATTGTCATTTTGGATAAAAAGGTTGACCTATGGGGTCAACAGGGTCATAGGGTCTCGATTGACCATTTTGACCAAAATTGTCATTTTAGATAAAAATATTGACCTATTGTAAAAATGAGGTCAACAGAAACAACTTAGTTTTGGATTTTATATTTATATTTACTTTGTACGATTGTAATATATTTATATTTTCTTTAATCCTAAAAAGTGAGTTGGTTGGTTGAGTTTTTAGAATGTAGTACTTGTTTTTATAACTTGCATTGGAATAACAAAAATATATATGTTGTATATTATATTTTATGCTTAACTATCCTTCTCCTTTTTGGAACATTATTGATGTGTTTTTTTGCTTCTTATCTGAACCATGTGATGGGTGACTAATATTTTATTTAACTCACAAGTGAAATTCTAGGGTTATGATGTCTTGACAATTAGCTATTGCTTTTCCAAGGAGCAGCTGTGAAGCTGATTTTTTTAGAAGTAGGTTTTCAAGTGTTGTCAGAAAGTTATTATTGGAAATGTAGGAGTTTGTTTGTATAATCTACTGTGTTGCAACTGTTTCTGATGAAAAATACTATTTTGATATTGTATATGTAACTTATCTGAATAACTGTAATTTTCAAAATAATTATAATAGAATAACAAAAATATGTCTAACAATGCAAAAAAAAAAAAACACGTGAGTAGTCCAAAAATCTTCAGTACATAAATTATGATCTGTCATTTCATACATATATCCACAATAATAAGAATTACAAAAATACCCAACAAGCTAATAAAGATATTCATCTTTATGTCGAGATAATCAAGTATTCAGTATAAGTTTTCTCCATAGTAGCATCTCTTTTTTTCTAATCACTATCTAGAGCGAACTCATCTGTGTCATCAACCCCAACAAAAATACCTACAACCTTGATGAGTCATGTTTCTAAGACAACAATAAAATCTCCTCCCATAACTGTTTTCTTTTCTTGATGTGTACTCTAAACACTGGTACCATAATCGTATGAAGCTCTCGAAGTACATGATGTTCTTGAAGTCATTTATTCATGTGATTATATTACATTATGACTTTGATTAGCAAAATAGACTCAATGTACAATAAAATAATGAAGTAATTTTTGGTTTTACGATAAAAAAATATAGAAAGTACACATCAACAAATCCTCAATACAAAATGCTACATAAATATAAAATGTAGACATCTAAAATCCACAGTACAACTAAACTTGAAAACATTTATAAGAAAATAGTACAAATTTCTACACGAATAAGTTTGATGACTTCACCAAGACATATGTAATCACCTCTTTTGAATGGAACATCTCCTGGACACCTTCTTCTTCGGATGTGTTCTACTTATTCATATCAAAGTCTTTATCGGGAAATGATTGACTGAGCTGATGTTTGAATGCTTCTACAGGCATGCCTATTAGATTCTCATCTATGACCCTAAAATCAATATCATCGTGATATGGATGTCTCTGTATAAAATTATGTAACGTTCTTGGTACAACAACGTTCTTGACCTATTTTTTGAAGGAATACGTCGGCATATCTTAGAGTACGACTCACTTCTTCTTCCATATATCGAATTTTATCACGATAACACTCCGTAATGAAGAGTGTCTTTTATTGAAGAATCCATTGGTCTTTATAATCACGTAGATGATGTGCTCAAAATCAGAAAGGTGGTATCTTATTTTGATGAATGACTTTAAGAAACATCATTGTAATGGATATTCTCAATTAACGACGTAATATTTTTATGAGAAACTGTTCGTCATTAAATATTTCTTTCTTCAGATTTAATTTATGTAAATATGTAAATACATTTTAAGAAGATTGTTAACCTCATTTTTTTACAATGAGTCAACACCCTTTTGACATAAAAAGTGGTCAAACCATACCCAATGACCAACCCTGTTGACCCCATAGGTCACCCTTTTGACCTAAAAAGTCAACTTTGGTCAAAATGGTCAAACCAGACCCAATGAACAACCCTGTTGACCCCATAGGTCAACCTTTTGACCTAAAAAGTCAACTTTGGTCAAAATGGTCAAACCAGACCCAATGCAAACCCTGTTGACCCCATAGGTCACCCTTTTGACCTAAAAAGTCAACTTTGGTCAAAATGGTCAAACCAGACCCAATGACCAACCCTGTTGACCCCATAGGTCACCCTTTTGACCTAAAAAGTCAACTTTGGTCAAAATGGTCAAACCAGACCCAATGACCAACCCTGTCGACCCCATAGGTCAACCTTTTGACCTAAAAAGTTAACTTTGGTCAAAAATGTCAAACCAGACCCAATGACCAACCCTGTTGACCCCATAGGTCACCCTTTTGACCTAAAAAGTCAACTTTGGTTAAAATGGTCAAACCATACCCAATGACCAACCCTGTTGACCCCATAGGTCAACCTTTTGACCTAAAAAGTCAACTTTGGTCAAAATGGTCAAACCAGACCTAATGACCAACCCTGTTGACCCCATAGGTCACCCTTTTGACCTAAAAGTCAACTTTGGTCAAAATGGTCAAACCAGACCTAATGACCAATCCTGTTGACCCCATAGGTCAACCTTTTGACCTAAAAAGTCAACTTTGGTCAAAATGGTCAAACCAGACCCAATGACCAACCCTGTTGGCCCCATAGGTCAACCTTTTGACCTAAAAAGTCAACTTTGGTCAAAATGGCAAACCAGACCCAATGACCAACCCTGTTGACCCCATAGGTCACCCTTTTGACCTAAAAAGTCAACTTTGGTCAAAATGGTCAAACTAGACCCAATGAACAACCCTGTTGCACCATAGGTCACCCTTTTGACCTAAAAAGTCAACTTTGGTCAAAATGGTCAAACCAGACCCAATGACCAACCCTGTTGACCCCATATGTCCACCTTTTGACCTAAAAAGACAACTTTGGTCAAAATGGTCAATCCAGACCCAATGACCAACCATGTTGACCCCATAGGTCAAACTTTTGACCTAAAAAACTTTTGACCTAAAAACTCAACTTTGGTCAAAATGGTCAAACCAGACCCAATGACCAACTCTGTTGACCCAAAAAGTCACCCTTTTGACCTAAAAAGTCAACTTTGGTCAAAATGGTCAAACCAGACCCAATGACCAACCCTGTTGACCCCATAGGTTACCCTTTTGACCTAAAAAGTCAACTTTGGTCAAAATGGTCAAACCAGACCCAATGAACAACCCTGTTGACCACATAGGTCAACCTTTTGACCTAAAAGGTCAACTTTGGTCAAAATGGTCAAACCAGACCCAATGACCAACCCTGTTGATCCCATAGGTCAACCTTTTGACCTAAAACGTCAACTTTGGTCAAAATGACCAAACTAGACCCAATGACCAACTCTGTTGACCCCATAGGTCAACCTTTTAACCTAAAAAGTGAACTTTGGTCAAAATGACCAAACTATACCCAATGACCAAACCTGTTGACCCCATAAGTCAACCCTTTGACCCAATGACATGTTTAAAACTCCACAATGATCAAATCACAAATATTGTGATCAAATCAACCATGACAAAGTTGAAAAAGGTCACATTGGACATCTTGAAATTAAATTGATCAATTTAGGCTGACTTGGGTCAACCTAAATCAAAATTGGTCAACACTTATCTATTTTGATCAAAATAGGTAAAAATGAGATAAAAACAACAAAATTAATCAAATAATTAATTTTAAAATTATTTTGATTAATTAAATTAATTAATGATTTAATTTTTAATATTTTAATTAAATGACATAATTAATTAAAATGAAAATTAAATTAAAATCATAAAATGACAAAATTAAATAAAAATGATAAAATTAATCAATTAATTAATTTGAAATTATTTTCATTAATAAATTGATTAATGAAATAATTTCCAACAATGTTTAATAACGTAATTAATTAAAATGGAAATGACACATGGTCTTCCCATAATTAATTAAGTTAAAACTAAATTAAACCCATCATAAGACATAATTAACACATGACAAAGCCTAGCTTAAATCATGGCTAACCATGGGTTAACACCCATCATGGTGAATAAAATGAGGTGGCTCTTTCTCCTTCATTCTAAGCCATGACTCATAACCTCCCTAAAGTGAGGTGGCCGGCCAAACAAAAGCCATTTTTAGGCCACCCAATGAGAAGAAAACATTACATTTAGCCATGCCTTCATCATGGTTAAATGAAATCATGAGGGGGAAACGTATGTGTCACCATTTGCCAAAGCTAAGGGGTGACTTGTAAGCTCATGAGGAAGAGAAATTATAGCTCATTTCAAAGAGCTAAACCACCTCATGCATGATCCAATGGGAAGGAGCCAAAACAATGAGCTCATGATGGAAAACTTTTGAAACACAACCAAGTTATCCTCTCAGCTGAAATTTCATCTTTAATTCATTAATAGGGAAGATAACAACTCCCCTAGTACAGCCTAAGCCAAGTCATGGCCTCCCCATGGCTATAAATAGAGACATACCCGAGCCCTACAAAGGAGAGAAAAAAATTTAGTGAGACATATAGGTTGCTCAAATCTTCTGGCTAACAAAACAAAAACTCTTCCCAAGAGTCTTAGCAATCCATTTTGATCAAACCCAAGCCATAGATTGAGCCCAATCGAGCCAATTTGATCAATATTCAAAAACAGCCCAAACCAGCCACCTTCTTAAAATTCTCCTTTGAGGCCGACTTTTGAACCAAATCGGTGCAGCAACAATCCTCCTCTAGAGTCTTAGAAGACAACTACAAGGTCTGATCAAGCTTGATTTACTTGTGGCAAAGGTATGAAATTATTTTTCTTAAAATAATTCATATTTTTTTGAAATATCATGTGTTATACTAGCCCAGAAATGTTGCATCACCGTATGGATATATTCTACATGTTTAGATGATTCCATAGGTTCAAAAATCACTCAATTTCGTTAAGAAATGAGTTAGATATTGTTATTTGAAGTTTAACGGTTCAAAATTTTTTTGAATTTTCGGCTGATTTTTCTCAGCCGTTCGATCACGTGTTTCGGGATGGACGGCGCTGATCGCGTCCTGCGGTGTCCGCTGTTCAGCGTCGCGCAGTGGATCTTCCCGCCCGTCGATGGTACGAGGACACGCGGTGTGTCATCAAAATTTCTGGAATTATTTAATTACAGAAAACCTTAAAAACTTCAAAAATTCATATCTTTTAATCTAGAGGTCACAAAAATAAATTTAAAATACCTCTTGAAAGCTCTTGAAGAGAGGAAAATTATGAAATAAAAATCATAATTTTATTCCTAGTATTTAATTTTTAAATAATTAAATACTCTCTGGAGTATTTTAATTATTAAAAATTAATTATAAATCAGAAAAATATGAAATTTTGAGACATTTATTTTTATATCCTTAGGGATGTTTCATGATTTTTCCAAGGACAGAAAACATACATATGACACCTTTTTCTAATTTTGAAGATATTTTGTAATTACTTCAAATAATAATTATAAAAAAACGAAAATTAAGAAAAATAAAATGAAAATGAATAGAAATGTTAGGGTAACAGAAAATGACCCTAGGAAAATAATTTCTAAGTCATAAAAATAATTTTAAACGATATTTTAAAATTTAGGATTAAAATTCATTATTAAATAATAAATTTAATCCTAAAAATCACCCTTTTATAAACTTAGCCTATTTTCTTTAAGGGTCTAAATTTGAAATGAATCTAGTTCATGTTAGACTCATGAAAAACATTAACTAAGTCTAAAAAAAATGATAAATTAGACTGGATAAACTTTAATTAGGTTTAAAACATCAATTAAACCTATTAAACCTTAAGTTTAATCAATTAAGTCTAAAATGACAAAATTAGACTTAATTAGGTTTAAAACATCATTTAAACATATTAAACCTTAAGCTTAATTAATTAAGTGTAAAATGACAAAATTAGACTTAATTAGGTTTAAAACATCATATAAACATATAAAACCTTAAGCTTAATTAATTAAGTCTAAAATGACAAAATTAGACTTAATTAGGTTTAAAACATCATTTAAACCTATTAAACCTTAAGTTTAATCGATTAAGTCTAAAATGACAAAATTAGACTTAATTAGGTTTAAAACATCATTTAAACATATTAAACCTTAAGTTTAATCGATTAAGTCTAAAATGACAAAATTAGACTTAATTAGGTTTAAAACATCATTTAAACATATTAAACCTTAAGCTTAATCAGTTAAGTCTAAAATGACAAAATTAGACTTAATTAGGTTTAAAACATCATTTAAACATATTAAACCTTAAGCTTAATTAATTAAGTCTAAAATGACAAAATTAGACTTAATTAGGTTTAAAACATCATTTAAACCTATTAAACCTTAAGTTTAATCAATTAAGTCTAAAATGACAAAATTAGACTTAATTAGGTTTAAAACATCATTTAAACATATTAAACCTTAAGCTTAATCAATTAAGTCTAAAATGACAAAATTAGACTTAATTAGGTTTAAAACATCATTTAAACATATTAAACCTTAAGCTTAATCAATTAAGTTTAAAATGACAAAATTAGACTTAAATTAAGTTTAAAACTTCATTTAAACTTAATTAATCTTAAACAATTAGACTTAACCCATAATAAGTCTAATTAAAAAAATTAAACCTTAACTAAATTAGGTTTAATTAACCTTAAACAATTAGACTTAACCCATATTAAGTCTAATTAAATTAATTAAACCTTACCTAAATTAGGTTTAATTAACTTTAAATAATTAGACTTAACCCATATTAAGTCTAATTAAATCAATTAAACCTTACCTAAATTAGGTTTAATTAAACTTAAACAATTAGACATAACCCATATTAAATCTAATTAAATCAATTAAACCTTACCTAAATTAGGTCTAATTAACCTTAAACAATTAGACTTAACCCATAATAAGTCTAATTAAATCAATTAAACCCTACCTAAGTTAGGTTTGATTAACCTTAAACAATTAGACTTAACCCATAATAAGTCTAATTAAATCAATTAAAGCTTACCTAAATTAGGTTTAATTAACCTTAAACAAGTCTAATTAAATCAATTAAACCCTACCTAAGTTAGGTTTAATTAACCTTAAACAATTAGACTTAACCCATAATAAGTCTAATTAAATCAATTAAACCCTACCTAAATTAGGTTTAATTAACCTTAAACAATTAGACTTAATCCATATTAAGTCTAATTAAATCTATTAAACCTTACCTAAATTAGGTTTAATTAACATTAAATAATTAGACTTAACCCATATTAAGTCTAATTAAATCAATTAAACCTTACCTAAATTAGGTTTAATTAACCTTAAACAATTAGACTTAACCCATATTAAGTCTAATTAAATCAATTAAACCTTACCTAAATTAGGTTTAATTAACCTTAAACAACTAGACTTAACCCATATTAAGTCTAATTAAATCAATTAAACCTTACCTAAATTAGGTTTAATTAACCTTAAATAATTAGACATAACCCATATTAAGTCTAATTAAATCAATTAAACCCTACCTAAGTTAGGTTTAATTAACCTTAAACAATTAGACTTAACCCATATTAAGTCTATTAAATCAATTAAACCCTACCTAAATTAGGTTGAATTAACCTTAAATAATTAGACTTAGCCCATAATAAGTCTAATTAAACCAATTAAACCCTACCTAAGTTAGGTTTAATTAACCTTAAATGATTAGACTTAACCCATATTAAGTCTAATTAAATTAATTAGATCTTACCTAAATTAGGTTTAATTAACCTTAAACAAATTAGACTTATCCCATATTAAGTCTAATTAAATCAATTAAACCTTACCTAAATTAGGTTTAATTAACCTTAAATAATTAGACTTAACCCATAATAAGTCTAATTAAATCAATTAAACCTTACCTAAATTAGGTTTAATTAACTTTAAACAATTAGACTTAACCCATATTAAGTCTAATTAAATCAATTAGACCTTACCTAAATTAGGTTTAATTAACCTTAAACAATCAAACTTAACCCAGATTAAATCTAATATAACCTGAGTCCAATCTAACTTGAATTCAAGTTAACCTAAACCTTAGATTCAACCCACATTGAACCTAACCTAAACCTAACCTAACTTAAGTCCAATTTAACTTGAACTCAAGTTAATCTAAACCTTAGATTCAACCCACATTGAACCTAACCTAAACCTAACCTAACTTTAGTCCAATTTAATTTGAACTCAAGTTAACCTAAACCTTAGGTTCAACCCACATTGAACCTAACCTAAACCTAACCTAACTTGAGTCCAATCTAACCTGAACTCAAGTTAACCTAAACCTTAGGTTCAAACAACATTGAACCTAACCTAAACCTAACCTAAATTGAGTCTAATCTAACTTGAATTCAAGGAAACCTAAACCTTTGGTTCAACCAACATTGAAACTCACCTAAACCTAACCTAACTTGAGCCCAATCTAACTTGAATTCAAATTAACCTAAACCTTAGGTTCAACCAACATTGAACCTAACCTAAACCTAACCTAACTTGAGTCCAATCTAACTTAAACTCAAGTTAACCTAAACCTCAGGTTCAACCAACATTGAACCAAACCAAACCTAACATAACTTGAGTCCAATCTAACTTGAACTCAAGTTAACCTAAACCTTAGGTTCAACCAACATTGAACCTAACCTAAACCTAACCTAACTTGAGTCCAATCTAACTTAAACTCAAGTTATCCTAAACCTTAGGTTCAACCCCCATTGAATCTAACTTGAACCTAACTTAACCTAAAACCTTAGGTTCAACCCATATTGAACCTAACCTAAACTGAACTAAACTTGAGTTTAACCTAACTTAAACTCAAGTCAAATTTTAACTTAACCCACATTGAACTAAAGTCAACTTTAAGTCTAGGTTCAACCTAACTAGAACCTAACTTAATTCAAGTCAAACCTTAACTTAAGCTTAACCCACATTGAACTTAAGTCAACTTTAAGTCTAGGTTCAACCTAACTAGAACCTAACTTAATCCAAGTCAAACCTTAACTTAAGACCAAACCATATTGAACTTAAGTCAACTTTAAGTCTAAAACTTAAACCTTAATTTAAGTTCAACCCATATTGAACTTAAGTCAACCTTAAGTAAGGATTCGAACTAACTTGAACCTAACTTAACTCGAACTTAAACCTTAACTTGAGTTCAACCCATATTGAACTTAAGTCAACCTTAACTCAAACCCAAATCTAACTTAAATCCTAATTAAGTTTACCACATTAGACTTAATTAAACCATTAAACCTTAACTAACTAAGGTTTAATCCAACATAAAACCATAATTAAGTCTACCACATTAGACTTAATTAAATCATTAAACCTTAACCAACTTAGGTTTAATCAAACTTAAACTCTAATTAAGTATACCACATTAGACTTAATTAATCTATTAAACCTTAACTAACTAAGGTTTAATCAAACTTAAACTCTAATTAAGTCTACCGTATTAGACTTAATTAATCTATTAAACCTTAACCAACTAAGGTTTAATCAAACTGAAACTCTAATTAAGTCTACCACATTAGACTTAACCAACTAAAGTTTAATCAAAGTTAAACTCTAATTAAGTCTACCACAATTCAACTAACAATGAACTTAACCAAACTCAAATCGACATAAAACTCAAAACTAAACTCAAATCGACATAAAACTAAAAACCAAACCCAAATCAACATAAAACCCATAACTAAACTCAAATCAAGATCAAAACCTGAAACCAAATTTAAACAGACAAATGTCGACATAAACTTTAGGTTCTATCCAAAGTGAACCTAAATCGGCATAAACTTCAGGTTCAACCCAACTTGAACCTAAATCGACATAAACCTTATGTTCAACTCAAATTGAGCCTAAGTCGACAAAATTAATTCTAAATCAACATAAGCCTTAGGATGGACAAAATTGAACTCAAATCAATATAATTCGACATTTCAAACATAACTGAAATAAAAATCGACATTTTAAACTAAAATCAACATAATCAACATAAATATAACATTCCAAACAAAAATCGACAAAACCCACATAAATTCGACATTTTAAACATAACTGACATAAAATCAACATTTTAAACTAAAATCAACATAACTGACATAAATTCGACATTCTAAACCAAAATCGACATAATCGACATAAATTTAACATTCCAAATTATTAATCGACATAATCGACATAAAGTCGACATTTCAAACATAACTGACATAAAATCGACATCTTAAACCAAAATTGACATAATCGACATAAATTTTACATTTCAAACATAAATCAACATAACCGATATAAATTTGACATTTCAAACATAAATTGACGTAAATCTGACATTCCAAACGAAACTCAACAAATTTAACATTTCAAATTAAATTTTTCGACATTAATCGACATTTCAAACCAAACTTAATATATCTAGACATAAAACGACATAATTCTTAAAGTTCGACCCACATTGAACTTAACTCGACATAAAATTAAAAATCAACAATCCAACCCAAATCAATATTCAAGACAAATAAAAATTTAAACATAAATTGACGTAAACTTAAATCGACATTTTAACCAAACTCAGACATCCAACAACTCTGGATCAACAGACACATTGACCAGGTGAGCTAAATATCTTGATATGACAATGTTTCTAACTTTGTTTTCCTTGCAGGATAAAGACATGAAGTTTCATTTAGATTTTCTTTACATGTTATAGGGTGTACTAACTCTGTTTTGTAGGACGTCGATGATGGAACATTTAAAACAAAACCAAAACTTTTAAGATAGCCAAAAAACCTAAACATTCTACAAACAACAAAACAAAAATGACATGACAACAAAGACAACTGGACTATTAGGTTAGCCACGAAATCTGAAATAAAACGACAAAATCATTAACATTGACATCAACATAATATCAACATTAACAAAAACATACAACGACATTTCTATACCACAATAAAATGATGACATGACACTAAATCAAAACAAATATATGACAAAATGACATGACACCACAAAACCAAAATTTAAAACAAAAGGAAATAATAAACAAAATAACAAAAATAAATAAATAATGATATCTTCTTGACATCATAGAAGATATCTCATGACATAATAACGACATCTTCTTATAGGAGATAAAATATCTCATGACAAATCGAGATTTTAATCATGACATCTTGTGATATTATGATTTACATTAAGACATGATATAAAATGACATGACATTACGGCATCACATTATGACATGACATGACATACAAACTATGACATCCCGACATAACACATGACATGATATAAAAAAAACGACACTTGACATAACACGACAAAATCATTAACATTGACATCGACATGATATTTAACATAGAACCGACACTCCCAAAACAAATGACAAATCAAAATAACAACAGCCAGACAAAACAATGATAAATCAAACGGAATGACAATAAAACATAAAGACGACAAAATGAACTTAACAAACACAAAACAATAATAAGATTAAAACAAACAAAACAAACATAAAACCAAACGACACGACAAGATAATATCATCATGACAATATAATAGCTTGACAAAACGACACCACGACATCATGACATAACAAAATAATATTACAACAATAAAAATGACATTACGACATGACATAAAACAACATGACGTACAAACTACGACATCCCGTCATGACCTATAACATGACATATAAAATGACAGAATGACATTACAACAACAAAACAAAACACAACAAAGCAACGACATGCACCCAACATAAACAAAACTTTCTGGTAGTATCGATTCTTCAGAAACACACTTCCACGACAACACTTACACTTTTTCGAGGATAAATGTTAACCTTAATCGGGAGTTTTCCTAGGCAGTATTAATTGCTCAGGATGTAATTGACTATAGGAGCTTGCTCCTATAGGAGATTAAAGAACTCAGGATAGGTATTTCACCTACAAGACCTCTCTCGTTACCAAAGATCTTCATATAATTTTCTTATATGAAAAACTTCAGTAATTACCCAATCTGAAGACTTGTTCTATGAGATTATCATTTGATCTCCTTTTCTCTCAAACTCTATCATGATTAATCCTTCTTCAAATTCTCTAAAGACTTCTGACTATAAATCTAGGAAGGATAAGAATTAGGGCGATAGATAGAGAAAGAGAGTGGCGACTCCTTGACATTGACATGATACAGGAATTGACGGCGACGATATGATATCCATATATTTCATCGCCATCAAAGAGTGGCGACTCCGCTGGGGACATTCTCTCTCCCCATCTTTGGTTAATCAATTTGTCCTCATGACTATGAAAATTTGTCTTTTGAAAGACTAAATAATGCTTTCTTTTGTTCTATATCTTACTCAATCTCGAGTAAAATAGAACTAACACTTCTTTGATTCAAAAATTTGTTCACGACCAACAAATCCTAGAGTCTTACATCGACAGACCAAAATGACATAAAAGACATACAAAAACAACATGTGTTCCCTTCCTTCCCACCCAGTTTACATTATAAGTCCTCATATACTGTTTCGAATATGATCAGGTATGGATTTTTCATCGATTCTATTGTCAGACAGATTGATATTGCCGTTCATGTAAATACTTTCTCAGCCAAACATGTTCAGTTTATCTGGCTTCGTGGTTATGCTTTTTACAGCCTCTGAACCATTTCTCGTAGGTTATGCCTTCATGGCCTCTGAACCTATTCATCATGGTTATGCTTTTTACAGCCTCTGAACCACTCCCCTAGGTTATGCCTTTATGGCCTCTAAACCTATTCTTCGTGGTTATGCTTTTTACAGCCTCTGAACCATTTCTCTTAGCTTATGCCTTTATGGCCTATGAACCTATTCATCATGGTTATGCTTTTTACAGCCTCTGAACCACTCCCCTAGGTTATGCCTTTATGGCCTCTGAACCTATTCATCGTGGTTATGCTTTTTACAGCCTCTGAACCACTCCCCTAGGTTATGCCTTTATGGCCTCTGAACCTATTCTTCGTGGTTATGCTTTTTACAGCCTCTAAACCACTCTCCTAGGTTATGACTTTAAGGTCTCTAAACCTATTTTTTGTGGTTATGCTTTTTACAGCCTCTGAACCATTTCCCTAGGTTATGCTTTTTATGGCCTATGAACCTATTATTCATGGTTGTGCTTTTCACAGCCTCTGAACCACTCCTCTGGTTGATCCTTTTCCTACCCTCGAGGTTCGATTCGTCGATCTACCAAAGACTCTAAAAATCAAAATCATTAATCAAATTTTGGGAAGACGATCGCTTTGGATGAATTCCATCAAGGGTTTCCCTTAGGACGGCTTTGCGAGAAAAAAAAGAAATCGGCGAAGCGAGAATCGATCTATGTTTAGTCTAGTTCTATGACTAGTCAACTAGCATGTCCTTTGTGGAGAAATGAAAATTGATCTGTGACGAGGGATGAAATTTGAAATCTTTGGATCTAATATCTTTGGAAATAAAACCCAAATTGATCTGTGAGGTGAAATGAAATTTGAAATCTTTGGATTTAATATCTTTGGAAATATTCTTCTCGTTCACCTATTGACAAAAAGACAATTCAGAAAGGAAGAATTCATGACAAAAATTCTGAAATTTTGACAGGAAAATTGTGATTTCAAGGGGAAAGGAAATTAATGCCCTAATAACTGGGCCCTTTATTTTAAATCTTCAGACTGGGTCCTAAATGAAAAATAAAATATTGTGATCAAAATACAAGTAATTAACTCAAGATGTCATGAGCCTCTTAATCTTCTGTCATGTGATTGGGTCATGACTTCTGAATGAGTTATAATATCCTAGAATTCATCTTAAGAAATATTTAAGAATTATGAATTAGGAGAGTTTGGAAATTCAAAATCATTAAAATATGTTCTACCAGATATAGTAATTCTCTGAGAAGAAGCTTAAGGTGAGTACCAAATCAAAAATTGGTGTTTGAGTTTAGGAATTCAAAATCATTAAAGTGTGCCCTACAAAAAAAAAGAAAAGAAAAGAAAAGAAAAAAGATGTTTCTGAAAAGAAACTTGAGGTGGGCACAAAATCAAAAATTGGTGTCTCAATTCAAACATTCAAAATCTTTAACACGCTCCACCAGATATAGTAATTCCCTGAGAAGAAGCTTTAGGTGAGCATAAAATCAAAAATTGGTGTTCAAATTCTCCCCTAATTGATAAATCTTGAAAAACATCTTAAAGAAAATTCTTCTGATATTATAGTCAGGAAATAATTAAGTGATCTCGTCTTTTGGTTGACTATTAATTGGTTCAGACATATCTTTAGAAGATAAAAGATATTTTGATCACATTTTCGAAAAATTCCTAAGACCCAGAAAGAAAGAACTAAGGTAAATGGCTTTGTTATTGGAGATTAATGGAAATTATACTCTGAAGTCATTATTTTCCAAAGATCTAACCCCAATTCAAATTTGGAAATGTTAAAGTGATTTTTGAAGGACAATCTGAATGATCTTTATAGAATTGATGATTAATGGAAGCTTTTTGAACCTACATGAACGACATCATTTGCTCTAAAGAACGGGCCCTAAGTTGTGCTTCCACTCGAAGTGCAATGATCTTACCTATAAATGAAATCTCAGACGAAATAACAAAAAAAATATGAAATTATAGCTCAGAGAACTTGGAAGCTTGGAAGACTGGAAAGCATTGTACGGGCCTATGATAAATTGGTTCACCCTAGGACACTCAGATCAGGGATTTGGATTTAGTACTTCAAACACCTATCCTCATAGGAGGGCCCATATGCTTGTTAGGAAGACACATTTTGGGAAATCCTGTCAAGAAGACCTAATACATTCAATCAATAGTCAGTATTTGAAAAAGAAGCGACATAGAAATGAATGACTTGTTTTGTAAACTGGGAAACATATAACCAAAACAAAAATAAAACGACATTGACATTTCTAAGAGATAGTATAAGAACTCCTTAAATAAAAAATGGCATCTACTCTCTTTCTCCCTATTGGATATAAGACCATCATGACATTGGCTTTCCTTTAGCAATCTTTCTTTGGATATGATATAAGTCTCATACGCATTCCTATTCCAAAATTGACATTTTGACATTGATAGTGTAAGACCTCCTTAAATGGAAGATGGCATCTATTTTCTCGCTATTGGATATAAGACCATCATGACATTGGCTTTCCTTTAGCAATCTCTTATTGGATAGGATATAAGTCTCATACGCATTCCTCTTCCAAAATCGACATTTTAACATTGATAGTGTAAGACCTCCTTAAATGGAAGATGACATCTATTTTCTCGCTATTGGATATAAGACCATCATGACATTGGCTTTCCTTTAGCAATCTCTTATTGGATAGGATATAAGTCTCATACGCATTCCTATTCCAAAATTGACATTTTGACATTGATAGTGTAAGACCTCCTTAAATGGAAGATGGCATCTATTTTCTCGCTATTGGATATAAGACCATCATGTCATTGGCTTTCCTTTAGCAATCTCTTATTGGATAGGATATAAGTCTCATACGCATTCCTATTCCAAAATCGACATTTTAACATTGATAGTGTAAGACCTCCTTAAATGGAAGATGGCATCTATTTTCTCGCTATTGGATATAAGACCATCATGACATTGGCTTTCCTTTAGCAATCTTTCTTTGGATAGGATATAAGTCTCATACGCATTCCTATTCCAAAATCGACATTTTGACATTGACATTTCTAAAAGGTAGTGTAAGACCTCCTTAAATGGAAGATGGCATCTATTCTCTTTCTCGCTATTGGATGTAAGACCATCATGAAATTGGCTTTCCTTTAGCAACCTCTCTTTGGATAGGATATAAGTCTCGTACGCATTCCTATTCCAAAATTGACATTTTGACATTGACATTTCTAAGAGATAGTGTAAGAACTCCTTAAATGGAAAACGACATCTACTCTCTTTCTCTCTATTGGATATAAGATCATCATGAAATTGGCTTTCCTTTAGAAATTTTTCTTTGGATAGGATATAAGTCTCATACGCATTCCTATTCCAAAATTAACATTTCTAAGAGATAGTGTAAGACCTCCTTAAATGGAAAATGGAATCTATTCTCTTTCTCGCTATTAGACGTAAGACCATCATGACGTTGGCTTTCCTTTAGCAATCTTTCTTTGGGTAGGATATTAGTCTCATACGCATTCCTATTCCAGAATCGACATTTTGACATTGCCATTTCTAAGAGATAGTGTAAGACCTCCTTAAATGGAAGACAGCATCTACTCTCTTTTTCGCTATTGGATGTAAGACCATCATGACATTGGCTTTCCTTTAGCAATCTTCCTTTGGATAGGATATAAATCTCATACGCATTCCTATTCCAAAATCGACATTTTGACATTTCTAGAGATAGTATATGACCTCCTTAAATGGAAAATGACATCTACTCTCTTTCTCTCTATTGGATATAAGACCATCATGAAATTGCCTTTCCTTTAGAAATTTTTCATTGGATAGGATATAAGTCTCATACGCATTCCTATTCCAAAATTGACATTTCTAAGAGATGGTGTAAGACCTCCTTAAATGGAAGATGGCATCTATTCTCTTTCTCACTATTGGATATAAGACCATCATGAAATTGGCTTTCCTTTAGCAACCTTTCTTTGGATAGGATATAAGTCTCATACGCATTCTTTTTCCAAAACTGACATTTTGACGTTGACATTTATAAGAGGTAGTGTAAGACCTCCTTAAATGGAAGATGACATCTACTCTCTTTCTCGCTATTGGATGTAAGACCATCATGACATTGGCTTTCCTTTAGAAATCTTTCATTGGATAGGAGATAAGTTTCATGCGCATTCCTATTCCAAAATCGACATTTTGACATTAACATTTCTAAGAAATAGTGTAAAACCTTAAATGTAAAATGACATCTATTCTCTTTCTCGCTATTAGACGTAAGACCATCATGACGTTGTCTTTCCTTTAGCAATATTTCTTGGGATAGAATATAAGTCTCATACGCATTCCTATTCCAAAATCGACGTTTTGACATTAAAACTTTTTTAGAGAAAATTGAATATGACATTTGTTCTCTTTCCTCAAATTGTCTACAATACATCGATAGTTCCAAAATGCTAAAACAAGGAATTTAAATTAAAAATGACAAACAACTTGTGATGATTAATATCTTTCGACTTGTAAAGGTCAAATCCCCAGCGGATACACTCTTCGTCTTGAGTTTGCCACTCTTTTCTAGTTATTGGATATAAGTCCTTTCCTGACACGGAATATGGCATTCCTTTGACTAGACACCGACATTTGACGTTCCCGAGAAATGGAATATGACATCCACTTTCTCTTCCCAGTTATCGGATGTAAGTCCTTTCCAGACACGGAAGTTATGACATTCCTATAACTCGACATTGACATTTGACATTTTGAGAAATGGAATACGACATCCATTTTCTCTTTATAACTTTCGGACGAAAGTCTTTTTCCTGTCATGAAAATTATGACATTCCCATAATTTAACATCTCGACATTTGACATACATTTCAACATGTGACATATCGATCTTTCGACATTTGACATGTCGACAATTGTTACAGAAATTTTAACATTTGACATATCAAGATATCAACATTTAACGTATCAACATTTCGACATTTGACATATTGACCTTCGACATTTGACATATCTACATTTCGACATATCGACCTTTCAACATTTGACATATCGACAATTATTATCGACATTTGAGATATCAATCTTTCGACATTTGACATATCGACATTTCAACATATCAACAATCGTTATCAACATTTGACTCGTCGACATTTTGACCTTTGATATATCAATAACTATTATCGACGTCTGACATATCGACATTGCGATATTTGACATATCAACGTTTGACACTCATCCTCTTCTTTACTACCGGAAGTAAGTCTTTTCCTGACACGAAAATGACATTCTTTTATCACAACATCAACATTTGACATTTTGAGAAATGGAAAATGACGTCCATTTTCTCTCTCCGGTTATTGGATGTAAGTCCTTTCTTGACACGGAAATCATGGCTTTCCTCTAACCAAATTTTGACTATGACATTTTGAGAAATAGAAAATGACGTCCATTTTCTCTCTCTAGTAATTGGATGTAAGTCTTTTCCTGACACGGAAATCATGGCTTTCCTCTAACCAAATTTTGACATTGATATTTTGAGAAATGGAAAATGACGTCCATTTTCTCTCTCCGGGTATTGAATGTAAGTCCTTTCCTGACACGAAAATCATGGCTTTCCTCTAACCAAATTTTGACATTGACATTTTGAGAAATGGAAAATGACGTCCATTTTCTCTCTCCGATTATTGGATGTAAGTCCTTTCCTGACACGGAAATCATGGCTTTCCTCTAACCAAATCTTGACATTGACATTTTGAGGAAAATAGAAAATGACATCTATTTTCTCTCTCCAGTTATTGGATGTAAGTCCTTTCCTGACACGGAAATCATGGCTTTTCTCTAACCAAATCTTGACATTGACATTTTGAGGAAAATAGAAAATGACATATTTTCTCTCTCCGATTATTGGATGTAAGTCCTTTCCTGACACGGAAACCATGGCTTTCCTCTAACCAAATCTTGACATTGACATTTTGAGGAAAATAGAAAATGACATCTATTTTCTCTCTCCTGTTATTGGATGTAAGTCCTTTCCTAACACGGAAATCATGACTTTCCTCTAACCAAATCTTGACATTGACATTTTGAGAAAAATAGAAAATGATGTCTATTTTTCTCTCTCCAATTATGAGATATAAGTCCTTTCCTGACACGGGAATCATGACATTCCTTTAACAAAATATCAACATTGATATTTTGAGAAATGGAATATGACATCCATTTTCTCTCCCGGTAAATTCCTTTTCAGACACAAGAAGAATATTCCTTCTAAGAACCGACAAACAAGACATTTGACATCCTCTAGGAGCAGTATGATACCCACTCTTTTCCTGATTGTTATGGAAAATCTCTTAGATCATTTCGGTCAACGCCAATATGTGTAGAATACTTATAGAGTATTCCATACATATTGGGAGCCCTTTTGTTGACCTCATTTTTTTACATTGAGTCAACACCCTTTTGACCTAAAAAGTCAACTTTGGTCAAAATGGTCAAACCAGACCCAATGACCAACCCTGTTGACCCCATAGGTCACCCTTTTGACCTAAAAAGTTAACTTTGGTCAAAATGGTCAAAACCGCATCCAATGACCAACCTTGTTGACCCCATAGGTCAACCTTTTGACCTAAAAAGTCAACTTTGATCAAAATGGTCAAACCAGACCCAATGACCAACCCTGTTGACCCCATAGGTCAACCTTTTGGACCTAAAAAGTCAACTTTGATCAAAATGGTCAAACCAGACATAATGACCAACCCTGTTGACCCCATAGGTCACCCTTTCGACCTAAAAAGTCAACTTTGGTCAAAATGGTCAAACCAGACCCAATGACCAACCCTTTTGACCCCATAGGTCACCCTTTCGACCTAAAAAGTCAACTTTGGTCAAAATGGTCAAACCAGACCTAATGACCAACCCTGTTGACCCCATAGGTCAACCTTTGACCTAAAAAGTCAACTTTGGTCAAAATGGTCAAACCAGATCCAATGACCAACCCTGTTGACCCCATAGGTCACCCTTTTGACCTAAAAAGTCAACTTTGGTCAAAATGGTCAAACTGCACTCAATGACCAACCTCGTTGCCTCCACAGTCACCCTTTTCGACCTAAAAGTCAACTTTGGTCAAAATGGTCAAACCAGACCCAATGTCTAAACCTTTTGACCCCATAGGTCACCCTTTTGACCTAAAAAGTCAACTTTGGTCAAAGTGGTCAACATAGACCCAATGACCAACTCTGTTGACCCCATAGGTCAACCTTTTGACCTAAAAAGTCAACTTTGGTCAAAATGGTCAAACCAGACCCAATGACCAACCCTGTTGACCACATAGGTCACCCTTTTGACCTAAAAAGTCATCTTTTGTCAAAATGGTCAAACCAGACCCAATGACCAACCCTGTTGACCCCATATGTCACCCATTTGACCTAAAAAGTCAACTTTGGTCAAAATGGTCAAACCAGACCCAATGACCAACCCTGTTGACCCCATATGTCCACCTTTTGACCTAAAAAGACATCTTTGGTCAAAATGGTCAATCCAGACCCATTGACCAACCCTGTTGACCCCATAGGTCAAACTTTTGACATAAAAAGTCATCTTTGGTCAAAATGGTCAAATCAGACCCAATGACCAACCCTATTGACCCCATAGGTCACCCTTTTAACCTAAAAAGTCAACTTTAGTCAAAATTATCAAACCAGACCCAATGACCAACCCTGTTGACCCCATAGGTCAACCTTTTGACCTAAAAAGTCAACTTTGGTCAAAATGGTCAAACCAGACCTAATGACCAACCCTGTTGATCCCATAGGTCAACCTTTTGACCTAAAAAGTCAACTTTGGTCAAAATGACCAAATTAGACCCAATGACCAACTCTGTTGACCCCATAGGTCAACCTTTTGACCTAAAAAGTCAAATTTGGTCAAAATGACCAAACTAGACCTAATGACCAAACCTGTTGACCTCATAAGTCAACCCTTTGACCCAATGACATTTTTAAAACCCCACAATGATAAAATCACAAATATTGTGATCAAATCAACCATGACAAAGTTGAAAAAGGTCACATCGGACATCTTGAAATTAAATTGATCAATTTAAGCCGACTTGGGTCAACCTAAATCAAAATTGGTCAACACTTATCTATTTTAATCAAAATAGTAAAAATGAAATAAAAACAACAAAATTAATCAAATAATTAATTTCAAAATTATTTTGATTAATTAAATTAATTAATGATTTAATTTTCAATATTTTAATTAAATGACATAATTAATTAAAATGAAAATTAAATTAAAATCATAAAATGACAAAATTAAATAAAATTGATAAAATTAATCAATTAATTAATTTGAAATTATTTTCAATTAATAAATTGATTAATGAAATAATTTCCAACAATTTTTAATAACATAATTAATTGAAATGGAAATGACACATGGGCTTCCCATAATTAATTAAGTTAAAACTAAATTAAACCCATCACAAGACATAATTAACACATGACAAAGCCTAGCTTAAATCATGGCTAACCATGGGTTAACATCCATCATGGTGAATAAAATGAGGTGGCTCTTTCTCCTTCATTCTAAGCCATGACTCATCACCTCCCTAAAGTGAGGTGGCCAGCCAAACAAAAGCCACCCAATGAGAAGAAATCATTACATTTAACCATGCCTTCACCATGGTTAAATGAAATCATGAGGGGGAAACATATGTGTCACCATTTGCCAAAGCTAAGGGGTGACTTGTCAGCTCATGAGGAAGAGAAATTACAACTCATTTCAAAGAGCTAAACCACCTTATACATGATCCAATGGGAAGGATCCAAAACAATGAGCTCATGATGGAAAACTTTGGAAAGACAACCATAGTTATCCTCTCAGCTGAAATTTCATCTTTAATTCATTAATAGGGAAGATAACAACTTCCCTAGTACAGCCTAAGCCAAGCCATGGCCTCCTCATGGCTATAAATAGAGCCATACACGAGCCATACAAAGGAGAAGAAAAAATTTAGTGAGACCTATAGGCTGCTCAAATCTTCTGGCTACCAACACAAAAACTCTTCCCAAGAGTCTTGGCAATCAATTTTGATCAAACCCAAGCCATAGATTGAGCCCAATCGAGCCAATTTGATCAATATTCAAAAACAGCCCAAACCAGCCACCTTCTGAAAAATTCTCCTTTGAGGCCGACTTTTGAACCAAATCGGTGCAGCAACAATCCTCCTCTGGAGTCTTAGAAGACAACTACAAGGTCTGATCAAGCTTGATTTACTTGTGGCAAATGTATGAAATTATTTTTCTTAAAATAATTCATATTTTTGAAATATCATGTGTTATACTAGCCCAGAAATGTTGCATCACCGTATGGATATATTCTACATGTTTAGATGATTCCATAGGTTAAAAAATCACTCAATTTCATTAAGAAATGAGTGAGATATTGTTATTTGAAGTTTAACGGTTCAAATTTTTTTTGAATTTTCGGCCAATTTTTCTCACTAGCTTCGATCCCGTGTTTCGGGATGGATGGCGCTGATCGCGTCCTGCGGTGTCCGCTGTTCAGCGTCGCGCAGCAGATCTTCCCGCCCATCGATCGGTACGAGGACACGCGGCGTGCCCTCAAATTTTCTGGAATTATTTAATTACAAAAAACCTTAAAAACTTCAAAAATTCATATCTTTTAATCTAGAGGTCACAAAAATAAATTAAAAATACCTCTTGAAAGCTCTTGAAGAGAGGAAAATTATGAATAAAAAATCATAATTTTATTCCTAGTATTTAATTTTTAAATAATTAAATACTCTCTGCATTATTTTAATTATTAAAAATTAATTATAAATCAGAAAAATATGAAATTTTTAGACATTTATCTTTATGTCCTTAGGGATGTTTTATGATTTTTCCAAGGACACAAAACATACCTATGACACCTTTTTCTAATTTTCAAGAGATTTTGTAATTACTTCAAATAATAATTATAAAAAAATGAAAATTAAGAAAATAAAATAAAAATGATTAGAAATGTTAGGGTAACAGAAAATGACCCTAGGAAAATAATTTCTAAGTCATAAAAATAATTTTAAATGATATTTTAAAATTTAGGATTAAAATTCATTATTAAATAATAAATTTAATCCTAAAAATCACCCTTTTATAAACTTAACCTATTTTCTTTAAGGGTCTAAGTTTGAAATGAATCTAGTTCATGTTATACTCATGAAAAACTTTAACTAAGTCTAAAGAAAATGATAAATTAGACTTGATAAACTTTAATTAGTTTAAAACATCATTTAAACCTATTAAACCTTAAGTTTAATGAATTAAGTCTAAAATGACAAATATATACTTAATTAGGTTTAAAACATCTTTTAAACATATTAAACCTTAAGCTTAATTAATTAAGTCTAAAATGACAAAATTAGACTTAATTAGGTTTAAAACATCATTTAAACATATTAAACCTTAAGCTTAATTAATTAAGTCTAAAATGACAAAAATTAGACTTTATTAGGTTTAAAACATCATTTAAACATATTAAACCTTAAGCTTAATTAATTAAGTCTAAAATGACAAAATTAGACTTAATTAGGTTTAAAACATCATTTAAACCTATTAAACCTTAAGTTTAATCCATTAAGTCTAAAATGACAAAATTAGACTTAATTAGGTTTAAAACATCATTTAAACATATTAAACCTTAAGCTTAATTAATTAAGTCTAAAATGATAAAATTAGACTTAATTAGGTTTAAAACATCATTTAAACATATTAAACCTTAAGCTTAATCAATTAAGTTTAAAATGATAAAATTAGACTTAATTAGGTTTAAAACATCATTTAAACATATTAAACCTTAAGCTTAATTAATTAAGTCTAAACATATTAAACCTTAAGCCTAATCAATTAAGTTTAAAATGATAAAATTAGACTTAATTAGGTTTAAAACATCATTTAAACATATTAAACCTTAAGCTTAATTAATTAAGTCTAAAATGACAAAATTAGACTTAATTAGGTTTAAAACATCATTTAAACCTATTAAACCTTAAGTTTAATCAATTAAGTCTAAAATGACAAAATTAGACTTAATTAGGTTTAAAACATCATTTAAACATATTAAACCTTAAGCTTAACTAATTAAGTTTAAAATGACGAAATTAGACTTAATTAGGTTTAAAACATCATTTAAACATATTAAACCTTAAGCGACATATTAAACCTTAAGCTTAATCCATTAAGTTTAAAATGACAAAGTTAGACTTAATTAAGTTTAAAACATCATTTAAACTTAATTAATCTTAAACAATTAGACTTAACCCAAAATAAGTCTAATTAGATCAATTAAACCTTACCTAATTTAAGTTTAATTAACCTTGAAAAATTAGACTTAACCCATATTAAGTCTAACTAAATCAATTAAACCTTACCTAAATTAGGTTTAATTAACTTTAAACAATTAGACTTAACCCATATTAAGTCTTATTAAATCAATTAAACCTCACCTAAATTAGGTCTAATTAACCTTAAAAAATTAGACTTAACCCTTATTAAGTCTATTTAAATCAATTAAACCTTACCTAAATTAGGTTTCATTAACCTTAAACAATTAGACTTAACCCATAATAAGTCTAATTAAATCAATTAAACCCTACCTAAGTTAGGTTTAATTAACCTTAAACAATTAGACTTAACCCATAATAAGTCTAATTAAAGCAATTAAACCTTACCTAAATTAGGTTTAATTAACCTTAAACAATTAGACTTAACCCATAATAAGTCTAATTAAATCAATTAAACCTTACCTAAATTAGGTTTAATTAACCTTAAACAATTAGACTTAACCCATAATAAGTCTAATTAAATCAATTAAACCTTACCTAAATTAGGTTTAATTAACCTTAAACAATTATACTTAACCCATAATAAGTCTAATTAAATCAATTAAACCCTACCTAAATTAGGTTTAATTAACCTTAAACAATTAGACTTAACCCATAATAAGTCTAATTAAATCCATTAAACCTTACCTAAATTAGGTTTTATTAACCTTAAACAATTAGGCTTAACCCATATTAAGTCTAATTAAATCAATTAAACCATACCTAAATTAGGTTTAATTAACTTTAAACAATTAGACTTAACCCATATTAAGTCTAATTAAATCAATTAAACCTTACCTAAATTAGGTTTAATTAACCTTAAACAATTAGACTTAACCCATATTATGTCTAATTAAATCAATTAAACCTTACCTAAATTAGGTTTAATTAACCTTAAACAATTAGACTTAACCCATATTAAGTCTATTTAAATCAATTAAACCTTACCTAAATTAGGTTAATTAATCTTAAATAATTAGACTTAACCCATAATAAGTCTAATTAAATCAATTAAACCCTACCTAAGTTAGGTTTAATTAACCTTAAACAATTAGACTTAACCCATAATAAGTCTAATTAAATCAATTAAACCCTACCTAAATTAGGTTTAATTAACCTTAAACAATTAGACTTAACCCATAATAAGTCTAATTAAATCAATTAACCTTACCTAAATTAGCTTTAATTAACTTTAAACAATTAGACTTAACCCATATTATGTCTAATTAAATCAATTAGACCTTACCTAAATTAGTTTTAATTAACCTTAAACAATTAGACTTAACCCATATTAAGTCTAATTAAATTAATTAAACCTTACCTAAATTAGGTTTAATTAACCTTAAATAATTAGACATAACCCATAATAAGTCTAATTAAATCAATTAAACCCTACCTAAGTTAGGTTTAATTAACCTTAAACAATTAGGCTTAACCCATAATAAGTCTAATTAAATCAATTAAACCTAACCTAAATTAGGTTTAATTAACCTTAAACAATTAGAATTAACCCATATTAAGTCTAATTAAATCAATTAGACCTTACCTAAATTAGGTTTAATTAACCTTAAACAATCAAACTTAACCCATATTAAATCTAATATAACCTGAGTCCAATCTAACTTGAACTCAAGTTATCATAAACCTTAGGTTCAACCCACATTGAATCTAACCTAAACAAACCTAACTTAAGTCCAATCTAACTTGAACTCAAGTTAATCTAAACCTCAGGTTCAACCCACATTGAACCTAACCTAAAACTAACCTAACTTAAGTCAAATCTAACTTAAACTCAAGTTATCCTAAACCATAGGTTCAACCCACATTGAACCTAACCTAAACCTAACCTAACTTGAGTCCAATCTAACTTGAACTCAAGTTAACCTAAACCTTAGGCTCAACCCACATTGAACCTAACCTAAACCTAATCTAACTTGAGTCCAATCTAACTTGAATTCAAGTTAACCTAAACCTTAGGTTCAACCAACATTGAACCTAACCTAAACCTAACCTAACTTGAGTCCAATCTAATTTAAACTCAAATTAAACTAAACCTTAGGTTCAACCCACATTAAACCTAACCTAAACCTAACCTAACTTAAGTCCAATCTAACTTGAATTCAAGTTAACCTAAACCTTAGGTTCAACCAATATTGAACCTAACCTAAACCTAACCTAACTTGAGTCCAATCTAACTTAAACTCAAGTTAACCTAAACCTTAGGTTCAACCCACATTGAACCTAACTTAAACCTAACCTAACTTGAGTCCAATCTAACTTGAACTCAAGTTAACCTAAACCTTAGGTTCAACCAACATTGAACCTAACCTAAACCTAACCTAACTTGAGTCTAATATAACTTAAACTCAAGTTAACCTAAACCTTAGGTTCAACCCACATTGAACCTAACTTAAACCTAACTTAACCTAAAACCTTAGGTTCAACCCATATTGAACCTAACCTAAACTGAACTAAACTTGAGTTTAACCTAACTTAAACTCAAGTCAAATTTTAACTTAACCCACATTGAACTAAAGTCAACTTTAAGTCTAGATTCAACCTAACTAGCACCTAACTTAATCCAAGTCAAACCTTAACTTATGCTCAACCCACATTGAACTTAAGTTAACTTTAAGTCTAGGTTCAACCTAACTAGAACCTAACTTAATCCAAGTCAAACCTTAACTTAAGACCAAACCTTATTGAACTTAAGTCAACTTTAAGTCTAAAACTTAAACCTTAATTTAAGTGCAACCCATATTGAACTTAACTCAACCTTAAGTCAGGATTCAACCTAACTTGAACCTAACTTAACTCGAACTTAAACCTTAACTTGAGTTCAACCCATATTGAACTTAAGTCAACCTTAACTCAAACCCAAATCCAACTTAAATCCTAATTAATTCTACCACATTAGACTTAATTAAACCATTAAACCTTAACTAACTAAGGTATAATCCAACCTAAAACCATAATTAAGTCTACCACATTAGACTTAATTAAATCATTAAACATTAACCAACTAAGGTTTAATCAAACTTAAACTCTAAAAGTCTACCACATTAGACTTAATTAATCTATTAAACCTTAAACAACTAAGGTTTAATCAAACTTAAACTCTAATTAAGTATACCACATTAGACTTAATTAATCTATTAAACCTTAACCAACTAAGGTTTAATCAAATTTAAACTCTAATTAAGTCTACCACATTAGACTTAATTAATCTTTTAAACCTTAACCAACTAAAGTTTTATCAAAGTTAAACTCTAATTAAGTCTACAACAATTCAACTAACAATGAACCTAACCAAACTCAAATCGACGTAAAACTCAAAACTAAACTCAAATCAACATAAAACTCAATACCAAACCCAAATCAACATAAAACCCATAACTAAACTCAAATCAAGATCAAAACCTGAAACCAAATTTAAAAAGACAAAAGTCAACATAAACTTTAGGTTCTATCCAAATTGAACCTAAATCGGCATAAACTTTAGGTTCAACCCAACTTGAACCTAAATCGACATAAACCTTATGTTCAACTCAAATTGAGCCTAAATCGACAAAATTAAATCTAAATCAACATAAGCCTTAGGATGGACAAAATTGAACTCAAATCAACATAATTCGACATTTCAAACATAACTGACATAAAATCGACATTTTAAACCAAAATCGACATAATCAACATAAATTTGACATTCCAAACAAAAATCGACAAAACCGACATAAATTCGACATTTTAAACATAACTGACATAAAATCGACATTTTAAACCAAAATCAACATAACTGACATAAAATCGACATTCTAAACTAAAATCGACATAATCGACATAAATTTAATATTCCAAATAATTAATCGACATAAATTCGACAATTCAAACATAACTGACATAAAATCGACATCTTAAACCAAAATTGACATAATCGACATAAATTTGACATTTCGAACATAAATCAACATAACCGATATAAATTTGACATTTCAAACATAAATCGACATAAATCTGACATTCCAAACGAAACTCAACAAATTTAACATTTCAAATTAAATTTTTCGACATCAATCGACGTTTCAAACCAAACTTAATATATCTTGACATAAAACGACATAATTCTTAAAGTTCGACCCACATTGAACTTAACTCGACATAAGATTAAAAATCAACAATCCAACCCAAATCAATATTCAAGACAAATAAAAATTTAAACATAAATTGACGTAAACTTAAATCGACATTTCAACCAAACTCGGACATCCAACAACTCTGGATCAACAGACACTTTGACCAGGTCAGCTAAATATCTTGATATGACATTGTTTCTAACTTTGTTTTCCTTGCAGGATAAAGACATGAAGTTTCATTTAGATGTTCTTTGCATGTTATAGGGTGTACTAACTCTGTTTTGCAGTACGTCGACGATGGAACATTGACAACAAAACCAAAACTTTTAGGATAGCCATAAAACCTAAATATTTTACAAACAACAAAACAAAAATGACATGACAACAAAGACAACTGGACTATTAGGTTAGCCACGAAATCTGAAATAAAATGACAAAATCATTAACATTGACATCAACATAATATCAACATTAACAAAAACATACAACGACATTTCTATACCACAATAAAATGATGACATGACACTAAATCAAAATAAATATATGACAAAATGACATGACACCACAAAACCAAAATTTAATAAACAAAATAACAAAAATAAATAAATAATGATATCTTCTTGACATCATAGAAGATATCTCATGACATAATAACGACATCTTCTTATAGGAGATAAAATATCTCATGACAAATCGAGATATTAATCATGACATCTTATGATATTATGATTCACATTAAGACATGATATAAAATGACATGACATTACGACATCACATTATGACATGACATGACATACAAACTATGACATCCCGACATAACACATGACATGATATAAAAAAAACCGACACTTGACATAACACGACAAAATCATCGACATCGACATCGACATGATATTTAACATAGAACCGACACTCCCAAAACAAATGACAAATCAAAATAACAACAGCAAGACAAAACAATGATAAATCAAACGTAATGACAATAAAACATAACGACGACAAAATGACCTTAACAAAAACAAAACAATGATGAGATTAAAACAAACAAAACAAACATAAAACCAAAGGACACGACAAGATAATATCATCATGACAATATAATAGCTTAACAAAATGACACCACGACATCATGACATAACAAAATAATATTACAACAATAAAAATGACATTACGACATGACATAAAACAACATGACGTACAAACTACGACATCCCGTCATGACCTATAACATGACATACAAAATGAAAAAATGACATTACAACAACAAAACAAAACACAACAAAGCAACAACATACACCCAACATAAACAAAACTTTCTAGTAGTATCGTTTCTTCAGAAACGCACTTCCACGACAACACTTACACTTTTTCGAGGATAAATGTTAACCTTAATATGGAGTTTTCCTAGGCAGTATTAATTGCTCAGGATGTAATTAACTATAGGAGCTTGCTCCTATAGGAGATTAAAGAACTCAGGATAGTTATTTCACCTACAAGACCTCTTTGGTTACCCAAGATCTTCATATGATTTTCTTATATGAAAAACTTCGCAATTACCCAATCTGAAGACTTGTTCTATGAGATTATCATTTGATCTCCTTTTCTCTCAATCTCTATCATGATTAATCCTTCTTCAAATTCTCCAAAGACTTCTGACTATAAATCTATGAAGGATGAGAATTAGGACAATAGATAGAGAAAGAGAGTGGCGACTCTTTAATCTCTCTCCTCCCCTCTATCTATTTTTCACTATTGTATTCTCTATTTTCTTGCTCTGTCTTTTATTATTCCCTCTTCCATTCCTCTCACTCACACACACATGCTCTCTTATCTATTATTCTCTCTTCCATGACTCCTCTAACACATACACACACACACACACACTCTCTTCCTCTAGTTTATTCCTCATCTTTCTCTCCCAATCCCTCTCTTCATCTCTATATCACCCTTAACCTGTCCCACTATCTTTCTCAATTTCTCATCTATCCCTGACTCTCTTTCTAGCTCCTGGGCTGCTTCTTCCCAAGTTTTATGTTTCCCTCTTTCTCTCTCTAACCCCCAATTTCACACACTCTCTCACTCTTTTCCTTCCACTCTCTCCCTCTACCTCTACATCCCCCTAGATCTCTCTTTCTCAATCTCTCTCTCTCTCTCTCTTGATCTCTCTCACTCATTCTCCTGCTTTCCTTCCCTCTATCTGTCTCACTAACCCACTCTTTGAGAGATTCCTCTCCTCCTTTGTTCTTACTTTGCCAGCACACCCTCCCATCTCTCTTTTAGTCTCTCATTCAATCTCTTCTCTCCTCTTTTCTCTCCCTCTCGCTTTCTCTACAAGAAAGTGGGAATGAGAGAGTGAGAGCAAGAAAGAGGGAATGAGGGAGAGCGATAAAGAAAATGAGAGGGAGGGAGAGGAGTGAATGAGTGAGTGCAAGACGAGATAAGAGAGGAGTGAGATAGGGAGGAGAGAGAAGAGAGTGAATGAGGGATTGAAAAGATGGAGGGATCAAGGAAGGAAAGCTAGATGTATGAGAGAAAATAAGAAATAATGTGATAGATTTAAGGGGAGAGAACAAGATATGCGAGCAATTGAAAGAGAGTGTGTGAGAGAGGTAGAGAGAGATAAGAGATAGAGGAAGAGAATGAATTAAGTGAGAGAATAGAGGGAGATAGAAGAAAAACTAAGAGAGATAACCAGAGAGGGGGCAAAAGAGAGCAAACAAATGATAAAGTGAGATGAAATAGAGAGTGAGAGAGAGAGAGAGAGAGAGAGAGAGCAAAAGATGGAGTGAAGATTGAGATTGAAGAGTGAGCGGAAGGGAGAGAGGGTACGACATAAATAGAGAGAAAAAAGAGACTCATGAAAGATAAAGAAAAACATAGTGAGTGAGAGAGGGGCAGAGAGAGGGAAATATAGGTGAGGAGTAGGGCAAGAAGATAAAAAATGAAATTTGAATTAATGAAAGAGGTTGAGTGGGTGGGAGGGAAGAGAGTGAGAAAGGAGATGGTTGGAGAGAGAATGAGCGAGAGTAAAGTGATAAGTGTGATAAAAGAGAGCAATAGAGAGTGATTATGAGAGAAAAATAGAGAGCAAAAGAGAAAGCGTGATAAAGAATAAACAAAGAATAGAACAAGAAAGAGAGAGTAAGAAAGAGAGAGATAGAAAGAGGGAGTCAGAGAGATGGAAGAGGGTGGGAGTGATAGAGGAAGGGATAGTGAGAGACAAGGGAGTGAGGAAGCTAAAGAGAGAGAGTGAGAGATGGGGAGAGTGTGGGTAGAGAATGAGAATTAGTGGGAGAGGGAGGAGAGAGGAATGAATTGGAAGAGAGAGAGGAGAAAGGCGGAGGGCGTGTGAGAGAGAGAGAGAGAGGGAGGGAGGGAAGGAAGTAAGAGAGTGTCGGGAGAGAGGGAGAGAAAGATTAGAGGCAAAGGAAGACGAGTAATAGAAGGAAGTAAATGAGAGAGAATGATCTTTGAGCAGGCAAAGATAGGGAATGAGGCATTAAGGTAGGCTGACTGAAGAGAGAAGAAGAGAGCGAGGGAGCGTAAAAAGAGAGACAAAGAGAGAGATGGATAAGAAATAAAAGGAGATGGAATGAAAGTGAGATAGGTGGGAGAGGAGTGAGAATAGAGATAGAAGGAAAGTGACAGGAAAGGTTTAAGAGAGAGCAAAAGTAAAATGAAGGGAAAGTTAAAGGAGAGGTTGAGAAGAGTATTTGAGGGAAGATCGAGTAAAATTAATTGAATGAGGTGTAAAAAGAGAGGGAGAACATAAGAATGATGAGAGAGAGGGAGATGAGAGGGATAAAGGGAGGAGGAGAAAAAAAAAAGGGATGGGAGAGGAGGGATGGAAAGCAGAGAGCGAGAGGAAAGAGAGTGAGGAATAAGTGAGAAAAGTAAGAGAAGAGAACGTAAATGAGAGTATAAAATAAAATATAAGATAGAATAAGAGAATAGAGATTGAGAATGAGAGAGAGTGAAAGTAATAGAATGTGATATAGAGAAAGTAAGAAAAATAGAGTGAGGAAGGGAGAGGAGGTAATTAGGAAAGAAAGATTAAGAGTGTAAAGAGAGTGAGAAGAAAGAAAGAAATGGAGCTAAACAGGGTGAGAGGATAGTGAGTGAGAGAGTGTGAGAGAGTGTATGAGTGTATGAGATGGAGAGAAGAGAGATTTACGTAAGGAAGACCTAGAGAGGACAAGAGTGAGGGAGTGAGAAAGATTGTGAGAGAGCAAGGTCAGAAGCAAGAATAAGTGTGAAATTGAAAAGAAATCTAAAGAAAGAGTAAATAAAGTGTGAGAAAGAATGAAGAGGGATTGAAAATGAGAGACAAAGAGAGAAAAAAGATTTTAACGGGGTAGGAAGGGAGATAGAGTGTGAGGGAGGGATAAGAGAGATAGAGAGAGTGAGAGAATGAAAGAGAGTGAGGGAGGGGAGCAAGAGAGAAATATAGATAGAGGAGCATAGAGTGAGAACAAGCGTAAGGAAGGAGAGTGAGAGATAGGGTGACAAAGAGAGGGAGACGAGAGAAAGAGAAGAAACTGACGGAAAGTGAAAAGAGAAAAAATGAGGGTGAGGAGAGAAGGATTGAGAAAGATAAAAAGTTGGAAGGTAAGAGATACAACGTGTCTATAAGGGATAGGGTAGAAAAGGATTGAGCAATGAGAAAGTGAATGAATAGAGAGCGAGAGAGAGAACGAGAGAGAGAGGGAAGAAAGATAGAATAGAAAGTTAGTGAGATAGGGAGAGGAAGTGAGAGAGATTGAATAGAGTGAGAAGAAAGATAAAGAGGAGTGAGGAGAGATTGAATAGTGAAAGATTGAAGAGAGAATGTGAGACAAATGAGAGAGAAAAGATTGAAAAGCAATAGAACAAAGAGAGAGGGTGAGTGAGAGAGACGAGAGGAAGTGGAGAGCGAAGAATGAGTGTAAGAACGATGAGAGATGAGCAAGGGGGATGCGGAGAGGTAGAGAAGGAGAAGTGAGAGAGTGTGTGTGAAAGAGGGAGGGAGATAGAGAGAGTGAGAGACATAAGAGGGAAGGAAAAAGTAGGAGAAGCAAAGAGAGAGTTGGGGATCTGTGGAAAAGATTGGTGAAAGGAATGAGATAGAAGAGATAAATAAAAGACCGATTAAGAGATAAAGAGTAGGGAATGAGAAAGATAAGAGGGTAGGTTATGAGTGAGGAGTTATATAGAGAAGAAGTGAAGAATTTGGGGAGTGAATGACGGGGAGAAGAACAAGAGGAAGGAAGAGTGTGTGTGCAAGCTAAGAGTAATGGAATAAAAATTGTAGAAGTCTTTGCAGAGCAAGAAGAGATAATCGAACAGTATGGAGAATGAAAGAGAAGAGGTGAGGAAGAGAGAACAAAGAGGAAAAAGTAGAGCAAGAGAGAGAAAGAGAAAGGCAAAGGGAGATAAGAGAATGAGAGAGAGAGTAGAAGAAAGAGAGCAAGATGTGGGGAGAGAGAGAGAGTGAGAGGGAGAGCAAGATAGATTGGGGAAGATGGAGAGAAAGAGCAAGAGGAGGAGAATATAATGGCAGAAAGTATGAGAGAGTGGAAGAGCAAGGGAGAATAGAGAGGGAGAAGAAAGGGAGAGAGTAAGAATGATATTTAAGCTAAATGAGGACAAAGGGACAAACAAAATAGAGACAAAAATAGAGAGAAAGGTGAGGTTAAAGGAATGAAGTGCAAGAGAGAGGGAGTGACGAGTTATAATGAGAGAGGGTGCAAGAAGAAAATGTAAGAGCAAGAGTGAAAGAGTAGGATTATCTCTCTATTTCTCTCTCTCTCTTCCTCTCTCATTCCCTCTCTCTTCAATCCTACTCTCGCTCCCTATCTCTATTATCCCTATTACTCACTACTTATTCTCTATCTTTATTACTCTCTATTCTCAGCCCATTCTCACCATTACTCTCTCTCACTCTTCTCTTATTTCCTCTCTCACTCTTTCTCTTGAGTTCTCACCATTCATCTACATATCACTCTCGCTCTTAACCCTATCCTCCTCCTTGTCATTCCCATTCTTTCCTCTCTCATAATCTGTTTGTTTGTTTATCTCTCGCTTCTCATCATTCTTCTCACCCTTTCTCTCCATATATGCCCAACTCTCTCCCTCTCTGTATACCTCCTTCCATCTTTATGTCTTTCTCTTTCTCTCTCCCCACTCTTTTTTAATACATCCTACTCTCACTCCCTACCCTTCCACTCTCTCTGCCTGCGCACCTAAGCGCTCTCTCTCTCTCTCTCATCTCTCACAATCTTTCTATCTCTCGATTTCACTCTCACTTATTATCTTGTCTCTTCTTTTGTCCCTCTCACTAACCCATCTTTAGAGATTCACATCTTCTCGTACTTTCTGGAAGCTTTTCCACCACCCGCCCTTCCATCATTCTCTCTCTCTCATTCAATTTTTCTCCTTCCTTCCTCTTCTCTCTCTTTTTCTCTCTCTCTCTTTCTCTCTCCCCATCTTTATTCTCTCTTGCCTTCTTACTCTCGCTTCCTTTATCGCTCACAGTTTCTCTCGATCTCTTTAGCTCATTTCTTCCACACTCTCTATTTCTCATTCTATTACCATTTTTCTCTTACGCTTATCCCTCTTTCATTGTCGCTCTCTTTTCTCTCCCTCCTCCTCACCCCTGCTCACTATTTCTCACATTCTCTTACACTTCTCCCTCTCTCTCTCTCTTCATTTCTCCCTCATTCACACCCTCATCCCTCTCTCCCTTCCCTTTCTTTCTACCAGGCTACATCTCTTCCTCTCACCTGTTCACTCTCTCAAACACTCTCTTAGTCTATATCCTCTTCACATTTCGTCCCCGTATCTACAATTTCACACTCACTTTTACTCTCTGTCCCTCTCTCTCCAAACTCTTTTTTCTCAGTTTCTCTCTCATGCAATCTCTTCCTTTCTAAAACTCTCTTTCTTCAATTTCACCCTCCTTCCTCTCCCTCCTTTATCTCATCCACATACAATCTCCGATGTTCCATCTCTCTGTATCGATTTCTTTAGTACCCTTCCTTAATCTCTATCGATCTTTCTTCACTTTCTCTCCAATCTCTTCCTGCTTTTTAATCTTTCTCATTCTCTCGAATTTTCCATGCTCCTCTCCTTCTCTCGATCACAAAGCTTTCTTTCTACGCATATTTATCGTATATCTTTTCCTACTCTCATGCTCTCTCTTACTTTCCTTATATATTTCTCTCCTAACCTCTTCTTGCCTCTCCTCTTTCTCTAGTGTTCTTCCTTTCCACATTCTCTGTCTTGTTCCCCCTCTCATTTGTCTCTCTTGCTCTACGAGCGGGAGCCAGGTGAGAAGGAAAGTAACAAGCAGGGAAAGAGAGTGAGAGAGATATAGGGAGAGA
Source organism: Papilionanthe hookeriana x Papilionanthe teres (assembly GCA_022702705.1). Taxonomy (NCBI): domain Eukaryota; kingdom Viridiplantae; phylum Streptophyta; class Magnoliopsida; order Asparagales; family Orchidaceae; genus Papilionanthe; species Papilionanthe hookeriana x Papilionanthe teres. Next base: position 41,015,188 of record CM040429.1, on the reverse strand, counting down.
GAGAGTGAGGCAAAATAGAGAAAGAGAGAGAGAGAGAGAGAGAGAGGGGGGGGGGGGGGGGGGGGAGAGAGAGAGAGAGAGAGAGGGAGAGAGGGAGGAGGTATAAATGGAGAGAGAATGAGAGAGAGAGATATGAGAGAGTTGTAGAGAGGAGAGCAGGCAGAAGCGGGAAGGCGTGAAAAGAGGAAGGAGATGTAAGAAAGTACAGAAAAAGAGAGATTTGGGGAGTTAGAGGAAGTGATAGAGTGAGAAAGAGTAAGTGAGAAGGTTAGAAAGATAAGTGAGAGCAAGAAAATGATAAAAAGTATAAGAGAATAAAGACTATGAAAGTGATAAAGATAAGGGGAAAGAGTGAAAGTGAAGAGAATTTGAGAAAGAGGTTAGGGAAGAAAGAGTAAGAGAAATGGCACAAGAGATGGTGATAGATGGAGCAGAAAGAGAGTTTGAAGGGAATGAGTGAGAGAGGGAGAGAGAGAGTGCAGGGAGATAGAGAGAGAAGAGGTGAGTAAAATTCGAAAGAGACCAATGGAACCAGAAAGGGAGAGAGACAAAATGAGAGAGAAATAATAGAGAGTGAGCTAAGCAGAGCAGTGAAATAAAGAGGGAGGGAGGGAGGAGAAGTAATAAACAGCCAAAAGGGCCAGAGTGATAGATATTGGGAGATAAAGGTGAGTAAAAAGAGAAAAAAGAGATAAGAAATAGGGAGCGATAGAGAGAAACATAATAGAGAGTGAGAGACATAGTGAGAAAGAGGGTAGAGAGTGAGAAGGAGATAGATAACAAAGTAAATAGAGAGAAAAGATAGCAAGAGATATCGGGGAGAGCGAGAGAAAAGAAAGAAATAGTATAGAAAGTAGGAGACATAGTAAATGAGAGTGAAAACTCTCCTTTCTCATTATGACTCTTACTGCGTATGTTTCTCTCTCTCACTCTGCCTTTCTCTCTTCCTCTCTTTCTCCCTCTTTGTCTCTGTATCAATCACCCCATTCTCTCTCTCTACCTTCCTCTCATTCTATATCATTTTTCTTTCTCACCCCCACTTCTCCCTTCTTGTATATTACTTCCCCACCCTCCCTCCTTATTTCTCTCTAGATCCCTCTCTATTGCTCTCTTTTACCTCACTCTCTGATGCATTCTCCATTTCGCACTCTTTTGTCTCCTCTGTCCCTTCATGTCTCCCTCAACGTTCCTACAATTTCTCTCTCACTCTTCACTCCCTCACTCTCTCCTCCCTCTCATTTTCTCTTGCTTTCACTCACTCTTCCATCTCTCGGCTCTGCTCTCCTCACCTCCTCACTCGACCCTCCTCACTCTCGGCTCTCTCTCTTTTACACCTCGCTCTCTATTCATTAACTTTCACTCGCTCTTTCTCTCTCCCTCCCTCTCTCCTCCTTTCTCACTTTCTATCACTATCTCGCGTGATGCTCCATCTCTTTTGTTCTGTCTTGACTCGTCTCTTCACTCTTTATTTACGGCTTTCTCTTTCTCCCTCTTTCCCTCTCACTCCTCTTTAATCCCCATCTTTTACTCTACATCTAAGCTATACATTTTTATCGCTCTTTGTTGTTTCTTTTAAGTTGCCCCTAAAGTTGTAACTCTCACTTGTTCTTTCAACTATAACCCACTCTTCTACCTCTTTACTCACTCTTCATCTCCTTATTTATACTCGCTCATCTTGTTCTCCTCTGATGCATCACACTCTCATAATTATCTCCATCTCATGATTTATTATTTTCTCTCACACATCTCTCTTTCCTCTTTTGTCCCTCCACTTTCACTCCCTCTTTACGATTCTTCCTCCCCTTCTTTTTATCTCTCTCACTCTCTCTCCTCTTGCACTCATCCACTCGCCTTTACTGCTTCCCTCTTATTTTCTCCATCCCTCTCTCTCATTCCCTCTCTCTTGTTCTCTCTTCTCTGCTTTCACCTTTCTCTATTTTTCTCTCTCTCCTTCTCTCTTTCTTTCTCTATCTCTCATCTTTTCTTTCACATTCTTTCCCTCGCTGCCACTCCCTCTCCAGTCACCATTTATCTCATTATGGAGTGGGAATGATAGAGGGAGAGAGAGTGGCACAATAAAGAGAATAGTAGTGAGGAAGTGAAGAGATTTAGAGATTAATGATAGAGAGTGAGGGAGAGAAGAGGATATAAGAAAGGGAAGAGAAGGACAAAGAGAAAAAAGATATTAGGTGGGGGAAGGAAGCGGAGAGTGTGGCGAGGAGTGGGAGGATTGTGAAAGAGATAGAGGAAGGTAGAATGTAAGAGTGAGGGAGGGATGAAAACAAATTATATATAGAGAGGAAAAGAGTGGAAGAAGGGTAAGGGAAGGGAGTGAGAGATTGAGGAGAGAGAGAGAGCGAAGCGATAGATAAATAAAAGTGTGAGAGAATGCGAGAAACAATAAGAGAGGTAGGAGAGAGGGAATGAGAAAGATTGAGACGAGAGAGGAAACCCAGTAATAGAAGAGAGAGTAAATGAGAGAAGATGATGCTTGGAGCAGTCGAAGATAGGGAATGAGGCATTAAGAGTGAGACTGAAACTGAAGAGAGAAGAAGAGAGAGTGAGGGAGCGTAAAAAGAGAGACAAAAGAGAGAGAGAAATAGAGAGATAAAAGGAGATGGAATAGAAAGTGAGATAGGTGGGAGAGGGAGTGAGAATAGAGATAGAAGGAGGTAGTGGGAGGGTTTAAAGAGAAAGAAAGAAAGTAAAATGAAGGGAAAGTTAAAGGGAGAGAGATTGAGAAGAGTGACTGAGGGAAGATCGAGTAAAATTAATTGAATGAGGTGTAAAAGAGAGGGAGAACATAAGAATGATGAGAGGGAGATGAAGAGGGATAAAGGGAGGGAGGGGGAGAAAAAAAGGGGATGAGAGAGGGAGGGATGGAAGCAAGAGAGCGAGAGGAAAGAGAGTTAGCAATAGAGTGAGAGAAAAGTAAGAGAAGAGAGCAATAAATGAGAGTATAAAATAAAATGTAAGATAGAATAAGAGAATAGAGATTGAGAATGAGAGAGAGTGAAAGTAATAGAGAATGTGATATAGAGAGAAAGTGAAAAATAGAGTGAGGAAAGGGAGAGGAGGGAGTGGGAAAGAAAGATTAAGAGTGTAAAAGAGAGTGAGAAAGAAAGCAAGAAATGGAGCTAAATAAGGTGAGAGGGATAGTGAATGAGAGAGTGTGAGAGAGTGTATGAGTGTATGAGATGGAGAGAGAAGAGTGATTTACGTAAGGAAGACCTAGAGAGGACAAAGATAGGGAGTGAGAAAGATAGTGAGAGAGCATGGTCGGAGAAGGGGAGAATAAGAGTGAGGGTGTCAAGAAATCTAAAGAGAAAGAGTAAATAAGGGAATGACGAGAGAGAAAGAATATAAGAGATTGAAAATGAGGGACGAAGAAAAAGATTTTTAACGGGGAGTAGGAAGGGAGATAGAGTGTGAGGGAGGGATAAGAGAGAGATAGAGAGTGAGAGAATGAAAGAGAGAGTGAGGGAGGGCAAGAGAGAAATATAGATAGAGGGGCATAGAGTGATAGCGCCAGGAAGGAGAGTGAGAGATAGGGGTGACGAGAGAACGAAGAAGAAAGCTTGACGAGAAAGTGAAAAAATGAGGGTGAGGAGAGAAGGATTGAGAAAGATAAAAGTTGGAGGGTAAAGTACAATGTATTTAAGGGATAGGGTAGAAAAGTTGAGCAATGAGAAAAGAGAGAGTGAATGAATAGAGAAGCGAAGAAGCGAGAGAGGAAAGAAAAGATAGAATATAAAGTTAGTGAGATAGGGAGAGGAAGTGAGAGAGATTGAATAGAGTGAGAAAGAGAAAGATAAAGAGGGAGTGAGAGAGAGATTGAAGAGTGAAAGATTGAAAGAGAGATTGTAGAGACAAATAGAGAGAGAAAAGAGATTGAGAAAACAATAGAACGAAGAGAGGGCGAGGGACGAGGAGAGATGGAGAGCGAAGAGAATGAGTGTAAGAGCCAATGGGGAATGAGGGCAAGGGGGGACGCAGAGGTAGAAGGAGAAAGTGAGAGAGTGTGTGAAAGAGGGAGGGGAGATAGAGAGAAAGGGAGAGACATAAAGAGGGAAGGAGAAAAGTGAGAGAAGCAAAGAGAGAGTTGGGGATATATGGAAAAGATTGGTGAAAGGAAAGAGAGATAGAAGAGAGATAAATAAAAGACGGATTAAGAGATAAAGAGTAGGGAATGAGAAAGATAGAGGGCAGGTTATGAGTGAGAGTTATATAGAGATAGTGAAGGTAAGGAGAGAAAGTGCGGGAGAGAGAACAAGAGGAAGAGGAAGAGTGTGTGTATGTTGAGAGTAATGGAATAAAGAATCGTAGAAGAGAGAGCAAGAAGGGGAATAAATAGTGAACAGTAGGGAGAATGAAAGAGAAGAGAGGTGAGGGAAGAGAGAACAAGAGGAAAAAGTAGAGCAAGAGAGAAAGAGAGAAAGGCAAGGGGGAGATAAGAGAATGTGAGAGAGAGTGAGAGAAAGTGAGCAAGATGTGGGGAGAGAGAGTCAGAGAGGGAGATCAAGATAGAGTGGGGAAGATGGAGAGAAAGAGTAAGAGTAGAGGAGAATATATTAACTTAAGAGAGTATGAGAGAGTGGGAGAGCAAGGGGGAGAATAGAGAGGGAGAAAGAGAAAGGGAGAGTAAGAATGAGATTTAAACTAAATAAGGGACAAAGGGACAAACAAATAGAAACAAAAATAGAGAGAAAAGTGAGATTAAAGGAATGAAGTGCAAGAGAGAGGGAGTGACAGAGAGTTATAATGAGAGAGGGTGCAAGAGAGAAGAAGAGAGAATGTAAGAGCAAGAGTGAAAGAGTAGGATTATCTCTCTATTTCTCTCTCCTCTCTTCTCTCTCGTTCCCTCTCTTCCCGATCTCTCTCGCTCCCTATCTCTTATTATCTATTTTTCACTACTTATTCTCTATATTTATTGCTCTCTATTCTATTATTCTCTCTTCCATTACTCTCACTCTCCTCTTCCTCTTATTTCCTCTCTCACACTTTCTCTCCCAGTTCCTCTCGTCATCTCTATATCACTCTCACTCTTAACCTGTCCCTCTATCTTATTCATTCCCCATTTTTTCTTCTCTCATAATCTGTTTTGTTTTGTTTATCTCTCTTCTCCATCATTCTTCTCACCCTTTCTCTCCTGCCCCAACTCTTTCTCCCTCCCTCTCTTACTTATACTCCTTCCATCCTTTGTGTCTTTCTCTTTCTCTCTCTCCCCCACACTCTTTTTAATACATCCTCTCACTCCCACCCTTCCACTCTCTCTACCTCTGCATACCCTCTCTCTCTGTCTATCTCTCTCAATCTTTCTATCTCTCGATCTCACTCTCACTTATTCGCTTGTCTACTTCTTTTGTCCCTCTCACTAACCATCTTTTAGAAATTCCACATCTTCTCATGCTCTGACTTTTCCTGCCATGCTCATCACTCTCTTCTCTCCCTCATTCAATTATTTTCTCTTTTATTTACTCCTTCTCCTATTTTCTCTCTCTCTTTCTCTTTCTCTCCATCTTTGTCTTTCTCTTGCTAACTCTTCCCTCTCACTTCCTTTATCACTCTAGTTCTCTCAATTTCTTTAGCTCCATTTCTTCCACACTCTCTGTTTCCCTCCATTTTCTATTGTTCATTTTTCTCTTACGCTTATCCACTCTTTCAGTGTCAACTCTCCCCGCCTCTCCTCCTCTCCACCCCTGCTCACTTTTCCACATTCTCTTACACTTCTCCTGCTCTCTCTCTCTCTTCCTTTCTCCCTCATTCCACACCCTCATCCCTCTCTCCCTTCCCTTTCTTTCCACCCACGGAAACATATCTCTTCCTCTAACACAGTTACTCTCTCAAAGCGCTCTCTTAGTACATATCCTCTTCACATTTCATCCCATATCTATAATTTCACACTCACTTTTACTCTCTTGTCCCTCTCTCTCCAAACTCTTTTTCTCGATTTCTCTCTTTCATCTGATCTCTTCCTTTCTAAAACTCTCTTTCTTCAATTTCACCCTCCTTCCCTCTCCTCACTATCTCATCCCCCATACAATCTCCCATGTTCCATCTCTCTATCTCGATTTCTTTAGTACCCTTCCTTAATCTCTTATCGATCTTTCTTCACTTTCTCTCCGATCTCTTAGCTTTTTAATCTTTCTCATTCTCTCAATTTTCCATGCTCCTCTCCTTCTCTCAATCTCACTTTCTTTCTCCACATCTATAAATATATCTTTCTCTCATGCTCTCTCTTACTTTCCTTATATATTTCTCTCTGACCTCTTTACGCCTCTCCTCTTTCTCTGTGTTCTTCCTTTTCACATTCTCTGTCTTGTTCCCACTCTCATTGTCTCTCTTTCTCTCTGAGCAAACGAGTGAGAAAGAGAGGAAAGTAACAAACGAGGAAGAGAGAGTGAGAGAGATATAGGGAGAAGGAAGTGAGTATAGACAGAAAGAGAGTAATCGAGGGAGAGAGGAGGAGGTATAAGAGAATTGAGAGAGAATGAGAGAGAGATATGAGAGAGAGTTGTAGAGAGAGGGAAACTAAGGAGGGAAGCGGAGGAGAGAGCGTGAAAGAGAGAGGAAGGGAGAGATGTAAGAGAAATTATTGAAAGGAGATTTGGAGGATAGAGGAAGTGATAGAGTGAAGGAAAGGTAAGAGAGAAGGTTAGAAAGATGAAAGTGAGAGCGAAAACGATAAAAAGAGGATAAGAGAATAAGGGGCGGCAAGTGATAAAGATAAGGGGAAAGAGTGAAAGTGAAGCTGAAGAAGGGATTGGAAGAAGAGTAAGAGAAATGGCACAAGAGATGGTGATAGATGGAGCGAAAGAGAGTTTCGTAGGGAATGAGTGAGGAGAGGGGAGAGAGAAGGGAGAGGTAGGGAGAGATAGAGAGAGAAGAGGTGAGAGTAAGAGTGAAGGGCAGGGAACCAAGAAGGGAGAGAGACAAAATGAGAGAGAAATAATAAAAATAATAAGTGAGCTAAGGTGAGAACAGAGAAGCGAGTAAAGGGAGGGAGGGAGGGAAGTAATAAACAATAAGATAGAGTGATAGATATTGGGAGATAAAGGTGAGTAAAAGAGAAAAAGAGATAAAGAGAGACCGGGAGGGCGATAGAGCGAAACATAATAGAGAGTGAGAGACATAGTGAGAAGGGCGAGGGAGAGTGAGAAGGGAGAGAGATAACAATGTAAATGAGAGAAAAGATAGCAAGAGATATCGGGGAGAGTGAGAAAGAAAGAAATAATATAGAAAGTAGGAGACATAGTAAGAAGTAAGAGTAGAAAACTCTCCCTTTCTCATTATGACTCTTACTCTTTATTATGTTTCTCTCACTCTCTTGCTCTCTCTTCCTCTCTTTCTTTCTCTTTATCTCCTATATCGATCACCCAATCTCTCTCTGCCTTCCTCTCATTCTATATCACTTTTTCTTTTCTCACCCCTCTTCTCTCTTTTTGTATATTACTTCCACGGCACTCCCTCCTTGTTTCTCTCTAGCTCCCTCTCTGTGCTCTCTTTTACCGCCTCTCTATTCATTCTCCATTTCACACTCTTTTTGTCTCTCACAATCGCCCCATGTCTCTGATTCCTACAATTTCTCTCTCACTCTTACTCCCCCTCACTCTCTTATCCCTCTCATTCTCTCTTGCTTTCACTCACTCTTTCTCTCTCCCTCCCTACCCTCTCCCTCTTACTCTCTCGGCCTCCCTACCACTCTCCTCCTCTCTCTTTTACCCTGTCTCTGTTCATTGCTTTCCTCCCACTCTTTCTCTCTCCCTCCCTATATTCTTTCTCACTTTCTATCACTATCTGTTGATACTCTATCTCTTTTGTTTTATCTTCACTAAGTCTTTCTTCACTCTTTATTTTTGGCTAACTCTTTCTCCCTCTTTCCCTCTCACTCTTTAATCCCTATCTTCACTCTCTATCTAACTATCTATTTTATCGCTCTTTGTTGTTTCTTTTCTCAATTTTGCCCCCTCGTTGTAACTCTCACTTGTTCTTTCAACTATAGCACTCTTCTACCTCTTTACTCACTCTTTATCTCCTTATTTATACACACTTTATCTTGTTCTCCCCTCGTGCATCACACTCCTACGATTCCACATCTCCATCTCATGATTTATTATTTTCTCTCACATCTCTCTCTCCTCTTTTGTCCCTCCCTTTCACTCCCTCTTTTACGATTATTCCTCCTTTCTTTTATCTCTCTTCTCTCTCTGCTCTTGTAATTGCATCCTCACGCTCCCCTGCTTCCCTCTTATTTTCTCCATCTCTCTCTCTGATTCCCTCTCTCTTACTCTCTCTTCTCTCGCTTTCACCTTTCTCTATTTTTCTCTCTCTCCTTCTCTCTTTCTTTCACTCTATCTCTCTTCTTTTCTTTCACATTCTTTCCCTCCACTACCCTCTCCTCTCAATCTCGGCCCATCTCGTTAAGGAGTGGGAATGATAGAGGGAGAGTGAAAACAAATAAAGAGAATAGTAGTGAGAGAGTGAAAGAGATTTAGAGTGTAATGATAGAGAGTGAGGGAGAAGAGGATATAAGAAGGGAAGGGAGAAGGACAAGAGGAAAAAAGATATTAGGTGGGGGGAAGAGACAAAGAGTGTGACGAGGTGGGAGGATTATAATAAGAGATAGAGAGCGGGAGAATGAAATAAAGAGTGAGGAGGGATCAAGAACAAATTATATATAGAGAGGAAAATAGTGGAAGAAGGGTAAGGAAAGTGAGGCGGAGAGAAGGCTGAGCAATAGAGAAATAAAAGTGTGAGAGAATGCGAGAAACAATAAGAGCTAGGAGAGAGAGATTGAGAAAGATAATCTTTGGAGAGTGAGAGAGAATGAGTGTGAGGGATAACTGAAGAGAATGACTAAGAAAAGTGAGAGATTGTGTGTGTGTGTGTGTGTGGAAGGCGTTAAGAGAAAAATAAAAAAGAAGAGTTAGAAGTGTGAGCAATAAAAGAAAATGATAGAGAGTACAAAGTTTATTGTAAATTAAGCCTAGGGTCGGTTAGGCAATTTTTATGACATGATCATGCAAATGCCTAACAAAAGGTTGATTTATGTTGCGCTAGGCAAACTACCTCGAAGTCCTATGGCTTTGCAGTTTAGTTCACGGGAATGTTTCTTTGTGATAGACTCGGGTTTTTGCGTGACGATAGGCCACATGCGCCCACCCAGGTACGAAGGCTCCTTGTTGTTGCGGAGGTTTTAGTTATAGAAGTCATAAATCGGGAGATGAGAGAGTGTTTTGGTTTAGAAAAAAAAATCTTAACTTCCAAAGTGTTTTTGTGTTTTAATTAAAACAAATCTTAAAGTTGATTATAACAACACGGTTAAGATCCAACGGTTAATCGCTCGGCATTGTTATTTTTATCGGATTCACTTAGTCCAGAGGATAGATTTGCTAAACTCAACTAAATGAGTTCCACACTTTCATTTAGACCGTAGAAATCCCGTTAGCAACGTAAGGTTACATCATCCAGAGGTATTCCCGATCATCGCAAGGACGTTTTAATTTAGTTGTAATTGTAGTTGTGTTTGTTTGTGATTAAATTTTGAGTTGTTTTATATTTTGAAATGTTGTGGCGGTGAATTTTATCTTGCAATGACTTTTAATTTAGTTTTGGTTTCAGTTTTAGGGACTATCCTAAAGGTGTGGGTTTTCGTCGCAGTTGTTTATCATGCAATAAAAGTAAGTGCGATGCGATTAAATAAATTGCGATAAGGTAAATTGTAATAAAATAAAAGCGTACACGGAGGGGTCTTCCCGTCATCCCCGAAGCTGCACTTAAAACTCAATTAGAATATTTAAGCAAGTTCCTAGGTAAAAAGCTAAGGGAAGGGTTATGGTTTTCTACCAAATTCGTAATCCTATAGCTAGTCATTTCCTATGACGTCTAGGTCCTTCTGTTTTGGTTTGAGGATGATTTTCTTCATGAAAGAATAATTAAGTTCGGTGTTCTTATGATACTCATCATATTGAGGAAGTGCTTAAGAAGAATCTTAAACATCTTTTTAATATTGATAGGATTGTTTTAAGTCTAAATGAATTTAATCATACAAATGAATTAATCATCCGGGAATTCAAGTTTTGTTATCTTGCTCGGTGAACTAGGACATTTGAATATCCCACATAGAGGTAGAAGTAGCATTTCATTTAACGTTATGTTTAGGAGTTATGACCTTGAAAGCTCTCGAGGGCAAATTGGTGTTGAATGGTTTATGATTTAGTTTAACTGAATTAACGGCTTTAAATTTGGAATAGTGTTCGAGTTGCTTTATATTTAATTTCTTTATGTCTTAGGTAATGTTATTTATTCAATTTAATTTAACTTTAGTTTAATTTAATTTGGTTTAGTTTTAATTTTAATTTAATTTTGATTTTTTTAAATTTTAATTTTAATTTTAGTTTTATTTGATTTTAATTTAATTTAATTTAATTTAATTTAATTTAATTTAATTTAATTATATGTTTTAATTTAATTTAATTTAATTTAATTTAATTATTTATTTATTTATTATTATTTTTTAATTTAATTTTATTTAATTTTATTTAATTTAATTTAATTTAGTTTATTTGATTTAATTTAATTTATTTAATTTGTTTGATTTAATTTAATTTAATCTTTAGACTATTTAATTTTTAATCTTTAGTTTAATTGAAAATTTAAAGAGTTTAATAATTTAACTTTTAATTTAATTTTAATGATTAAGTCCTTTAATATTTTAGAACTTAAATTTGAATTATATTTTAATTAAGGAATTAAATATTATTGAGATGATTAATTTAGGGATTTTTAAATTAAAGAATAAATCTCTTCCTAATAATATCCTATTTTTAATAATTCCCAGTTTATTATTCTTCCAAAAATTTAATCAATTATTTAATTAAACTTTATTTCATATTTTGAAAATTATTGTAGGTTTCTACCTTTAAATATTTAAATTTCAATCATCTGAAATCAGATTAAGATCAAATATTTTACTCTTTAATTTTATTAAACCTAAAGTTTTAATTAAGGGTAAAAATTTTTAATTCTCATTTGCCCTTCAAGCTTAATAATTTCGTAACTCGCACAAATTGAGCTTAAATGAACTTGAAATTTTTACTCATGACTTCGCTCATATGTCAATAAGACATGAGAGGAGAAAATGTGATTTTTCTGTATTTAATTTATTTATATAATTATTTTTGGTAGAAAATAGGGATTTCAGAAGAAAATTTAATAACATGACCAAGGGAAAGTTTCTATCCTTAGAAAGTGTGGGGACATTCCTAATGACCAGAGGACCACTTAGACCAATTTTAGTGATTTTTTTTGAATTATATTATTTTTATTTATATTATTTTACGTTTTGGAGTATTAATTAATTTAAAAATAAAGTAAAGGTTGAAAAATTAATTTATATTTTTCAAAAATCTCTCTGATATCAAGGAAATTAGAGAATCAATTTTTACAATTTTCTGATTTTCTTTGATTTATTAGAATCATTTTATTGAAAATGCTAAAAATACATTTTTAATTTTTTAAATTACCTTAGGGCTTTAAAATTTAACTCTCATTAAATAGACCTAAGAAAAATATGAGGTTTGTTCCTAAGTGCTTAAAATTCAAAATATGACATTTTGGTGAATTTTATTATTTTTGTGATTTTTTATTATTTTTTTAATTATTAAAATATTAAAATAATATAATCTAACTTTTAGAAAATTAAAATTTTAATTTTCTTAAATTCTCCGGATATCGAGAGAACAAAACCAATTTGGTGAAATTTTGAAAAGTATTTTGAAAGTTATGAATTTTGAAATTAAATTGATTAAATGGCTTAATCGGCAATTTAGTAAAGACTAAAACGAAGTCAAATTGACAATTTTTATGGTGGTTCCTACGATCCCAATTCGGTAAATTGATTTCAAGTCAATTTGATGTATGATTAGCTCTCAGAAATAATTAAGGTGTTATTTTGGGTGTTTAAGCCGTTAGGGTTATTTTAAATAAAAAATTTAATTCAGAAACTATTTTTTCTAAGGTCCTCGTTGTAAGAGACATCACCAAATTTTCACAAATTCCCATTCCTGACATATAATTATTAGATTTAAAATACTCGAAAACGAAGCAACATGAATTTGAAAAATCAATAACTTCTCGCGGGATGGCCTCGACTTTGGAAAATTCGGGAATGTTCCTAAATTGGGAAGCAAAAGCTCGTATGGCCTCGTACCATGAGTGAATTTCCTATATGCATGAAATTAAAGCAATCTGGAAGAGTAAATAAATTATTAAAATAAAATACTTGATGAAATTAAATGATTTCTTTTTCACATTATTCTTCTCTGTTCAACACCGAGAAGAGGGTATTTTATTTTATTTTTCGAGTTTTCCTACACGCGATTATGGTTTGAAGTTTAGGGAATTAAATAAATCGAAAAATACTGAAATTTTCTGTTATCCGCGCCGGCGCCGCGCCCCGACCTCGGCGGCTCCAAACGCCGCGTGGTGCTCTTCGAGTTCGACGCCGCCATCGACTCGCGCTCTAGGGGCCCGGCTGTGTCGTTCCATCTGCGATCGGCGCACGATCTGGCCGTCCATCAGCGCGTGTATTAAATGAACGGCATAAGGATTCATCGTCCCCCGAACGTCCTTGCAGGAAGCCGTCAAATATTACAGGCACAGATCTCGCTCTTGATAACGCGACCCAGGTTAACGTTCTTATGCTGCATGGATTCGTCTGAGAGACGGGCACATCCATCGATTTATGTGGCATGAAATTGACTCGATAAAAATGGAGAATGTTAAGGAAGCTCGGGAAAAGAGTGAGGCCGGACAACTGCTCGAGGAGAAGTGCGGCTTCGATGCGGGGGTGTGTACGCTTCGATTGGATGCGGCAAGCTCGAGATGAGTCTCTCGGTACGGTGGTGCTGGCGCTAAGTGACCATGGCCCAGATCCTGAAGCTTGGAGAAATTTCTGGAGCAGGCGGGTGGCTTTGGAGATGGGGCTTTCGATGGGAAACTTCACTCTTGGTCCGGTGAGGTGTAGGACCGATTGATTTGAGGATTCGGCCTCTTGTGGCAAAGTGTGTCACACCTGGTTTTGGGTGAAATTTCGGTTGAAGAGGTGGGTTCGGTAGTGGGGATTAGGGCAAATTGACGCGGGGATCAAGCGCTCTCCCCAGGATGGAGAAGGGTTTGGAAAAAATTTTGGTAGAGTTTCGGCAAGGTTTGTGCAACTCTCCTCTCATGGCCGTGAGGGAGTCGGGTTTAAACCAGGGTGGGCGTAGAGCCTCGCGGGGATGACGAGGGTTGGGATCGGCTGTACGGGCATGGGAAGAACGGCCATGGTGGCCATTGGGCATGGGGCGGCTCGGCGGGTGGAATTCCAAAGTTGGCTCACATGTGAGCTCTCGGGTGTGGTGTTTCCGTGACCCGAGGGCGAGGAGCTGGCCGGCAGGCGTGGGTCACCCTCGAGTCAGGGTGGGTCGGGGGTACAGGAGATTTGTGCGATCGATTGGCCATGGACATGTGTAAAGGGTTTGAATCGAAAGGGTATGGGGAGAGGCTCATTTTGGGTCCAAATGGGTCAACCCACCATTTTTAGGTTTGGTGCGCCTTCCATGGGCGATTTGGGTGAGGGAGGGATCGAATCGAATCGGCTAGAAAAGGGTAGAGAAGTCGCGTCCATGAATGTTTTGATTAATCATGGATTAAGGTGAAGCATTAAAGGGGTTAAAGCCTTTTAGGGGGCTTAAAAGAGGCTCCTTCTTTTTCCATTAATGGCTTAGTCACATGTCAAACCTTCCATGGCTTCATGTGAAGCAGCCATGGCTTGCATGGCTTGTCTTTTGGCAGGAAAAGCTTGGTCAATTTCATGAAAATGGATTTTAGAAATTTTGGTAATTTGATGGGAATTTGTATAGGCTGATTTGGAATGGTTTAATGATGATTTTGAAACTTAGGGGTGATATCGATTAAAGGTATGATGAAAAGAAATTGCCATGTGGGCTTTAGGGCCAATTTTTAGGCTTTTGTATTTGGTGGAAATGGGCTTTTAGAATGGTTTGATGGGCCTTTAGGTTTGAAAACAAATTAGTGGATGTAAATTTTGCAAAGGATTGGATCCCATGAGTGTTGAATTTAGTTTAAGAATGTTTTGCATGAATGATTTTGGAATAAACTTGAAGTGTTTGGGCTAGGTTTGGGTTGGATTTGGACCTCTTTGGTGAATGGGCTTGATATAGGTCAGGGTGGGCTAACTTAGGCCAATGTTGGGCTAGGGTTGAAATTGATGTAAAATAAGTGTTGGGAAATGTTTATGGAAGTGTTTCAAATAGGTTTGGCCTTGGTTAGATTTTGATTTTGGGGTTTGGGCTTATTTGGGTTAGAAGTTTGGGTTTAGGTGAAAATTAGGCCTTTTGATTTTGGGTTGAATTTGAGTGAGGTTTGGGTCTAAATTTTGGGCAAATCATGTTAGAAATTTATTGTTTGTAGGGATGTTAAGGGAGGTTTGGAAAGATTTGGGGTTAATTGGAGTTGAATAGGGTGAGTTTGGGTTAGGTTTGGGTCATGGGTCCAAATTGGGCTTTAAGGCCAAAAGTGAAATTGGATCGAAATGTCAATCAAATTGAACTTGGATTTAGTCTAGATTGGTGTTGGGAATGTTGAATTGAAGTTTAGAATTGAATTGGACCCGAATTTGGGTCAATAGGGTGAGTTTTGGTTTGACATTGGGTTCACTTAAGGTTAAAATGGGTCAAATTGGGGGTTTTTGACAAAAGTAGGAGGCAAATTGACAAAATTGGCCCATTGTGTAGTTGAACAAAAATAAAATTGGGAATATTTGGGATTTTCTGAAATTTTCTGAGAATTTTTTGAATTTTTGGATTTTTGGGTCGAGAGGTATTTTGGGTGTTGGAGGTATTGGGAGGTATTTTTGCAAAAGATTTTGGTATTTTGGTATGGATGATCAATTTGAGTAATGTGGAAATATTTGGGATTGATTTTGGGGAATTTTGGGTGATTTGGAAATTTTTTGAGAAATTTGGGTAATTTGAGGTTTTGGGTAAATTTAAGCGGGTGTAGGGTCCGGGGTGAAAATTGAAAATTTAGAAAATTGAAGATTGGGTAAATGTAAGTGGAATAAAATCATTTTAGGTTGGTAAACGAAGCCATATCAAGCCCGCATGAGCCATGAAGGGACTCATTTGAGGCATCCCTGACTATGTTGTTCCCCAACCTGCTTGGCAAGGGCTTAGGGGTTAAGGACCATCCATGTGAATCACCTACATGAGTCGAAGGGAGGTCGAGTTGGGTATGAGTGTGGACTTTAGGAGGTGTGTGCAAGTGTAGTGTAAGGAGTGTAGTGTGTGTAAGTCGGCCCTTCTGGAGACCGGGCCTTTAGGGGGCGATCACAAGGCCCCGAAAAGTCACCCTTAGGAACTCGTCCTTTAAGCTTCCACATTTGATTTGACCCTCTGGGTGATTAGGGGTCTATAGTCGAGTTTGTGGAGTTTGCGGGGAGTTAAGAAGTGGTTTGAATTTAAGTGGTGGGTCCCAGTTCTCGATCCCTCTAGGATAGTCGAAGGAAAAGCCTAAAAGGCTAGATCCACAGAAATCTTAAGGAGAAAAGACCTTATTAAAAATGAGGTGACGGACTGTTACAACACAGCGACTGATATTCGACAAACCACTCGATTGACCTCGATTTGATCGATTCAATTCTAAGCTTCAATTTAATATCCCCGATACCAATTTGAATAATCTAAAGCTAATTCCATAAACATGTGGATCCGATTTCAATTTGAAGCTTAAGCCAATTTTGGCCCATGACTTAAGCCTTTAGCTTGACCCGACTCGGCTCACGAATCTTTTCCTAAACTTCGACATCCCAAAAAACAAAACACTAACTTGATTTTCCCAAAATTTGAACCCAAACTCCACCCCAGACAAAAATCCCCAATTTGGCCTAAATCGATCATGAACCGAATGAGCCCCAAATCCCCAATCGAAAGCGACCAAAGTTGAAAACTCTTTATGCAACCACAGCAAACATTTTGCAACATTAATTTTACATCAAACCTAAAATTTGCCAAACCTTAACTCGAGTAAGCTCGATTTGATCCACTTTGGCCGATACCAAAGACACCCAAATTAAATCCAATTCGGCCCAATTACCCCAAATTTGCTCCAAACCATTCATGAAACATTCCTAAATAGAATCCAGTAATTATTGGGCTCGATCTTTTACAAAAATTTTATCCACTAACTTGTTTTAAAACCTAAAAACCCACTCTCTTAAAATATATAAAAGCCGAAGTCAAAATAGTTTCAAAAGCCCAAAATCCATTCCAAAGCCCGCATGAGATTTCCTCTCATCATCCCTTTGATTTAAATCATTCCTAAGTTTCAAATTCATCATCGAAATTATCTAAATTAAGCCTCATGCCAATCTCCCCTAAAATTCATCAAATGCCAACATCCTTTCTCATGCGAATGAGCTAACTTTTCCCTAGAACAAATGGAGCCATGAAGTGTGCCAACCGCACTAGCCATTGGAAGCTACTCCACCTCACGACCATTAATGGCAAGAGGAGGGGTTCTTTCTAACCCTTCATTAAACCTTTTTAACCTCATTTATGCTACACTTTAAACGAGCAGGCACCTCACCATGGATGGAGACTTCACCACTCGATTGACTTACCAGAGAATGAATCCATAAGCCCAAAAACTAGGTCATGGGAGGGTGCGCTGACAGCCATTTGCATGAGTTGACCAAACCGAGCCTAAATAGCCTTTTCCCATACCATTTAAATCAAACCGCCATGTCAAAGCCAATTGAGTTCACCAAATCCCGGCCACTGACCCAGCAGTGCGAGATGGTGACACGACCTGGGCGGCCGGCCCGCAGCCGCCCCGAGGAAAACCCCGCTGGCTGGGAGAGCTCCATGTGAGCAGAATTCAAAACTCACCTGTGAGCTGTCTCATGGCTAGTAGACACCATGGCTGTTCTTCCCTTGACTGCGGCCGACCAAATCTGACCCTTAATTGCCACGGGAAGCCCTGCGCGGCTACGGCCCAAGCTCCACCCCCTCTCGGCCAAAAGAGGTGTTGAACAAAACCTTACCAAAACTCTGCCAAAATTGCTCCACACTCTTCTCCATACGAAGAGCACTTGATGCTCAGCGAAATCCCGGCCACCAATTCCCTGCGAGCTGCGGTTCGAGTTGATTTCGAGCACAACACCGAGGACACTTCACCACGGTGAGCCAATCCTCAGGTGTTTGACTCTACACCTTTAACAGACCGAAGAGATTTCCATGACAAAATCCCTCTCGGAGCCAACCATTTTCTTCTATCGACGAGAGCTTTGAAATTGCGCTTGGTGGAAATCGGGTACGAGCGATTTAACCGAGCCGAACATCATACGGAGCTTCCTTGGGTTCAATTGAAGGTGCCACAACTCTCGATTAAAGCTTCACTTCACGAGCAAAGGTATGGACCTCTTCTTCCTCCCGAGCTTGTGAGTTCTCCATTTTTGGCTCGATTTCACTTAGCATGTTAGGCATATAGATGTGTGCGTCTTGTTAGGGGACGAATCCATAGAGTATAAGAACATGAAATTTGGTGGAGAAATGAGCGAGATCTTAGGGTTTTAGTGTGGACGGCTCGGGACACACCGGTCGGAGACGATGACCGCGGGTCGTCGGATCGCGCGTGTATCGGATGGATGGTCAGTTGAGGCTGGACGAGGAGATGGGACTAGACTGCTGGCCGCGTGGCATCCCAGTCAGATGGCGGTGTCAAATGGGAGCGCTCCGCGTGGGCTTTCGATCCGCCGTAGGATGACATGGTTAGATAGAAATAGTAGATAAATAGGGTATTTTTTATTTATTTAATTACCCAGAACTTCAAAAATTCATATCTTTGTGTAGAAAAATCAAAAAAATAAAATAAAAATACCCTCTTGCTCGGTGAACGAGGGAGGAGAACAATGTGGAAAAAGAATTAAGTTATTTTGATGAGTATTTTATTTTTAATTAATTATTTACTGATTTCGGTATTTTAATTCTCCATGCATGCGCACGATTAATATGGCATGAGACCATGGGGCTTTTGTAACTCTGTTCTTGGGAACATTTCTTGAATTTTCCAAGGCTAGAGGCCATCTCTGTGGAGAGATATTCATTTTTCAAAAATGTCTATTTTTCCATTTTAATTCCAGTAATTAGCATGTTGCTTAGAAAATTCTAGGAAAATTTGGGGAGGTATCTTATAACCAGAGGACCCCAAGAAAATTTTGGTTTGGTTTAATTCCTTAAGAATAACCCTCATTGGTCTAAACACCCAAAACTGAATTGTAATTAATTAGGATTAACCACACACCAAAATCACTTGAAAACAATTCTCCACTGTCACTTAGGATGCGAGAACCTCACATAAAAATTTGAAGTCGGTGGAAATAATTTAACGCATTAAATGAATTATTCAAGTTGTATGACTTTTTTTATAACTAAAAAATTATAAAACCGAAAATACACTTAAAAAATTTGCCAAAATGGTTTTGTGGGCTCTTTGATATCAGAGGAGTCTGAGAAAATTAAAATGAAAATTTTCTAAAAATTTTCATTTTTAATCTTATTTTTAATATTTTAATAATTAAAAAATAATAAAAATCACAAAAATATTAAAAATCATAAAAATGTCACATTTTGCCTCCTAATCACTTAAGAACAAACCAACTATTTTTCTCAAGTCTATAGGTCAAAAATTGAATTTTAAAACCCAGGACAATTTTTAATATTTAAAAAATGAATTTCCCCACATTTTCACTCCTTAAGGTCGAGAGAAATTTATGAAAAATATAAAATTCATTTTTGAAGCTTTAATTTTATTTTACAATTAATTAATACCATAAAACTCAATATAATTATAATAAATAAAATATAGTCCAAAAATCACCCAAAAATTAGTCTGAAGTGGTCCTACGGTAAGTAGGACATCCCTCGATTTTCACAGGATAGAAACCTCTCCTTGGTCGTATTTGTTGAATTTTCATTGAAAACCACTCATTTTTCTACTTAAAAATAAATATATAAATTAAATTAAATTCGAAAAATCACGGCTACTCATACAGTGTCTTAATTGACATATGAGTGAAGTGACATAAAAATTTTTAAATTCTTTTGAGCTTAATTTGATGAGTTATAGAAATAAATAAGCCTAAAGGGGCATAAAGGTAATTAAAGACTTTAACCCTAATTAATATTTAGAGTTTCTTATTTAAAAATTTTGCAACACTTTGAGCATCACATCGAGGTAAAGCAACAGCTTCTATCCATTTAGATACTTAGTCTACTGCTATCAAAATGTATGTATTTCCGAAAGATGGTATAAAAGCTCCAATGAAATCTAATCCCCAAACGTCAAATATTTCAACTTCCAACATTTAATTGAAGGGCATTCATTTCTTCTCGAATTTTTTCCTACACGTTGACATTGATCACAATCTTTAATATAAACATTAACATCTATAAAAATTGTAAACCAATAAAATCCAGATTGTAACATTTTATATGCAGTTTTATTAACTCCAAAATGTCCTCCATAATCAAAATTATGACATTTTTGAATAATTTCATAAGTTTCTTCTAAAGGAACATATCTTTGAATAATTAAATCCTTTCCTTGTTTATATAAAAACGAGTCATCCCAAAAATAAGTTTTAGCTTCAGATAGAAATTTCTTCCTCTCCTGGTATGTTAAACCATAAAGTAAAATATCATTGAAAATAAAGTTTACAATGTCGGCATACCACGGAACACACCACTCATTAACAACGAACAATTTTTCATCAGGAAAATTTTCATTAATTTCTTTAGCATCACAGAGAGATTTCTTAGTTTCAAGCCTGGACAGATGATTAGCAATTTGATTATCAGCACCCTTCCTATCTACTATCTTGAAATCAAATTCTTGCAAAAGAAGAATCCATTTAATAAATCTTGGTTTTGCATCATTCTTCTTCATTAAATACTTAATAGCAAAATGATCAATATGCATCACACATTTAGTTCCAATTAAATATGATCTGAATTTATCAAAGATAAAAACTATAGCTAATAACTCTTTCTCAGTAGTGGTATAATTAACTTGAGCTTCATTAAGAGTTTTACTAGCCTAGTAAATCACTTTCAAAATCTTATCATATTTCTGACCAAAAACAACTCCAATAGCATAATCACTTGTATCACACATTAATTCAAAAGGTTTTTCACAATTAGATGAAACTATAACAGGTGCAGTGATTAATTTTCTTTTAAAGTTTCAAAAGCTTTTAAGAAATCATCATCAAAATTAATAATTACATCTTTTTTCAGTAAACGGCATAAAGGCTTTGAAATTTGTGAAAAGTCTTTAATATAACGCTTATAAAATCCAGCATGTCCCAGAAAACCTCTAATTCCCCTTACATTAGTTGGGCAAGGTAAATTAGAGATCACTTGAATTTTTGCAGGATCTACTTCCATACCATTTACTGATATACGATGTCCCAAAATAATTCTTACTGCTACCATAAATTGGCATTTCTCCCAATTATGGACCAAATAAGTTTCTTTACAGCATTTCAGAACTTCAGATAGATGTTCTAAACATGATTCAAATGAAATTCCAAACAATAAAAAGTCATCCATAAAAACTTCAATTCCTTTTTATATTAAATCACAGAAAATTGGCATCATACATCTATGAAATGTAGCAGAAGCATTACATAAACCAAAGGGCATTCTTCTAAAAGAAAATGTACCATAAGGACTGGTAAACATTATTTTCTCTTGATCCTCAGGAGCAATTTGAATTTGGTGGTAACCAGTATATCCATACAGAAAACAAAATTATTTATGCCCAGTCAGTCTATCCAACATCTGATCTAGAAGGGGAAGTGAAAAATGGACTTTCTTGGTGGCAAGGTTTAATTTTTTATAATCAATATATATTCGCCATTTTGTAACTTATCTTACTGATATTATTTCATTATTTTCATTCACAGTCACAGTAACTCCTCCTTTCTTAAGTACACAGTGAGTAGGACTAACACATTCACTATCTGAAATAAGGTAGATAATTCCAGCATCCAACCACCTTAAGGTGTCTTTCTTAACAACTTCTTTCATGATAGGATTTAATCTCCTTTGAGGACCAGCCCGAGGTTTGCAGTTATCCTCCATAAGGATTCTATGCATACAAATTGAAGGACTGATTCCTTTAATACCAGCTATTATCCATCCAAAGGTTTTCTTATATTTCTTCAAAATTTCAAGCAAAATCTCTTCTTCTCTTTCAGTTAATTGAGAGGAAATTATAACCGACAAAGTTGATGAATCACCTAAAAAGGGATACTTTAAATGTTTAGGAAGCATCTTTAAATCAAGTTCAAGAGGTTTTTCAATTGATAGACTAAAAGATTCATCTTTTCAGTCATGTCCAACATTTCAAAATTTTCATGAACATAATTTAAGTCTTCCTCATGAAAATCTTCAGAATCTTGTAATTTCTTTTCTTGCTTGTGTTCCAATTCTTCACTTTATGATTTTTCTTCATAAGTTGATTTGAAATGACATTCACTCAAATATTTGATAACATCCATCCTATAACATTCATCATCTTTACCTCGTACAGGATATTTCATTAACTTTGAAATATTGAATGTAACAGTTTGATCCTTAACTCACATTGTTAATTCCCCATTTTGCACATCTTTCATCACTTTGCCTGTGGCTTTTTTTTGTCTCCCTAAAATTATGGGTATCTCTTTATCTTCCTCCATATTTAACACAATGAAAACAACAGGAAAAATAAATTAATCCACTTTCACCAAAACATCTTCTATAACTCCTTTAGGATATGTGATAGAATGATTAGCTAATTACAAAGTTACAGTTGTAGGGGTTATTTCACCTAATCCCAGTCTTTTAAATATTAATAACGGCATAAGGTTAATGCTTGCACCAAAATCACATAAAACTTTTTCAAAAAAATCTTTCTCCGATTGCACATGGAATTGTGAAACTTCCAGGATCTTTAAGTTTTTCAGGAAGCTTTTTCTGAATTATTGCACTGCACTCTTCACTAAGTGCAACAGTCTCATTATCTTCAAATTTCCTCTTTTTGTTGAGAATGTCTTTCATAAATTTCAAATAGCTTGGCATTTTTTCTAAGGCTTCAGCAAATGGAATGTTGATTATAAGCTTCTTAAATATCTCCAAGAATTTTGAGAATTTTTTATCCAATTTTTTTTTGAAGTCTCTAAGGAAATAGAGGTGTTGGCTTTTCTAAGTCAACCTTAGGTGGAGAAATAGGTTTTTCTAAACCTTTCAGAGCATCCTCTATTGATTTTTCAATTTCCTCTTTTTCTACTTCAGTCTCTTTTTGAACTCTACCTTCCAACTCTCTTCGACTTCTCAACTGAATAGCTTGTACTTGCTCTTTAGTCTTGTCTTATTGATTTATTTCAGTATTACTTAGAAGCGTTCCTTGGGATCTATTACTTAATGAATTGGCAATCTGTCTCAATTCTCAATATTTTAGATTGTAGCTCCTTAAATTTGTAATTGATTTCCCATTTATAACACCACTTCTTCAATAGACAACTTCTTCTCCTTAAATTGTGAAGTATTGTTAAAACCTGGAGGATAGGTTGGTCTATAATTATTATTCCCTTGGTTGTTCCATTTTCCCAATGGGTTTACTTGGTTGTTCGCCCATTTTTGATTACTACCACCCTGAATATTAGTATTCTAGTTAAAGTTTGGATGAGTTTTCCAACCTAATTTATAATAATTGGAATATGGGTTATTATGCTTACTTATGGCATTTAAGGTTTCTGGTGAAGTTTGAGAATCTACCATTTGGCCTAATGAATTTTCTTCAATCATGGAAGTTGGCTGAAAAGAATTCATCCTAAATTGGTTTATCTTCCTTGAAATTGCAGCAACTTGATTTGCTAGCATAAATCATCATTTTCATGAATGTTGGCTACTTTTTTAGGATTTAACCTTTTAGAAGACAATTAAAAATTATTAGTAAACATTTCTTCAATTAAAGCATACGAATCAACAAACTGTTTAGACATCAATGAACCACCAGCAGCGACATCAATAATAGATCTAAGAGATCCAACTAATCCCTTATAAAAGGACTGAATTATTAACCAATCTGGTATCAAATGATGTGGACAATTTCTTAAGAAATCTTTAAAATGTTCTCATGCTTCATATATAGATTCCCCTTCAAACTGAAAAAAAAATTTAATATCATTTTTAAGGTTCGCAGTCTTCGATTTTGAAAAATATTTAGCAAGGAATTTTTGTGTTATATCACCCCAAGTTCTGATAGATCCAAGTGCTAACGAATTTAACCAAATCTTAACTTTATCCCTCAGTGACAAAGAAAAAAGTCTAAGTCTAATAGCATCATCTGAATCACCGTCGTATTTAAAAGTAGTGCACAATTCTAGAAAATTGTCAAGATGTAAATTAGGATCTTCAGTTGGTGCTTCTCCAAATTGATTATTAGATATCATCTGAATAATATCAGGTTTAAGTTCAAATGAATTAGTAGCTACAGCAGGGTTTTAAATACTACCATGAAGTTTATCTACTGTAGGGTTAGCATAATCTCTTAAATGTCTAAATTCTTGATGGATTTCAACATTTTGATGATCTTGATTTGTCATTTCTTGAATATTTTTATCTTTTTCTGTATTTTTAATTTTTTTTGATAGTTCTCTCTAATTCAAAATCGTAAGGCACAAGTCCCTCAGAACCTGAACTACGCATACACAATTAACAAAATAAAATAAAACATACTAAAAAAAACAATGAAAAGAAAAAACTTAATTTTTCTTAAATTTTCTTTAAATGATATTTTAATTAATATCCCCGGAAACGGTGCCAAAAACTTGATCCCCGAATATTTATTCTTACGATTTAGATATGAAATTATACTTTAATTATTTATAATATGAGATACTACGAAGTATACATATCGTTTATCAATTAATATAGGACTTTTTGATTAAGCCCCGAGATATCGAACCCACAGGGAAATGTCTAAAATTTTAAAGAAATAAGAAAAATAACTTTTTACTTTTTAAAATGATTTTGTAAAGTATGTTTTAAGATATAAAGTTTTTCAAATTTTTTTTGGTATTTTCTGAATAAAAAGTAAAGCAAACAACTAAAGTTATCACAAATATAAAGTAGAATGAAAGCAAATGAAAAAAAAATATCTTTTTTCTCTTTCAATGAATCAGTAATAATTATGGAATTTCGTTGTGAAAGTATCTAAAAAGTGTTGTGCTAAATAGAAGCAATTATATTTTTACCCTTACTTGGTTCTATAAAAAACATTGGTTAATTTGATGTTTTGAAATCATGTTGATGGGTTAGGCAGGGAAGATACTAGCTCTCACTCTAGAGTTCTCTCAATTCCCTCCACCAGGGGGCTAACATCTCATAACAAAAATTTTCACATCAATGCAAATTAGGGAGCTTTAGCCTGTCACTCTAAAGTCCTCTAATTTTACTCCCCATTAAAAACATATCTTCCTATTTATTTGCACCCAACAATATGGACTACAATTTTCATCCATACAATTGCATGTGATTCTTTTCAATTGTTGATTAAGTCAATACAACATTGGTTCTTACATGTTCTCACAACAAATTTTGACATCTTAATTGGCCAAATTAAGAGGTAAATGATGTGCAAGGTAGTAAATCATCACAACTTCTTCCAACATTGAAATCCTTAAATTTCACACAACTTCTTTCCATAATTTAGTTACTTCATTATTTAAAAGGAAAAAGATAAAGAAAACTACTCAGAATCCATGGAGAATACACAATCACAACTTGATTTGAAAGTAGAAATCATAGTAAAAACACAATAAGTCTTACTTTAAAACCAAATGTAAAACAAAGTTAAACATTTATCTGAAAGTCCTCTTCACAAGACTCTTGAAGTTCCTTTGAAACTTTGCTTCCCCTTTACAAGACATAATTGAGGTTGGCGCCCAACTCCGTTAACTCCGAATCTCTATTCTACTCTTAAAAAAACTAGATACAATTAATAATAAAAGTGGTGAAGTGGAAAGGTGTGCTCTCAATAATTCTCTAACATAAACTTTACTCTTAACACTAATCGCACCCTCCAACAAAAACCATTTTTCTGATCTTCAAGTCTTCTTTTTTAAATTTTTCAAAAGGTACCTCGGTGTCTCTTCAAAATGTGTCTAAATTCAATGTATCCACCATGAATGCATCCATCCGTTCAAATTTGAAATGAATTTTGGCGCTGATGGGAAGTTAGTGAGGTTTAAACCAAAGGATGCTTCAAAAACCCCTTCAAATTTGGGCCAAAATCAAATAAAATCAGTCACTTTATGCACCAAAAATATATACTGTTTTTGCTTTATAATTTTACCCATTTTTGGTGATATTGCACTTTAAAGAAATCTATTTTTCATGATTTGTTGCATGTATGAAGATTTTTTATGATTGGAGTGAAAAGAAGCAAAAAGGAACGAATCCAGATAAAAAAGGAGCAATAAGGAGAAAAATAATGGAAAAGGTGTTCTGGTGCCGCAGGCGCCAGAATGGGCTCCGCCGACTCCCAAATCCAGAGACTTCACATTTATTGGCAAGATAGAGTGCTGCTGCGCCCGAAGTCGGTGGAGTTCAAATTTGAAGAGTTTTGGCGACTTTTTGAAGGGATGGCTATGGAAACTCTTGAGATTTCGTCCATATCTTATAAATAACTATTTTTGGACGAAAATGGAGGGGATTGGAGTGCTTCTTCAATGGTTCTAGTGTAGTTTTAGTGAGTTTTAAGTGTTAGGGTTTAGGAGAAGTGAGTGTAGAGTGAGGATTTGAGAGGAATTCTTCTCCAAGGAGTGAAGGAGAAGGAGTAAAGTGAGAGATTGCTTCTTCCTTTCGATTCTAAAGAGAGAATCAAGTGTTGTAAAGAAGAGAGAAAAAGATTCAAAGGAACTATAAGGGAATTGTATTAGAGAAGAGAAAGAGATAAGTTGTAGTTTCTTTTGTGGTTTGTATGACTTCTCTTTTATATATAAAATCCATGTTTTATTGCATGTCTCCCTTGTCTTTCTTCCTGCACAGAGATGTGATGATGGATTGATGTGGATTTGATGTGCTTTTAATGTAATGAAGAAATTATGATTGTTTTTCATTTTGAACTTAATTTACTTTTCGATTTGGTCATTTGAAATGTTAAAATATGTTGTTGAACATTAAGTTTGAAAGGATTTAAGTCCTACAACAATAATGAAAGATCCATTCAATTTCTATGGATGAATTGCGTAGTTCATGGGAATTGAGTGTAAATAAATAGGGAAATTTGTTTTGATGGATTCAACGTGGAGATTTCAGGTTGACAGGCTGAAATTCCTAAATTGGTTCTAAGATTAATAACTAATATCAAAGGTTAGCCTTCGGGTGAAGCGTGAGTGGGAGCTCCGAAATGAGAGCCGGTATCCTCTCAGCCTAGCCATAGATTTAGTGATTAAACTTAGGATATGTCAATGTTCTTTTCTTGCTTAGAAGAGGGGTTACTCTTTTAAGGGCAAAGAATCATCTATGCTCCTTTTATGCACAATAACATAAATATTTGTTTCATATCAATCAACACATTATATTCTCATTGCAAGAGGAAATATACTTTTCTCATATATCGAAAACCTTTCAAGTACTTAGTTTAGTGTGTATGTAGTTCATTTTGTTTTTAAAGTTGTTAGAAGTAATTGTAGTTTAGTTAATTGTTACTGTTTCATACATAATAGTAGTAAGTAGTAACTTAATTGTGAATTAAATATCAGATTTTAGTGTTTATTATATATTATGAAACACTTTCTTATACTTCAATTTTCCCTGTGGGATTGATAACCAGGACTCCATTAGAGCCCTGTATTACTTGATACGATACGTATACTTACATTGAATGCTTGGACTTAACAAAATCAATATAAATATATAAATTTGAGTTCATAAATTCTTGCAAAATATAAGTCCGCCGCATCAAGTTTTTGGCACCGTTGCCAGGGAAGGTAACAGAGTTAAGAAAGTAAGCAAGAAAGTATAAACAGTATTTATTAATAATATAGTAACATAAAACCTTTATTTTGTAGTGTGTAATTGTGTGTTTATTTACCTTTATAAAAGTATTTGTGTTTGTCTATGCGTAGTGGCGGATCTATAGATTTAGTGCCTTATGATTCAGAGTTAGAATGTATTGTCCGAAAAATTAGAAAACAACAAAAACAAATTGAAAATTCTTACAAAATGGTGAATAATCAAGATAATCAAAGAAATGATATTGGAAATTTGTTAAGACCTTTAAGAGATTATGCTAACCCAACAGCAGATGAAATTCACATAACTATTCAAAATCCTGATGTTGCTGCTAATTAATTTAAACTTAAACCTACTATCATCCAAATGGTACAAATAATCAATTTGGAGGAACACCTAATGAGGATCCAAATTTACATCTTGCTAGTTTTCTAGAACTGTATGCTACTTTTAAATATGATGGAGTGTCTAGTGATGTTGTCAGACTTAGACTTTTTCCTTTTTCATTAAGGGATAAAGCTAAGGCATGGTT
Source organism: Papilionanthe hookeriana x Papilionanthe teres (assembly GCA_022702705.1). Taxonomy (NCBI): domain Eukaryota; kingdom Viridiplantae; phylum Streptophyta; class Magnoliopsida; order Asparagales; family Orchidaceae; genus Papilionanthe; species Papilionanthe hookeriana x Papilionanthe teres. Next base: position 40,987,525 of record CM040429.1, on the reverse strand, counting down.
AAACTCGTTAGCTCCTGGATCTATTAGAACTTGGGGAGAATTATCTCAAAAGTTTCTATCAAAATATTTCCCTCCATTAAAGACTGTTAAACTAAGAAATGATATTACATCCTTTTGTCAGTTTGAAGGAGAGTCAATATATGAAACTTGAGAGAGATTTAAAGATCCTTTTAGGAATTTCCCACGTCATGCTTTACCAGATTGGTTAATAATCCAAACATTTTATAATGGATTAGTGAGATCATTGAGATTTATTATAGATGCTGCTGCTGGTAGATCATTAATGTCAAAACCTTTTGATGAAGCATACACATTAATTGAAGAAATGATTACTAATAATTTTCAATGGCCCTCTGAAGGGGTAAATCCTAAGAGAGTAGCTAGTGTTCATGATTCAGATATGATGACTATGGTAATTTCTCAAATTGTAGCCCTTTCAAAGAAAATAGATCAATATGGAATGAATTATTCTCAACCACCTCAAGTGTTGGAGAAAAATTCATTTGGACAGATAACAAAATCTCAAACACCTTATGAGACTTTAAATGTTATTAATAGACCTAACAATCCTTATTCGAATTATTATAATCCTGGTTGGAAGAATCACCCAAACTTCAATTGGAAAAATAGTAATGTTAATGTTAACCCTCATTGGGCTAACAATTCTATGAATCCAATTGGAAATTTGAACAATCAAGGAAATACAAATTTTAGACTATCTTATCCTCCTGAATATAATAGTAACTAACCCAACCGCAAGTAACGCAGTAATATATGCTTCCAAAAGATGGCTAAAGCTTGACCCATTTTATAATAAGCGGCTAGTGTATAAATCAAAATATTGTAAATTTTAGAAATTACTTTACACACTAAGGGGTACTACGCAAGTATACGTAGCGTTTCAAGTAATATAGGGTTTTCTATTACAAACCAAGTATCGATCCCACGGGGAAGAATTACAGAAATAAAATTTCTAAATATTATATTTTAAGAATATCTTTTTATCCTTTAAATAAACTATAAATTACTATTAATTTACTAGATGCAATTAAAGAAAACAATACTAAGAGAATGATTTATGAAAACTATATAAAATAACAACTTTCTTTCCTTCAATTAATCCAAGATTTTAAAGATAATTTAATATTCGTTGGACAATCTGATTTATGGTATTGTGCCAAATAGAAGCATTACTATTCTTTACCCTTTGATCCAGGCGCAAAGAACATTGGCTAACTTACAGATCAAGTCCGGATGTATTGTTAGTAGTAATGGGTTAATCTAGACTCTCACTTCTAGATGTCCAAGGGTGGCTATGGTCGGCCCTACTAGTGACCCATTCCTGATCTATAAATCAAATTATAAGAATTTAGTCTGTCACTCTAAAAACTTATCAATTCTACACCCTTTAATCTTATCTTCCTATTTATTTGCACTTCACCTTGAATAGCTTGCCCATGGACTTCGACTACCCAAGGATTCATGTGACATTTACAAGTTAAGAGTTCTTCTCCTTCAAGGTTTCAAAACTCTTCAACAGGTTTTAACAATTTAAATGGTCATTTTAAAAAGTAAAGTAAGATCAGGTAATAATGTTATCACAATGTTTTTGAAAATATTTTGAATTTTAATTCTCCATCTAATCTTTATATTATCTTATCTATCTCTTCATGATTGAAGGAAGAAAGTAAACTAACTACTCGGAACACATTGAAAATAAACTGCAAAACATAATAAATAAACTTTGAATCAAATATAATAATACTTATCTCAAATATTCCTTCTACAGATCTTCTGACTCCTAACTCCACAGTGTAATGAACTCCAGATGCTACAACTTAAAATTAAACTCACTAAACTAAACAAAAGTGGCCCTAAATTTCTCTCTCTAATTCTCTAGACTCTCTCTCTCTAATGAGATTTCTCTCTCTTAGGAGACTAGAGGAGGTGGGACAAATGAGGGGACATTCTTTCTAAAGGAGTGGACTCCAATTTATAGGCTCCAATGGTTGCCTTGAGGCAACTCTTCAAAACATGTCCAAATTCACTGAATCTTCTAGAAGGTCGGTCTGGCGCCTAGGCGCCGGAATCTGGCGCCTAGGCCCGGACACCGCGTCCAGTCCTTCGCACCTCTTCGCGTTTAAAACCAATTTGGAGCGTCCAAATGCAATGTATCACATGTCCTATTATCAAGGAACAACTGCCAGTTTTCTAGAATGTCCAATAACTGTTCACTCCGTCAAAATAATCGTCCAAAAGTCGTCAAAAACTTGACAGTTTCTTTATCGAGTCTGGCGCCTAGGCACCAGGCCATATTTTCTTCTTCTTTTTATATTTTGCTCCATTTTTGCTCCCTTTTGCTCATTTTCCTTTTCTAGACCTTTTTACATCACCTACATCCAAAAACACAAAACTACCTTTCATTAAAGCATAATATCCTTAGAAATTGATAAAAATCAAGGCATAAAAATATGTATTTTTCTTCATGGATCAAAATCCCCCAAACTTAAATGTTACTTGTCCTCAAGTAACTCTTTTTACTATTTAAAATATAACCTTTGGAATAAAAGATAAATATTTAAAATTCCTTATATTTTTGATTTTATAAAGCGTATAGTAAATTATTAACCTAATTTCACTAACTAGGTTTAATTTTAAGAATTTAAAGAATATTCAACTACTAAATCATAAGATTTCAAACTTTTCATTCATTTTGAAAATAATAGAAGCTTATTATATTAAGATCTCATAGATTATTTACAAGAAAAAGATTTTCTTAAAAAATCATTTTTAAATGAATATTCATGTATAAAAATTAAGTAAGATATGTAACTAGTTTTCTTCCTATAAATAATTCAAGTGAAGCCAATTTTTGATTAGGCATTTCCTCAAGCTTCTCCTCTCTTTCTTCTTTTTTTTTTATAGAGAGGATTACTATATCTGGATAGCCTGTTAATGGTTTTGAACTTCACTATCCTTAACTTATATTTTTAAAACTTATACATTTTCACTTAATTATTATAACATAAATAAAAATTCAAAAAGATTTACAATCTTTTCTTTTTCAAGTGATAATTTCTGATTAATTAATATTTCTAAATTCTATCATTTCTATCATGAATAGAAACATTCTTGAATCTTATTCTTCCTTAAGTTAAATAATTATATTCTTAAAATCAATCAAAGTTAGTAAAACTTTAGTTAATTTCACAAAATTGTTTATAATTTCAAAAATAAAAGTGGTCCCAAATAAATTCTTAATTCCTTAAGTTATGTTAAAAAGTTTTTATTTTTAAGAAAATATTAGCTCTTTAAGAACAAATAAAATTTAAATTTGAATGCATTTCCCTTCCCCCAAACTTAAGTTTTGGTACACTATGAAAATTTTGAAAGTATGAGAGAAAGAAAATCATAAGAATTTTTATAAGTATGTAAAAACAATCTTAAAAAGAAAAATTAACTTTCTAAACATGCTTTTATGAATAATTAAGATAAAATTGAAGCATGTATAAAAAAGTAAGCAGGATAATTTTTTATTATACTAAATTTGAAACAAAATTAAAGCAGATCAAAATTACTAAGTACTAAACAGTAGACTAAAACAAACATAAAAATTAACTCTAAAATCAGTCTCAACACAATATACTAAAAATGTTTTAACTACAGAATCCATCCACACAAGTACATAAAGTAAACAACACACACCAAACATAAAACTAACAAACAATCCAAACAAAACAAACTAACAACAGAGTAGCACTACATAATGATCTCCCTACTACTAATCACTAGCTGTCGCCTCATCGTCATCATCATCACCAAAGGAAAACTCAACGTCCTTAGAATCAATAAATGGTGTAAAGCTAGGAAAAGTAGGGAAACTCACGTCATGTTCACCCTTCAAAAATTTGACTAGGGCTTCATCATACTCTGCATCGTAACTACTCTTCCTCTGGGTATAGTTAGAAAGATGATCTAGTTTCTTGTCAATAGTATCTATCCTGCAGTGAGTCTGAAACAACTCCTCGCCGTCGCTCTAAAACCGATCATGCATGGACTCCCGTAAACTAGATGGTGGCTCGACCGAAGTAGAGGGGCAAGAAGTAGAAGGTCTACCCGGAGTATATGCGTAAGTAGTAGGAGCGGTCGATCTCTTACCTCGAAGACGATCATAGATACTAACACTCTCCTGCCCAATTGGTTTGGTTGTCTTTAACTTCTCCTCAGAAATATCAGCACTGACTCCATCATTAACACATAATGAATAAATCAATGAAGGAAATCCCAATCCAATAGAAGTGCTGGATCTCGCAATAGAATCCATAGATTCATAAATAATACTGCCAATGTCTATAGGTTTCCTCTCCTGAATGCAGTAATTCAAGATCTCTCGATATTTAGTTACTTCACTCAGATGATTGGAAGGTAACAATCTCACAGAAATGAAATAGTGTCATGCTTTTGAAATACCATTCAGCTTGGAAGATTTGAAATTTACCCTTTTGTCGTTCCTAATCTTCCAAGATCCAAGCACCATCACCAAATAGGCAATAATCATATCCAAATCACCCTCGGATGGTGATAATCCGGAATAATAAGCACTTAATCGTTCGTCAGTGTGCCATAGAATATGTTGATTCTTTCTGGAGTAAATCCTACTCCGATTCCTCTAACAAAAACTTTACAATCTTCAGCATCCAGAAAATTTGCATAAAATTCTCGAACAACCGGGATTACAGCAATAGCAGTAAAGTAACAAAATCATTGCCAGTTGTGTACAACGATAGTATTTTCTATCATCTCCCCAGGATGATAAAAACTTCATTCTGAGATGAACTTTCTCGACGACGCAAGTACGTGGAAACGAAAATGCGCGACTCGCGATTGGAAATTTGCTGCTATCAAAATTTTTTCGTCCCTTCCCGCACTTAGATTTTGGAGCCATCTAAACGTGAAAGAAAACAAGAACAAATTTAGGAATCAAAGATTTAAACTCTTTTTAAGTTTATAAAACTTAAAATAAGTTTAAAAATCCAAAGAAATCACTAAAAATCAAAATTTTTTTTCAAAATTTTGGTTCTTAGCAAAAACTAGGAAAATCTATGGTGAAAATAAAAAATAAATGGTTTAAAGTGTAGATCTTACCTTGAGACGATAAAATCGAGTGGTTTCGCGCTCAAATCCTTAATGTATTGACCCCAAAATGGATCCAAAGGGTGTATTTTCGCGAAAATGGGGAAGAAGATGAAACTTATGCTTCAAAAATGGCTTTTGGGGGTTTAAATGGTAATTTTCGGGTAGCAGGCCGAACTGGTGCTTAGGCGCCAAATTCTAACGCCTAGGCGCCAAACTCGCCTTTTACAAAAAATTATTTTAAATTTAATTTTCCACCAAAATTCATAAATTCAACTTCAAATTACTCATATTAGAGTAGGGCTTCAGTTTCTAACTTCCAAAATATTTTCCAAAAATTTTAAAAATTAAATATTAAATCCACCAATCAAACACTAAGTTTACATCAAACTCACTAAATTTCATTCATAATCTTCAATGTTGACTCAATACATTACAGATAAGTATTATACTTGATTCAAGTTCCTAATACACACTCAAACACAACAATTTCTAAGCAAAAACAACACACATTGAACATGAAAGCAAATACACAAACAATTACAATCAATTCTCTAAATCGATGCAGCGACTCAACAAACCATATAATAACTAACCCATTATCAGAATATTCAATCTTCAAAAGGGAAATTGTGAATTCTACTTGGGAATAACACTAACGCTCTCGGGAAATCCGTAGCCGTCTTTTCGTCAATCCACTTGTTCTTTGCATACATTTCAACTTGAGCATCTTGATAAGCCGCAAAATGATCAAATTGAAGTTTCATCTACCATTCTAGATGTTCAATCTGATGAAACATCTCATGAAGGCAATCTCCAATGCTTTTAAAATCCACTTCAAACTTATCCAAACGACTAGAGATTTTTTCTAAACTTACAACGATGAAACCATTGAAGTAGGGTTGAGGATCCTTAGAAACCTTGTCTCTAACTTCTTCTCCATGATTTCTTCCTTCCATTTCTTCAAAATTCTCTCAAATCTCTCAAGAATGAAGTGCAAGGGAAGTAATTCTGATTGCTTTGATGGTTAGGGAAGAGAATAGGTTGATTTATAAGGAAAAATCGTGTGAAAAAAAGAAAATTTCGGTTGTTGCACGTCCCAGTAACCGTGGAGCTTAGGCGCCGAATCTGGCGCCTAAGCGCCGGACCTATTGATACATAGCTGATTCTGGAGCTTAGGCGCCGAATTCTGGCGCTTAGGCGCCGAAACTATGTTCAACTTCGTTTCGCCTAATAGTCGAAGTTCAAAATTTTGTTCTCCAAGATAGGTATACTATACCGGTAAGAGTAATTTAGACTCAACAACTCACATCGTAAGCAATCATAATGAAGGTTAACTTGATCTCCTTTTTACTCATATTCAAAATAGAGTGATCTAATTTTTAAATTTACATACTTTAAAATAATTTTCGACTTTAAGTCAATAAAGACTTATAAGCATCAAATTTTTCTAAAGTAATATAAAATTAATCAAGATCGAGGCATAACCTTACATTAAAACACAAAAACACTCAAAACAAAAGAAAAATATGGGTTGCCTCCCACAAAGCGCTTGGTTTAATGTCGTCAGCCCGACTTAAGTAAATCTTTAATCAGGTTGACTCAATTTATAGGCCTCTTTATAAATCTTTTTAATGTCTCCCAAATAAGTCTTCAATCTTAATCCATTTACTTTAAAAAATTTTCCTATTTTGGGATCTTTAATATCCACAACTCCATAATGGTATACTCTCTCAACTATAAAGGGTCCAATCCATTTAGATCTTAATTTTTCAGGAAAAAGTTTTAAACGAGAATTAAACAGTAATACTTCTTGTCTAGGTTCAAAAACTTTTCCTGAAATTTTCTTGTCATGTAACATCTTCATTTTCTCTTTATAAATCCTCGCATTTTCATATGCTTCATTTCTTATTTCTTCCATCTCATTTAATTGCAACAATCTCTTTTCTCCTCGCTTTATTCAAATTAAAATTAAACTCTTTTATCGCCCAATAAGCTTTATGCTCAAGTTCTACAGTGTAAGTGACAATGTTTACCATAAATTAACCGTAAGTCGACATTCCGATAGGTGTCTTATAAGTCGTTCTATAAGCCCATAATGCAGAATCAAGTTTATCAACCCAATCAGTTCTTTTAGGATTAATAGTCTTTTCTAGAATTCTTTTAATTTCTCTGTTTGATACTTCAACCATTGCACTTGTTTGTGGGTGATAAGCAGTTGTTATTCTATGCTTGATTCCAAATTTTTGTAGTAATGATTGAATTCTTATATTCCTAAAAAGACTTCCAACATCCGTGATAATTACCTTAGGCATTCCAAATCTTGAAAATATCATTTTCTTTAAAAATTTAGAAACACTTTTGGAATCACAGTTTGGTAAAGCAACAGCTTCAATCTACTTTGAAACATAATCAACTGCTAATAAAATATAAATTTTTCCAAATGATGGAACAAATGGTCCCATAAAGTCTAAACCCCATATATCAAAAATTTCAACTTCCAATGTATAGTTTAAAGGCATTTCATTCTTCCTAGATATATTTCCCATCCTTTGACATCGATCACATGTTTTCACATAATGTCTCACATCATTAAATAAGGTAGGCCAATAAAATCCAGAATTTAAAATTTTAAATGCGGTTTTATCTATGCCAAAGTGTCCTCCAAAATTAGAATCATGACATTTTTGAATAATAGCAAAAGTTTCTTCATAAGGTACACATCTTCGAATCATAGAATCTTTTCCAATTTTAAAAAATGAGGTTCTTCCCAGATATAAGATTTAGCATCATATTTAAATTTCTTAATAAATTTGTTATCCAAGTCATAAGGCAAAATATTGCTAACTAAATAATTAACAATTTCAGCATACCAAGGTATTTTATATTCTTAAATAGCATATAAAGATTCATCAGGAAATTTATCATTTATATTTTCTTCAGAAATAATATCATTTTTAATTCGAGACAAATGATCAGCAATTTGGTTTTCAGTTCCTTTTCTATGTACTATTTGAAAATCAAATTCTTGTAGAAGTAAAACCCATCTTATCAGTCTAGGTTTAGAATCCTTCTTAGATAATAGATATTTAATAGTAGAATGATCGGTATGAACTATGCATTTAGTACCAAGAAGATAAGGTCTAAATTTATCAAAGGCATATACTATAACTAGAAGCTCTTTCTCGAGTGGTAGTGTAATTTCTTTGTGTTTCAGTGAGAGTTTTTCTAGCATAATAAACAACTTTGAAAATTTTCTCATATTTTTACCCTAACACAGCTCTAATTACAAAATCACTTGCGTCACACATTAATTCAAAAGATTTCTCCCAATTAGGTGCAACAATGATAGGTGCAAATATTAATTTTTCTTTAAGAATATTAAAAGCATTAATACATTCTTTATTAAATTCAAATTTTGCATCTTTTTCTAGTAAATGACAAAGAGGTTTAGTAATTTTAGAAAAATCCTTTATGTATCTTCTATAGAATCCAGCATGACCTAAAAAACTTCTAACATTAGTAACAGTAGTAGGTGGTTGCAATTCATCAATAATTTTTACTTTTGCTTGATCAACTTCCATCCCTTTTTGTGATACTTTGTGACCAAGTAGAATGCCTTCTATGACCATGAATTAACATTTTTCCCAGTTAAGAACTAAATTTGTTTCATCACATCTTTTCAGAACTTTGGAAATGTTTTCTAAGCAAGATTCAAAAGAAGTTCCAAAGATTGAAAAATCATCCATGAATATTTCAATTCCTTTGTCAATCAAATCACAAAATATTGACATCATACATCTTTGAAAAGTTACAGGTGCATTACATAAACCAAAAGACATTCTTCTAAAAGCAAATGTTCCATAAGGACTTGTAAATGTTGTCTTTTCTTGGTCCTCAGGAGCAATAAGTAATTGATGATAACCGTAATATCCATCCAGGAAACGTAAATATGAGTGTCCAACTAGTTTATCAAGCATTTGATCCAAGAAAGGTAAAGGAAAATGATCCTTTCTAGTGGCTCTATTTAATTTCCTATAGTCAATACAGATTCGCCATCCAGTAACTTGTCTTGTAGGGATAATTTCATTTTTATCATTAACAATGACAGTGACTCCTTTCTTCGGAACACAATGAATAGGACTTACTCATTGACTATCTAAAATAGGATAAATAATACCAGCATCTAACCATTTAATAATTTCTTTTTTAACAACCTCTTTCATGATAGGATTTAATCGTCTTTGCGATTCTATAGTTGGTTTAGAATTTTCTTCCATTAAAATTCTATCCATGCAAATGGAAGGGCTTATTCCTCTTATATCAGCAATAGTCCAACCAAAAGCTTTCTTATAATTCTTTAATACACCTATTAGTTTTTCTTCTTGATCTGTACTAAGTTCAGAAGAAATAATAACAGGTAAAGTTAACGAATTTCCAAGAAACGCATATTTTAAATGGGAAGGTGACATTTTTAATTCCAGTTTTGGGGCTTTTTCAATTGATGGTAAAAGTATATCATTTTGAGTTATGTCTAAAGTTTCCCAATTATCTTTTATAAAATAAGTCTCTTCTTCTTCCACAACTTCATCTTCATCGCTTAAAAATTCAAATTTTTCTTCGAAATGACTTTACATTTTTCTTGATAATGTTTTTCAATTAAATAATCAATTATATCCATTCGATAACATTTCTTTCTATCAGGGTACTTCATTGATTTAAGAACATTGAATTTGATTTCTTGATCATTAACTCTCATGGTTAGTTCTCCTTTTTGCACATCAATCATAGCTCGTCCGGTAGCTAGAAAAGGTCTCCCTAAAATAATAGGTATCTCTTTATCTTCTTCCATATCAAGTACTATGAAATCTACAGGGAAGATAAATTTATCCACTTTAACAAGTACATCCTCTATAACTTCTTTAGGATAAGTGATAGATCTATTAGCTAACTGAAGGGTTACAGTTGTGGGAGTAATATCTTCTAAACCTAATCTTAGAAAGATAGAAAATGGCAGAGATTAATACTTGCTCCTAAATCACATAAAGCTTTTCCACAAAATTTTTCTCCAATAGCACAGGGTATAGTGAAACTTCGAGGATCTTTAAGCTTTTCAGGTAATTTCTTTTGAATTATTACACTGCATTCTTCACTTAGTGCAACAGTTTCAAAATCTTCAAATTTCCGTTTCTTGCTTAAAATATCCTTCATAAATTTTGCGTAAGTTGGCATTTGTTCCAAAGCTTCAGCAAAAGGTATATTAATAGTAAGTTTCTTAAAAATTTCAAAGAAGTTAGAAAAATGATGATCAAGTTTTTACTGTTTAAGTCTTTGAGGAAAAGGTGGTGGTGGTTTTTCATCTTCCACATTAACAGGTATAACAGTCTGATCTTGACTAGGAGAGAGAGTTTCTTTAAGTTTTTCAATCTCTTCAACCTCAATCTCTTTTTCAATTTCATTCTGCATTCTTTCTTTTAATTCCTTTCCACTTCTAAGTTGCACAGCTTTAGCTTGTTCATGTTCTTTTCTAGTTTCCTTTGGATTAATTTCAACATTACTAGGAAGTGTTCCTACATGTCTGTTATTAATTAAAGTAGCAATTTGTCCCATTTGATTTTCAATATTACGAATAGCAGTATTTTGATTTTGTAATTGATTATTTATTTGTAATATTAATTCCTCTATTGATAACTTTTTCGGTTAATTATTAAATCCAGGAGGTTTAAAATTTAGATTAACTTGATTATTCCAATTTCCAGTGGGATGAGATTGATTATTACCCCATTGTTGTTGTGAATTATTCCAGTTAAAATTAGGATAATTTTTCCACTCAGGATTATAATAATTTGAATAAGGATTATTTTTACTTGCAATAGCTTGTAAAGTTTCAATAGTTTGAGAATCTTCAATATTAGCAGAATTATTTTGCAAAATATTAATTGCAAAATTATCTAATTTCTTAGACATTGCTGCAACTTGTGAAGCTAAAATAGAAAAGGCTTCATTATCGTGAATACTTGCCATCTTTTTAGGATTAATCCTTTCGGAAGGCCATTGAAAATTGTTATTAGCCATTTCTTCAATTAAAGTGTAAGCTTCTTCAAATGATTTAGACATTAAAGAACTTACAGCAGCAGCATCAATAATTGATTTTAAAGATCTAATTAATCCATTATAAAATGTTTGAATAATTAACCAATCAGGTAAAGCATGATGAGGAAATTTTCTTAATAGTTCTTTAAATCTTTCTTAAGTTTCATATATTGTCTCCTCAGTCAAATCGACTAAACGAAGTAATATCATTTCTTAATTTAGTAGTTTTAGAAGGAGGAAAATATTTAACAAGGAATTTTTGTGCAATTTCGGCCCATGTTTTAATAGAACCGATCGCTAATGAATTTAACCACATCTTTGCTTTATCTCTTAAAGAAAAAGGAAAGAGTCTAAGTCTAATAGCATCATCAGAAACATTGTAATATTTAAAGGTAGCACAAAGTTCTAAAAAATTAACAAGATGTAAATTTGGATCCTCATTTGGTGTTCCACCAAATTGATTGTTTTGCACCATTTGAATAATAGACGGTTTAAGTTCAAAAGAATTAGCATCTACAGTTGGTATTTGAATACTGCTATGAAGTTCATCAACTGTAGGGTTAGCATAATCCCTTAATGGTTTATAAATATTTTGATCATTAAGTTCAATTAGATTTTGTAAAGTAGCCATTTTTTGAAATTGTTGAATTTGCTTTCCCTTTTTAATTTTTCTAATTGTTATTCTAATTTAGAATCTAAAGGTATTAATCCTTCAGAATCAAATCTTCGCATAAAACAAGGAATAAAATACAATTAATTTTTTATATTTTATATTTTTAATAATAATTGTTTATTATATTTTAATATTTTTAGAGATATAATATTTTTTTGACAGAAATTTATAACTATTTTATTTCGATCCCCGGCAAAGGCGCCAAAAACTTGACCCAACCGCAAGTAACGCAATAATAAATGCTTCCAAAAGATGGCCAAAGCTTGACCCAATTTATAATAAGCGGCTAGTGTATAAATCAAAATATTGTAAATTTTAGAAATTACATTACACACTAGGGGTACTACGCAAGTATACGTATGGTTTCAAGTAATATAGGGTTTTCCATTATAACCCAAGTATCGATCCCACGGGGAAGAATTATAGAAATAAATTTTCTAAATATTATATTTTAAAAATATCTTTTTATCCTTTAAATTAACTATAAATTACTATTAATTTACTAGATGCAATTAAAGAAAACAATACTAAGAGAATGATTTATGAAAACTATATAAAATAACAACTTTCTTTCCTTCAATTAATCCAAGATTTTTAAGATAATTTAATATTTGTTGGAGAATCTGATTTATGGTATTGTGCCAAATAGAAGCATTCCTATTCTTTACCCTTTGATCCAGGCGCAAAGAACATTGGCTAACTTACAAATCAGGTCCGGATGTATTGTTAGTAGTAATGGGTTAATCTAGACTCTCACTTCTAGATGTCCAAGGGTGGCTATAGTCGGCCCTACTAGTGACCCATTCCTGATCTATAAATCAAATTATAAGAATTTAGCCTGTCACTCTAAAAACTTATCAATTCTAAGCTCTTTAAATCTTATCTTCCTATTTATTTGCACTTCACCTTGAATAACCCGCACATGGCCTTCGACTACCCAATGATTCATGTGACATTTACAAGTTAAGAGTTCTTCTCCTTCAAGGTTTCAAAACTCTTCAACAGGTTTTAACAATTTAAATGGTCATTTTAAAAAAGTAAAGTAAGATCAGGTATTAATGTCATCACAATGTTTTTGAAAATATTTTGAATTTTAATTCTCCATCTAATCTTTATATTATCTTATCTATCTCTTCATGATTAAAGGAAGAAAGTAAACTAACTACTCAGAACACATTGAAAATAAACTGCAAAACATAATAAATAAACTTTGAATCAATAATAAAATACTTATCTTAAATATTCCTTCTACAGATCTTCTGACTCCTGACTCCACAGTGTAATGAACTCCAGATGCTACAACTTGAAAGTAAACTCACTAAACTAAACAAAAGTGGCCCTAAATTTCTCTCTCTAATTCTCTAGACTCTCTCTCTCTCTCTAATGAGATTTCTCTCTCTAAGGAGATTAGAGGAGGTGGGACGAATGAGGGGTCAATTTTTCTAAAGGAGTGGACTCCTATTTATAGGCTCCAAGGGTTGCCTTGAGGCACCTCTTCAAAAGATGTCCAAATTCAATGAATCTTCTAGAAGGTCGGTCTGGCGCCTAGGCACCGGAATCTGGCGTCTAGGTGCCGGACACCGCGTCCAGTTCTTCGCACCTCTTCACGTTTAAAATCATTTTGGAGCATCCAAATGCAATGTATCACATGTCATATTATCAAGGAACAACTGCGAGTCTTCTAGAATGTCCAATAACTGCTCACACCGTCAAAATAACCGTCCAAAAGTCATCAAAAACTTGACAGTTTTTGTATCGAGTCTGGCGCCTAGGCGCCAGGCCATATTTTTTTCTTCTTTTTGTATTTTGCTCCATTTTTGCTCCCTTTTGCTCCTTTTCCTTTTCTAGACCTTTTTACATCACCTACATCCAAAAACACAAAAATACCTTTCATTAAAGCATAATATCCTTAGAAATTGATAAAAATCAAGGCATAAAAATTTTTTTTTTCTTCATGGATCAGTAACCCACAATTTAAGAATAAGAAGTTTTCTACTGAAGAAATGATTTTGAATATGGGAAATCAATTACAAGCTCAAGTTGTTGCTATGAAAAATATTGAAAATCAATTTTAACATATTTTCACTGCACTTAATAATATACCTTCTGGAACATTTCTAAGTAATGTGGAGATCAATCCAAAAGATCAAAACAAGGAACAACTTAAGGCTATTCAATTAAGGAGTGGAAAAGAAATGGAAACTAGAGAGCAAAAATAGGTTGAAATAGAAAAGGAGAAGATGGAAATAAAAAAAGGTTTAAACAAGATTTATCGAGACTTGGATTATCCTCTTGAGCCAATGAAGATAACTGTTGAAAAACCACCACCTCCATTTTCTCAAAGATTGAAGAAACAAAACAGGGATAACAGATTTGGAAAATTTTTGGAGATACTTAAGAAATTAACAATAAATATTCCCTTTGTTGAAGATGCATGACTATGCCAAGTTTATGAAGGATATCCTGAGAAAGAAAAGAAAGTTCACAAATCATGAAACCGTTACACTTAGCGGAGAGTGTAGTGCAATTATTCAGAAGAAGCTTCCTGAAAAACTTAAAGATCCTGGTAGTTTCACTATTTTGTGTGCTATAGGTGAAATTTTTTTCGGAAAAGCTTTATGTGATCTGAGAGCTAGTATTAATCTTATGCCTTTATCAACTTTCAAAAGGTTGGGAATAGGAGAAATTTCTCTTACATCTGCAACTCTTTAGTTGGCCGATCGTTCCATTACTCACTCTAAAGGAGTGGTGGAGATGTGTTAGTGAAAGTGAATAAATTTATCTTTCCTGTGGATTTTATTGTACATGATATGGAGGAAGATAAAGAAATTCCAATCATTTTGGAAAGACCATTCCTTACTACTAGAAGAGCTGTAACTGATGTTCAAAAAGGAGAATTAACTATGCGAGTTAATGATCAAGAGGTGACCTTTAATATTTTAAAATCTATGAAGTATCTCTCAATGGAAAAAAGATAATGAATGTTTTAGGATGGAAGTTTTGATTACTTGAGAAATGATCATTTTGAAAATATATTTTAAAAAGAAGAAGAATATAAAAATATGTTTGAAGAAGAAAGTGAAGATGAAGACAATTCAAATAGTAAGAAGAACGAAGATTTGGAGTATGTTCAAGAGAGATTTGAAGTATTATACAGTGTGCAAGGTGGAAATAAAAGCTTAATTCCATCTATCATAAAACCTCCTGAACTTGAGATGAAAATTTTCCCTAATCATTTAAAGTATATGTTTTTAGGAGAATCATCTACCTTACCAGTTATTCTATCTTCGGAGTTAAACGATTTTCAAGAACAGAAGTTGTTGGAAACTTTAAAAAGATACAAGAAAGCTTTTGGATAGACTTTGAATGATATTAAAAGAGTTAGTCATTCGATTTGTATGCACCGAATTTTATTAGATGAAGAACATAAATCGAGAGTTGATCTGCAAAGGAGATTGAATCCTATAATGAAAAAAGTAGTTAAGAAAGAGATTTTAAAATGGTTGGATGTTGGAATTATTTATTCTATTTTAGATAGTGCTTGGGTGAGTCCAATACATTGTGTACCGAAAAAGGGAGGAGTGACTATTGAAGTGAATGAATGTAATGAAATTATACCCATAAGATAAATCAATGGATGGAAAATTTGTATTGACTATAGGAAATTAAATGCCGCCACCAAAAAAGATCACTTTCCTCTTCCTTTTCTCGATCAAATGCTAGATAGACTTGCTGGACACAAGTACTACTGTTTTCTAGATGGATATACTGGTTACCATCAAATACCTATTGCTCCTGAGGATCAAGAAAATATAACATTTACTAGCCCTTATAGAACATTTTCTTTTCAAAGAATGCCTTTTGGACTGTGTAATGCACCTGCAACATTTCAGAGATGTATGATGTCTATCTTTAGTAGTATGATAGATAATGGAATAGAAGTTTTTATGGATGATTTCTCTGTATTCGAGACTTCATTTGAAATTTTCCTAGAAAACTTAACAAAAGTTTTGGAGTTTTGTGAGAAAACAAATCTAGTTCTGAATATGGAGAAATGTCAATTTATGGTTGCAGGAGGACTTGTGCTTGGGCATAAAATTTATGAACATAGTATGGAGGTCGACCCTGCCAAAATTAGAGCGATTGAGAGATTGCCGCCACCCACTACTGTGAGAGAGGTGAGGAGTTTATTAGGACAAGCTGGATTTTATAGGTGATATATTGAAGATTTTTCTAAAATTACTAAACCTTTGTGCCGATTTTTAGAAAATGAAAGAAAGTTTGATTTTAATGATGAATGTTTAAGAGCTTTCAAATTATTAAAAGATAATTTAATCACTGCACCTATAATTATTTCACCAGATTGGGAGAAACCATTTGAACTTATGTGTGATGCTAGTGATTATGCGATCGGAGTAGCATTGGGGCAAAAGCATGATAAAGTATTCAAAGTCATCTACTATGCTAGTAAAACTCTTAATGAGGCTCAAATTAATTATACTACAATAGAAAGAGAGTTATTAGCTATAGTATTTGCTTTTGAAAAATTTAGACCTTATTTAATTGGAGCTAAAAGTATTGTGCATATAGACCATTCGGCTATCAAATAGCAAAAGAAGGATGCGAAGCCTAAACTCATTAGATGGATACTTCTTCTGCAAGAATTTGATTTCATGATATTTGATAGGAAGGGAGCTAATAATCAAATAGCTGATCATCTGTCCAGAATAGACTATGATAAATTATCTAAATTTGAAAAAGAGATTATTGAATTTTTCCCTGATGAGCAACTCTATACTATTATGGGAAGTAATTTGCTTTGGTATGCTGATATTGTGAATTATATTGTAAGCGATATTGTACCACCTGATTTAACAAGGCAACAACAAAAGAAGTTTAAATATGATGCAAAATTCTATTTTTGGGATGAGGCCTATCTATATAAACAGTGTAAGGATCTGATTATTAGGAAATGTGTGCCACACGAAATTTGATTATTCAACGATGTCATGATTCTGAATTTGGAGGTCATTTGGTGTTGATAAAACTAAGATTTTACAATCTAGATTTTATTGTCCTACTCCTTTTAAAGATGTTTATAAATATATTAAATCATGTGATCGATGTCAGAGAGTAGGTAATATATCTAGAAGAAATGAAATGCCTCTAAATTATAATTTGGAAGTTGAAATTTTTGATGTATGGGGATTAGATTTTATGGGAACATTTACTCCTTCATTTGGAAATCTATTTATATTGGTTTTCGTTGATTATGTCTCGAAATGGATTGAAGCTGTTGTTTTATGTAGATGTGATGCTCGGAGTGTTTCAAAATTTTTAAGGAAAAATATATTTACAAGATATGGAATCCCGAGAGTGATCATAATCGATGGTGGATCCTATTTCAGAAATAATCGAACTAAGAGATTAATTGAGAAATATAATATTATTCATAGGATCTCTACTGTTTATCATCCCTAGACTAGTGGTTTAGCAGAAGTGTCTAATCATGAAATTAAAAGAATTTTGAAGAAAACTGTGGATAATCATAAATTAGATTTGTCTACTAGATTAGATACTACTTTATGGGCTTATAGGACTGCTTTTAAAACCTCTATTGGAATGTCTCCTTATAGACTAGTGTTTGGTAAGACTTGTCATTTACCGGTTGAATTGGAGCATAAAGCATATTGGGCGATAAAAGAGTTAAATTTTAATTTGAAAAATGCTGGAGAGAAGAGATTTATGCAATTGAATGAATTAGAAGAGATTAGAAATGCATCTTATCACAATGATAGGATCTATAAAGAGAAAAAGAAATTATGGCATGATCGGAAGATATTGAAAAAAAACTTCGAATTTGGACAAAAGGTTTTATTATACAACAAGATTGAAGTTATTTCTTGGAAAGCTCAAGTCTAGATGGTTAGGACCTTTTATAGTTGTAAAAGTTCATTTTTTTTGAGTTGTTGATATTAAAGATCCTGATATTGAAAAGATTTTCAAGGTTAATGGGCATCAATTAAATCCTTACTTTGAAGGGTTTCAACCTGACTTCAAAGAGGTTTTAATGCTGAGTCATCTCAATTAACTGAATGGTTTGTCGGGCTAACGATGTTAAACCAAGGGCTTTATGGGAGGCAACCCATATGTATCTTTGTGGTGTGTTTGCTTGTTTGCTGTAGTTCTTCTTTTTAGATAGTGGTTTTTGAGTCCTAATTACTCCTAAATACTTTAAAAATTGATAAATGATGGATCAAATCGAGATATTGAAATATTTTGGGCCAAACGAATTTCGGTGAGAATTTTTTACCACTGGCGCCGCCAGCACCCTATCACATTTGCCACACTGAACTTGCCTGTTTGAGCGCCGCCGACGCCCAAAATCTGTTTGACGATTTTTAAGTTTCAAAATGCGAGTTTTGGTGATTTTTGGAGGGATCTTCTTCCTTATAACTCCCTAAACTCTATTTTTGACTTATTAACTCCAAAAAAAAGAAAACCACCAATCCCAATTCGTATCCTATGGATTCCTATCCCATTGAAACCCATCAATTTTGTGTTTTCAACTGAAGGAAGTTCATAAGTTTTGAAGCGCAGTGTTTGTTCAAGGAACGAGATTAAGGAGAGACATTTGTTCAAAGTGATGATGAAAAAAAGGATTACTAAGGAAAGAGGCTTCATAAATCGAGGTATGGATAATCCTACTACTAGAATTGAAGAAATTATTAAGGAGAGACGTTGGGAAGTGCTTTGCTACACTACCGCTGCCGTTGTTGTTCCTGTCATGAAAGAGTTTTATGCAAATCTTTACGGGATCAACCAAGGGTTTGTATTTATGTGTGGTAGATTTGTGCAATTCACTCCTGCATGAATTAACGATCTCTTTATGATCGAGAACGTACCTATTTGCCATTATTCTAATTTCAATGCCGCGAGGGATAATATGAATGATGTGTATCGATATTTGAAGGATGAGAATGAGGAATGAGAAATTTGAGAGAATGGATACATTAGTTTCCCATCTACATCTCTCAATCCAGTGTCGAAGCAGTGGCACTACTTTATTTCAAAAAAGTTGTTTCCGGCATTGAAGATTAGCAAGATAACCAAGGAAAGTGCCATTTTGAATTTTTGTATTCAAACTGGGAGGCTGGTTGACATAGGTAATATCATTGTGAAATTAGTACTGGGATTAATTGTGCATGGATCTAAATATGGGCTTGGACACCTGTCCACCATATTTCTGTTATGTAGTTAGTCACAGGTTCCTTGTGAAAGTTGGGAAAAGGTTCTTCTTCCATGGAGGCCTATTGATGCAACTAATCCTTATGACTACCAACAGTTGGAGATGAAGATGCCATGAATTTGCTTGTTGATCAACCAACACAGACTTCACAACCGATTCAACCCTATTTTCCTGAAGGTTCTAGAATGATATTGAAGAGGATCAAACAGTTAAAGAAAGAGGTACAAAACGTTATGAATGCAATCAATAACATTTCTAATTTATTCGATCATATAGATTAGAGAATGAAAGAGCAATTCGATTACACTGGTTGAATTGAGATGGGATTGATCAATCTGATGAAGAAGAATGCGGTGATTGCTAAGGAATCATCTTACGAATTTGCAATTCATCCTTTGTATAATTTCTTTTAGCATCAAAAATCAATTGGAGACATTATAGGAGAGGATAGTTCTGAAACTGATGTGGAGTAATTGATGGATTCTAATTATGATTGTTGTGTGTTTAGTTCTTTACCTTCAAGGGAATTGCATTGAGGAAGAGAAAGAGATAAGTTGTATTTTCTTTTGTGGTTTGTATGACTTCTCTTTTATATATAAAATTCATGTTTCATTGCATCTTCTCCATGAATTCTGAGTAGTCTCCCTTGTCTTTCTTCTTGCATAGAGATGTGATGATGGATTGATGTGGATTTGATGTGCTTTTAATGTAATGAAGAAATTGTGATGGTTTTTTATTTTGAACTTAATTTACTTTTCAATTTGGACAATTGAAATGTTAAAATATGTTGTTGAACATTAAGATTGAAAGGATTTAATGTCCTACAACAATAATGAAAGATCCATTCAATTTCTATGGATGAATTGTGTAGTTCATGAGAATTGAGTGCAAACAAATAGGGAAATATGTTTTGATGGACTTTAATGTGGAGATTTCAGGGTGACAGGCTGAAATCCCTAAATTGATTCTAAGATTAGTAACTAATATCAAAGGTTAGCCTTCGGGTGAAGGGTGAGTGAGAGCTCCGAAGTGAGAGTCGGTATCCTCCCAGCATAGCCTTAGATTTAGTGCCTAAACTTAGGATATGTCAATGTTCATTTCTTGCTTTGAAGAGGGGGTACTCTTTTAAGGGTAAAGAATCATCTATGCTCCTAATTGGCACAATAACATAAATATTTATTTCATATCAATCCACACATCATATTTTCATTGCAAGAGGAAAGATACTTTTCTCATATATTGAAAACCTTTCAAATACTTAGTTTAGTGTGTCTGTAGTTAATTCTATTTTTAAAGTTGTTAGAAAGTAATTGTAGTTTAGTTAATTGTTACTGTTTCCTACATAGTAGTAGTAAGTAGTAAACTTTAATTGCGAATTAAATATCGGATTTTAGTGCTTATTATATATTGTGAAAAGCTTTCTTATACTTCGAACTTCCCTGTGGGATCGATAACCGGGACTCCATTAGAGCCTTATATTACTTGATACGATACATATACTTGCGTTGAATGCTTGGACTTAACAAAATCATTATAAATATATAAATTTGAGTTCATAAATTCTTACAAAATATAAGTCCGCCACACCTATGTGCCAAGGGTTCGACGCTTAGCCGCAAAATGCCAATTTTGCACACCTTTCAATTTTTGCTCCAAATTTGATCATTTATTGCTCCTTTCATCATAACCAGTCATTCTAATCATACCTACAAGAAAAACACAAAAATACCTTCCATTAAAGTGCAATATCATCAATAATAAGTATAAAAATGTATTTAAAAATACTATATATTTTACGTATATCAATTATCCCAGCAAGTTAATCTTGGTTAGCTCGAATTAGATCGGATTGACCAGAAGATTCGATTGATCAGACATAATCTGGATTGATCCGGTGTTCTAGTTGATTTGAGTTAACCTAAATTAAGTCAGGTTGACCAAGTGGTTCTATTGACTTGGGTTGATCCAAGCTAGGTCTAGTTGACCTAATGATTCAATTGATTTAGGTTAACCTGAGTTAGTTCGGGTTGACCTGATGAGTTTGTTGATTTGGGTTGAACCAAGTTTGGTTGGGTTAACCTGATGATTCAGTTTATTTACATTATTATATATAGGATTCAGGTCAGAAGCCATCAGCTCGGTCCTAACTCGAGAGAAGCTGGAGAAACAATTCCCTATCGCTTATACTAGTCGAGTCCTCAGGGGAGCCAAGTTACGTGCCCAATTATGGAAAATCTAACATTTATTTTAAATGTCTCTACTCGCAAGCTCTAGCTGTATCTTCAAACACTTCTTATTAGAGTAATTACTGATCATCCACTAAAGTTTCTACTCACTCGCCTGAAACATTCCAGTCAGCTTTTGAATTGAGTTATGGAGCTTAGTACAACATCAGTTACATCCCCTACATGGCAATGAAGGCTACAATTGACTTTGTAGCTGACTTCTCTGAACTCAGTAGATTAAGTGTAGGTGTCAGAATAGGCAAACGAACTCCAACCAAGTAAGTGCAAAAATAGTAAGGCTCTATGCAGTCCAACTGAGGAGCATCTTTATCATTCGGTCACCCTAAGATTTGAGATTACAAATAATCAAGCAGAATACGACACACTAATTTTTGATCTATGCTTTACCCTTAAAATGGGCATCCAAAATTTGATAGTTAAGTTAGATTCTCAACTTGTGTCAACCAAGTCAACGGATGGAGAATTCAAGACTTGGGATGAGATGATGATAAAATATTTGAACAAAGCAAAGATGAAGATAGACAAGTTTATGAAGTGCCGAATTGACCATGTTAAATGGGAAGAAAACCAAGTGGCTAACCTTCTATCAAGGACCATATCTTTTGGAGAAAGATGCAATGAAGGCTTTTCTGACTGATCAGAGAAGAGTTATAGATAATGGAAGAAGAAGCTAAGGTTATAAGAAGTTGGATGGATCCATACATCCATTACCTAAAAATGGGAAAGATCCTCAAAAAAGTAACAAATCCTCAGAGGTTCAAGTTTAAAACCACCCAATACCTCTTTATCAGAGACAAGCTTTTTTGAAGGTCAACCACTTCATTACTCTTAATGTGTGTGAAGAAAATGAGGTGGAATAAATCCTCTATGAGTTGCATTTGGCAAATGTGATGGTCACTTTGACAGAAAGACCTTAGCCACCATGTCCAGTCGGCAATGCTATTTTTGGGCGACCCTCATGTGGAATGCAAAAGATTTCTTTCGAAGGTGCAAGCAGTGTGAACTTGCCCAAAAATTGAAACCAATAGTTGGTCGCAAGCCTTTTGCTATTTGAGGTCTTAACATCAATTGGTCATTTATTCCCTCAAAGGGGAAACAAAAATTTTTCTTAGTCACCATAGATTATTTTTCCAACTGGATAGAAGTTAAAGCTCTCACCCAAATTACCACAGAAATCATCTAGAATTTTATCTTGATAGACATTATATATCGGTACAACTTACCAATAATACTCATTGCTGATAATAAGACCCAATTCACTGATTAGTGGGTGAAAATTTTCTATAAAATTAAGGGATTCAACCTCTAATCTGCATCTATACATCATCCTCGAAAAAATGGGCAAGCAGAGGTTGCAAACAAGATAATTCTAAGTCTTTTAAGGAAGAAGGTTGAAGTTGCAAAATGCAATTGGGTGGACTTACCCCCATCCGTCCTATGGGTTGTTTGAACTGCTCCCTCATCCATGACTGGGCAAACACTTTACATGCTTTATTATGAAATGGAAGTGATATTAATGGTTGAACATAATCATCATAGCTAGAGAGTCATCACCTCAATGTCTTTTGATGAGCAATATGCAAATGGTGAAGGAGCAGTGCTCACCCTAGATCTGCTAAAAGAAGTTTGAACTAACACAATGATGCACCTAAATAAGTACTACTTCTTATGTCATAATTTATTATAATATGCACTTTAAAGGTATGTGGTTTTGGTTGCAGGTGCATAAAATTGAATAATTTTGAGTAATTTGAGCAAAAGGAATAAAAGGGACCAAAATGGAGCATACTAGAGCAAAATGGGTCAAACCAGAGCATATCGGGCTAAAACGGGTCAAATTGGACACCTTTGTACCTGTGTCTGGCGTTTAGTCACCAGACACTGGCGCTTAAGCGCCAACCCGACGACGCTTAGGCGCCAGTGATGGTTTTGGGCGTAATTTCTTCAATATAACTCGAATTTTGACAATTTTTGATGTGTTGCGAAGCTTATTTCCAGGGGCATCCATTGGAAATGATAAAATTGAGGCACCCTTTGAAAGATTGAGGAGTTATTATTGAAGATATGTGTCTTTTGGATTGAAGAGACACTTAAGGCACCCTTTGGAAGATTCATTGAACCTGGACTATTTTGAAGAGACACTTTAGCATCTCTTAGGATATTATAAATATGGATTTGAGACATTTTAAGAACTCTCTTGAAATCTCTTGAATCTTGAAAGGAAGAAGATTTAGAAGGATTAGAAGATAAGAAGACTTAGAGGAAAAGAAGATCACTTGGGCGTAATCCTTAAGTGGGGCGACAAGGAGAGAGAGAGAGAAAGAGAGAGTGTGAGAATTTCTTCATTTCTTTTCAGTTTGTTCTTGGAAAGGATTGCAAGGAGATTTCTTTTGCTATACAAGGAGTTTGATTTTCATCAGAGATAAGTATTTTCATTGTATTTTGCTTTGGATTTAGTAGTTTGTTTGTGTAGTCTTAAAGACTTGTGCAATGAAAAGTTCTTGTTGTTTATCCTTGTGTAGGGAGTAGTTTTCTTTACTCTTTCCTCTTATAATGAATTATTATGCATGTGTAGGATATAAATTGAGTAGAGTGATAATATGTTGTGATGATTTTACTTTGTTCTTCGTTTACATGTAAACTTGATCAACATGCATGTTAAAACATGTTGTGAGAACATGTAAGAACCGTCGTAGTATTGTCTCAGTCAATAATTAGTAAGAATAACATGAGATTGTATGAGTGAGAATGTATTCCATATGATTGCGTGCAAAAAAATAGGGAGATATGCATGTTTAAGAGGTGTAGAATTAGAGGAATTTAGGGTAACAGACTAAAGCCCCTAATTTAGTTTGATGTGAAAAGTTTTGTTATGAGATGTTAGCCCCCAGGTGGAGGGAGAAGAGGGAACTCTAGAGTGAGAGCTAGTATCTTCCCTACCTAACCCATCTACAAGATTTCAAATCATCAAATTAACATGTGTTTTTTATAGAACCAAGTAAGGGTAAGAATATAAACGCTCATATTCGTCACAATCTCTCTTGCTACTTATTTTATTTTTACACATCTCACTAATTTCATTGTATGTGGAAGAGTACATTTAATATAATTAAACCCCACTTTTTGATTTTCATTAAGTAGTTTAGCATTAGAAGTAGTATTGTAGTGATAATTGTTGTATATAATCAAAACCAAACTTTTATCGACCTTCCAAGCTAAGGCGTGTTATTGTAGACTAGAACTTCTCTTGAAAGCAATTGTGATTAACCACGATCTCCGTGGGATCGATATTTGGGGCTTAATCAAAAAGCTCTATATTACTTGATAATGATACATATACTTGTGTAGAATCCCTTTAAAGATATCAATTAAACTCTCATTTGCATCTTCATCAAGTTTTTGGCGTTGTGTAAAGAAAGAGATATAATTGAAAAGAAATATAAAGTATAAAAAACGTAAGGATAAATATCTAGGATCAAGTTTTTGGCAGCGTTGCAGGGGATCGCAACGGTTGATCTTGACTTTTAGGAGGATTTTGGTTGAATTATTTAGTCTTAGACTTGGAAAATTGTAGTGTCGTAAAAGCTATTTTGTATGAAAAAGTGTTGTGAAGAAACTATTTGTGTGAAAAACAAGGTGTTTGTGAAAATGTTTTCTTATGTTGAAAATATTTTTTGTTTAATTGCTAATGTATTGTATGTTGTGTTATGTATGCGAACTAAAGGATCTGCAGGACTTGTGCCTTATAATCCTGAGCTAGAAAAAATGAAAAACATTATAAAACAAGAAGGACTTGAAAAAATAGAAATGAAAATGGAAAACATTCAAAATAATAACTTGAAAAATCATCATAAATTATTGAGGGATTATGTAAATCCTACGATAGGTGAAATTCACTCAAGTATACAAAACTCTATTATAGAAGCTGACTCGTTTGAACTAAATCCAGAGATTATCCAACTGGTGCTGAACAATCAGTTTGGGGGAACTCCTTTGGAGGATCCCTTTTTACACTTATCAAATTTTCTAGAACTTTGTACTACATTTCGTTAAAATGGCATGTCAGACGATGCTGTTAGACTAAGGCTTTTTCCTTTCTCACTAAGGGATAAGACTAAAATGTGGTTATACTCATTAGCACCTGGCTCTATTAAAAATTGGGAGGAGTTAACTCATAATTCCTAGCTAAGTATTTTCCACCTTCAAGGACTACTAAACTTAGAAACAATATTATCTCATTTTGTCAGTATGAAGGGAAATCATTATACGAAGTCTGGGAAAGATTTAAGGAACTCCTAAGAAAGTGTTCACACCATGCTCTGCCTAATTGGTTAATCATTCAAACTTCTTACAATGGGTTAGTAGGATCCAATAGGTTCATAATTGACGCTGCTGCTGGTGGATCGTTAATGTAAAAACCATATGATGAAGCGTATGCTTTAATTGAAGAAATAGCTACAAATGAATTTCAATGGCCCTCTACAAGGGTAAATCCTAAAAAGGTAGCCAGTGTTCATGATACAAATGCAATTGCAATTCTTGCATCTCAAGTTGTTGCAATATCAAGGAAGTTGGGCCAATTTGGAATGAACCAGCCTCTATTTACTCTAGTCAGTGAGGAAAGTTCATTAGGGCTTATGATTGATTCTAACTTATAATATGAGACTTTAAATACCATAAACAACCCGTATTCTAACTCTTACAACCAAGGTTGGAAGAACCATCTTAATTTTAATTGGAATCATACTATTGGGGGTGGAAACCAACAATG
The DNA here is from genome assembly GCA_022702705.1 of Papilionanthe hookeriana x Papilionanthe teres. NCBI lineage: Eukaryota > Viridiplantae > Streptophyta > Magnoliopsida > Asparagales > Orchidaceae > Papilionanthe > Papilionanthe hookeriana x Papilionanthe teres. Next base: position 40,961,360 of record CM040429.1, on the reverse strand, counting down.
GGAAAATAATCATGCAAATCCTAATGGAAGTTGGAATAATCAGGAGAATCCAAACTATAGACCTTCATATCCATTGGAATCTAACAATGATAAACAATTTGGGGATAAGAAGATTTCTATAGAAGAAGTGGTATTGCAAAGGGGAAACTAGATGCAAAGTCAAAATGCTGCAATCATAAACATAGAGAATCAACTTGGACAAATTACTAACTCACTTGGCAATATACCCCAAGGAACACTTCCTAGCAACATTGAGATCAATCCTAAAGAGAATAATAATGAACAAATAGAAGCTTTCTGATTAAGAAGTGGAAGAAAGATAGAGGATGTGATTAGAAAAGAGAAAGAAGTTGTGAGAGAAACAAAAGAAACTAAAAGACATGAAGAACATGTTTCTAAGGATCTGGAAAAATTAATATCTTCAACTAAAATCAATTTAGGAAGACCACCACATCCATTTCCTCAAAGACTTAGACAACATGAGTTGTATAAACAATTTTTAAAATTTCTGAAAGTAATTAAGAAGTTAACAATAAATATTCCTTTCGCTGAAGCTTTGGAATAGATGTCAAGTTATGCAAAGTTTATGAAGGAGATATTAAAAAAGAAAAGGAAACTTGGGGATTACGAGATAGTTGCACTAAGTGAGGAGTGCAGTGCTATACTTCAGAAAAAGCTTCCTCAGAAACCTAAAGATCCTTGTAGCTTTACAATTCCTTGTGTATTTAGAGAAAAATTATGTGGAAAAGCTTTATGTGATTTAGGAGTTAGCATTAATGTGATGCCTCTATCTATATTTGAAAAGTTAGATTTAACTGATATTTCTCCCACTACTGTAACCCTTCAGTTAGTTGATTGATCTATCTTTTATCCAAAAGGGGTTATAGAATATGTGCTTGACAAGTTGATAATTTTATCTTTCCTTTGGACTTTATTGTATTAGATATGGAGGAAGATAAAGATAATCTAATTATTTTGGGGAGACCTTTCCTTGTTACTGGACAAGCTGTGATAGATGTGCAAGAAGGAGAGTTGAATATGAATATTAATGACTAGGAAGTAACTTTTGATGTTTTAAAGACTTTGAAATATCCAACCGAGAGAAAAGATGATTATTGTTTTTAGATGGATGAAATGATTATCTATGTAAAGACCATTTCCAAGAGAGTTTTGAGAGTAAGTTAACAGATGAGATTGAAATAGACTTTCATGATGAGTTGAAAATGTATTTAAAGAAGACTGTATGTATGTTTAGGAGAGGTGTAAAATTATGGAAGTTACCAAAAATAGTAAACTTTTAATTCCATCTGTTGAAAAATCTCATGAAGTTAAGATGAATTTACCCCATACAATTTTAAAGCCTACCTTTTTAGGGAATTCATCTACACCACCAGTCTTTATATCTTCAGATTTGACTCAATCACAAGAAGAAATTAAATTGAATGATGAACATGATAAATTTATCGAATTAAGACTTTGAAGAGAATTTGAGGATATATTTCAAAAGAACTATGAGTTGAAAAAAGAGGATAAGAATTTTGAAAGACCATTAGAAGATAACATGAGACAGGAAATTATCCCAGAAGAATTTGATCCAGAATCTGAATTATCTAGAGAGAATCTGATCCAGAATTTGGGAGATCTTGAAGTATCTTATATAGATCCATTTCTTATAAGTTTCAAGGAAGATATTAATATGCAAATTGAGAAAATCATTAGAAGAATATTGGATCTAGATAGAAATATGTGGAACAATGATATGAATCAATCCGAAAAGGAAGAGCTGAAAAAAATTACAATTTGAGGATATTGTAGGAATCCCTGGATCTGAAAAAGATTGGGTGATTGATCAAGGATTATTTAAATGGAATTTTGAACCAGGAGGAATTATTTGTCGGACTGGCGACGTTAAATCTAGTGCTTAATGGGAGGCAACCTATAATTATCAGCGTGGTTTGATTTAGTATGCTTGAGAGTTATGATTGTTAGTGTTGTAATGTGTTTGCATGGATTGATCAAATTTATTAATGTTTGATTGATGTTTGATGTGTAAGAGTGGTTTGGGTTAATGTCGTGAAGTTATGCATTGGTCTTGATTAAATTTGTTTATCACTTCTGGTAGAAGCAGGCTAACGAGTCTGTTATAACTTAGTTCTCAATCAGAGTTGAGCATTACCTTAGAGAATGTTGAGTTTGGACTTGGACCACTCTATGTCAACTCTATTACTTCCTTTATCTGACTTTGTCTTTACTGAGGAAGGTCATGAACTTACTTAGTGAACAATATCTGGATGAACTGCACTACTTTTATTTACCAGATTGTGTATACCTTAGACTTAGAGTAAACCTAAAATTGGAAACACATGAGTTTTTGTAATAGGGGAATTCTGGTCCAAGGTAGATAACCATATAAAAAATCTTATAATACACCCATGTTATTAGTGTAGTTTCTTCCGTTAGAAATTGAAAGTAAGGAGGGAAAATGTGAGTAGAAAGGAGATCAAATTAACCTCAGTTGTTGTTTGTTTATGAAATCTGTGAGTCTATGTATTGGAGTTTGTGTGTGTATGTTTGTGAGTCAAGTTAAATGAGTCATTGGAGATAACAAAACTTATCTTAATATTTTAAACTTGTTAGCATTTAGCAATTCCTTTATAAAATTTAAAATGTGTTCATGTTTAATCTTCAATTTGTACATGTTACACTATTTAAAATTCTTTTATAGTGTTATGTCAAGCATTTTTAAGCTAGATTTACTTTCTACTGCAATATTCTACCATGTGCTATTTGTTGATATTATTGTAGGATGTGTATTAAATTGTAAAAGTGATCTTTCCCTGTCATATATTTTTGTACTTTATTGTTAAACATGTTTGAGCCTAAGTTTGGGGGGGAACGAAAAATGTTTCAAATTTAAACCTTACTTGTTTTCAAAAGTACTACAAATAATTTTGTATTTTATTTCTAATGATTATTGTTATGTGGATTCATCTTAAGAATGTTAAAATTCTAAGTATTTAAATGGAGTAAAAAAACTTAGTTGATATTTTTAGTGCAAAAGGGTGAACCTAGAGTTAACGATATTTAATGGAGAACATGGGAAAATGAATAACTATCTTTAGTAGGAAGAAATATATTTTTATAAAATTAACGATTCTTAAAATTTTTATTTTCAAACATTTAAGGCTCTTTTAGAAAGTATATAAAAATATATATATGTATATCTTTTTAAGTAAAGGAAAGTAATAAGTTTTAACTTTAGAGGAGGATAGTGGAATTCAAAATAATTTATAGACTTCTTCAGATATAGTAATCCTCACATAAAAAAATATTAAAAAAACAAAAAAAGAAAAGAGCAGAAAAAAAATGGATCAAAAAGATCGTGAAAAAAAGAAAAAAAAACGTGAGGAGAAGCTTGAGTGGTCCTAATCACAAATTGGTTTCACTTAAGTCTTTCTATAGTAAAGAACTTAGAACAATTCTAAGCTTGCTTTTTATACATATATTAGTTAAATTATTTTTAAGAGAGTTCTTAAGTCGAGAAAGTAAAGTTCATAGGATCCGAAGTTTGAAAAATCTGTATATTTTTCTGAATTAGATAAAAAAACAAATTCCCAAGTTTGATGATAAATATTTTAGACCCTGGGCTAGTCTAAATCACTAGAAATTCTTCTAAGTTGAACTATCACATTTTTAGAAAAAATTTTTAACAATTCTAAAAGGGTGACCCGTTAACTCTAATCTATAAAAATTATTTTAAAAGTGTAGTATTACTTGAGGACAAGTAATATTTAAGTTTGGGGGATTTTAATACACCTAAAAAGTACTACTTTTTATTCCATATTTTATAATGATATTGCACTTTAAAGGTATATTTTCTTGTGTTTTTGGTTACATGTGCATAAAATTGAAGAATTTGGAGTAATTTGAACAAAAGGAACAAAAAGAGACCAAAATGGAGCATACCAGAGCAAAATGGGTCAAATCGGAGCATATTGGGCTAAAACGGGTCGAATTGGACACTTATGTACCTGTGTCTGTCGCTTAAGCACCAAATTTGGCGCTTAGCCGCCACACTGGCGCTTAAGCGCCAACCCGACGTCGCTTAAGCGCCAGTGATGGTTTTGGACGTAATTTCTTCAATATAACTCAGATTTTGAAGATTTCGATGTGTTGTGAAGCTTATTTCGAGGGGCATTCATTGGAAATTATAAAATAGACTTTCTAGAAGGGTTGGGGTGGTTATGATGAGTTATTATTGAAGAGATGTGTCTTTTAGATTGAAGAGGCACTTGAGGCACCCTTTGGAAGATTTATTGAACTTGAACTATTTTGAAGAGGCACTTAAGCATCTCTTGGGATATTATAAATATGGATTTGAGATATTTTAAGAACTCTCTGAAATCTCTTGACTCTTGAGAGGAAGAAGATTTATAAGGATTAGAACAGAATAAGGCTTGGAGGAAAAGAAGATCACTTGGGCGTGAGCCCTAAGTGGGGCGACAAGGAGAGAGAGAGAAAGAGAGAGTGTGAGAATTTCTTCTTTTCTTTTCAGTTTGTTCTTGGAGAGGATTGCAAGAAGATTACTTTTTCTATACAAGGAGAGTTCATTGTATTTTGGTTTAAATTTAGTAGTTTGTTTGTGTATTTTTAAAGACTTGTGCAATGAAAAGTTCTTGTTGTTTCTCCATGTGTAGTGAGTAGTTTTCTTTACTCTTTCCTCTTAGAATGAATTAGTATGCATGTGTAGGATATAAAATTGAGTAGAGTGAGAATATGTTGTGATTATTTTACTTTGTTCTTCATTTACATGTAAACTTGGTCAACTTGCATGTTAAAATCTGTTGTGAGAACATGTAAGAACCACCGTGGTATTGTCTCAGTCAACAACTAATATGAATCACATGAGATTATATGGGTGAGAATGTATTCCATATGGTTGAGTGCAAATAAATAGGGAGATATGTATGTTTAAGAGGTGTAGAATTAGAGGACTTTAGGGTGACAGACTAAAGCCCCTAATTTAGTTTGATGTGTAAAGTTTTGTTATGAGATGTTAGCCTCCAGGTGGACGGAGAAGAGGGAGCTCTAGAGTGAGAGCTAGTATCTTCCCAACCTAACCGATCTACAAGATTTCAAATCATCAAATTAACCTATGTGTTGACCTCATTTTTGATGAGGTCTTCTCTTCTTCTTTTTAGTGCTTAGGATCTAGCCTTAGGCTTTTCCTTTGACTATCTTAGAGGACTAGAATTGAGACCCACCTTTTAGAAACTCAAACCACTTCTTAACTCCCTTCAAACTCCACAAACTTGACTATAGACCCCTAATCACCTGGAGGGTTGAAATCGAATATGGAAGTTTATGGATGAGTTCCTATAGGACTCTTTGGCCTTAGGACCGCCTACGGGTGGCTCCGGTGCAGTGAAGGGGCTGACTTACACACACACTACACCTACACACTACACTTCCACACACCCATACCCAACTTGACCTCCCGACTCATGTAGGTGATTCACATGGATGGTCCTTAACCCCTAAGCCCTTGCTAAGAGGGTTAGGAACAACATAGTGAATGCCTCAAATGAGTCCCTTCATGGCTCATGTGGGCTTGATATGGCTTCATGGCTCAACCAAAATGATTTCACTCCACTTACATCCACCCAATCTTCAATTTTTCAAATTTTCAATTTTTGACCCCCGTGACCCTACACCCGCCTAGCCTACCCAAAACCCTTGAAATTACCCAAATTTTTCAAAATTTCCTAAATCACCCAAAATTCCTCAAAATTGATCTTAAACATTTCCACATTACTCAAATTGATCATCCATACCCAAAAATACCAAAAATTCCAAAAATACCTCCCAATACCCTCCAAATACCCAAAATACCCCTCTTGGCCAAAAAATCCAAAAATTCAGAAAATTCCGAGAAAATTCCAGAAAATCCCAAATATTCCCAATTTCATTTTGTCCAATTACACCATGGGCCAATTTTGTCAATTTACCCTACTTTTGTCAAAACCCCAAATTTGACCCATTTTAACCCTAAGTGAACCCAATGTCAAACCAAACCTACCCAATTGACCCAAATTCTAGTCCAATTCAGTTCTAAACTTCAATTCAACATTCCCAACACGAATCTAGACCAAATTCAAGTCCAATTTGATTGGCATTTGGATCCAATTTCACTTTTGGCCTTAAAGCCCAATTTGGACCCATGACCCAAGCCTAACCCAAACTCACCCAATTCAAACTCCAATTAACCTCAAATCTTTTCTAAATCTTCCTTAACATTCCCACAAATAAAACACTAACATGATTTGCCCAAAATTTAGACCCAAACCCCACTCAAATTCAACCCAAAGCTAAAAGGCCCATTTTTGACCTAAACCCAAACCTAACCCAAATGAGCCCAAACCCCAAAATAAAAGCCCAACCAAAGTCAAAACCTCTTTGAAACACTCCCATAAATATTTCTCAACATTAATTTTACATCAATTTTAACCCTAGCCCAACATTGGCCCAAGTTAGCCCAATTTGACCTACATAAGCCCACTTACCAAATAAATCCAAATTCAAACCAATTCAACCCCAAATCACACTAAATTGACTCCAAGCCCTTCATGGAACATCCCTAAACCAATTATAACACTTATTTGACAAGCTCCTTCACAAAATCTTCACCCAAATGCCCATCCTAAAATCAAAAAGCCCATTCCCCTTAAACTTTCCTAAAAGCCCACTTCCTTCAAATTCAAAAGCCCAAATTCATCTAAAGCCCACATGGCACTTCACCTCATCATCCATTTAATCAAAATTGCCCCTAAGTTTCAAAGTCATCAATTAAACAATTCCAAATCAAGCCCCATACAAATTCCCATCAAAATATCAAAATTTTCTTAAATCCTTTTTTATGAAATTGACCCAAGCTTTTCCCAAGCCAAATGGAGCCAAGGATGAGCCATTCACAAGCCATATGGAGCCAAGAAAGTTTGGCATGTGACCATGCCATTAATGGTAAAAGGAGGAGGTCCTTTAACCATCTCCTAAAAGTCATTAGCCTTAAGCATGTTTCCCCTTAACCAAGATTTAATCCAAATATTCTTGGATAAGGACATCACCACCTCTTGACCAGCCTAGCTTAACCGATCTTCTCAGCCCAAGACCGACCATGGGGAGGTGAACCCAGCCCAAACAAATGGGTTGACCAAACCTAGCCAAGTATAGCCTTTCCTCCATTCCATTTCAATCCAAAGCCTTTACACATGTCAAACTCCAATTGACTTCACCAACTTCAAGCCCTGGACTCCCTGACCCTGAAGGTGACCCATGCTCGCCGACCCAGCCGCCTGGATCGCCGGAAAACACCATGGCCGAGACCTCGGGAGGAGTCAAACTTTGGAATTCCACCTTGCTCGAGCCGCCCCATGCCCAATGGCCACCATGGCTGTTCTTCCCATGACCGGAGCGGCTGATCCCAACCCTCGGCCATCCCCGGAGGCTCTCCGGCCCACCTCTATTTAAACCCGACCCCCTCACGGCCATGAAGGGAGAGTTGCACAAACCTTGCCGAAACTCGCCAAAATTGTTCCAAACCTTCTCCACCCTTAGAGCGGTTGATCCCCAGGTGTCAATTTGCCCTAATCCCCACCGACAAAACCCAATTTCTCAACCGAAATTCCACCCAAAACCAGGACACTTCTCCACGAGTGAGCCAATCCCCAAATTGATTGGTTCTACACCTTCACCGGACTGTGGGAAGGTGTCCACCAACAAAAGCCCCATCTCCGAGGCCTCCCAGGTTGCTCCAGCCTCCAAGCTTTGTGATCGAGCGTGGTCAAAATCCAACCTGAGACAATTCACTGGACCGGGAGACTTCATCTGGAGCTTGCTAGGATCCAATCGAAGGTGCAACAACTCTCAGATTGAAGCCACACTTCTCTGAGCAAAGGTATGAGCTAATTCTTCATCCCGAGCTTCTGGAGATTCTCCATTTCAAATACTTTAATTTCAATGCAAGATAACCGTATAGATGTGTTCGTCTCTTCAAGACGAATCCATAGAGCATAAGAACATGAAAATCCATTGAGTATCGAGTGAGATATTAGGGATTTAGTGTGGACGGCTCTCGGGTGAGGACACTTGGGGACGATGAACGGATGCCGTTCATTTAATACACGCGCGGACGGATGGCCAGGATCGCGTCGGATCAGAAGACGGAACGATACAGCGGGCCCCGGGAGCGCTGAGTCAGATGGCGGCGTCGAACGGGAGCGCGCCACGCGGCGTTCGGAGCTGCCGAGGTTGACGCGGCGCCGCGTGGATAAATAGAAAATTAGGGTATTTTTTATTTATTTAATTCCCTAAACTTCAAAAATTCATAACTCGTGTAGAAAAATCAGAAAAATAAAATAAAAATACCCTCTTGCTCGGTGAACGGAGGAGAATAATGTGGAAAAGAAATCATTTAATTTCATCAAGTATTTTATTTTTAATAATTTTTTTACCCTCTCGCACATTTTTAATTCTCCATGCATGTATACAATTCACCATGGCATGAGACCATAGGGCTTTTGAAGCCTCCGAATTTGGGAACATTCCCCGAATTTTCCAAAGTCGAGGCCATCCCTATGAAGAGTTATTGATTTTTCAAATTCATGTTACTCGTTTTGAGTATTTTAATTCCAATAAATAGCATGTTGTGAAATAAATTCTAGGAAAATTTGATGATGTTCCTTATGACTCAGAGAACCCTAGGAAAAATAGGTTTTGAGTTAGTTCATTTAAAACAACCCTAATTGGCTTAAACACTCAAAATAGGTCTCTAATTAATTAGAGCTAACCATACATCAAATTGACTTGAAATCAATTCTCCATTGACCTTTAGGATCAGAGGAACCCACCATAAAAATTTGAGGTCAATTGGACTTGGTTAGCCCCATTAATCGGGTTGATTAAGCCACTTAGTTATTTTAAATTTTAAAAATTCATAACTTTCAAAATACCTTTCAAAAATTCACCAAATTGGTTTTGGAGCCTCTCGATATTAGGGGAATCTAAGAAAATTAAAATTTCAATTTTCTAAAAAAGTTGATTTTTAATATTATTTTAATATTTTAATAATTAAAAAATAATAAAAATCACAAAAATAATAAAATTCACCAAAATGTCACATTTTGAATTTTAATCACTTAGGAACAAACCCCATATTTTTCTTAGGTCTATTTAGTGAGATATTAAATTTTAAAGCTTTAACGTAATTTTAAAATTAAAAAAAAATATGTTTTCTAGCTTTTTCATTAAAATAATTATAATAAATCATAGAAAAATCAGAAAATTGTAAAATTTGATTCTCTGATTTCCTTAATATTAGAGAGATTTTAGAAAAATATAAAATTTATTTTTCAACATTTATTCTATTTTTAAATTAATTAACACTCCAAAACTTAAAATAATTATAATAAAAATAATATAATTCAAAAAATCACCAAAATTGGTCCAAGTGGTCCTCTGGTCATTAGGAATGTCCCCTAATTTTCTTAAGGACAGAAACTTTCCCTTGGTCATGTTATTAAATTTTCCTTGAAAATCTCTATTTTCTACCAAAAATAATTATATAAATAAATTAAATACAGAAAAATCACATTTTATCCTCTCATGTCTTTATTGGCATATAAGTGAAGTCACATAAAAATTTCAAGTTCATTTGAGTTCAATTTAGTGAGTTATGAAATTATTAAGCTTAAAGGGCAAAATGGTAATTAAAATTTTTAATCCTTAATTAAAACTTTAGGTTTAATAAAAAAATTAATAAATAAAATATTTGATCCTAATTTGATTTGGATGATTGAAATTTCAATAATTAAAGGGTAGAAACCTATTAAACAATCTTAAAATAATTAAACCTTAATTAAATAATTGATTAAATTTGGAGGAATAATAAAATTGGAATTATTAAAATAGGGATATTATTAGGAAGAGATTTATTCTTTAATTTAAAAATCCCTAAATTAATTATCTCATTAATATTCAATTCTTAATTAAAATGATAACTCAAATTTAAAATATATTAAAAGACTTAATCATTAAACTAAAATTAAATTATTAAACTCTTTTAAAAATTTCAATTAAAATTAAAAATAAAATTAAATTAAAAATTAAATTAAATTAAGTAAATTAAATTGAATTAAATTAAATTAAATTAAATTAAAATTAAAAGTTGAATTAAATTAAAGATTAAATTAAATTAAATTAAATAAACAAATTAAATTAAATTAAATGACTGAATTAAATTAAATTAAATTAAAAATTAAATTAAATTAAATTAAATTAAATTAAATCAAATTAAATTAAATTAAATCAAATTAAATTAAAATTAAATCAAATCAAATTAATTTAATTTAACATCAAATCAAACTAAATTGAATTAAATTGAATTAAATTAAATTAAAACTCAATTAAATCAAATTAAATTAAGTTGAATTAAATAACATCACCTAAAACAGAAAGAAATTAAATATAAAGCAACTTGAACACTATTCCAAATTTAAACCCATTAACTTAAATCAAACCATTTGAACACTAATTTACCCTCAAAAGCTTTAATTATCATAACTCCTAAACAGAATATTAAATGAAATGTTACTTCATTTATAGGATATTCAAATGTCCTAGTTCACTGAGCAAGTTAACAAAACTTGAATCCCTGGACGATTAATTCATTTATATAATTAAATTCATTTGGACTTAAAACAATCCTAGAAATATTGAAAAGATGTTTAAGATTATTCTTAAGCACTTCCTCAATATGATAGGACATTTATAAGAACAATTGGACTTAATTGTTCTTCGATGAAGAAAATCGTCTTCAAACAAAAACACAAAGAACCTAGACGTCATAGGAAATGACTAGCTATAGGATTAGGAACTTGGTAGAAAACCATAACCCTTACCTTAGCTTTACCTAGGAACTTGCTTAAATATTCTAATTGTGTTTTAAGTGCAGCTTGGGATGACGGGAAGACCCTCCAGTACGCTTTTATTTTATTGCAATCTACTTTCTTGCAATTTACATTATTGCAATTTATTTAACCGCATTGCACTTACTTTTCTTGCATGATAAACAACTATTGCATGAAAACTCACACCTTTAGGATAGCTCCTAAAACCGAAACCAAAACTAAGTTAAAAGTCATTGCAAGATAAAATTCACCGCCACAACATTTCAAAATATAAAACAACTCAAAATTTAATCACAAACGGAACACAAAACTACAATTACAATTAAATTAAAACGTCATGTTGGATGATCGGGAATACCTCGGATGATGTAACCTACGTGTTGCTAACGGGATTTCCCACGGTCTAAATGAAAGTGTGGAACTCATTCGATTGAGTTTAGCAAATTCATCCGGACTAAGTGAATCCGATAAAAATAATGATGCCGGAAGGATGGAACCGTGGGATCTTAACCGGTGTCGTTATAATCAACTTTAAGATTTGTTTTAATTAAAACATAAAAAACACCCGGAAATTAAGATTTTCTCTAAACCAAAACACTTTTCTCATCCCCCGATTTATGACTTCTAAAACTAAACCTCTGCAACAACAAGGAGCTCGGAGCATGGTGGGCAGCACGGCCATCGTCATCAGCAAAACTTGAATCTACATCAACAAAACTTTCCTAGAATTAAACAACAAAGCCATAGGATTTCGAGGTAGTTTGCCTAGTGCAACATAAATCCTCAACTCTTTGTCAGGCATTTGCATTGCATTAAGCCCTAACCGGTCTTAGGATTCCGAGGTAATCGTCTGATATGACATAAACCCTCACATCTTCGAGGCTATTTGTATGATTCTATCATATAAATATAAGTCCTAATTAATTAAAATTGACAAGATCAAAACATTTAAATAAATATTAGGACTTTCCTAAACTCAAGCCAAACAATAGAATAGTCGGGAAATTACCGAAGTTCAATTCGAATCCGTGATTTCTCCTACTTCTCTTCCTTTGGATTCCCAAAACAAAATGTTCCAAATTTGATCCATTCCCTATTGAAATTCCAAACTTCAATCCTTTCGAGAACTTAAACTTTGAAATTCTTGAGAGCGAATTATTGATTATTATCGAGAGTTTTCTTAGGTGATTCCCGTCACTTAAGATGTGATTAACTATAGGGGCTTGCCCTTATAGGGAATTTTAAAGAACCTGTGTAATATAAACCCCGTTTAATGCTTTCATATTAAGCGGGGAATTTGTCGGCTTAAAAATTGGTTCGCGGACCAAACGGATGTCACAAATCTTCTAGTTTATTTAATCGAGCCCCACCATCAAGCGATGTGTCTATCCTTAGGGATAGATACACGGTTTATGGTGCGGTGCTCATTTATATAAACTATTTGGGATGTGAGATCGGTTTAATCTCATATTTTAAAACCTTCAAATTTAAAATTATTTTCAAAATCAAATACTACTTTTCAAAATTATTTATTTAAATTAAATTAAAAATTCGCCGACAATTTCTGTTAGGCGATCCCCTTTTCAAAATAAAACACACGACCTAAAAAATATGTCGACACTATGTTCTTTATAGAATCAAGTAATGGTAAAGAATATAATTGCTCCTATTTGTCACAATCTCTCTCGCTACATGTTTTACTTTTACACGTCACTAATTTTATTGTATGAGGAAGAGTACTTTTAATATAATTAAACCCCACTTTCTAATTTTCATTAAGTTGTTTAGCATTAGAAGTAGTATTATAGTGATAATTGTAGTATATAATCAAAACCAAACTTTTATCGACCTTCCAAGCTAAGGCGTGTTATTGTAGACTAGAACTTCTCTTGAAAGTCGTTGTGATTAACCGCAATCTCCGTGGGATCGATTTTCGGAGCTTAATCAAAAAGCTTCATATTACTTGATAATGATACGTATACTTGCGTATAATCCCTTTAAAGATATCAATTAAACTCTCATTTGCATCGGCATCAAGTTTTTGGCATCTTGTAAAGAAAGAGATATAATTGAAAGGAAATATAAAGTATTAAAAACATAAGCATAAATATCTGGGATCACACAACACCCTAAGAGGAAGAGATAAAAGAAGAACTATTTAGCATTAAAACAAGAATTTCTGATGAAAGACATTATAAACCAGTGACCTAGTTCTCAAGAAAGCATATCCAGCCATGAAGGGACAATAGATTAACAAACTCAATCAGACTTGGGTTGGTCCCTTCATCATCGACCAGCATGTTGCACCAGGACCTTACAAGCTAAAATCATATACTAGAAAAAAGATTCACCGAACGTGGAGTGGAAACGATCTTAAAAATTTTTTTTCTTGAAAGAAACAAAATTGTACCCATAATTGAGAAAAATAGCTTCCTTATACTTATGAATTTACTTTACATTAACTTTTGTTTCATTTTTTTGCACTTGCATAAAATAATAATCGTGCGATTGTAACCCAGATCTAACAATACTCGGGGAACTAAAAATTCGATGAGCCTTACATTGAAACAATACTTAAGGAAGTACACTAAAAAGAGGACCAAAAGAAGCTTTTCGACACTCGGTCACAATAATATAAAAGGAGACCCGAAGAAGCATTCCAATGCTCGGTCGTGATAAATGACAGATAACCACATGAAGCATCCTGACACTTGGTCATAGACCATAAGCTTGAAATATTTCTATCATGATTCAATCCTTTGAGGTGGTTAATAGCCCAGTAGCAACAAAGCTCCACAAAGGGAATCAAGAAAAACAACTTGAAAAAATTACAATCGACTACCCTCATATGAGGCGTAGACGAATTGAAGTAAATATTTTGGTTTGGTCAAGTAAAACTTAGGTCTACCTAAGAATTGACACCTAGAAAACTAATAAAAATCCTGAATGACTGACGGTGACACCATGATGTCCGACTGCCCCGTAGGAACAAAAGATAATTTCGAATATTTAGCAATAAAGATCAAAATTAATGGTGAACGAATGTCGTAAATAAGTTAAAGTCTAACAAGCAAGGTTAGTTTAATCAGACAATAGATTATAAGTAAAAATTACTAAAATGTCATGTTTCATTCATTTAGTTGCTTGTTACAAAACTATCATTTATATCATCTTGAATACATGTAAAAAATGAGAAGAATCTGAATCTATGGATCATCGAATGTAGTGTTAGAAGACCCTTTGTCTGCCACAATGTCACCCTCAGATTCATTTTGTTGTTCAATTATGGAGGGGGATTCAAAAAGCTTTTTAAAGTCATTGATATTAGAATACTTGGGTTTGACCATCCCACTCTCATAAATTTGTAAACCACTATCTTTTAACCCTCCTTCAAGTACTGAACTTGAATATTAAGGAGTTCTTAGACTGTATTCATAGTGGTTATCTACTTTGATAAATTGGCATTTTCCTTTTGGACGATAGATACTAACTTTAGAGCTGTCTCCAACTCAACCATCACGTCTTTGAGCTCTGTGTCAACCTGAGTTGCGCTCATTGTAGCCAGCTCCGCTTACTCTCTGTATGCTTAAGTTCTCACGTCCACCTTGGCGACTCTCTCCCTCATAGCTGAGTAGAGTGAGGTCATGTGATGTGTCACAAGTACCCAAGTTGTTGGAAATGATTGACTAAATGAAATAACTCCGCGGGACTAAGGTTTTCCAGATGCTTCTCGAGGCCAACTGATCAAAGCATATCTCGGTCGACTTTGAGTATAAGGGAAGCATGTCCCTCTCAAATTTTATTTGTAGTAGTTGGAATTCAAATTCATATAGAACTTTGGTCTCTTCTTCTATAAGGGTTCGAGTGGTCCTTACCCCCCTTCTTGTTCTTTGGGGGTGAAGAGAGAAAAGAATTGGAGCCGGAAGCTACAAGCTTGTCCTTCCTCTTGTGCTCAACCTCCTAAGCTGACTCAGAGCCCTCACAAAACATTCCTCTGAATTTTCCACCACAGCTGATTCAAACAATGCCAAGGGATATAAGAGAAACCAGTCCCTCTCAAAGTTTATCAGTAGAAGTTGGAATTCAAATTCATGTAGAATTTTGGTCTCTTCTTCTATAAGGGGTTTGAGTGGTCCTTACCCACCTTCTTGTTCTTTGGGGGTGACGGAGAAAAGAATCTGAGCCAGAAGCTACAGGGTTGCCCTTCCGCTTGTGCTCAACCTCCTAAGCTGACTCAGAGCCCTCATAAAACATTCTTTTGAATTGTTCACCTCAACTGGTTTAGACGATATCAAGGAAGATTGCAGAGATTATTAGCTTGCTTTGCCTCTCTCATACAGTGAAATGAAACTTGAAGTCGACGGTCGAGAAACCACTTGTGTGGAAGGATGCACAGAGGACTCCCTAGTATCTGAACCAAAAGAAGAAGGAGTTGACTCGTCTTGATGCTGGCCTTTTGCATGCTTAAATTAACCTGAGTAGGTTTTTGTTTGATTAAAATTAGCTCACCAGTAACCTTATTTTGAATAACTACTATGTTTTGAAGATGGATTGTATTAAATCCAAACTTGGAACCGTGCCCCCCCTGTCGGATCACCTTCCTCTGCTTCTTCGTCCATCCCTCTTAGAGGAAAGTCAGTTTCTCTCTTTCTTTTCCTTAGCTCCATCTTTAAAAGCCGAGCAGCTTAATCCAGCTGCCTTTTCTCTTCTACCTTATTAGAGACGACCCGTAGCTCTTATGTTATTGAGTCGTACTTTCTTGGATTAAGTACCCGATTTACGGTCATGGGGTTGATATATTGAACCAACGACAACTGCTACCCCAAAATGAACGACTCTAATGACTTGAGTTGGGGTGAGAGCCCTTCGTTCTTATTATATAGGCCACCAATCACCCAAGTCTTGATACCCCATGTTGACCTCCTTTCTGATGAGGTCTTCTCCTCTTCTTTTTTAGTGCTTAGGATCTAGCCTTAGGCTTTTCCATTGACTGTCTTAGAGGATTAGAATTGGGACCCACCACCTAGAATTTCAAACCACTTCTTAACTCCCTGCAAACTCCACAAACTTGAATGTAGACCCCTAATCACCTAGAGGGTTGAAATCAAATGTGGAAGTTTAAAGGATGGGTTCTTATAGGACTCTTTGGCCTTAGGACTGCCCTGGGTGGCCTGGTCTGGTGAGGGTTGACTTACACACACCTTACACTTGTACACTACACTTTCACACACCTCCTAAAACCACACCCATACCCAACTTGACCTCCTGACTCATGAAGGTGATTCACATGGATGGTCCTTAACCCCTAAGCCCTTGGCTAAGAGGGTTAGGAACAACATAGTGAATGCCTCAAATGAGTCCCGTCATGGCTCATGTGGGCTTGATATGGCTTCATGGCTCAACCAAAATGATTTCATTCCACTTACATTCTCCCAATCTTCAATTTTCCAAATTTTCAATTTTCCAAATTTTCAATTTTCCAAATTTTCAATTTTTGACCCCCGAGATCCCGAACCCGCCTAGCCTACCCAAAACCCTTGAAATTACCCAAAATTTTCAAAATTTCCAAATCACCCAAAATTCTCCAAAATTAACTTTGAACATTTCCTCACCACTCAAATTGATCATCCATAGCCAAAAATATCAAAAATTCCAAAAATACTTCCCAATACCCTCCAAATACCCAAAATGCCCCTCTAGACCCAAAAATCCAAAAATTTAGAAAATTCCCAAAAAATTCCAGAAAATCTCAAATATTCCCAATTTCATTTTGTTCAACTACAACATGAGCCAATTTTGTCAATTTCCCACAATTTTGTCAAAATCCCCAATTTGACCCATTTTAACCCAAAGTGAACCCAATGTCAAACCAGACCTACCCAATTGACCCAAATTCTGGTCTAATTCAATTCTAAACTTCAATTCAACATTCCCAACACCAATCTAGAACAAATACAAGTCCAATTTGATTGACATTTGAATCCAATTTCACTTTTGGCATTAAAGCCCAATTTGGACCCATGACCCAAACCTAGCCCAAACCAAACCAATTTAACTCCAATTAACCCCAAATATTTTCTAAACCTTCCCTAACATCCCCACAAACAAAACACTAAAATTATTTGCCCAAAAGTTGGATCCAAACCCCACTCAAATTCAACCTAAAACCAAAAGGCCCAATTTTGACCTAAATCCACCCCTAACCCAAATGAGCCCAAATCCCAAAATCAAAATCCAACC
This sequence comes from Papilionanthe hookeriana x Papilionanthe teres, assembly GCA_022702705.1. NCBI lineage: Eukaryota > Viridiplantae > Streptophyta > Magnoliopsida > Asparagales > Orchidaceae > Papilionanthe > Papilionanthe hookeriana x Papilionanthe teres. The sequence continues at coordinate 40,944,156 of CM040429.1, read as the reverse complement.
AAAGTTGGAACCTCTTTCAAACACTCCCATAAACATTTCCCAACATAAATTTTACATCAATTTCAACCCTAGCCCAACATTGGCCCAAGTTAGCCCAATTTGACCTACATAGGCCCATTTATCAAATCAACCCAAATTCAAACCCAAATCACTCCAAACTTGTTTCAAATCAATCATGACACATCCTTAAGCCAAACCCAACAATTATGTGGCCCAAGCCTTTACCAAACTTTCATCCTAAAATCCATTTTAAAATCCAAAAGCCCACTTCCCTAAACCATTTTAAAAGCCCATCTTCATTAAATTTTAAAAGCCCAAACTCATCCTAAAGCCCACATTACAATCTCATCCCATCACCACTCCATTAATATCATCCCTTAAGTCCTAAATCAATCATCAAATGGTTCTAAATCAAGCCATATGCCAAATCACCCCTAAATGCCAAAAATCCCTAAAATCCATTTCCATGTAAATAAGCCAAGCCATCCCTAAGCCAAATGGAGTCCTTGAAGCCATGCACAAGCCACATGAAGCCATGGGATTCACTTTACACATCACCATACTATTAATTGCAAAAGGAGGAGCCTCTTTTAAGCCCCCTTAAAAAGGTTTTAACCCTTTTAATGCTTCACCTTAATCCATGATTAATCAAAATATTCATGGATGGTGACTTCTCTACCCTTTCCTAGCTGATTTATCTGATCCTCCCTCAGCCCAAATCAGCCATGGGGAGGTGAACCAAGCCCATTTCCATGGGTTAACGAAACCAAGTGCAAAAGAAACCACCTCCCCATGCCATTTTCATCCAACCACTTTACACATGTAAGGCTTCAATTGAATTCACCAACTTCAACCCCTGACCTCCCTGACCTTGAGTGTGACCCTTGCCTGCCGGCCGACCACACCGGCCGCCGGAAAACACCATGGCCGAGACATGGGGAGGAGCCAAACTTTGGAATTCTACCTTGCTGAGTTGCCCCATGCCCAATGGCCACCATGGCTGTTCTTCCCTTGACCTAAGCAGCTGATCCCAAGTCCTAACTCCCCCGGGGAGGCCCTCCAGCCTCTCCTATTTAAACTCCACCACTCTCGGCCATGGAAGAGGTGTTGAATCAACCTTAAGGAAACTCTGCCAAAATCACTCCAGACTCTCCCCACACCTAGAGCACTTGATCCCCACTGTCCTCCTGCCCTAATACCCACTAATTGAGCTCAATTTTGGAGCTCAATTCTCAGGCCAGAACAGGACATTCCCAAATCCTTCACCAAAGTCAAATTAAACTCACCCACACCTGTACAAGGTTAAGAGGAGAAGTTCCCCAGTGAAAGCCCCCTCTCCAGGCCACCCATCTGTTCCAAACTCCAAAGGTTGAAATCGGGCTTGGTCAAAATCATACCTGGACAATTCACCGGGCCGAAGACTTCATCCGGAGCTTGCTTGGACCCAATCGAAGGTGACACAACCCTCGGATCGAAGCCACACTTCTCTGAGCAAAGGTATGGTCTCACTCTTCTTCCCGAGCTTCTGAACATTCTCTATTTTTATTGAATCAATTTCATGCTACATAAACCGTATGGATGTGTTCGTCTCTTCGAGATGAATCCATAGAGCACAAGAACACGAAAATCCGTTGAGAAATGAGTGAGTTCTTAGGGTTTTAGTGTGGACGATTCTCGGGCTAGGAGGCTTGGGGACGATGAACGGATGCCGTTCATTCAATACACGCGCAGATGGACGGCTCAGATCAGATCGGATCAGCGGATGATACGCGGAAGGCGGGACCTGGGCTGCTGACTCAAGTGGCGGCGTCGAATGGGAGCGCGCCGCGTGGTCGTTTGGAGATGCCGAGGATGACGAGGCGCCGCGCTGGATAAGTAGGAAAATAGGCATTTTCTTATTTATTTAATTCCCTAAACTTCAAAAATGCATAACATTGTGTAGAAAAATCAGAAAAATAAAATAAAAATACCCTCTTGCTCAGTGAACAGAGGAGAATAATGTGGAAAAGAAATCATTTAATTTCATTGAGTATTTGATTTTTAATAATTTATATGCATGCATACAATTCACCATGGCATGAGACCATAGGGCTTTGGAAGCCTCTAAATTTGGGAACATTCCCTAAATTTTCCAAAGTCAGAGGCCACCCCTATGAAGAGTTATTGATTTTTCAATTCTAGGTCACTATTCTGAATATTTTAATTCCAATAATTAGTATGTTGTGAAATAAATTCTAGGAAAATTTGAGGATGTTTCTTATGACCAGAGGACTCTATGAAAAATAGGTTTTGAATTAATCCACTTGGAATAACCCTAATTGGCTCAAACACCCAAAATAGGTCCTTAATTAATTAGAGCTAATCATACATCAAATTGACTTGAAATCAATTCTCCACTGACCTTTAGGATCAGAGGAACCCACCATAAAAATTTGAAGTCAATTGGACTTGGTTAGCCCTATCAATTGGGTTGATTAAGCCATTTAGCCAAATTTAAACTTTAAAAATTCATAACTTTCAAAATCTTTTTCAAAAATTTACCAAATTGGTTTTGGAGCCTCTTTGATATTAGGGGAATTTAAGAAAATTAAAATTGCAATTTTCTAAAAAAGTTGATTTTTGCATTATTTTAATATTTTTAATAATTAAAAAATAATAAAAATCACAGAAATAATAAATTCACCAAAATGTTATATTTTGAATTTTAATCACTTAGGAACAAACCCCATATTTTTCTTAGGTCCCTATGATGAGATATTAAATTTTAAAGCCCTAAAGTAATTTTTAAAATTAAAAAAAATGTATTTTCTAGTACTTCCATTAAAATAATTCTAATAAATCAAAGAAAAATCAGAAAATTACAAAAATTGGTTCTCTGGTTTCCTTGATATCAGAGAGATTTTTGAAAAATATAAAATTTATTTTTCAATCTTTATTTTATTTTTAAATTAATTAATACTCCAAAACTCAAAATAATTATAATAAAAATAATATAATTCAAAAAATCACCAAAATTGGTCTAAGTGGTCCTCTGGTCATTAGGAATGTCCCATAATTTTCTTAAGGACAGAAACTTTCCCTTGGTCATGTTGTTGAATTTTCCTTGAAAGTCCTTATTTTCCACAAAAAATAATTATATAAATAAATTAAATATAGAAAAATCACATTTTCTCCTCTAATGTCTTGATTGACATATGAGTGAAGCCACATAAAAATTTCAAATTCATTTAAGCTCAATTTAGTGAGTTATGAAATTAGTAAGTTTAAAGGGCAAAATAGTAATTAAAATTTTAACCTATAATTAAAATTTTTTAGGTTCAATTAAAAGGGTGGGTAAAGTATTTGATATTAAGTTGATTTTGGTTGTTTGAAACTTAGGTATTTAAAGGATAGAAACCTACCAAATAATTTGAATGTAATTAAAATAAACCTTAATTAAATGATTAATTAAACTTGGAAGAATAATAAAAAAAATTGGAATTATTAAAAGAGGGATATTATTAGGAAGAGATTTATTCTTTAATCTAAAAAATTCCTAAATTAATCACCTCAATAACATTTAATTCCTAATTAAAATGATAATCCAAATTCAAAACCTAAAATGCTTAATCATTAAATTAAATTAAAATTAAAACATTTAAATTAAATCCTTTTAAAATTTCAATTAAATTAATACTTTAACAATTAAAATTAAATCATCCCTAAAGCATAAAAAAAATAAAATATCAAATTAAAATTAAAAAAATAATAATAATAAAAAAATTAAAAATAAAACCAAATTAAAATTTAAATTAAATTAAAAATTAAATTAAATTAAATTAAATTAAATTAAATCACATTAAATTAAATTAAATTAAAACATATTAAGTTAAATTAAATTAAATAAAATAAAAAATAATAATAAAATCAGGTTAAAATAAAATTAAAAATTAAATTAAATTAATAAAATTAAATTAAAATTAAAACTAAATCAAATTAAATTAAATTAAATTAAATTAAATTAAATTGAATTAAATATAACATCACTTAAGACATAAAAAATTCAAAAATAAATCTAAAATAACTTGAACACTATTCCAAACTTAAAACCATTAATTGAAATTAAGTTAAATCACAAATCATTTGAACGTTAATTTGCCCTCAAAAGCTCATGTTGTCATAACTCTTAAACGGAGTGCTTAAGTGAAGTGTTATTTCACTCATAGGATATTCAAATGTCCTAGTTCACTCTGGCAAGATAACAAAACTTGAACTCCTGGATAATTGATTCATTATATAACTAAATTCTCTTGGACTTAAAACAATCCTAAAAGTATTGAAAAGATATTTAAGATTCGTCTTAAGCACTTCCTCAGTACGATAGAATGTTTATAAGAACAACTGAACTTAATTGTTCTTTGATGAAGAAAATCATCCTCAAACCAAAACACAAGAACCTAGACGTCATAGGAAATGACAAGCTATAGGATTAGGAACTTGGTAGAAAACCATAACCCTTCCCTTAGCTTTACAGAGGAACTTGCTTTAAATGCTTAAATATTCTAAATTGTGTTTAAGTGCAGCCTGGGATGACGGGAAGACCCTCCAGGTACGCTTTTATTTTATTGGAATTTACTTTCTTGCAATTTACTTTATTGCAAATGCACTTTACTTTTCTTGCATGATAAACAATCGTTGCATGAAAACCCACACCTTTAGGGTAGCCCCTAAAACCGAAACCAAAACTAAATTAAAAGTCATTACAAAATAAAATTCACCGCCACAATATTTCAAAATATAAAATAACTCAAAATTTAATCACAAACAGAACAACAAAACCACAACTACAACTAAATTAAAACGTCTTGTTGGATGATCCGAAATACCTCAGATGATGTAACCCACGTGTTGCTAACGAGATTTCCCACGGTCTAAATGAAAGTGTGGAACTCATTTAGTTGAGTTTAGCAAATTCATCTGGACTAAGTGAATCCGATAAAAATAACGATGCCGGAAGGATGGAACCGTGGGATCTTAACCGGTGTTGTTATAATCAACTTTAAGATTTGTTTTAATTAAAACATAAAAAGCACTTGGATTTTAAGATTTCTAAAACCAAACTCCTCTCTTTTCTTTTGATTACAATCTTCTAAAACTAAACCTCTGCAACAACAAGGAGTTCGAAGCATGGTGGGCAGCACGGCCATCGTCGTCAGCAAAACTGAAATCTACATCAGCAAAACCATTCTTAGAATTAAATAACCAATCCATAGGATTTCGAGGTAGTTTGCCTAGTGCAACATAAATCCTCAACTTTTCGTTAGGCATTTGCATAATCATGTTATGTAAATTAAGCCCTAACCGGACTTAGGACTCTGAGGTAGTCGTTTGGTACTACATAAACCCTCACATCTTCGAGGCTATTTGTATGATCATGTCATACGAACATAAGTCCTAATTAATTAAAATTGGCAAGATCAAAACATTAAATAAACATTAGGACTTTCCTAAATTAAAGCCAAACAATAGGATAGTCGGGAAATTGCCGAAGTTCGCTTCGAATTTCTAATTTCTCCTACCTTTCTTCCTTTGAATTCCCAAAACAAAATGTTCCAAACTTGATCCATTCCTTATTGAAATTCCAAAATTCAATCCCTTGAAAACTTAAACTTTGAGATTCTTGAGAGCGAATTACTGATTATTATCGAGAGTTTTCTTAAGTGATTCCCGTCACTTAAGATGTAATTAACTATAGGGGCTTGCCCTTATAGGGAATTTTAAGAACCCAGGTAATATAAACCCTGCTTAATTCATTTATATTAAGCAGGGGAATTTTTCGGCTTATAAAATTGGTTAGTAGACCAAACGGATGTCACAAATCTTCTAGTTTATTTAACCGAGCCCCATCATCAATCGATGGTGTCTACTCTGCGGGATAGATATACGATCCGTGGTGCGGTGCTCGTTTATATAAACTATTTGGGATGTGAGATCGGTTTGATTTCATATCTTAAAATCTTCAAATTTAAAAATTATTTTTCAAAATCAAATACTACTTTTCAAATTATTTATTTAAATTAAATTAAAAATTCGCCAACAATTTCTGTAGGCGACTCCTTTTTAAAAATACAACACTCAACCTAAAAATATGCCGACAACTTCTGGCGACCCCGCTGGGGAAAATTCCTCTCTCCTTTTTTAATCAGATAGTTCTGCTTTCAAAAATCGGTAGTGTATCTATGTCCCTAGTGGATCAAACTTCCCTTCTTTCCGTTGGAATACTATGTTCATTTCTACCTTGAACAAGTACAGCCAACATTCTCTCGGATTTAGGAGCCACTGTTTAGACACCCCTAAACAAAGAGGTTCCGAGATCCTTTTACCTCATTTCTGAGGTGGGGTGGGCCCCTAATAGGTATTAGTTTAGGAGTGATCTTATGGGTCGAGAAGTTTCTACAAAAACTTTCTCCTCCTTTTCCAGTTCCTAATCAATTCCTTTTATCCTTCCTACAACTCTCCTTCTTTTAATAACTCTCTCTCTTAACGAACAAATCTTTTCGAAAAACAATTTTCTTTTAATATCACAAATACGCTAAGGTAAACGAAAATGTGTTCGGACTCTTTCTTTTTTGTCATAAGTTTTACGACAAGAAGAAGCACGATTCGGGGACTGACACTTGGAATCTGCCCTGCAGAAATGGAAGCACCAAAACTGATCTTCTCCTTCGTCAACGGACCGGACTCGGTCGTGTTCAAGGACGAACTGCCTAATAATGGAATCATTCGATTCGGACAAGGATTCGGGGACACCGACATCAAAATCCCCGACGCCACTCTCTTTTCACTCACAAGCAAAGTACCGGAAACTGAGAAACCGTTGATTAAGTTTAATCTCAAGTCAACTCATGAATTCCCTCCTCTGTAAAAGATTCCAACTGAGAGGAGTATTGTTGTTCGCAGAAGGACTGTTGTTGCTACTCCCACTGGTCTAGTTGTCTCTGTACCTTCCATGGCTTCTGCCAAACTAAAGGGGAAGGAAATTCGAACTCGTGATGAACCCGTTACCGTGGAGGGTACGGATCTTCTCGTGAAACCTTCGTTTTTGAAATCGGGTCCGGCTCGAGAATTCCATCACCGACACGGACTCGGAGAAGGAACAAGTAGAAGGATTGCTAGAGAAGCCGTAGCTGCTGAAGTTGCTTTCCTAAAGGAAATCCCAGAACTGCCCGAATATACACTGCTGCCTGAATACATACCACTCTTGGGAGGAAGTAGGTTCCATCCCCTCTCCGCCGCAGAGGATGAGGAAAATGTCCGCAAGATTGTTGCTGCATTGCCCCAGCCAGCATATTACAATGACGGCCGTAAGAAAAGAGCTAGAATTACGCCATTTGCTCGACTGCAAACCCTGATAGAAAAGTTAGCAAAGAAAGAAAAATGCCCTGTGTCAGAGATTTTAAGAAGGATAGGGCGGGTGCCAGCCAAGTCTCGTCTTGGGCCACGAGTAGAACCTGCTATCGCTGCAGAAAAGTCAAATAAGAGAATGAAAGCTAGTCCACCTGTCGTTGTTTCAGGATTACAAATTAGGGAGGATACCACCTTCCAGCATTTAACTGACAGACCATCCGGTCCCAGACCTTCTGCTGCTAGGAGGATGGTATGGCGTCCCAATACCGGACAATTAATATTAAAACAACAACCTGAGAAGGAAAGTCTCATCAGGAGACTTGAATCCGATGAAAGCGCTACCGCAGTGAAGGGGACTCATGAGAAGGAAACCCGACAGCTATCACATGACAACTGCAAAGAAGTACAGAAAAGACCATTAGAAGATGCTATGGAAAAGCTAAGAACCGATATTCAGCGATTAGCAAGAGAAAGAGAAGAGAAATTCAGAGATGAAGTTGACTCGTCAGAGTTCATGGATGATGAATATGCAGAAATTAACATGGTTGAAACGCAAGCTTTGTCAGCTTCACAAGGTGCTCTTGCAGCCGCAGAAAGAGAGGAGCCGGAAGTAATGAGGATGCAGCTTCAAGAGAAAGATGATACGATCGCCCAAATGGCAAAAAGGATGGAAGAGATGGCTGTAGCCCTAGCCACTCTCCAGAGTCAGGTTCAACCCCAAAGAGAAACACCCCCAGAAGTTATTCACATTGTATACGGAGGAAAGGAGATTACATCCGTCAATGGGGATGATCAATTAAAAAATGGCACAACACAAAACATGATTCCGGAAAAGGATATCAAGAGCATTGTGGAACAGCAGGTGTGAGAAGTCTTGGCACAGTCAAAGAGTGGGACATCCATTCGGATGGGTAGACCTTACCTTGAAGAATTCGACGCTGTCCAATACCCGAAAGGCTTCGTACCACCTCTGTTCAAGACCTTTGATGGAACCGGGAACCCCCGACAGCATGTTGCACATTTTCATGCCAGTTGTTGCAATGCTGGCGGAAGTGATGCTTTACTCTTCCAACAATTTGTCGGCGACTCGTCGAGAATCGCCTTTGATTGGTATGCGGAATTACCAAACGATTCGGTGAAGACATTTTCGAATTAGAGAACCTCTTCATCGAGCGATTTGTCGGAGCTCGGCACCACATCACTATAGGTGATTTAGTGGTAGAGAAGCAGAAGCCGAACGAAACTTTCATGGACTACATACTTCGATGGAGGAATCTAAGTATGAAGTGTGATCCACAGCTACAAGAACAACATGCAGTCGACATTTTACTTAAGAGCATTCATGGCCTGATAGCACTTCTCCTCAAGGGATTTACTATTAAGACTTTCGAGAAGTTGTTAAGCAAGGCCGGAAGCTTGCAAGAGGAGGTGAAGCAATTAAGTTTCACAGACAAAACAGACAAACAGAAGCCCGTGAATACTTTTGAAAAGAAGTCCAGGATCGTCGCGGTAGTCGATAAAGGCAAGCAGCCAATACAAATACTGCCAGAACGACCGCAGCAAACTCAACAGAATCACCAGCAACCCCGACCCAGCTATCAGTCATCTCAACAGTATGAACAACCGCCTCATCCACAACGTACGCTAAAGGAGCTTCTGAGCAGGGAATATCCATTCAAGAATGAGGCAAAGCCGAAAATGTTCCGCAGTCTGATGAAGACTCCAGATTTCCAACTGCCAGAACCTAAGAGACCAGAAGAAGTCGACAAGAAAGGTGATCCCAACTTTTGCCCTTACCACCGGATGCTTGGACACAAGATAGAAGATTGTATTACCTTTAAAAGTTGGCTCAATGACAATCTTCGAAAAGGGAATATAACGATCCCGAAGGAGTACATAAAGGAACCCCATAAAGGAGGTTCCGTCAATGTTATCTTGACAGATCTCATTGTTCCGATAGATCCCTATGCGACTGATGATGGATGGACTACCGCTTGGACAAAGTCTTCGAAGAAGATTTTGGATCACATCCAAACCGCTTCGGTGCGAGCCTCAATTCAGAGTTCGAAACCTGTCAAGTCGGCACTATCACTTGCGATAGAAGAACCACCTCAACAAGAGATGATTGAAGAAAAGAAGAAAATTGATGAAGAAGAAAAGACCGAGACTCTTAAGGCTAGGTCGGGGTCGCTTATCCTAGGATGGTTGTTTCTGATTCGGGGGAGAAATCCCTCAAACCTCTGACTCTGTATGATTATTTGCTCGCTCTGGCGGGATCTTATAATGATAAGGGTTATGGCGTTGGCTACATTTTGACTGTTTCTAACGATTACGTAACTAGCGACAACAGACCTAATCCGGACATCGATTCCGATACAAGTGACAATTCTCAAATCATACACAATCTCTACGATCACATTGACGAAGAAGACATCCACCAGGGAGGCTACGAGAGTTCAACAAGCAATGAATCTATTTGCGAGTTTCGAGGAGCTCCAGTCACAATAGAGCTAGAGCCTTCAAATTCTGAAGCTAATCCAGAAGAACCTGTCATTCCGATTCAAGAGGAAACACCAGCAAACTTAATACTGGATTCAGGAGAAATTACAGAAGTCAACTTAAGAAGTGGAAGAGTTATACCTCTGAGAATGGGTCCAAAGGACAAAGGAAAGCAGGTGGTTGTTCAGGAAGAACCAACCCCGGCAGAAGAAATACCCATTCGGGAAGAAATCGAGACACATGGAAATAAAGTGGACTACAACGTGCAAGCCCATCTTAGGAAACTACCGGCCAAACTAAGCATCTATGACGCTCTCATCTTATCAAAGGAGATGAGAGAAGCTCTGATCAAGGCCTTACTTGATCCAGAAATTTGCTTAACTCAAATGACCGGAGATTCCTTAGATGAGATTTGCTCGTTAAAGGAACAGCGAGGTGTTACCTTCACGGACAATGACCTACTACTTGGGACGGCAGACCACAACCGACAGTTGTACATTTCAGTCACAATCGGAAAGTTTACGCTCTCAGAGTATTGGTGGATCCAGGAGCATCGATCAATATAATGAATCTTCGAATGCTAGCATACTTGGAAATTGATGCTCGCGAGCTCGAAGCAGACAAAATGCTATTAAGAGGATTCAACCGGAAAGGAGAAAGAGCCCTCGGATCAATAACACTCGCTAATGAAGACCGGTGACTTAGCAAAGACAACCGCGAAATTTCACATAATCGATTCAGAAACGTCATTCAACGCTCTACTGGGCCGACCATGGATACATGAGAACCAGATGGTACCATCATCCCTACATCAGTGCATCAAATACTACGATGGAGGAGAACAGTGCATCAAAGGTGCTTACAACCGTTCTCCGTACATGAAATTGGAATCCATGAAGATGCAGCTTATTACGCACCCCCGAAGAAAACAATCTTCTCCAGAGATACCATAACAAATGAAGCAAAGGAAGTTCGGGATGACGAAGAACACTGAAGTTCTAGTCCAACGATCACTCACCGCTCCCTTACGGCGAGACGGTGAAGGTTTCTCCACAACTCGCATCCGAGGTCGAGGCCGGGAACGAGGTCGTGGCGAAGACGTTAGGACAGTTGGACAGAGGAAACCAGCCATGAATGTTGATTGGGAAGATAGTTCTGAAGAAGAAAAAGAGATCAAGCAAGTAGCAGCGACAATAAGTCGGAAGAAGCCGCAATTCAAGATCCCTCTCGAAGATGAAAAGAACGAAGAATATAAATCAATGTACGAGAAGATTAACCACTATGTACATACTATGACCCTGACCCCGATCCATTCTAATAAGATCGAGGGTATGGTGGTCAAAGAGGTACGTAGCGGCGGTGCAAAGCCCATCAAATTCTACCGTGGTGCTCCTTCCTCCAAACTGAAAATAATGTACAATTTGAAGATGTCACTTCATCAGAATTAATGGAATTACCTTTTGAGTGGTACTCTCCCTGTGTTCAAAATTTAATTCAGCGTGGTTTCTTACCTCGACAATGGACAAAGGTCAATCACGGCATTTTGAAAAATTATGGAATAACTCCGGTCGTCCACCCGATTCGAAACATGGTCTCGGATTCGACACGGTAGGATCGGTTGACGATACCGATTTTTCTTGGTTGTCACTTGCGAGTCTAATGAAAACCGCATGGAAACTACGGAAGAATTTGAAGATTTACAAATTGGAAACGCTCCACCAGAGTTCAAAGAAGAGATCAAATCTACAATAAATGAGTTAACGGAAGTTAACTTAGGTACTAGCGAAGAGCCTAGATCTACCTTTGTTAGCTCCTTACTCAATAAAGATGACTCCGAAGAAATAATCAAGTTATTAATAGAATTTAAAGACTGTTTTGATTGGAACTACGATGAGATGCCAGGATTAGCTCCAGAGGTCGCAGTCCATATGCTAGGAGTGGATCCTACTTCGTCCCGATCGGACAAGGTCCCGGAAGAATGCGTCTAGAAATCGAACAACAAGTCATAGTTGAAGTTAAAAAGCTAATAGACGCTAAATTTATCCGTGAAGAACAATACCCGACTTGGCTAGCCAATGTGGTACCGATCGGGAAGAAGAATGGTCGGATCGGAATTTGTGTGGATTTCGGAGATTTAAACAAGGCATGTCCAAAAGATGAATTCCCTCTACCGATCCCGAATTAATGATCGACATTGCTTCAACACATGAAATATTCTCATTCATGGATGGATCTTCGGGATACAACCGGATAAAAATGGCTCCGGAAGATGAAAAACTTACGGCATTCGAACGCCGATCGGAGTATATTGCTACACGGTGATGCCATTAGGATCGAAGAACGCAGGAGCAACCTACCAGAGAGTAATGACAAGAATTTTTGATGATCTCATCCACAATCAAGTCGAATGCTACGTGGACGATGTGGTCATCAAAAGCAAAGTAAAGGAAAACCACCTGTATGACTTGAGAATTGTTTTCGAACGATTAAGACAATTTAACCTTAAGATGAATCCCTTAAAATGCACCTTCGGCGTCACCTCCAGGAAATTCTTAGGATTCGTTGTCCGACATCGTGGAATTGAAATCGACCCGAAAAAGATTAAAGCTATCTTAGAAATGCCGCCTCCCAAAACCTTAAAACAACTACGATCTTTTCAAGGGAAGCTGGCATATCTTCGACGCTTTATCTCAAACTTGTCGAGTAGGTGTCGACCTTTCTCGGCATTAGTTAAAAAGGACGCCAAATTTATTTAGGAAGAGAAATGCCAGAAGGCCTTTGAGGACATTAAACAATATTTAATGACACCTCCTGTCTTAGCATCCCCAGTCTCAGGTAGGCCATTGATACTTTATACCGCGGCTTTAGACGACTCACTCGAGCCTCGTTAGCCTGAGTCAATGATGAGAGTAAAGAAAATGCTATTTACTACCTAAGCCGTCGTTTACTTCCGACGGAAATAAAGTATCCCACAATTGAAAAGCACCGTTTGGCCACGATCTTCGCCGCTCAAAAGCTCGAGCACTACATGCTTTCTCATAAGGTCAACCCGATCTCGAAATTTAATCCATTGCAATACTTGATGACCCGTCCAACGCTTCACGCGGACTTGCCGGGTGGTCAATGATATTATTGCAATTCAATATAACTTTCGTGCCTCTTCGTGCCGTAAAGGGACAAGTTCTAGCGGACTTCCTTGCAAGCACACCCTTTGCGGCGGAATCCCCTCTCGATGACGACTTGCCGGATGAACAAATAATGAGTTTAGAAGACCCCGATGATCGACGTTGGGATTTATATTTCGACGGAGCATCTTCAGCACACAAAGACGAAGAATCGCAAGTGATAGTGCCCGGTAAGGCAGGAATCGGACTAATCTTTATAACACCGGAGCGGGGGATGTTAAGATACTCTTACCACTTAACAGAGCCATGTACAAACAACGAAGCAGAATATGAAGCTCTCATAACAGGGCTATAATTAACTATTCAAATGGGGATAACAAACATCAACATCTATGGGGATTCACAGTTAATCATTCAACAAATTGTCGGACAGTACAGAATTTTAAAGCCAAGACTCGAGCAATACTTCCAGTATGCCATATAGTTGTTAGAATAGATTCCGAATGTGACAATCTACAAAATTCCCAGAAAAGAAAATGCTTTAGAAGATGCGTTAGCCTGCCTCACAAAAGAATTTGCCTGTTTGCAAGATGAATCAGTAGAAGTGTCAGTTCACGGACGTCAGGTCCTATCACAGCTCGACATAGACACAATACACAAATCAGAAAAAGAAAAGGAATCAGTTGCAGCAGTGACAGAAAACACAGAAGATTAGCGACAACCATTAATAGACTACTTGTAAACAGGAAACTACCAGAGCAGAGGTCGTTAGCCCATCAGATCAAGAAAAGAACTCTGTCCTACACATTAATAAACAACACGTTATACAGAAGGTCTTTCGATCAAATGTGGCTAAGATGCCTAAGCGGGTCCGAGGCCCGTGAAATTGTTAAAGAGGTGCATTCAGGACTCTGTGGCGCTCACCGGTCGGGTCCGAAGATGAAAATGAAAATTAAAAGACTAGGGTACTACTGGCCCTCGATGATGAACGACTGCATGAAAATCGCCAAGAGCTGTCACCAATGCCAAGTGCACGGAGTAGTTATACACCAACCTCCAAATGTGCTACATTCGACAATTGCGTCGTGGCCATTTGAATGTTGGGGCACAGATATAGTGGGTCCAATAGAACCACCATCTTCAAAAGGACATCGCTTCATTATTGCGGCTACGGATTACTTTTCCAAGTGGGCAGAGGCAGTTCCACTCAGAGAAGTGAAAGCACACCACGTGCTATAGTTTTGCAAGAACCAAGTTGTCTATCATTTCGGAGTGCCGCGCAGGATCATCTCAGATAATGGGTCAGCATTCAGAAGCACGCGAATCAACAATTTTGTCAGGAGACACGAAATTGACTGGTGGTATTCAACAATTTACTATCCAAGAGCAAACGGCCTGGCTGAGGCTTTTAATAAAACTCTCGTTCAAATTTTAAAGAAAACTTTGGACGATAATAAGAGAAATTGGCACGAGAAGTTATTAGAAGCCTTATGGGCCTACCGGACAACCTTCGGAACTCCTACTCAAGCTACACCTTACGCTCCGGTGTATGGGTCCGAGGCGATGTTACCCTTAGAGGTCCAGCCTTCCTTCACTCGAATTACGAGTTGCAAACAAAATCACGACGGAAGAGAATGCCAAATTACGACTAGAGGAATTAGAAAGCCTGGAAGGGAAAAGACTTGCAGCACAACAGAATTTAGAACTATACCAAGCTAAGATGGTTCAAGCCCATGACAAACTGGTCCGCCCAAGAACCTTTTAAGTTGGTGACTTAGTTCTCGTTCTCAAAAGACCTATTCTTGCACACCGCAAGATAGGAGGAAAATTTAAACCCACTTAGGAAGGACCGTTTGTGGTTGAGGCAGTCTACTCAGGAGGCTCCTACCAGCTTGTGAATTGCCAAGGAGAAAGACATATGCTTCCGATCAACGGACGATACTTGAAGAAGTATTACGCTACCTGATGTTTCGAAGGAATGAATTCTTCATCCCTAGAAGCACGGGCGAAGTAATTACTCATGACTGGGTCCGAACCCAAAAATAATAAAAAAATGTGTTAAAATAAATAAAATCATGATAATAAAGTCTTCCTTGTTCTCTCTTCCAAATCAAAATCTTTTTTTCGATCTTTTCCCACTTCATTCTCGTTGAATTTAAAAATATAAAAGGAATAATGAACAAAAAAAAGAAGAAAAGCTCTATCTTTAATAAACATTTTCTTAATGTTCTTGTTCTTAGTACAACCCCTGATCCTTTTCCTTGTCTTTTCGCAGGGAAATGTCGAACGGGTGGTTGGTCTTGAACTTTAGAAATGGCGTAAGCCTTGCACTCGACGAAAAGAGGGTAAAAGATGGAGCGATAATAGAGATTGACTCAGACTTCGCACCGGCGAGCTCGCAATACGAGGAAAGTGATCGGGTCCCGGTTGACCGAGAGGAATTTCCCGGTCGGACGAGTAATGAAAGTGGGTGGCCCAAGCCACCAACCCGGCGACGAAGAAAAGGAAAACAAACACCGAGGAGGACAAGAGAATCAAGTCCGTAGTCGCTACGGCGGAGGGCGATCTTGTCGGCGCCGCGCCCACGGACATTCGGGAAGTACGAAGAGCTACTCTCACGAGCAACTCGGCGAAGAAATAAAAATCGCCGTATCCGCAAGATGTTAACCAAACTAGCAGCGGACCAGCGCGACGAGGCACTCGCTACTACCAGTGCATATACTTCAAGGATACCGGTTCACCAGAAACCTGAATAAAGGAGGCCAGCTCCAAGGATAACAAAAGAGACCAGGGAAATCTCAAGAAGATCAGAAGAAGGGAGGCTACCATGCCTCCAGATAAAGCCACCAGTAATGCATAACCTTGTTGCAGAAGCAACCCCGGAGGATGTCCCGACGGAGACCATCCCTGAGGAGCCGAGGTATGCAGGAGAACGCGAAGTGATTGAGACATATATCCCATAGTACGTCACCAAGCTTCGCCATTTACAGATTATTCCAGAATACGAGCTAGAAAGAATGCAGAATGTCGAGAAGCAAACTTTTAAATACTTCGAGAGAATTAGAGGCAGGAGGATCAATATACTAGAAGGCCTCGAGCTACATACAAACGTGTTCTTAGAATACGAACAACAACAAATCATGGACTGCATCTGGGATTTGAAAAGAATGGGTCGAGCAGGCCGCCTAAGAGAAAACACCTACTCGGAACCCCGGAGATGGATGCCAGGGAAAGGGATAATTACAATACAATGTGGATGCTGCTACAACTTCGCAGAAGACATGAAGGGAAACCCACCAGGGATACTCCGTCATGGTAAGGTAGATCCAATGTCATTGGTCATCAAAAGTATGGTAAAGAGAATGATAACATGGAGGGTACCGCGACGGATTGCATACCCAACGAGTTGCATCATTAACATTTACAAGCGGGGTGATCGCATACCCCCGCACATCGATCACCACGACTTTGTCGGACCTTTCGCACAATTTCTTTTCCGAACGAGTGTAATATCATGTTCGGATCCGACCTCCGGATAGCGAGCCCGAGTGAGTTTCGAGAGCCAGTAAAGATACCATTACCGGTAGGTTCCGTCATGATACTAATGGGCAACGGAGCAGATGTCGCTAAACATTGCATACCAGGAGTACCACTGAAGCGGATCTCAGTTACTTTCAGAAGGATGGATGACAAGAAAGCACCTTATCACTTCCGACTGGACCCGCAGCTAGAGAGCCTGCGGCCTTACGAGTCGTGAGTTACATGGAAAATATCACACCTCCAACGTGCATCCATACGACATCCTTACCAAGGATGGCTTGGAAGGTGATGTTATTGACCATGTACCTCACTATTCAGACATGGATTTTTGATAGATGCCTTTTTGGATGGATCGACAAAGATCATACATAGTCCGTTTTGAGTCTACATGGATTGTATGAAATGTATTCCAGATCAAGTTGTATGATGTATCTTCCACATGATTGGAATGAAAGTGACCATGTCACATTTTTTGGCCTTCACCTCTTTTGTGCAAGTTGACTGGGAAACGCCATTAAAGTTAAATGAACTTCGAACAAAGAACAGAAAAGAAACAAATAGAATAAAAGAAAACTTTCCTTAAAAATCTAAATAAAAAAAAATGATGAACTCCAAATTCGCACGATCATTAAATGAATGATAAAGCAAATTTGAATCGTTAAAGGACAAACAAAATGAACACAAATTTTAAATCAAATCTCAATCAAATCCAAATTCAACTTTCCAAATCTCAAATCAAATCTCAATCAAATTCAAACTCAACCTTCCAAATCTGAAATCCAATCCATTCTACTCTCTCCCTTGTCTGGGATGGAAGCGGTTGATTCCATTGACACGGAGCAACGAGGTTTTCGATTCGGATCTAGTGGCGAGGAATTGTATCCAATCCAAACCAGCAACTTTCGATCAACTCTTTTGAATGGGATATGTAGCATCTACATATTCCCTCCTAATCTGTTTCTTTCCACAAAATCTTTTACAACTTCCATGAAATTCTCGAAACACCAAAATTCCACACTTTTCAAATCAACATTACAAATCTTTGCAAAATCAGTTACCATTCAAAATCAAATTCTTGGGGTCGAGGATTTTACATCCAAGACTGCATTGCTTTAGGATTCTTTCCCTATAGCAATGAAATACATCAAAATCAAATTCTTGGGGTTGAGGACTTTACATTCGAGATCGCATTGCTTTAGGTTCTTTCCCTATAGCAATGAAATACATCAAAATCAAATTCTTGGGGTCGAGGATTTTACATCCGAGACCGCATTGCTTTAGGATTCTTTCCCTATAGCAATGAAATACATCAAAATCAAATTCTTGGGGTTGAGGATTTTACATCCGAGACCGCATTGCTTTAGGATTCTTTCCCTATAGCAATGAAATACATCAAAATCAAATTCTTGGGGTTGAGGCTTTTACATCCGAGACTCGCATTGCTTTAGGTTCTTTCCCTATAGCAATGAAATACATCAAAATCAAATTCTTGGGGTTGATGATTTTACATCCGAGACTGCATTAATTTAGGATTCTTTCCCTATAGCAATGAAATACATCAAAATCAAATTCTTGGGGTTGATGATTTTACATCCGAGACTGCATTGATTTAGGATTCTTTCCCTATAGCAATGAAATACATCAAAATCAAATTCTTGGGGTTGAGGATTTTACATCCGAGACTGCATTGCTTTAGGATTCTTTCCCTATAGCAATGAAATACATCAAAATCAAATTCTTGGGGTTGAGGATTTTACATCCGAGACTGCATTGCTTTAGGTTCTTTCCCTATAGCAATGAAATACATCAAAATCAAACTTTTGGGGATGAGGATTTTACATCCGAGACTGCATTGCTTTAGGATTCTTTCCCTATCACAATGAAATACATCAAAATCAAACTCTTGAAGTTAAGGATTTTACATCCAATACCGCATTGCTCTGAGATCTCTCCTCATTGTAATGATTCAATCCAATCAATTCAATTTTCTTTTGAGGTTGAAGATGTTACATCTAAAACCACAAAATTCCAATTTTCATTTCAAGTTCAAATCCCTTCAAATTAATTTTAACAAAACCTCAATCTAAATTGAAACTCAAACTAAAATCTGATCTCACACATCAAAACATAAACTGAAACAAAATGAAATCTAAATCGAAATTCCCCCAGATCATGTGATTTGGGATTCACCTCCTTTCCCTTTCCCCAGCTAGAGTTCAGGAATCTCCAGTCTCAGGGATATACTTGACACTCCCCAGCGAAAATTCTTTAATTTCATCCTAAGTTTATCACTTGGACATCTGTGTTGGTTTCGTTGATCTTTTCGGTCAACGCCAATACGCGTGGTGTGCTCGTCGACTCACCACACCTATCGAGGGTCCATTTGTTGACCTCATTTCGATGAGGTCTTCTCCTCTTCTTTTTTAGTACTTAGGATCTAGCTTTAGGCTTTTCCTTTCGACTCGTCTTAGAGGATTAGAATTGGGACCCACCACCTAGAATTTCAAACCACTTCTTAACTCCCCGCAAACTCCACAAACTTGACCGTAGACCCCTAATCACCTAGAGGGTTGAAATCAAATGTGGAAGTTTAAAGGATGAGTTCCTATAGGACTCTTTGGCCTTAGGACTGCTCCGGGTGGCCTGGTCTGGTGAGGGCTGACTTACACGCACCTTACACTTGTACACTACACTTTCACACACCTCCTAAAACCACACCCATACCCAACTTGATCTCCTGACTCATGTAGGTGATTCACATGGATGGTCCTTAACCTCTAAGCCCTTGGCTAAGAGGGTTAGGAACAACATAGTGAATGCCTCAAATGAGTCCCTTCATGGCTCATGTGGGCTTGATATGGCTTCATGGCTCAACCAAAATGATTTCATTCCACTTATATTCACCCAATCTTCAATTTTCCAAATTTTCAATTTTTGACCCCCGAGACACCGGACCCGCCTAGCCTACCCAAAACCCTTGAAATTACCCAAATTTTTCAAAATTTCCAAATCACCCAAAATTCCCCAAAATTAACTTTGAACATTTCCTCACCACTCAAATTGATCATCCATAGCCAAAAATACCAAAAATTCCAAAAATACCTCCCAATACCCTCCAAATACCCAAAATGCCACTCTTGACCCAAAAATTCAAAAATTCAGAAAATTCCCAGAAAATTCCAAAAAATCCCAAATATTCTCAAGTTTATTTTGTTCAACTACACCATGAGCCAATTTGGTCAATTTACCCCACTTTTGTCAAAATCCCCAATTTGACCCATTTTAACCTAAAGTGAACCCAATGTCAAACCAGACCTACCCAATTGACCAAAATTCTGGTCCAATTCAATTCTAAACTTCAATTCAACATTTCCAACACCAATCTAGACCAAATCCAAGTCCAATTTGATTGTCATTTGAATCCAATTTCACTTTTGGCATTAAAGCCCAATTTGGACCCATGACCCAAACCTAGCCCAAACCAAACCAATTTAACTCCAATTAACCCCAAATATTTTCTAAACCTTCCCTAACATCCCCAAAAACAAAACACTAACATGATTTGCCCAAAATTTGGATCCAAACCCCCCTCAAATTCAACCTAAAATCAAAAGGCCCAATTTTGATCTAAATCCACCCCTAACCCAAATGAGCCCAAATCCCAAAATCAAAATCCAACCAAAGTTGGAACCTCTTTCAAACACTCCCATAAACATTTCCTAACATCAATTTTACATCAATTTCAACCCTAGCCCAACATTGGCCCAAGTTAGCCCAATTTGACCTACATAGGCCCATTTATCAAATCAACCCAAATTCAAACCCAAATCAAACCTAAATCACTCCAAACTTGTTTCAAATCAATCATGACACATCCTTAAGCCAAACCCAACAATTATTTGGCCCAAGCCTTTACCAAACTTTCATCCTAAAATCCATTTTAAAATCTAAAAGCCCACTTCCCTAAACCATTTTAAAAGCCCAAACTCATCCTAAAGCCCACATTACAATCTCATCCCATCACCACTCCATTAATATCATCCCTTAAGTCCTAAATCAATCATCAAATGGTTCCAAATCAAGCCATATGCCAAATCACCCCTAAATTCCAAAAATCCCTAAAATCCATTTCCATGTAAATAAGCCAAGCCATCCCTAAGCCAAATGGAGTCCTTGAAGCCATGCACAAGCCACATGAAGCCATGGGATTCACTTTACACATCATCATACTATTAATTACAAAAGGAGGAGCCTCTTTTAAGCCCCCTTAAAAAGGTTTTAACCCTTTTAATGCTTCACCTTAATCCATGATTAATCAAAATATTCATGGATGGTGACTTCTCTACCCTTTCCTAGCTGATTCATCTGATCCTTCCTCAGCCCAAATCAGCCATGGGGAGGTGAACCAAGCCCGTTTCCATGGGTTGACCAAACCAAGTGCAAAAGAAACCACCTCCCCATGCCAATTTCATCCAACCACTTTACACATGTAAGGCTTCAATTGAATTCACCAACTTCAACCCCTGACCTCCCTGACCTCGAGGGTGACCCTCGCCTACCGGCCGACCACCAGGCCGCCGGAAAACACCATGGCCGAGACATGGGGAGGAGCCAAACTTTGGAATTCCACCTTGCTCGAGTTGCCCCATGCCCAATGGCCACCATGGCTCGTTCTTCCCTTGACCTAAGCAGTCGATCCCAAGTCCTAACTCCCCCGGGAGGCCCTCCGAGCCTCTCCTATTTAAACCCCACCTCTCTCGGCCATGGAAGAGGTGCTCGAATCAACCTTAAGGAAACTCTGCCAAAATCACTCCAGACTCTCCCCACACCTAGAGCACTTGATCCCCATTGTCCTCCTGCCCTAATACCCACTAATTGAGCTCAATTTTGGAGCTCAATTCTCAGGCCAGAACAGGACATTCACAAATCCTTCACTAAAGTAAAATTAAACTCACCCACACCTGTAGAAGGTCAAGAGGAGCAGTTCCCCAGTGAAAGCCCCCTCTCCAGGCCACCCATCTGTTCCAGACTCCAAAGGTTGAAATCGGGCTTGGTCAAAATCATACCTGGACAATTCACCAGGCCAGAAGACTTCATCTGGAGCTTTCTTGGACCCAATCGAAGGTGACACAACCCTCAGATCGAAGCCACACTTCTCTGATCAAAAGGTATGGTCTCACTCTTCTTCCCGAGCATCTGAACATTCTCTATTTTTTTTGAATCAATTTCATGCTACATAGACTGTATGGATGTGTTCGTCTCTTCAAGACGAATCCATAGAGCACAAGAACACGAAAATCCGTTGAGAAATGAGTGAGTTCTTAGGGTTTTAGTGTGGACGGTTCTCGTGCTAGGAGGCTTGGGGATGATGAACGGATGTCGTTCATTCAATACACGCGCGGATGGACGGCTCAGATCAGGTCGGATCAGCGAATGATATGCGGAAGGCGGGACCCGGGTTGTTGACTCAAGTGGCTGCGTCGAATGGGAGCGCGCCGTGTGGTCATTCGGAGATGCCGAGGATGACAGGGCGCCGCGCTGGATAAGTAGGAAAATAGGCATTTTCTTATTTATTTAATTCCCTAAACTTCAAAAATACATAACTTTGTGTAGAAAAATCAGAAAAATAAAATAAAAATACCCTCTTGCTCAGTGAACAGAGGAGAATAATGTGGAAAAGAAATCATTTAATTTCATTGAGTATTTGATTTTTAATAATTTATTTACTCTCTGCACTATTTTAATGCTCCATGCATGTATACAATTCACCATGGCATGAGACCATAGGGCTTTTGAAGCCTCTGAATTTGGGAACATTCTCTGAATTTTCCAAAGTCAGAGGCCACCCCTATGAAGAGTTATTGATTTTTCAATTCTAGGTCACTATTCTGAATATTTTAATTCCAATAATTAGCATGTTGTAAAATAAATTCTAGGAAAATTTGAGGATGTTTCTTATGACCAGAGAACTCTAGGAAAAATAGGTTTTGAATTAATCCACTTGGAATAACCCTAATTGGCTCAAACACCCAAAATAGATCCTTAATTAATTAGAGCTAATCATACATTAAATTGACTTGAAATTAATTCTCCACTGACCTTTAGGATCAGAGGAACCCACCATAAAAATTTGAAGTCAATTGGACTTGGTTAGCCCTATCAAATGGGTTGATTAAGCCATTTAGCCAAATTTAAACTTTAAAAATTCATAACTTTCAAAATCCTTTTCAAAAATTTACCAAATTGGTTTTGGAGCCTCTCTGATATCAGGGGAATTTAAGAAAATTAAAATTGCAATTTTCTAAAAAAGTTGATTTTTGCATTATTTTATTATTTTTAATAATTAAAAAATAATAAAAATCACGAAATAATAAATTCACCAAAATGTTATATTTTGAATTTTAATCACTTAGGAACAAACCTCATATTTTTCTTAGGTCCCTATGATGAGATATTAAATTTTAAAGCCTTAAAGTAATTTTTAAAATTAAAAAAAAATGTATTTTCTAGTACTTCCATTAAAATAATTCTATTAAATCAAATAAAAATCAGAAAATTACAAAAATTGGTTCTCTGGTTTTCTTGATATCAGAGAGATTTTTTAAAAATATAAAATTCATTTTTCAATCTTTATTTTATTTTTAAATTAATTAATACTCCAAAACTAAAAATAATTATAATAAAAATAATATAATTCAAAAAATCACCAAAATTGGTCCAAGTGGTCCTCTGGTCATTAAGAATGTCCCATAATTTTCTTAAGGACAGAAACATTCCCTTGGTTATGTTGTTGAATTTTCCTTGAAAGTCCTTATTTTCCACAAAAATTAATTATATAAATAAATTAAAAACAGAAAAATCACATTTTCTCCTCTAATGTCTTGATTGACATATGAGTGAAGCCACATAAAAATTTTAAATTCATTTAAGCTCAATTTAGTGAGTTATGAAATTAGTAAGTTTAAAGGGCAAAATAGTAATTAAAATTTTAACCTATAATTAAAAATTTTTAGGTTCAATTAAAAGGGTGGGTAAAATATTTGATATTAAGTTTATTTTGGATGTTTGAAACTTAGGTATTTAAAGGTTACAAACCTACCAAATAATTTGAATGTAATTAAAATAAACCTTAATTAAATGATTAATTAAACTTGGAAGAATAATAAAAAAAATTGGAATTATTAAAAGAGGGATATTATTAGGAAGAGATTTATTCTTTAATCTTAAAAATCCCTAAATTAATCACCTCAATAAAATTTAATTCCTAATTAAAATGATAATCCAAATTCAAAACCTAAAATGCTTAATCATTAAATTAAATTAAAATTAAAACATTTAAATTAAATCCTTTTAAAATTTCAATTAAATTAATACTTTAACAATTAAAATTAAATCATCCCTAAAGCATAAAAAAAAATCAAATTAAAATTAAAAAATAATAATAATGATAAAATTAGATTAAAATTAAAATAAAACCAAATTAAAATTTAAATTAAATTAAAATTTAAATTAAATTAAATTAAATTAAATTAAATTAAATCACATTAAATTAAATTAAATTAAAACATATTAAGTTAAATTAAATTAAATAAAATAAAAAATAATAATAATATCACATTAAAATAAAATTAAAATTAAATTAAATTAATAAAATTAAATTAAAATTAAAACTAAATCAAATTAAATTAAATTAAATTAAATTAAATTAAATTGAATTAAATATAACATCGCTTAAGACATAAAAAATTCAAAAATAAATCTAAAACAACTTGAACACTATTCCAAATTTAAAACCATTAATTAAAATTAAGTTAAATCACAAATCATTTGAACGTTAATTTGCCCTCAAAAGCTCATGATATCATAACTCTTAAACGGAGTGCTAAGTGAAGTGTTATTTCACTCATAGGATATTCAAATGTCCTAGTTCGCTGGGCAAGGTAACAAAACTTGAACTTCTGGATAATTGATTCATTATATAATTAAATTCTCTTGGACTTAAAACAATCCTAAAAGTATTGAAAAGATGTTTAAGATTCGTCTTAAGCACTTCCTCAGTACGATAGAATGTTTATAAGAACAACTGAACTTAATTGTTCTTTGATGAAGAAAATCGTCCTCAAACCAAAACACAAGAACCTAGACGTCATAGGAAATGACTAGCTATAGGATTAGGAACTTGGTAGAAAACTATAACCCTTCCCATAGCTTTACTGAGGAACTTGCTTTAAATGCTTAAATATTCTAAATTGTGTTTAAGTGCAACCTGGGATGACGGGAAGACCCTCCAGGTACGCTTTTATTTTATTGGAATTTACTTTCTTGCAATTTACTTTATTGCAAATGCACTTTACTTTTCTTGCATGATAAACAACTGTTGCATGAAAACCCACACCTTTAGGGTAGCCCCTAAAACTGAAACCAAAACTAAATTAAAAGTCATTACAAAATAAAATTCACCATCACAATATTTCAAAATATAAAACAACTCAAAATTTAATCACAAACAAAACAACAAAACCACAACTACAACTAAATTAAAACGTCTTGTTGGATGATCGGGAATACCTCGGATGATGTAAACGGTCTAAATGAAAGTGTGGAACTCATTTAGTTGAGTTTAGCAAATTCATCTGGACTAAGTGAATCCGATAAAAATAACGATGCCGGAAGGATGGAACCGTGGGATCTTAACCGGTGTTGTTATAATCAATTTTAAGATTTGTTTTAATTAAAACATAAAAAACACTTGGATTTTAAGATTTCTAAAACCAAACTCCTCTCTTTTCTTTTGATTACAATCTTCTAAAACTAAACCTCTGCAACAACAAGGAGTTCGAAGCATGGTGGGCAGCACGGCCATCGTCGTCAGCAAAAGCCGAAATCTACATCAGCAAAACCATTCTTAGAATTAAATAACCAATCTATAGGATTTCGAGGTAGTTTGCCTAGTGCAACATAAATCCTCAACTTTTCGTTAGGCATTTGCATAATCATGTTATGTAAATTAAGCCCTAACCGGTCTTAGGACTCCGAGGTAGTCGTTTGGTACTACATAAACCCTCACATCTTTGAGGCTATTTGTATGATCATGTCATACGAACATAAGTCCTAATTAATTAAAATTGGCAAGATCAAAACATTAAATAAACATTAGGACTTTTCTAAATTCAAGCCAAACAATAGGATAGTCGGGAAATTACCGAAGTTCGCTTCGAATCCGTAATTTCTCCTACCTTTCTTCCTTTGAATTCCCAAAACAAAATGTTCCAAACTTGATCCATTCCTTATTGAAATTCCAAAATTTAATCCCTTGAACACTTAAACTTTGAGATTCTTGAGAGCAGAATTACTGATTATTATCGAGAGTTTTCTTAAGTGATTCCCGTCACTTAAGATGTAATTAACTATAGGGGCTTGCCCTTATAGGGATTTTAAGAACCCGGGTAATATAAACCCTACTTAATTCATTTATATTAAGCAGGGGAATTTGTCGGCTTATAAAATTAGTTCGTAGACCAAACGAATGTCACAAATCTTCTAGTTTATTTAACCGAGCCCCATCATCAAGCGAGTGTGTCTACTCTCGGGATAGATATACGATACGTGGTGCGGTGCTCGTTTATATAAACTATTTGGGATGTGAGATCGGTTTGATTTCATATCTTAAAATCTTTAAATTTAAAAATTATTTTTCAAAATCAAATACTACTTTTCAAATTATTTATTTAAATTAAATTAAAAATTCACCGACAATTTCTGTAGGTGACTCTTTTTCAAAAATACAACACTCAACCTAAAAATATGCCGACACCCCAGTCATCACGAGAACCCCTCAAAAATGAAAATTTTTAATCCTTTATTTTATTGTCCAAGTTAATTAAATGAAACATTCGGGTCAAGCTAAAGAACATATACTCGTCCATCTTCACTCTGAAGAAGAAAATGTGTGGAATAGCTCCTGCAAACAAGAAATCTCCAACCAGTGCAAGTAAAATATGTAGTTTATAACAACAACAATAAAATTTGTCTTGACCTAGGTACGGATGACTCCCCAATGATTAAAGATTGATCGAAGCTCTGTACAAAGGGGCAATAGAAGTCCCCACTAGAACTAATCCCGATAAAAGATTAGGCCATCTCCCAGATAGTCGATAGCACAAAATTTTGCATCCACATGTTCAAGAAAGAGGCTTTTTTCATACACTCAAGTGTTTTCTAGCAGTTCAATGTCAAAATCCATCAAGGTAGTTTTCTTGGCCACCCTTATCAAAACAAACATCTGAGGAGAATAATTGGAAGCCATAGAGCTCAAAGAGAAACAATGAAAGGATGAAGTGAATGAAAAGTATTCACTGAGCCAATTATATATAAGGTATGTAAGGAATTCAAAATGTCTCACATCCATACATTAGACTTTGGAGATACACATAAAATCGACACGAAAATCTAGGGTGCACAATGATTAAAATTTTTTGAGATTTGAAAAAAAATTTAATTTAATTTATGATAAAAGCTACTTTATAGTTGGGTCGCCTGTTGCTTCGGGCAACACCAGACCCTGACTCGACAAAATATTGTACAACTCACGCCCATCAAACATATATATGTATATCCTCTCTTCTTCTGCCCAGACACATGAGATCGAACTAGCCGACCAGATTTTCACCAGCTCACTTCTAAGACTCGCCACTTAAGCCTGAAGGGTCTTCATATCCGCATAGAGGACTGCAAACTCCATGCTCAAGTCCGATATGATAGGTTCCATCTGAAAGCCCACTGCATAGGTAAAGGAGTCAACGATCCGGTCCATGTGGTACACTGATTCACTTTAAAAATACCCATTTTTATGCCTTATTTATGATTTAATTCTTAAGGATATTATGCTTTAATGAAATGTATTTATATGTTTTTAGGTGTAAGTGATAAAAAAAGAGTTCAAGAAGGAAAAAAGGAGCAAAAAGGAGCAAAAATGGAGCTAAAAGAGCAAAGTTATCAAAATTGTAGGCCTGGCGCCTAGGCGCCTAAATCCGGCGCCTAAGAGCTAGTTTGATACAGACAGAGACAAGATTTTTGATGACTTTCTGCAGTTATTTTGATGGTGTTAAGTGGTTATTAGAGCTTTTAGAAGACTAGAAGTTACTCCGAATATATAGGACAAGTGATACAATGCATCTGGATACAGGGAAACAATTTTAATCGTGAAGAGGTGCGACCCAAAGTGAAGAGGTGTGAAGACCTGGTCACGGAGTCCGGCGCCTAGGCGCCAGATCCTAGCGCCTAGGCGTGATAGTTACCTTCTAGAAGATACATTGTACTTGGACGAATTTTGAAGAGGAGCCCTAAGTAACCCCTGGTCAAATTCAGAGCTCTATAAATAGGAGCCCATTCTATAGAGAAAATCGCCCCTTTCACCCCTTCTGGCATCCTTTAGTCCCCAAGCACTATATAGCCATCCAATCATTTTAGGGAGCCGCCTTCTTTATTATTTAGTGAGTTTATTTTTAGTTTATTTTGAGTGTTAAGTGTGAGATTATTAGTGTTGTTGTTATTGAAGTCTTTCATCATTGCATTGAAGTCAGTAGGAATCAGCGGATCACTTGAAGGAACATTCCAGATAAGTATTTGTAACTTGGTTCAAAGTTTTATAAATATATTTTGTTGTGTGAATTCAATGTGTTCTGAGTAGTTAGTTTTCTTTCTCCTTTCAACTATGAAAAGATAATAAGATAATTAAACTTTGTTGAAGAATTTAACTTAAAATATTTATAAAAATTGTGATGATATTAATACCTGAACTTAGTTTACTTTTTAAACTGGCTATTTAAATTGTTAAAACCTATTGAAGAATTTTGAGACCTGTCCGGAGATGAGTTCTTAACTAGTAGATATCACATGAATCCTTAGGTAGTTGAAGGCTTTATGTGGGTTATTCAAGGTGAAGTGCAAATAAATAGGAAGATATGATTTATTCGGCGTAGAATTAATTAGTTTTTAGAGTGAAAAACTAAATTCTAATAATTTGATTTATAGAAAGGGAAAAGGTCACTAGTAGGGCTGACCATAGCCACCCTTGGACATCTAGTAGTGTGAGCCTAGATTAACCCATTCTACTAATAAAACATCATGAATCGATCTATAGATTAGTCAATGTTCTTTATGCCTGGACCAAAGGGTAAAGAATAGGAATGATTCTATCTGGCACAATACCATAATCTAAATTCTCCACAAATGATAATTTTTCTAAAAATCCTGGATTAGTTAAAAAGGAGAAAGTTCTTTTATTTATACTTGCATTAATATTTATTTTAGTGTTGCTTACTTACATTTAGTATAAATTTCATTAAATCTAAAATCTAAACTTTAAAAAGAAATAAAAATAAAAATTACTTTTAATTTGAAAATTTTAAAAACATTACTTTATATTATAAAAATCTTCCCTGTAGGATCGATAACCAGGACTCTACTAGAGCCCTGTATTACTTGATACGATACGTATACTTGCGTTTGAAATTGTGACATTTACAAATTATAAAAATCTAAATAGAAATTCATAAAATCTTTCATAAGTAAAATCACATCAAGTTTTCGGCGCCGCTTTCAGTGATTAAATCTTCTAGTAGTGGTATCAAAATCTTGCATTTGAAAGTATATATTAAACCCCGTTAGGCTGAGTCACGCATCAGGTTTTTGGCACCGTTACCGGGGAAGATAAGGAAAATAAGTAAGAAAGTTAAAAAGACATTTTTCAAATTAAATATAATTTATACACTTTTATTTCTTTTAAAATATAAAACATAAAAATATATAAAAATAAAAATACCAAAAAGATTTTAATTTTATGCGTAGTTCTAGATCGGAAGGATTATTACCTTTTGATTCTGAATTAGAAAGAACAGTTAAAAGAATTAAAAAAGGAAATCAAAGTAAACAAATTCAAAAATATTAGGAAATGGCTAACTAACATAACAATAATCAAAATCCAATAGAAATCAATGAACAAAATTTTTATAAACCATTAAGGGATTTTGCAACCCCTACAGTTGATGAACATCATATTAGTATTCAAATGCCAGCTGTAGATGCTAATTATTTTGAGCTTAAACCTTCAATTATTCAAATGGTTCAAAATAATCAATTTGGAGGAACACCTAATTAGGATCCAAATTTACACCTTGCTAGTTTCTTAGAACTTTGTCCTACCTTTAAATATAATATTTTTTTTGATGATGTTATTAGGCTTAGACCCTTTCCTTTTTCCTTAAAAGATAAAGCAAGGATGTGGCTTAATTCATTAGCAACTTATTCTATTAAAACTTGGGCAGATATGGCATAAAAATTCCTTGCTAAATATTTTCCTCCTTCTAAAACTGATAAATTAAGAAATGATATAACTTCATTTACACAATTTTATGGAGAAACAATTTATAAAGCATTGGAAAGATTTAAAGAACTATTAAGAAAATTTCCTCATCATGCTTTGCCAGATTGGTTAATTATTCATACATTTTATAATGGACTTATTGGATCACTTAGATCTATTATTGATGTTGTTGCTGGTGGTTCTTTAATAGCTAAGACGGTTGAAGAAGCTTATACTTTAATTGAAGAAATGACTAATAATAATTTTCAATGGCCTTCTGAAAGGGTTAATCCTAAAATAATGGCAAGTATTCAAGATAATGAAGCCTTTTCTATTTTAACTTCACAAGTGGTTGCAATATCTAAGAAATTAGGTAATTTTGTTATTAATATATCGCATGTAAGTAATGATAATTCTGCAAATACTGATGATTCTCAAACAATGGAAGCTTTGCGAGCTATTTCTAGTAAAACTAATAACCCTTATTCTAATTATTATAATCCTGGTTGGAAAAATCATCCTAATTTTAATTGGAATAATAGACATCAACAATGGAGTAATAATCAAGTTAATACAAATTGGAACAATCAAGGAAATTCAAACTTTAGACGACTTACCCTCCGGGTTTTAATAATCATCAGAAAAAGTTATCTACAAAAGAATTGATCTT
Organism: Papilionanthe hookeriana x Papilionanthe teres; assembly: GCA_022702705.1. Lineage (NCBI taxonomy): Eukaryota > Viridiplantae > Streptophyta > Magnoliopsida > Asparagales > Orchidaceae > Papilionanthe > Papilionanthe hookeriana x Papilionanthe teres. Next base: position 40,913,573 of record CM040429.1, on the reverse strand, counting down.
GCAACTAGGTAATCAGCTACAAGGTCAAAACAATGTTATTCGTAATATTGAGAATCAGATGGGTCAATTTGCTAATTTTATTAATTACAGACCTCAAGGAACACTACCTAGCAATGTCGAAATTAATCCTAAAGAAACTGGGAAAGAACACGAACAAGCAAAAGCTGTACAACTTAGAAGTGGAAAGGAATTAAAAGAGAAAATTCGGAATGAAATTGAAAAGAAGAGAGAGGTAGAAGAAATTGAAAAAACCTAAAGATACACTTTCTCCAAGTAAAGATCAGACTGTAATTCCTATTGAAGTGGAACTTGAAAGACCACCACCACCTTTTCCTCAAAGATTAAAATAGCAGAAGCTTGACTATCAATTTTCTATGTTCTTTGAGATTTTTAAGAAACTTACCATCAACATTCCATTAGCTGAAGAGTGGGAACAAATGGCAAGCTATGCAAAAGTTCTGAAGGATATTTTAAGCAAGAAAAGAAAATTTGAAGCTTATGAAACTGTTGCATTAAGTGAAGAATGTAGTGCAATAATTCAGAAGAAACTACCTCAGAAACTTAAAGATTCTGGAAGTTTCATTACACCATGTGCTATTGGAGACAAATATTGTGGAAAAGCCTTATGTGATTTAGGAGCAAGTATTAATCTCATGCCATTTTCAATCTTTCGAAGGATAGATTTAGGAGAGATTTCTCCCACCACTGTAACCCTTCAGTTAGCTGATTGATCTATCACTTATCCTAAAGGAGTTATAGAGGATTTTCTTGTTAAGGTGGATAAATTTATCTTTCCTATGGATTTCATTGTACTGGATATGGAAGAAGATAAAGAAATACCTATTATTTTATGAAGACCTTTTCTAACTACCGGACGTGCTATGATTAACGTGTAAAAATGAGAATTAACGATGAGAGTTAATGATCAAGAGATAACATTTAATGTTTTGAAATCAATGAGGTATCCTGATAAACGAAAATGATATCGAATGGATATTTTTTATTATATAATTGAAAAACTTTATGAAGAAAAATGTAAGGTCATTTCTGAAGATAAAAATGATGGATATGTGTTATATAATGAGTCATTAACTGAAGAAATTGAAAAAGTAAATGAAGAAAAATTATATGAAGAAACTCATTATATTCATGAAAACTAGGAAATTTTAGACACAACTAAAAATGATTTACTTTTACCCTCAATTGAAAAAGACCCTGAACTGGAATTAAAAATGTTACCTGCACATTTAAAGTATGCATTTCTTGGAAATTCATTAACTTTACATGTAATTATATCTTTGGAATTAAGTAAAGATCAAGAAGAAAAATTAATAGGAGTTCTGAAGAATTATAAGAAAGCTTTTGGTTGGACTATTGCAGATATAAAAGGGATAAGCCCTTCAATCTGTATGCATAGGATTTTAATGGAAGAAAATTGTAAACCCACTATTGAACCTCAAAGAAGATTGAACCCAATTATAAAAGAGGTTTTAAAGAAAGAGATTTTGAAATGGTTAGATGCTGGAATTATTTAACTATTTCGGATAGCCAATGGGTGAGTCATATTCATTGTGTTCCGAAGAAAGGAGGTGTAACTATCATTATTAATGAAAAAAATGAATTAATTCCTACAAGACAAGTTACTGGATGGCGAATTTGCATTGATTATCGAAAATTAAACAACGCCACTAGAAAGAATCATTTTCCTTTACCTTTCTTGGACCAGATGTTGGATAAACTAGCTGGACACTCATATTTCTGTTTTTTGGATGGATATGCTGGTTATCATCAATTACCTATTGCTCCTGAGAATCAAGAGAAAACAACATTTACAAGTCCTTATGGAACATTTGCCTTTAGAACAATGTCTTTCGGTTTATGCAATGCACCTGCAACTTTTCAAAGATGTATGATATCAATATTCTATTATTTAATTGATAAAGGAATTGAAGTATTTATGGACAATTTTTTCAGTATTTGAAACTTCTTTTGAATCTTGCTTGGAAAATATAACGAAAGTTTTTAAGAGATGTGAAGAAACAAATTTGGTTCTACACTGGGAAAAATGTCAATTTATGGTCACAGAAGGAATTGTACTTGGACATAAAATTTCACAAAGTATGGATGGAAGTTGATCAGGAAAAAGTGAAAATTATTGTTGAACTTCAACCACCTACTACTGTTACTGATGTGAGAAGTTTTCTGGGTCATGCTAGATTTTATAAGAGATATATACAGGATTTTTCTAAAATTGCTAAACCTCTTTGCCATTTATTGGAAAAAGAAGCTAAATTTGAAATCAAAGAAGATTGTCTGAATGCGTTTAATATTTTAAAAGAAAAATTAATCACTGCACATGTTATTGTTGCACCTGATTGGAGTAAACCTTTTGAATTAATGTGTGATGCAAGTGATTATGCAATTGGAGCTGTATTGGGACAAAAATATGAGAAAATTTTCAAAGTTTTATACTATGCTAGCAAAACTCGTAATGAAACTCAAATGAATTACACTACTACTGAAAAAGAGCTTTTAGCAATGGTATATGCTTTTGATAAATTTAGACCATATCTTCTTAGAACGAAATGTATCGTACAAACTGATCATTCTGCTATTAAGTATTTAATGTCTAAAAAGGATTGTAAACTTAGATTGATCAGATGGGTTTTACTTTTACAAGAATTTGATTTTGAGATTGTGAACAGAAAAGGAACTAACAACCAAATTGCTGATCATTTATCGAGAATCAAAAATAATAGTGAGAAAATTTATGAAGAAAATATAAATGAGAAATTCCCTGATGAGCAATTATATGTCATTCAAGGATTACAAATGCCTTGGTATGCAGATATAGTTAACTATTTGGTTAGCAATATTTTATCATATGGATTAAATAACAAATATATTAAGAAATTCAAGAATGATTGTAAATCATATATTTGGGAAGATCCTCATTTATTTAAAATAGGATGAGATTTTGTGATTCGAAGATGTGTACCTTATGAATAAACTTTTGCAATTATTCAAAAATGTCACGATTTTGAATTTGGAGGACACTTTGGAGTGGATAAAACTGCATTTAAAATTTTAAATTCTAGATTTTATGGGCCTAATTTATTCAAAGACGTTGGACATTAGTTAAAAATTTGTGATCGATGTCAAAGAATGGGGAATATATCCAGAAAAGATGAAATGCCTTTAAACTTTATATTAGAAATTGAAATTTTTGATGTATGGGGTTTAGAATTTATGGGACCTTTCGTACCATCATCTGGAAATATTTATATTTTATTAGCAGTTGATTATATTTCAAAGTGGATTGAAGCTGTAGCTTTACCTAACTGTGATTCTAAAAGTGTTTCGAAATTTTTAAAGAAGATGATTTTTACAAGATTTGGAATGCCTAGGGTAATTATCACAGATGGGGGAAGTCATTTCAGAAATATAAGAATTCAATCATTACTGGAAAAATTAGGAATTAAACATAGAATTGCAACTGCTTATCACCCTCAAACAAGTGGAATGACTGAAGTATCAAACAGAGAAATTAAAAGAATATTAGAGAAGATTGTTAATCCTAAAAGAACTGACTGAGTTGATAGACTTGATTCTGCATTATGGGCTTATAGAATAGCTTGTAAGACACCTATCGGAATGTCACCTTATCGGTTAGTTTATGGTAAATAATGTCACTTACCTGTTGAACTGGAACATAAACCTTACTAGGAGATAAAGGAGTTCAATTATGATTTGAATGCTGCAGGAGAGAAACGATTATTACAACTGAATGAAATGGAAGAGATATGAAATGAGTCATATGAGAATGCAAAGATTTATAAGGAAAGAATGAAGAAATTGTATGACAAAAAGATTTCAAGGAAAATATTTGAGCCTGGACAAGAAGTGTTATTATTTAATGCACGTTTAAAACTTTTTCCTGGAAAATTACGATTTAAATGGATGGGACCATTTATAATTGAGAAAGTGTATCCTTATGGAGATGTGGATATTAAAGATCCCAAAACTGGAAAAGTATTTAAAGTTAACGAATTAAGACTGAAGCCTTATATGTGAGTAAATTACAAAGAGGCTTACGAACTGAGTCCACCCAATTAATTTAATTAATTAGGTCAGGCTGACGACGTTAAACCAAGCGCTTTGTGGGAGGCAGCCCATTTATTATCAGTGTAATTGTTTGTGAATTGAGTTTATCTTAATCGTGTTTGTATGTGGATCACGCCTTTTTATTAGACTTATTTTTTTTAAGACTGAAACTTTGTAAATTTGACGACAGGTGAATCGGAGTCGATCCAGGTTCCGGCGCCTAGGCGCCAAAAGTTGGCGCCTAAGCGCCAGAATAATGTGCATGTATCGATGATCTGACGCCTAGGTGCCAGATTCCGGCGCCTAAGCGCCACGGTTACAGGTCGTGTGAAAATTGAAATTCTTCAATTTTTCACACGAAATCTCCCTATATATTGACCTATCTTCGTCCCCAATCACATAAAACCTTAATTTCGACCAGAGCAATCTATTTTAGAGGAGTTAAGAAGAGTTTGGAATCAATGGATAGAGGAAATCATGGAAATGAGGAAATCATGGAAATGAGGTAAGAGACAAATCTCCCAAAGATCCTTAACCTTATTTTAATGGTTTTATTGTTGTTAATATGGAGAGATTGTTTAGTTATTTGGAAAAGATTGAAGTGGAACTTGAAAGCATTGGGAACCGTTTGCATGAAATGTATCATCAAATTGAACACATGGAATGGCAAACGAAACTTTAATTTGATCATATGGCAGCCTATCAAGACGCTCAAGTAACAATGTACGCGAAGAACAAGTGGATCGACGAAAAGACGACTTTGGAATTTCTAAGGGCGTTGGTTTTCTATCTTAGCGTTCCTAGCGAACTTCATTGCGAAAGAGATGGAAATTGAAGATCGGTGGTGAATAGATCTCTTATGTGTTCTAGGTGTTATTGAGTCAAGTTCTAGTGTGTCGATTATCTAATTTATGTGTTTGCTTATTGTTCAATGTGTGTTGTTGGATTTGGAATTTATTTTGAATTTATGTTGTTTATGTTGTTTATAGAATGATGAACCTTGTTATAGTCTTGTTATGGAATTCATTGAGCTTGGAATGAAAATTATGAATTTGAATTGAAGAGTTTAGTTAAATTTCATGTTTGAAATGTGGATCTTAGTTATCATTTTAAATTTATTGTGGAAATATTTGGAGGATATAAATTGGATTAATACTCTTATAAGAGTAATTAGAAATCAAATTTAACAAGTTTTTATGGAAAATTTAAATTTAAATCGAATTTTTGGAAAGGCGAGTCTGGCGCCTAGGCGCCGAAATTCGGCCCCTAGGCGCCGGTTCAACCTGAACTCGAAACTTCATCTTCTTAAACACCCCTACACCATTTTAGACGCCTAAGCTTCCCCTTTCCTCTGGTTTTCGCGAAAAGAGATCCTTAAGATCCCATTTTTTAGCTTGAAATCTCTCGATTTCTTCATCTTAAGGTTAGATCTACATTCTAAACCAATTATTTTTTATTTTCACCATGGATTTTGCTCACATTAAAGAAAACCAAACTTTTGAGGAAAAATTTGATTTTTAGAGTTAAATCCATGAATTTTTAAGATCTTTCAAGTTTGAAAAGCTTAAATTAGTATATTTTCTTTGATCCTATGAATTTATTTTGCGTTTTTATTTCACGTTTAGATGGAACCCAAATCTAAGTGAGGAAAGGAACGAGAAAATTTTGATCGTAGCAAGTGCTGCACATTTCCGGTACATTGATTTTGCTACGACTCGGAAGTTTATCTCAGAACGAAGTTTTTACATTCCAGGAGGAAGAATTGAGGAAACGATCATTGCACTCAACTGGCAACGATTCTACTATTTTATTGTTGTTGCTGTTATCCCTGTGGTTAGGGCGTTTTATGCTAATTTTGTGGATGCTGAAGAGTACGAGATTTTCGTTAGAGGAATTGGAGTAAGATTCACTCCCGAGCGTATCAACTTTTTCTACGGCCTGCCGCCGAACATCGAGTGTTATTACTTCGGATTATCTCCATCTGAGGGAGATTTAGATATGATTATTGCTTACCAAACTGATGGTACTGGAGCTTGGAAGATCTGGAATGAAAAACGGGTAAATTTTTCATCTTCTAAGCTTAATGGTGTTTCAAAGGCATGGCACTACTTTATTTATGCTCGTATCCTTCCATCCAACCATTTGAGCGAGGTTACCAAGGATAGAGCTATCCTCAACTACTGCATAAAAGAGAAGAAGTCGATTGATGTAGGAAGTATCATTTTTGATTCTGTAGAGGCCACCACTCGTTCTAGCACTTCTGTTAGACTTAGATTTCCATCTTTGATATATTCTCTATGTGAAAGTGCTAGAGTAGTTGCTGAGCTTTCTGAGGAAAAACTCAAGTCTACAAAGCCCATAGGAAGAGAAAGCGTCACTATCTATGATCAACTTCGAGGTAAGAGTTCTTTTGCACCTTCTAGTTCATTACCTGCTTCTGGTAGAGCTTCTATTTCTAGACCTTCTACTTCTACTGCTGAGCCACCATCCAGTTTCTAGGAGTCCATGCATGATCAGTTGTTGGAGCAGCAGAATGAGTTATTTCTAACTCATTGTAGAGTAGATATGATCGATAAGAAGATCGATCATCTCTTTAAGTATACTGACACGCCTAAAATATATAAGTTTTTTCCAATATCATTTTACTCATTTTTGATGATATTACACTTTAAAAGAAGGTATTTTGTATGTTTTTTGGTTTTAGATACAAGAAATGGTGATTGGAGCAAAAGGAAGCAAAAAACGGTGCAATTTGAAGCAAAAACGAGCAAGAAATGAAATTCTGCTATGACACCTTTCGATAAGTCTTTTGATGCTTAATCACTTTTACACATCTTGCATATTTTTAAATGAGATTACACTTTAAAGAAAGGTTGTTTTTATGTTTATTTTGTATGGCTATCTGTTACAAATGCAACGCAACTAAAACGGGGCGAATCGGAGCTAAAACGGAGCGAAACGGAGCAAAACAATGAAGCTGCGCAGAGCCTGCTCGCCGACGGTAGCTACGTTCTTGCCAACGGCAAGATTTTCTAGAAAACACTAAAAAGTGCCCGAAAAGCTTGCTGACAGCGAGCTCGAACCCGTCGACGGTGCCCGGAAGGTTCTTGACCTACTTTTAGCGATTTTGGGCCTAAATTCGACGTATTTTGACGTTTTTTCGAGGGGGGGCTTATGGAAACTCTTCAAACTTCATCCCTACACTTTAAAATGGCGAATTTATGTTAGAAATGAGTAGAGAAATAGAGGAGAAAAGTGGAGAAAACTTGGAGAATGTTTAGGGATTTTAGAATAGGAGTAGAAATGTAGATTTCTACCCTTTTGGAGAGATTGGAGAGGAGATTTTAAGAGAATTTGTAAGGGATTTTGCTAGCATTGCATGGATCGAAGGGAGACTTTGTTGGAGAGATCTTCGTTCTTCTTTCAAAGGGAAAAAGCTAAGTATTGTTCTTCATTATCTTATGATTTTGTAAACACTTGCGTAGTGGATTTGCTTTTGTTAAATGAAGTTTCCTTTGTGTTTTCTTCGTGCTTTGTGACGTATCTCTCTTACTTATTCTTCTTCTTTGGAAATAGCGGCATGAGAAGATTATTTCAATATTTTCCTTTTACCTTTCTTTTGTAATGAGTAGAATCATGTTTACGATTTTGTGATGCATGGTAGAAGTAAATTTAATTATAAATGTGATATTTTTTACTTGCACTTAATTTACATTGCAATAAGGGCCCATTGTAGTGTTAAAATTCGTTGTAATTGCGTTAAGTTCCGAAATGGCATATGTAATTCTTAACAAAGACAAACCACATTCAAATTCCATGGATGGTGAAGTTCATGGGGATTGAATGCAAATAAATAGGGAAATAATATTAATCTGGCGTACAATTGGAGATTTTAGAGTGACAGGCTAAAATCCTTAATTTGGTCCTATTGTTTGGGTGCTGAAGTGTAGATGTTAGCCCTCAGGTGAGGGGAACGTGGGAGCTCCAAAGTGGCAGCCGATATCCTCCCAGCCTAGCCGCAGATTCAGTAACCAAGCATGGGATTAGTCAATGTTCTTATGCCTGGACTAAATGGTAAAAAATATGATTGCTCCTATTTGACACATATAATATTTAATGCATCTCATTCCTATACATTATCTATTTCATTACATAAAAATAGTATTTTTTAATATCTCAAAATTCTCCAAACCAACTCATCCAAAAAGGGTTATCTTTAGAATTATTATTTGCACTTAGTTAGAGTTACTATTACATTTAACACTTGCATTTAGGAGTAGTTGCTAAATAAAACACAAATTTAATCAATTTCTAACCTAAGGAGTAATTGTAGTAGACTAGAATTTGGCTAAAGACCTTTTACTTCACTTTCTCGTGGGATCGATACTGGGGTTTTTAAAAAAAACTCTATATTACTTGAAGCGATACGTATACTTGCGTAGTACCCATAGTGTGTAAAATATTTTCTAATTTTTATATCATTTAAGATTTTTCACACTAGCCGCTATTTATAAATCGAGTCAAGTTTTTTGCCATTATTTGGAAGTTAATTTACTGTGTAATTACGGGTCGGGTCAAGTTTTTGGCGTCGTTGTCGGGGATGCTTCGGTAAGAACTTTAAGAGAATTTTAATTGAAGTAATTAATCTTAGACTTAGAAAACTGTAGTATCATAAAAACTATTTCTGTGTGCAAAGTGTTTTTATATGAAAAAGTTTTGTGAAAAAAAATCAAAAAATTGTTTATATGAAAAATAAGGTGTTCGTGAAAATGTTTTGTTGTGTTGAATATATTTCATTTATTATTTATTTAATTTTTAATGTATTGTTTTTTATGTTGTGTATGTGAAATAAAGGATCTGCAGAACTTTTACCTTATGATCCCGAGTTTAAAAAAATAAAAAAATAATAAAAATACAGAAAGGACTCAAAAAACTAGAAATGGAAAAGGAAAACTTTCAAGATAATAATTTGGAAAATCATCATAAATCATTGAGGGATTACATAAATCCTACGACATATGAAATTCACTCTAGTATACAAAACCCTATCGTAGAATACTACTATGAAGTTAATCAACTGTAGGGTTAGCATAATCACTTAACGGTTTGTAAATATTTTGTTCATTAATTTCAATTAGATTTTGTAAATTGTTATGTAAATTAGCCATCTCTTGGATTTTTTGAGTTTGTTTTCCCTTTTTAATTCTTTTAACAGTTCTTTCTAATTCAGAATCTAAAGGTAATAATCCTTCAGATCCGGCACTACGCATAAAAAGTAAATTAGCAAGAAATAAAATCTCCACTTATTAGTAAATATATTTTTTTAATTTATTATATATATATTTTATTATTATTATTATTATTTTGGTATTTTATATTTTTGACAATAAAAAAAATTGAATAAAATAAAATAAGAACATTTAAAATCTAAAAACTTTCCTCCACTTCTCCCCAGCAATGGCGCCAAAAACTTGACCCGCGCTAAATATATGCGTACTAAAAATTCAATCCTCGGCAACGGTGCCAAAAACTTGACCCGCAATCTGCTGATGATAAATATAATAATTAATGCTTTCAAATATATGTAATAGATAATAATAGCGGCTAGTGTATATAAATATAATTTTATCAAAAATATTTTACACACTAGGGGTACTACGCAAGAATACATATCGTATCAAGTAATATAGTGCTTTGAAACAAAGACCCCAGTATCGATCCCACGAGGAGTGAGTTATGGATTATTAAATATTTTAATTTTATTTTTAAGTATTTCTTTTATAGTTATAAATTTGATTATTTTAATTTACTAGATGCAATAATAAAGCAGTAATGAAATGATTGATGTAAATAGCAATAAGAAAACAACTTTCTTCCTTTCAATTAATCTAAGATTTTATAAGATAATTATAATATTCGTGGAGAATATAAATTTATGGTATTGTGTCAAATAGAAGCATTCATATTCTTTACCCTTTGATCCAGGTGCAAAGAAAATTGGCTAGCCTATCGATCAAGTCCGGATGTATTGATAGTAGAATGGGTTAATCTAGGCTCACACTACTAGATGTCCAAGGGTGGCTATGGTCGGCCCTACTAGTGACCCTTTCTTTCTCTATAAACCAAATCACAAGAATTTAGTCTGTCACTCTAAAAACTTATCAATTCTTCGCCCATTATATAATATCTTCCTATTTATTTGCACTTCACCTTGAATAACCCGCACGAGGCCTTCGACTACAAAAGGATTGATGTGATATCTACTAGTTAAGAATTCATCTCCTTCTAGGTATCAAAACTCTTCAACAGATTTTAACAATTTAAATGGCTAATTTAAATAGTAAATTAAGATCCAGTATTAATATCATCACAATGTTTTAAAATATAAATAGTTTTTAATTCTCTAACAAATTTTATATTATCTTATTTATCTTTTCATAATTTAAAAGAGAAAGTAAACTAACTACTCAGAACACATTGAATTTAAACAATAAAACATAATAATGAAACTTTGAATAAAATTACATATACTTATCTCAAGTGTTTCTCCTACTGAACCTCTGAATTCTTCTAACTCCAAAGCAAATAAACTTCAAAAGCACCAACTCTTTAAACTCTCAATACAAACTCTAAATAAAATAACTAACTAATTTATGAATGGTAGTAAAATGTGACCCTAAAGTATCTCTCTAATTCTCTCTCTAGATGGGGCTCTAGATTGGGGGTGATTTTTTCGAAAGGAGTACCCTCCTATTTATAGGCTTCAAGGGTTGCCTCAAGGCACCTCATCAAAATGTGTCTACATTCAATGAATCTTCTAGAATGTGTGTCTGGCACCTAGGCGCCGGAATCTGACGCCTAGGCGCCGGACTCTGCGTCCAGTTCTTCGCACCTCTTCACTTTGGATCACACCTCTTCACGATTAAAACCATTTCCAAGCGTCCAAATACATTGTATCACATGTCCTAGAAACCAGGAACAATTGTCAGTCTTCTAGAAGGTCTAATAACCGCTAACACTGTCCAAAAGTCATCAAAAATCTTGACAGATCTCGTATCGACCTCGCGCTTAGGCGCCAGATTCTGGATCCATTTTTGCTCCTTTTTGCATTTTGACAATTTTGCATTTTGGCTCCATTTTTTCTCCTTTTTTTCTCCTTTTTCACTTTTTTTCCTTCTTGAACATTTTTCCATCACCTATATCCAAAAACACAAAAATACCTTTCATTAAAGCGTAATATCTTTAAAAATTTGATAAAAATCAAGGCCTAAAAATGAGTATTTTTTTCATGGATCAAAATCCCCCAAACTTAAACGTTACTTGTCCTCAAGTAACCCTTTTACTATATAAAATGTATAACATTTGGAATGAAAGATAAATGTTTAAGACTCCTTGTAATTTTTGATCTTATAAAGGCTTTAGTAAATCATTAACCAAATTTCACTAACTAAGTTTAATTTTAAGAATTTAAAGAATATTCAACAACCAAATCATAAGACTTCAAAAATTTTTCATTCATTTCGAAAGTAATAGAAGTTTATTATAGTAAGATCACATAGATTATTTACAAGAAAAAGATTTTCATGAAAAGTCTTTCCTAAATAAAGATTCATGCATCAAAATTAAGTAAAGTATGTAACTAATTTTCTTCATGTAAGATAATTCAAGTAAAGCCAAATTTTGATTAGGCATATCCTCAAGCTTCTCCTCTTTCTTTTTTTTTCACAGTGAGGATTACTGTATCTGGATAGCCTGTTAATGATTTTGAACTTCACTATCCTTAACTTAAATTTTCAAACTTTTACATTTTCACTTAATTATTATAACATGAATAGAATTTCAAAAAGACTTCCAATCTTTTCTTTTTCAAGTTATAATTTTTTATTTCTTAATACTTCTAAAATTCAATTATTTCTATTATGAATAGAAAAATTTCTTAATCTTATTCTTCTTAAAGTTAAATAATTCTATTCTTAAAATCAATCAAAGTTATTAAAATTTTGGTTAAGTCCAATAAATTATTTATAATTTCAAAAATTTAAGTGATCTTAAATAGATTCTTCATTCCTTATGTTATGTTAAGTTTTTTTTAGAAAATATTAGTTTATTAAGGACAAATAAAATTTAAATTTGCATGTATTTTCCCTTCCCCCAAACTTAAGTTTTGGTATATCATAAAAAAATAAAGTATGAGAGAAAGAAAAGTATAATTTAAAAAGGAATTTTATAAGCATGTAAAAAAAAGTCTAGAAATAAATATAATTTACTTCTACACATGCTTTTTATGAGTATTACAGAAATAATGAAGCATATAAAAGTAAGCAGACTCAATTTTTTTTTTAAAAAAAAAAATTTATATAGCAGTAGTTTAATTAAATAACTATATTACTAACAAAAATATAATAACATTACTAACTATTCTAAAATACTAAGCAATAGGCTGAAACAAAAATAAACACAAATTCATTCAAATTTCAGTTTGCAACTAAAAATCTAAAACAGTCTCAACATCAAACAATTCTTACAAAGTCTCATAAAAAAATCTAAACTAGCAAGCAGCAAACAACAATCAGTACTAGCAAACAAAAACTAAACTAACAACAGACTTAGCACATCTCAGAGGTAAATCAGACTACTAATCACCGTCCGTAGCCTCGTCATCGTCATCACCAAAAGAAAACTCCACATCCTTAGGATCAACATATGGTGAAAATCTAGGAAAGGTGGGAAGCCGAATATCATGCTCACCCTTCAAGAATCTAACTAAAGACTGCGAATACTCGGCATCATACTCACTCTTCCTCCGGGTGTAATCGGATAGGGGATCAATTTTCTTATCCATAGTATCAACTCGCGAGTGAGTTAGAAATAACTCATTCTGCTGCTCCAGAAATTGATCATGCATCGATTCCCAAAAACTAGACGGTGGCTCAGCAGTAAAAGTAGAGGTCTATAAGTGGAAGCTCTACCTGGAGTAGGTGCAGAAGTAGAAGGGGCTGTAGATCTCTTCCCATGAAGACGATCATAGATACTAACACTCTCCTGCCCAATTGGCTTGGTAGACTTCAGCTTCTCCTCAGAAATATCAGTAGTGACTCCATTGTTCACACATAAAGATTAAATCAAAGATGGGAATCTTAGTCCTACAGAAGTACTGGATCTAGCAGTAGACTCCACATAATCATAAATAATACTGCCGACATCAATCAGCTTCCTCTCCTAAATGCAGTAGTTTAAGATAGCTCGATCTCTAGTCACTTCGCTCAGGTGGTTGGAAGGTATAAGTCTTGCAGAAATAAAGTAATGCCATGCCTTTGAAATATCATTTAACTTAGAAGATTTGAAATTGAACCGTTTATCATTCCGGATCTTCCAAGCTCCAGTGTCGTCAGTCAAATAAGCAATAATCATCTCAAGATCTCCCTCAGATGGAGATAAACCAGAATAGTAACACTCGATGGTAGGTGGCAGTCCATAAAAAACATTGATCCTTTCCGGAGTAAATCCTACTCCAACACCACTGACGAAGACTTCGTAGTCTTCCGCATCCAAAAAGTTAGAATAAAATTCACGCACGACTGGAATAACATTAACAGCAGTGAAAAAACAGAATTGTTGCCAGTTGTGCACAATGATCGTGTTCTCGATCATTTCACTGGGATTGTAAAAGCTTCGCTCTTAGATAAATTTTCTAGACGTCACAAATTTGTGATATAGAAAATGCGCTGCCGCGGTCGTGAACTTGCTACTATCAAAATTTTCTCGTGCATTTCCTCGCTTAGATTTCGGTGCCATCTAAACGTGAAAGAAAACAAAAATAAATTAAGGAATCAAAGATTTAAACTCTTTTTAAGCTTAAGAAACTTAAAATGAGTTTAAAAATTCAAGGAGAAACATTAAAAATCAAAAATTTTCTCAAACTTTTAGTTTTTAGCCAAAATAGGAAAAACTATGGTGAAAATCTAAAATAAATGGATTAGAGTGTATACCTGACCTTGAGATGAATAAATCAAGTGATTTCGGGCTCAAAATCTTGATGTTTTGACCTCAAAATGGATTTAGAAGGTGGGTTTTTGTGAAAAAGAGGAAGGGGATGAAACTTAAGCGTCAAAAATGGCTAATGGGGGTTTAAATGGTGATTTTCGGGTAAGCAGGCCGAACCGGTGCCTAGGCGCCGAATTCTGGCGCCTAGGCACCAGTCTCGCTTTTCCAAAAAAATCACTTTAAAAATTTTATTTTTCACCAAAATTCATAAATTAAACTTCTAATTACTCATATAAGAGTATTGCTTCAGTTTCCATCTTCCAAAATATTTTCCAAAAATTTTTAAAAAATTAAAAATTAAATCCACCAATTAAACACAAGTTTAAATCAAACTCTTCCAATTCCATTCATCATTTTCAATTTTGGGCTCAATACAATTCAGATAAGTATCATAACATGATTCAAGTTCTAATAACAATCAAACAACACAAATTTGAAAGCAAATACAACACACATTGAACATGAAAGCAAACACACAAACAAACACAATTGATTCACTAAATCGATACAACGACACACTAGATAAATCACAATCTCACTACATCACTATCTAATTCCCATTATCTTCGCAAGGAAAACTATTCAGCCCACTTGGAAAGAATGCTAACGCCCTCGGAAAATCCGTAGTCATTTTCTCGTCGATCCAATTGTTCTTCGCATACATCTCCACTTGAGCATCTTGATAAGCCGCTAGATGATCAAATTGAAGTTTTGCCTGCCATTCTAGATGTTCAATTTGATGAAACATCTCATGAAGGCGATCTCCAATGCTTTTAAATTCTGCTTCAAACTTATCTAGACGACTAGAAATTTTCTCCAAACTTACAGCGATGAAACCATTGAAGTAGGGTTGAGGATCCAATGAGACCTTGTCTCTAGCCTCTTCTCCAAGATTTTTCCTCTCTATTTCTTCAAAAATTCTCTCTAATCTCTCAAGAATGGAGTGTATGGGTCGAAATAATGATTGCATAGGGATTGGGGACGAAGATAGGGTAATTTATAAGAGAAAATCGTGTGAAAAACTAAAGATTTTTGGTTTTGACACGATCCAGTAACTGTGGTGCTTAGGCATCAAATCTGGTGCCTAGGTGCCGGACCCATCAACACATAGTTTACTCTGGTGCCTAGGCGCCAAATCTGGTGCCTAGGCGCCAAATCTGGTGCCTAGGCGCCAAATCTGGTGCCTAGGCACCAGAACCATGTTCGACTCCGTTTCGCCTAACGTCAAATTTCAAAGTTTCGTTCTCCAAAATAGGTAATTTAGAATGGTAAGATCAATATAGACTCAGTAACACAAATTATAAGTAATCATAATGAAGGTTAACTTGATCTCCTTTTTACTCATATATGAAATAGAATGATTCAATGTCTAAGCTTTATATATTTTGAGATAATTTTCAGCTTAAGCCAATAAAGACTTGTTAGCATCAAATTTTCTAAATTAATATAAAATTAAACAGGACCGAGGCATAACCTTACGTTAAAAATGTAAAAACACACAAAACAACGAATAACTATGGGTTGCCTCCCACAAAGCGCTTGGTTTAACGTCGTCAGCCTGACCTAATTAAGTTTTTAATCAAGTAGACTCAACTCAGAAGCCCCTTTATAAATCTTTTTAATATCTCCTAAATAAGGCTTTAGTCTTAATCCATTAACTTTAAAAATTTTTCCCGTTTTGGGATCTTTAATATCCACAGCTCCATAATGGCATACTTTTTCAATTATATACGGTCCTATCCATTTTGATCTTAATTTTCCAGGAAAAGTCTTAAACAAGTATTAAACAATAATACTTCTTATTCAGGCTCAAATATTTTTCCTGAAATATTTTTATCATGTAATATTTTCATTTTCTCTTTATAAATCCTTGCATTTTCATATGATTCATTTCTTATTTCATCCATCTCATTTAATTGCAATAATCATTTTTCTCCTGTAGTACTCAAATCAAAATTAAACTCGTTTATCGCCCAATAAGCTTTATATTCAAGTTCGACAGGTAAGTGACAATGTTTATCATAAACTAACAGGTAAGGTGACATTCTGATTGGTGTCTTATAAGCTGTTCTATAAGCCAATAATGCAGAATTAAGTCTATCAATCCAATCAGTTCTTTTAGGATTAACAGTTTTCTCTAAAATTATTTTATTTTCTCTGTTTGATACTTCAGCCATTCCACTTGTTTGTGGGTGATATGCAGTTGCAATTCTGTGTTGGATTCCAAAATTTTCCCATACTGATTGAATTCTTATATTTCTAAAATGACTTTCACCATCTGTGATAATTACCTTAGGCATTCCAAATCTTGAAAAAATCATCTTCATTAAAATTTTGAAACACTTTTGGAATCACAGCTAGGTAAAGCTACAGCTTCAATCCACTTTGAAACGTAATCAACCGCTAATAAAATAAAAATTTTTCCAGATGATGGTACAAATGGTCTGATAAAGTCTAAACACCATATATCGAAAATTTCAACTTCCAATATATAGTTTAAAGGCATTTCATCTTTCTTGGATATATTTCCCATCCTTTGACATCGATCACATGTTTTCACATAATGTCTCACATCTTTAAATAAGGTAGGCCAATAAAATCCTGAATTTAAAATTTTAAATGCAGTTTTATCTACTCTAAAGTGTCCTCCAAATTCGAAATCATGACATTTTTGAATTATAACATGAGTTTCTTCATAAGGTACGCATCTTCAAATTACAGAATCTCTTCCTAATTTAAATAAATGAGGATCTTCCCAAATATAAGATTTAGCATCATTTTTAAATTTCTTAATAAATTTGTTATCCAATCCATAAGGTAAAATATTGCTAACTAAATAGTTAACTATATATGCATACCAAGGTATTTGGCATCCTTGAATAACATACAAATGTTCATAAGGAAATTTCTCATTTATATTTTTTTCAGTAATAACATCATTCTTAATTCTAGGTAAATGATCAGCAATTAGGTTGTCTGTTCATTTTCTATCCACTATTTGAAAATCAAATTCTTGTAGAAGTAAAACACATCTTATCAGTCTAGGTTTCGCATCTTTTTTCAACATTAAATATTTAATAGCGGAATGATCAGTATGAACTATGTATTTGGTACCAAGAAGATAAGGTCTAAATTTATCAAAGGCATATACTATAGCTAAAAGCTCATTCTCAGTAGTAGTGTAATTTCTTTGAGTTTCAGTAAGAGTTTTACAAGCATAGTATATAACTTTGAAAATTTTCTCATATTTTTGTCCCAATACAGCTCCAATTGCAAAATCAATTGCATCGCACATTAATTCAAAAGGTTTATTCCAATTAGGTGTAATAATTATAGGTGCAGTTATTAATTTTTCTTTTAAAATATTGAAAGCATTAACACAGTCTTCATTAAATTCAAATTTAGCTTCTTTTTCCAATAAATAACAAAGAGGTTTAGCAATTTTAGAAAAATCCTTTATATATCTTCTATAAAATCCAACATGACCCAGAAAACTTCTCACATCAGTAACAGTAGTAGGGGGTTGCAGTTCAGTAATAATTTTCACGTTTGCTTGATTAACTTCCATCCCTTTTTGTAAAGCTTTATGACCAAGTACAATACCTTATGTGACCATAAATTAACATTTTTTCCCAATTAAGAACTAAATTTGTTTCTTCACATATTTTCATAACTTTGGAAATATTTTCCAAACAAGTTTCAAAAGAAGTTCCAAAAACAGAAAAATTGTTCATGAATAATTCAATTCATTTGTCAATCAAATCATAAAATTTTGACATCATACATCTTTGAAAAGTTGCATGTGCATTACATAAACCAAAAGGCATTCTTCTAAAGGCAAATGTTAAGTAATTGATGATAACCAGAATATCCATCCAAAAAACTGAAATATGAGTGTCCAGCTAATTTGTCAAGCATTTGATCCAAGAAAGGTAAAGGAAAATGATATTTTCTAGTGGAGTCATTTAACTTCCGATAATTAATGCAAATTCGCCATCCAGTAACTTGTCGTGTAGGAATTAGTTCATTTTTATCATTGACAGTGACAGTTACTCCTCATTTCTTCGTAACACAATGAATAGGACTTACCCATTGGCTATCCGAAATAGGATAAATAATTCTAGCATCTAACCATTTTAAAATTTCTTTTTTAACAACCTCTTTCATGATAAGATTTAATCTTCTTTGCGGTTCAATAGTAGTTTTAAAATTTTCTTCCATTAAAATTCTATGCATACAAATGGAAGGGCTTATTCCTCTTATATCAGCAATAGTCCAACCAAAAGCTTTCTTATAATTCTTTAACACTCCTATTAATTTTCTTTCTTGATCTAAACTTAGCTCAGAAGAAATAACAACAGGTAAAGTTAATGAATTTCCAAGAAATGCATACTTTAAATGTGAAGGTAACATTTTTAATTCCAGTTCAGGGCCTTTTTTAATTGAGGGTAAAAGTATATCATTTTGAGTTATGTCTAATGTTTCCCAGTTATCTTTAATATAATGAGTTTCTTTAAATAATTCTTCTTCTTTTAGTTCTTCATTTTCATCCGTTAAAAATTCAATTCTTCTTCAAGAATGATTTTACATTTTTCTCGATAGTGTTTTTCAATTATAAAATCAAAAATATCCATTCGATAGCATTTTTCTTTGTCAGGGTACTTCATCGATTTAAGAACATTGAATTTAATCTCTTGATCATTAACTCTCATAGTTAATTCTCCTTTTTGCACGTCAATCATAGCTCTTCCGGTAGCTAGAAAAGGTCTCCCTAAAATAATTGGTATTTCTTTATCTTCTTCCATATCAAGTACAATGAAATCCACAGGGAAGATAAATTTATCTACTTTAACAAGTAAATCCTCTATAACTCCTTTAGGGGAAGTGATAGATCTATCAGCTAACTGAAGGGTTACAGTGGTGGGAGTAATCTCTCCTAAATTCAACCTTCGATAAATAGAAAATGGCATGAGATTAATACTTGCTCCTAAATCACATAAAGCTTTTCCACAAAATTTTTCTCCAATAGCACAAGGTATAGTAAAACTTCATGGATCTTTAAGTTTCTGAGGTAATTTCTTTTGAATTATTGCACTACATTCTTCACTTAATGCAATAGTTTCAAAGGCTTCAAATTTTCGTTTCTTACTTAATATATCCTTCATAAATTTTGCATAAGTTGGCATCTGTTCCAAAGCTTCAGCAAAAGGTATGTTTATAGTAAGTTTCTTAAAAATTTCAAAGAACTTAGAAAATTGATGATCAAGCTTATGTTGTTTTAATCTTTGAGGAAAAGGTGGTGGTGGTTTTTCAACTTCCACATTAATAGAAATATTAGTTTGATCTTGATTAGGAGAAGGAGTTTCTTTGGGTTTTTCAATCTCTTCAACCTCAATCTCTTTTTCAATTTCATTCTGCATTCTTTCTTTTAATTCCTTTCCACTTCTAAGTTGTACAGCTTTAACATGTTCATGTTCTTTTCCAGTTTCTTTTGGATTAATTTCAACATTACTAGGAAGTGTTCCTGGAGGTCTGTAATTAATTAAATTAGTGATTTGTCCCATTTGATTCTCAATATTACGAATAACAGTATTTTGATTTTGGAATTGATTACTCATTTGTAAAATTAATTCTTCTATTGATAACTTTTTCTGTTGATTATTAAATCCATGTGGTTTATAATTTGAATTTACTTGATTATTCCAATTTCCTGTTAGATGGGATTGATTATTACCCCATTGTTATTGTTGATTATTCTAGTTAAAATTAGGTTGATTTTTCCATCTAAGATTATAATAATTTGAATACAGATTACTTTTACTAGCAATAGCTTGTAAAGTTTCAATAGTTTGAGAATCTTCAATATTAGATGAGTTGTTATGTGATATGTTGATGGCAAAATTATCTAATTTCCTAGATATTGCAGCTACTTGTGAAGCTAAGATAGAAAAGGCTTCGTTATCTTGAATACTTGACATTCTTTTAGGATTAATCATTTCAGAAGGCCATTGAAAATTATTGTTAACCATTTCTTCAATTAAAGTATAAGCTTCTTCAAATGATTTAGACATTAAAGAACCTCCAGCAGCAGCATCAATAATTGATTTTAGTCATCCAATTAAACCATTATAAAATTTTTAAATAATTAACCAATCAGGTAAAACATTATGAGGACATTTTCTTAATAGTTCTTTAAATCTTTCTCAAGTTTCATAAATTGTCTCCCCGTTAAATTGACTAAATGAAGTAATATCATTTCTTAATTTAGCAGTTTTAAAAGGAGGAAAATCTTTAGCAAGTAATTTTTGTGCCATTTCAGTCCATGTTTTAATAGAACCTGTTGCTAATGAGTTCAACCACATCTTTACTTTATCTCTTAAAGAAAAAGAAAAGAGTCTAAGTCTAATAGCATCATCAGAAACATTGTTATATTTAAAGGTAGCACAAAGTTCTAAAAAACTAGAAAGGTGTAAATTTGGATCCTCATTTGGTGTTCCTCCAAATTGATTATTTTGAACCATTTGAATGATAGATGGTTTAAGCTCAAAAGAATTAGCATCTATAGTAGGTATTTGAATACTACTATGAAGGTCATCAACTGTAGGGTTAGCATAATCCCTTAATGGTTTGTAAACATTTTGTTCATTAATTTCAATTAGATTTTGTAAATTGTTATGTAAATTAGCCATCTCTTTGATTTTTTGAGTTTTTTTTTCTTTTTTAATTCTTTTAACTGTTCTTTCTGTTTCAGAATCTAAAGGAAATAATCCTTCAGTTCCAGCACTATGCATAAAAAGTAAACTAACAAGAAATAAAATTTTGACTTATTAGTAAAAAAAATTTTATTTATTTTATATTTTTTTAATTTTTTTTTGGTATTTTATATTTTTGACAATAAAAGAAAGTGAATAAAATAAAATAAGAATATTTAAAATCTAAAAATTTGCCTCCACTTCTCCCCGGCAACGGCGCCAAAAACTTGACCCACGCTAAATATATGCGTACTAAAAATTCAATCCCCGGCAACGGTGCCAAAAACTTGACCCGCAATCTGCTGATGACAAATATAATAATTAATGCTTTCAAATATATGTAATAGATAACAATAGCGGCTAGTGTATATAAATATAATTTTATCGAAAATATTTTACACAGTAGGGGTACTACGCAAGTATACGTATCGTATCAAAAAATATAGGGCTTTGAAACAAAGACTCCAGTATCGATCCCACGAGGAGTGAGTTATGGATTTTTAAATATTTTAATTTTATTTTTAAGTATTTCTTTTATAGTTATAAATTTGATATTTTAATTTACTAAATGCATTAATAAAGCAGTAATGAAATGATTGATGTAAATAGCAATAAGAAAACAACTTTCTTCCTTTCAATTAATCCAAGGTTTTCTAAGATAATGATAATATTCATGGAGAATATAAATTTATGGTATTCTCGCAAATAGAAGCATTCATATTCTTTACCCTTTCGATCCAGGTGCAAAGAACATTGGCTAGCTTATAGATCAGTCCGGATGTATTGATAGTAGAATGGGTTAATCTAGGCTCACACTACTAGATGTCCAAGGGTAGCTATGGTCGGCTCTACTAGTGACCATTTCCTTCTCTATAAACCAAATCACAAGAATTTACTCTGTCACTCTAAAAACTTATCAATTCTACGCCCATAATATAATATCTTCCTATTTATTTGCACTTCACCATGAATAACCCGCACAAGGCCTTCGACTACCCAAGGATTCATGTGATATCTACTAGTTAAGAATTCATCTCCTTCTAGGTATCAAAACTCTTCAACAGATTTTAACAATTTAAATGGCCAATTTAAATAGTAAATTAAGATCCGATATTAATATCATCACAATGTTTTAAAATATAAATAGTTTTTAATTCTCCAATGAATTTTATACTATCTTATTTATCTTTTCATAATTTAAAGGTGAAAGTAAACTAACTACTCAGAACACATTGAATTTAAATAACAAAACATAATAATGAAACTTTGAATAAAATTTCAAATACTTATCTCAAGTGTTTCTCCTACTGAACCTCTGAATTCTTCTGACTCCAAAGCAAATAAACTTCAAAAGCACCAACTCTTTAAACTCTCAATACAAACTCTAAATAAAATAACTAACTAATTTATGAAGGATAGTAAAATGTGGCCCTAAAGTATCTCTCTAATTCTCTCCTAGATGGGGCTCTAGATAGGGGGGGGCAATTTTTTCTGAAGGAGTACCCTCCTATTTATAGGCTTCAAGGGTTGCCTCATGGCACCTCTTCAAAATGTGTCCACATTCAATGAATCTTCTAGAAAGCGTCCAGTTCTTGGCATCTCTTCACTTTGGATCGCACCTCTTCGAGATTAAAACTATTTCCAAGCATCCAAATACATTGTATCACATGTCCTATAAACCTGGAACAACTGCCAGTCTTCTAGAAGGTCCAATAACCGCTAAAACCGTCAAAATAACCATCCAAAAGTCATCAAAAATCTTGACAGATCCCGTATCGACCTGGCGCTTAGGCGCCGCATTCTGGCGCCTAGGAGCCAGACTAATAATTTTGACAATTTTGCATTTTGGCTCCATTTTTGCTCCTTTTTGCTCTTTTTTGCTCCTTTTTCACTTTTTTTCCTTCTTGAACATTTTCCATCACCTATATCCAAAAACACAAAAATACCTTTCATTAGAGCATAATATCCTTAAAAATTTGATAAAAATCAAGGCATAAAAATGGGTATTTTTTCATGGATCAAACTCCTTCCGAGGATCCCTATTTACACTTATCAAATTTTCTAGAACTTTGTGCTACATTTCGTTATAATGGCATATCAAACAATGCCGTTAGGCTAAGGCTTTTTCCTTTCTCACTAAGGGATGAGGCTAAAATGTGGTTATATTCATTAGCACCTGGTTCTATTAAAAATTGGGAGGAGTTAACTAAAAAATTCTTAGCTAAGAATTTTTCACCTTCAAGGACTACTCAACTTAGAAACGATATTATCTCATTTTATCAATATGAAGGGGAATCAATATACGAAGCCTGGGAAAGATTTAAGGAACTCCTAAGCAAGTGTCCACACCATACTCTACCCGATTGGTTAATCATTCAAACATTTTATAATGGGTTAGTAGGATCCCATAGGTCTATAATTGATGCTACCGTTGGTGGATCATTAATGTCAAAATCATTTGATGAAGTGTATGCATTAATTGAAAAAATAGCTATAAATGAATTTCAATGGCCCTCTTCAAGGGTAAATCATAAAAATGTACCTCTTGTTCATGATAAGGATGCGATTAAAATTCTTACATCTCAGACTGTTGCAATATCAAGGAAGTTGGACCAATTTGGAATGAACCAACCTCAATTTACTCCAATAAGTGAGGAAAGTTCATTAGGGCCTATAATTGATTCTAAATTATCATATGATGCTTTAAATACTATAAACAATCTGTACTCTAACTTTTACAACCCAGGTTGGGAGAACCATCCTAAATTTAACTGGAATCCTACTACTGACGATGGAAACCAACAATGGGAAAATAATCATGCAAATCATAATGGAAGTTAGAATAATCAGGGGAACACAAACTATAGACCTTCATATCCATCGGACTCTAACAATGATCAACAATTTGAGGATAAGAAAATGTCTTTGGAAGAAGTGGTATTGCAAATGGAAAACTAGTTGCAAAGTCAAAATGCTGCGATTAGAAACATAGAGAATCAACTGGGACAAATTGCTAATTCAATTAGCAATAGACACCAAAAAACACTTCCTAGCAACAATGAGATCAACCCTAAAGAGAACACTAATGAACAAATAGAAGCTGTCCAATTAAAAATTGGAAGAGATATAGAGGATGTGGTTAGAAAAGAGAAAGATGTTGTGAGAGAAACAAAGGAAACTAAAAGACCTGAAAAACATGTTTCTAAGGATCTGGAAAAATTAATATCTCCAATTAAAATCAGTTTGGAAAGACCACCACCTCCATTTCCTCAAAGACTTAGACACATGAGTTGGATAATAAATTTTCAAAATTCATGAAAGTACTTAAGACGTTAACCATAAATATTTCTTTCACTGAAGCTTTGGAACAGATGCCAAGTTATGTAAAGTTTATGAATGATATATTAAACAAGAAAAGGAAATTTGGGGATTACGAGATAGTTGCACTTAGTGAGAAGTGCAGCGCTATACTTCAGAAAAATTTTCCTCGGAAACTTAAAGATCCTTGTATATTTATAATTCCTTATGCAATTGTGAAAAGATTATATGGAAAAGCTTTATGTGATTTAGGAGTGAGCATTAATGTGATGCCTCTATCTATATTTAGAAGGTTAGGTTTAGTCGATATTTCTCCCACTACTGTAACCCTTCTGTTAGCTGATCGAACTATCATTTATCCAAAAGGAGTTATAGAAGACGTGCTTGTTATAGTGGATAAATTTATCTTTCCTTTGGACTTTATTGTATAACATATGGAGGAAGATAAAGAAATTCCACTTATTTTTAGGAGACCTTTCCTTGTTACTAAACAAGCTATGATAGATGTGCAAAAAGGAGAGTTGACTATGAATATTAATGATCAGGAAGTCACTTTTGATGTATTAAAGACTATGAAATATCCAGTTGAGAGAAAAGATCATGATTGTTTTTGGATGGATGAAATTGATTATCTAAGTAAAGACCCTTTCCAAGAAAGTTTTAAGAGTAAGTTAACAAATGAGATTGAAATAGACTTTCATGATGAGTCAAAAACGTAATTTAAAGAAGACTGTATGTACGTTTAGGAGAGGAGTGAAATGATGGACGCTACCAAAAATAGTAAACTTTTAATTCTATTTGTTGAAAAATCTCATGAGCTTAAGATGGATGTACCCCATATAATTTTAAAGTCTATCTATTTAGAGAATTCATTTACACAACCAGTCTTTATATCTATAGATGTGACTCAATCACAAGAAAAACCTGAATTGAATGATGAACAAGAAAAAGTTATTGAGCTAGGACTTGAAAGAGAACTTGAGGAAAATTTCAAAAGAACTTTGAGTTGAGAAAAGAGGATAAGGATATTGGAAGACCATTGGAAGAAATTTCTAAGGAATTAGAAAAACATATTTCCTCAACTAAGATAGATCCTCAATCATTTAATAATTATAACGGGGAAGAATTAGAAGATAATTTGAATCATAAGAGTGACATAGAAGAATTTGATCCAGAATCTGAATTATCTAGAGAGAATTTGATCCAAAATTTGGGAGATATTGAAGTATTTTATAAAGATCTATTTCTAATAAATTTCAAGGATGATATTAATATGCAAATTTAGAAAATCAATAGGAGATTATTGGATCTAGAAAGAAATACAAGGAATTATGATATAAATCCAACTAAAAAAGAAGAACTAAATGAAAAATTACAATTTGAGGATTTTATAGGAATCCCTAGATCTGAAAATGATTGGGCAATTGATCGAGGATTACTTAATTGGAATTTTAATCCAGGAGGAATTATTTGTCGGGCCCACGATGTTAAACCAAGTGCTTTATGGGAGGCAACCCATAGTTATCAGTGTGCTTTGATTTAGTGTGCTTGAGAGTCATGATTGTTAGTGTTGTATTGTGTTTGATTTAGAGTGGATAGACTTGATCTTTATGTGTCATTATGGATTGATAAATTTGATTGTTGATTGGTAGATGTTTGGATTATTAGTGCTTTGATCCGATCTCTGTCTGTCTTGAGGGAGGTGATTCCTTAACTTCTTATTATGGCTAGACTTGATCTCTTGTAATAGTTGGATTAACGAGTCCACTGTGACTTGGGTCTCACCCAGACTTGAGTTTTACAAGAGAAATCATGAATTTCAAACATTGATAGTTCCATCTCAATTTGTTACATCCTTTCTCTAACTTTGTTTTCATTTGGTTGGAGTCACGAACCTATTTGGTGAATAACATTAGGATGATCTTACACTACAATATGTAACTGTTAAAGGTGCTTAAATAAAAGGATTAGATGATGCCTGAGATTGGTGTCTGGAAACCAATTTGTTAGGGATAATCTTATCTTTGGGATTATAATCTATAAAATTATTTTAAAGTACCTAATTTATCAGTGTAGTGATTTCGTTAGAAATTGAAGGTAACGTAGTGAGATTGGTTGAGTTAAAGGATGAATTAACCTCGATTATCATATGTGTGTTTATGTTTGCGTTACAACTTTATTTAGGTATTGAAGAACATTTTTATATTCCCTTACTGATACCTATAATGCTTATTAGACTTTGGTTTAGTTAATTTCATTCTGACATGATTAGTTTAGATATACTTTTTGCTGCATATTGTTCTGTCTTAATGAATACTTGTAAATGATTTTGATAGACATTTGTGGTAGATAGAATTTCTAAATTGTTTTCTTCCTGCTTATATTTTCTGAACTGAATGCTTTATATGTTAAAAATTAAGTTTGCGGGTAGGAAGAAAAATAAAATTTTAATGTGAAAATACTTCCTTTTAGTGTAATTTTATTACAAGCATGTTTTAGATTTAGCTTTTCTTTCTCCTACAGTCTTTCTATCCTAATTATGCATGTATATGAATTTGATAGGATGTTGTAGTAGCAAGTAGATTCAACCTTTATTTTTTCTTCCTACTATATTTTTTGGAATTAATTGCAAAATATTTTTGAAATTTGAGTTTGGGGGGGAGAAAAATATTAACTCTTATTTGTTCTCAATTATTATATTTTCAAAAATTGTTAGCATAACTTCTGGCAGTTAAACCTCACTTGAGATAACTAAAACTTTTTATTTTAGTTGAATATTATGGAAGGATTGGATGAAAGTTTTAGTAATAAAAGTTAATTTTATAAGGATAAGATATTTGGTATGAAAGAATTTAATTATAGTTAACTATTTAAAGTAAAGAAAACTGTATTTTTGAAATGTTAAGAGACTTAAAGTATTGTGTGTTAAGAAGAGATTGTGACTTTATAATGAATAATAAAGCTCATACCTAATTATAAAGTAAGGATGTATTTCAAGTTTGAACTTTAGAAAGAGGAGAGTGAAGTTCAAAATCATTACAGGCTCTCCAGATATAGTAATCCTCATTAAAAGAAAAAAAAAAGAGAAAAAGAAAAGAGAGTGAAAAAAAAGAGGATTGAAAATGATCCTGAAAGAAAAGAAAATAAAAGGAAAGAAAAATATTTATGAGGAGAAGCTTGAGGAGATGACTAATCAAAAATTGACTTCACTTGAGTCACCTAAAGGGAGAACTTGATTTCATTTCTGAATTTATATTTAAAGTATTGGCCTACATTCTGATAAAGTTTGCATGAACTCCTTTTTCACATAATCTTTCAAGGCACTCTTAATGTAACAAATTATGGTTTATCTTGAAATAAATAGAAGACTAGAACCCTTAGACTTGATTGCTGAATATTCTTATACTTATAGTGTTAAGATGAGTTACTGAATTTCTTTCTAAAAGTCTAACCATTATATTCTTTTAAATAAAAAGTTTTAGTGTCTTACAGTGAAAAGTACATTTCCTTGAGTTATATTTTTATATAGTAAAAGGGTTACTTGAGGACAAATAACTGTTAAGTTTGGGGGATTTTGAAACGCCTAAAATATATAAGTTTTTTCCAATATCATTTTACTCATTTTTTATTATATTATACTTTAAAGGAAGGTATTTTATATTTTTTTGGTTTTAGGTACAAGAAATGGTGATTGGAGGAAAAGGAAGTAAAAACAATGCAATTTGGAGCAAAAACGAGCAAGAAATGAAATTCTGCCCTGACACCTTTCGATAAGTCTTTTGATGTTTAATCTCTTTATAATTCGTGCATATTTTTGAATGAGATTACACTTTAAAGAAATGTTGTTTTTATGCTTATTTTGTAGGGCTATCTGTTACGAACACAACGCAACTGAAACGGGGCGAATCGGAGCTAAAACGGAGCCAAAAGGAGCAAAACGGAGCAAAACGGTGGAGCTGCGCAGAGCTTGCTTGCCGACGGCAGCAACGATCTCACCGACGGTGAGATTTTCCAGAAAACATCGAAAAGTGCCCGAAAAGCTGGCTGACAGCGAGCTCGAACCCGCCGACGACACCCGGAAGGTTCTTGACCCACTGTTGGCGGTTTTGGGCCTAAATTCGACGTATTTGGACGCTTTTTGAGGGGTGCTTATGGAAACTCTTCAAACTTCGGTCATACTCTTTAAAATGGCGAATTTATGTTAGAAATGAGTAGAGAAATAGAGGAGAAAAGTGGAGAAAAACTTGGAGAATGTTTAGGGATTTTAGAATAGGAGTAGAAATGTAGATTTCTACCCTTTTGGAGAGATTGGAGAGGAGATTTTGAGAGAATTTGTAAGGAATTTCGCTAGCATTGCATGGATCGATGGGAGACTTTGTTGGAGAGATTTTTGTTCTTCTTTCAAAGGGAAAAAAGCTAAGTATTGTTCTTCATTATCTTATGATTTTGTAAACACTTGCGTAGTGGATTTGGTTTTGTTAAATGAAGTTTCCTTTGTGTTTTCTTCATGCTTTGTGACATATCTCTCTTACTTATTCTTCTTCTTTGGAAATAGTGGCATGAGAAGATTATGCCATTATTTTTTTTTACTTCTCTTTTTTAACGAGTAGAAATCATGTTTAGGATTTTGTGATGCATGGTAGTAGTAAATTTAATTATAAATGTGATGGTTTTTACTTGCACTTAATTTATATTGCAATAAGGGTCCATTGTAGTGTTAAAACTCGTTGTAATTGCGTTAAGTCCCGAAAGGGCATATGTAATTCTCAACAAAGTAGAACCACATTCAAATTCTATGGATGGTGAAGTTCATGGGGATTGAATGTAAATAAATAGGGAAATAATATTAATCGGGCGTAGAATTGGACATTTTAGAGTGACAGGCTAAAATCCTCAATTTGGTCCTATCATTTGGGTGTTGAAGTGTAGATGTTAGCCCTCAGGCGAGGGGAACGTGGGAGCTCCGAAGTGGCAGCCGGTATCCTCCCAGCCTAGCCGCAAATTCAGTAACCAAGCATGGGATTAGTCAATGTTCTTTATGTCTGGACCAAAGGGTAAAGAATAGGATTGCTTCTATTTGGCACATACAATATTTAATGCATCTCATTCCTATACATTATCTATTTCATTACATAAGAATTGTAATCTTTAATATCTCAAAATTCTCCAAACCAACTCATCCAAAAAGGGTTATCTTTAGAATTATTATTTGCACTTAGATATAGTTACTATTACATTTGACACTTGCATTTAGGAGTAGTTACTAAATAAAATACAATTTTAATCGACTTTCTAACCTAAGGAGTAATTGTAGTAGACTAGAATTTGACTAAAGACTTTTTACTTCACTTCTTCGTGGGATCGATACTGGGGTTTTTAAAGAAAACTCTATATTACTTGAAGCAATATGTATACTTGCGTAGTACCCCTAGTGCGTAAAATATTTTCTAATTTTTATATCATTTAAGATTTTTCACACTAGCCGCTATTTATAAATCGGGTTAAGTTTTTTGCCATCTTTTGGAAGTTAATTTACTGCGTAATTGCGGGTCGGGTCATATACCCAAAGGAAGAGTGATTATGATGCTGAGTATTCTGAGTCTTTAGTTAGATTCCTTAAGGGTGAGCATGATATTCAGTTTCCTACCTGTTCTAGATTTTCACCGTATGTTGATCCGAAGGATATGGAATTTTCTTTTGGAGATGACGATGGCGAGGCTACAAACAGTGAATAGTAGCCAGATTTACCTCTTGAGATGTGTGATTTTGTTTTTAGTTTATTTCTTTTTGTTAGTAATGATTAGTGTGATTGTATTGTTATTTGCTAGTGTCGATTTGTTTAAGTAGCTTTGTGTGAACTTTTGATATTGAGATTGTTTTAGAGTATCTGTTGTGTTATGTGTTTAAGACTGAAATATGGATGAATTTTTATTTTCTATGATAAATGTTTATTTCTGTTTCAGCTTACTGTTTAGTATTCATGAATAGTTAGTAATTTTTCATGTTCTAAAAATAAAAATAAAAATAAATTTTTTTTAGAAAGTAACTCATGCTTTGCAAAATTTTCTATATATGCTTAATTTTTTTTGTTATATTCCTATTAAAGCATGTGTAGGATTAGAAATGAGTTTTTCTTTACTGCGTTATCATTGTACCTAGATAAATTCATGTTTATTTCTTTCTCTCATGATTTAGAAAAATTTATGATTCATTTATATACTAAAGCTGAAGTTTGGGGGAAAAGAAAACATTTTTTAAATTTAAAAATTATTTGTCCTTAATGAACTAAGATTTTCTTTAAAAAAAATTTAACATAACATAAGGAATGAAAAATCTATTTAAGATTACTTGAATTTTTGAAATCTATAAATAATTTAGAAAACTTAACTAAAATTTCAATAATTTTGATTGATTTTAAGAATAAAATTATTTAACTTAAAGAATAATAAGATTAAGAATTTTTCTATTTATAGTAAAGTTAAGTGTATTTTAAAAATACTAAGGAATCAGGATTATTATCTGAAAAAGAAAAGATTGAAATAATTTTTGAAAAATACTTATTAATAATGTCATATTTATTAAGTAAAAAAATGTATAAGTTTTTAAATATAAGTTAAGGATAGTGAAGTTCAAAATCATTAAGAGACTATCCAAAAATAGTAATCCTCACAAATAAATAAAAAAAAGAGGAGGATTGAAAAATATTCTTAAGAAAAGAAAAGAAAATAAAAAGCAGAAAAAAAAAGAAATGTGAGGAGAAATTTGAGGAAATGCCTAATCAAAAAATGGCTTCGCTTCAATTATCTTATAGGAAGAAAACCAATTACATTTTTAACTTAATTTTTATGTACAATTATTTTTACTAGAAAAATGTTTCATGAAAATCTTTTTATTGTAAATATTCTATATAACATTAATATGATAAATTACAATTATTCTTGAAATAAATGAAAATTTGGAAATCTTATGATTTGGTAGTTAAATATTCTTTAAATTCTTAAAATTAACCTTAATTAGTGAAATTTAGTTGATAATTTGCTAAAGCTTTTATAAAAATAAAAATTAAAAGAAATCTTAAATATTTAAACTTCATTCCAAAATGTTATATATTTTATGTAATTAAAAGGGTTACTTGAGGACAAGCAACGTTTAAGTTTGGGGGAATTTGATCCACTTTAAAAATACCCATTTTATGTCTTATTTAATGAATGGTATTTTTATGTTTTTGGATGTAGGTGATAAAAAAGAGTTTAAGAAGGAAAAAAGGAGCAAAAAGGAGCAAAAATTGAGCTAAAAGAGCAAAGTTGTCGAAATTGTAGGCCTGACGCCTAGGCGCCAGAATCTGGCGCTTAAGCGCTTGTTCTATACAGACGCAGACAAGATTTTTGACGACTTTAGGCAGTTATTTTGATGGTGTTAAGTAGTTATTAGAGCTTCTAGAAGACTGGAAGTTACTCCTAATATAAAGGACATGTGATACAATGCATCTGGATGCAGGGAAACAGTTTTAATCGCGAAGAGGTGCGACCTAAAGTGAAGAGGTGCGAATACATGGTCATGAAGTCCGGCGCCTAAGCGCCAGATCCCGGCGCCTAGGCGTGACAGTTACCTTCTAGAAGATACATTTTATTTGGATGAATTTTGAAGAGGTGCCTTAAGCAACCCCTGGTCAAATTCAGAGCTCTATAAATAGGAGCTCATTCTACAGAGAAAATCACCCCTTTCACCCCTTCTAGCATCCTTTAGTCCCCAAGCACTATATAGCCATCCAATCATTTTAGGGAGTGTTGACCTCATTTTTGATGAGGTCTTCTCTTCTTCTCTTTAGTACTTAGGATCTAGCCTTAGGCTTTTCCTTTGACTATCTTAGAGGACTAGAATTGGGACCCACCTTTTAGAAATTCAAACCACTTCTTAACTCCCCGCAAACTCCACAAACTTGACTATAGACCCCTAATCACCTAGAGGGTTGAAATCAAATGTGAAAGTTTAAGGATGAGTTCCTATAGGACTCTTTGGCCTTAGGACTGCCCTGGGTGGCCTGGTCTGGTGAAGGGGCTGACTTACACACACACTACACTTATACACTACACCTATACACTACACTTTCACACACCTCCTAAAACCACACTTATACCCAACTTGACCTCCTGACTCATGTAGATGATTCACATGGATGGTCCTTAACCCCTAAGCCCTTGGCTAAGAGGGTTAGGAACAACATAGTGAATGCCTCAAATGAGTCCCTTCATGGCTCATGTGGGCTTGATATGGCTTCATGGCTCAACCAAAATGATTTCATTCCACTCAAATTCACCCAATCTTCAATTTCCCAAATTTTCAATTTTTGACCCCCGGGACCCTACACCCGCCTAGCCTACCCAAAACCCTTAAAATTACCCAAATTTTTCAAAATTTTCTAAATCACCCAAAATTCCTCAAAATTAATCCCAAATATTTCCACATCACTCAAACTAATCATCCATACCCAAAAATACCAAAAAATTCCAAAAATACCTCCCAATACCCTCCAAATACCCAAAATACCCCTCTTGGCCAAAAAATCCAAAAATTCAGAAAATTCCCAGAAAATTCCAGAAAATCCCAAATATTCCTAATTTCATTTTTTCCAACTACACCATGGGCCAATTTTGTCAATTTACCCCACTTTTGTCAAAACCCCCAATTTGACCCATTTTAACCCTAAATGAACCCAATGTCAAACCAAACCTACCCAATTGACCCCAATTTTGGCCCAATTCAATTCTAAACTTCAATTCAACATTCCCAACACCAATCTAGATCAAATAAAAGTCCAACTTGATTGACATTTGGATCCAATTTCACTTTTGGCCTTAAAGCCCAATTTGGACCCATGACCCAAACCTAACCCAAACTCACCCAATTCAACTCCAATTAACCCCAAACCTTTTCTAAATCTTCCTTAACATTCCCACAAACAAAACACTAACATGATTTGCCCAAATTTTGGACCCAAATCCCACTCAAATTCAACCCAAGGCTAAAAGGCCCATTTTTGACCTAAACCCAAACCTAACCCAAATGAGCCCAAACCCCAAAATCAAAGCTCAACCAAAGTCAAAACCTCTTTGAAACACTCCCATAAACATTTCTTAACATTGATTTTATATCAATTTCAACCCTAGCCCAACATTAGCCCAACTTGGCCCACTTGGACCCATATAGGCCCACTTACCAAATAAACCCAAATTCAAACCAATTCAACTCCAAATCACACCAAATTGACTCCAAGCCCTTCATAGAACATCCCTAAACCAATTATGACATTTATTTGACAAATTCCTTCACAAAATCTTCACCCAAATGCCCATCCTAAAATCAAAAAGCCCATTCCCCTTAAACTTTCCTAAAAGCCCATCCTTCACCACATCCAAAAGCCCAAAATCCACCCTAAAGCCCACATGACATCTCCATTTGCCATCCACTTGATTAAATCCATTACCTAAGTCCTAAATTCATCATCAAATAATTCCAAATCAAGTTTCATACAAATTTCCATCAAATTACCAAAAATTCCTAAAATCCATTTTCATGAAATTGACTAAACTTTTTGCCAAGCCAAAGGTGAGCCATGCAAGCCATGGACAAGCCACATGAAGCCATGGAAGGCTTGACATGTGATCAAGCCATTAATGGCAAAAGGAGGGGCCCCTTTCCTAATCCTTCTTAAACCCTTTTTACCTTAAGCATGTCACACACTAAACGATGCTTAGCCACCTCATCATGGATGGAGACCACACCATTCTCTCTTAGCTGACCCAAGTGATCCTTTTCAGCCCAAGACCAGGCCTTGGGTGGTGAACCTAGCCCAAAACCATGGGTTGACTCATTTGAACCCAAAATGGTCTTCCCCCCATTCCATTTCAATCCATGCTCTTTACACATGGCAATTGCCAATTGCTTGCACCAAGTCCCACCCCCGACCCACCTGACCTCGAGGGTGACCCATGCCCGGCCGGCCGACCACCGAGCCGCCGGAAAACACCATGGCCGAGAGCTCACAAGTGAGCCAAACTTGAAATTCTCACCTACCGAGCCGCCCCATCCCCGTGGCCATCGGAGCCGTTCTTCTCTTGCCAAGAGCAGCCGATCCCAAGCCCTAACTCTCCCCGGGAGGCCCTCCACCCTCTCCTATTTAAACACCACCCCTCTCGGCCATGAGAGGTGCCGAAAACAAACCTTAAGGAAACTCGCCAAAATTGTTCCGGACTCCTCCCCATACACGAAGCACTTGATCCCCAGAGTGAGATCCCCCTGCCATTTCTTCTCTGCGAGCTCAATTTCGAGTTGAAATTCCACCCAAAACCGGGACACTTCTCCACAAGTGAGCCAATTCCCAAATCGATTGGTTCTACACCTTCACCGGACTGAGGAAGGTGTCCACCAGGCAAAAGCCCCATCTCCAGGGCCACCCGGTTGCTCCAGCCTCCAAGCTTTGTGATCGGGCTTGGTCGAAATCACATCTAGACAATTCACCGGACCAGGAGACTTCATCCGGAGCTTGCGGGATCCAATCGAAGGTGCAACAACTCTCGGATCGAAGCCACACTTCTCCGAGCAAAGGTATGAACTAATTCTTCATCCCGAGCTTCGGAGATTCTCCATTTCAAATGCCTTAATTTCAATGCATGATAACCGTATAGATGTGTTCGTCTCTTCAAGACGAATCCATAGAGCATAAGAACATGAAAATCCATTGAGTATCGAGTGAGATCTTAGGGATTTAGTGTGGACGGCTCTCGGGTGAGGACGCTCGGGGACGATGAACGGATGCCGTCCATTCAATACACACGCGGATGGATGGCTCAGATGGCGTCGGACCAGGAGACGGTACGAGAACCGCGGGGCCCGGAGCGCTGAGTCAGATGGCGGCGTCGAATGGGAGCGCGACACGCGGCGTTTCGGAGATGCCGAGGATGAGTTGGCGCCGCGTGGATAAATAGAAAATTAGGGTATTTTCTTATTTATTTAATTCCCTAAACTTCAAAAATTCATAACTCTGTGTAGAAAAATTAGAAAAATAAAAAAAATACCCTCTTGCTCAGTGAACAGAGGAGAATAATGTGGAAAAGAAATCATTTAATTTCATCAAGTATTTTATTTTTTATAATTTATTTACTCCCTGCATACTTTTAATTCTCCATGCATGTATACAATTCACCATGGCATGAGACCATAGGACTTTTGAAGCCTCCGAATTTGGGAACATTCCCCGAATTTTCCAAAGTCGAGGCCATCCCTATAAAGAGTTATTGATTTTTCAAGTTCATGTTACTCGTTTTGAGTATTTTAATTCCAATAAATAGCATGTTGTGAAATAAATTCTAGGAAAATTTGGTGATGTTCCTTATGACCGGAGGACCCTAGGAAAAATAGGTTTTGAGTTAGTTCATTTAAAACAACCCTAATTGGCTTAAACACCCAAAATAGGTCTCTAATTAATTAGAGCTAACTATACATCAAATTGACTTGAAATCAATTCTCCACTGACCTTCAGGATCAGAGGAACCCATCATAAAAATTTGAGGTCAATTGGACTTGGTTAGCCCTACTAATTGGGTTGATTAAGCCATTTAGTTATTTTAAACTTTAAAAATCCATAACTTTCAAAATACTTTTTAAAAATTCACCAAATTGATTTTGGAGCCTCTCTGATATCAGGGGAATTTAAGAAAATTAAAATTTCAATTTTCTAAAAAAGTTGATTTTTAATAATATTTTAATATTTTTAATAATTAAAAAATAATAAAAATCACAAAAATAATAAAATTCACCAAAATGTCACATTTTAAATTTTAATCACTTAGGAACAAACCCTATATTTTTCTTAGGTCTATTTAGTGAGATATTAAATTTTAAAGCTCTAGGATAATTTTAAAATTAAAAAAATGTATTTTCTAGCATTTTCACTAAAATAATTATAATAAATCATAGAAAAATCAGAAAATTGTAAAATTTGATTCTCTGATTTCCTTTATATTAGAGAGATTTTTGAAAAATATAAAATTCATTTTTCAACATTTATTTTATTTTTAAATTAATTAACACTCCAAAACTTAAAATAATTATAATAAAAATAATATAATTCAAAAAATCACCAAAATTGGTCCAAGTGGTTCTCTGGTCATTAGGAATGCCGCCTAATTTTCTTAAGGACAGAAACTTTCCCTTGGTCATGTTATTAAATTTTCCTTGAAAATCTCTATTTTCTACCAAAAATAATTATATAAATAAATTAAATACAGAAAAATCACATTTTCTCCTCTTATGTCTTTATTGACATATGAGTGAAGTTACATAAAAATTTCAAGTTCATTTGAGTTCAATTTAGTGAGTTATGAAATTATTAAGCTTAAAGGGTAAAGTGGTAATTAAAATTTTTAATCCTTAATTAAAACTTTAGGTTTAATAAAAATTAACAAGTAAAATATTTGATCCTAATCTGATTTGGATGATTGAAATTTAAATAATTAAAGGGTAGAAACCCATTAAACCAATTCTAAAATGATTAAACTTTAATTAAATAATTGATTAAATTTGGAAGAATAATAAAATTGGAATTAATAAAATAGGGATATTATTAGGAAGATATTTATTCTTTAATTTAAAAATCCCTAAATTAATTACCTCATTAATATTCAATTCTTAATTAAAATGATAACTCAAATTTAAAATATTAAAAGACTTAATCATTAAACTAAAATTAAATTATTAAACTCTTTTAAAATTTCAATTAAAATTAAAAAATAAAATTAAATTAAAATTAAATTAAATTAAATAAATTAAATTAAATTAAATTAAATTAAGATTAAAAATTAAATTAAATTAAAGATTGAATTAAATTAAATTAAACAAACAAATTAAATTAAATTAAATGAATTAAATTAAATTAAAAGTAAATTAAATCAAATTAAATTAAATTAAACTAAATTAAATAAAACTAAATTAAATTAAATTAAACAAATTAAATTAAATTAAATTAAATTAAATAAAATTAAATAAAACTAAATTAAATTAAATTAAACAAATTAAATTAAATTAAATCAAATTAAATTAAATCAAATTAAATTAAAATTAAATCAAATCAAATTAATTTAATGTAACATCAAATCAAACTAAATTGAATTAAATTAAATTAAATTAAATTAAAACTCAATTAAATCAAATTAAGCTAAATTAAATTGAATTAAATATAACATCACCTAAAACAGAAAGAAAATAAATATAAAGCAACTTTAACACTATTCCAAA
Source organism: Papilionanthe hookeriana x Papilionanthe teres (assembly GCA_022702705.1). Taxonomy (NCBI): domain Eukaryota; kingdom Viridiplantae; phylum Streptophyta; class Magnoliopsida; order Asparagales; family Orchidaceae; genus Papilionanthe; species Papilionanthe hookeriana x Papilionanthe teres. The sequence goes on along the minus strand of CM040429.1, from coordinate 40,876,062 downwards.
TTTAAACTCATTAATGGAAATTAAACTAAATCACAAATCATTTGAATACTAATTTACCCTCGAAAGCTTTAGTTATCATAACTCCTAAACAGAACATTAAATGAAATGTTACTACACTCATAGGATATTCAAATGTCCTAGTTCACCGAGCAAGTTAACAAAACTTGAATCCCCGGACGATTAATTCATTTATATAATCAAATTCATTTGGACTTAAAACAATTCTAGCAATATTGAAAAGATGTTTAAGATTCTTCTTAAACACTTTCTCAAAATGATAGGATGTTTATAAGAACAATTGGACTTAATTATTCTTTGATGAAGAAAATCGTCCTCAAACCAAAACACAAAGACCTAGACGTCATAGGAAATGACTAGCTATAGGATTAGGAATTTGGTAGAAAACCATAACCCTTCCCTTAGCTTTATCTATGAACTTGCTTAAATATTCTAATTGTGTTTTAAGTGCAGCTTGGGATGACGGGAAGACCCTCTAGGTATGCTTTTATTTTATTGCAATTTACTTTCTTGCAATTTACATTATTGCAATTTCATTAATCGCATCGCACTTACTTTTCTTGCATGATAAACAACTGTTGCATGAAAACTCACACCTTTAGGATAGACCCTAAAACTGAAACCAAAACTAAGTTAAAAGTCATTGCAAGATAAAATTCACCGCCACAACATTTCAAAATATAAAACAACTCAAAATTTAATCACAAACGAACACAAAACTACAATTACAACTAAATTAAAACGTCATGTTGGATGATCGGGAATACCTCGGATGATGTAACATACGTGTTGCTAACGGGATTTCCCACGGTCTAAATGAAAGTGTGGAACTCATTCAGTTGAGTTTAGCAAATTCATCTGGACTAAGTGAATCCGATAAAAATAATGATGCCGGAAGGATGGAACCGTGGGATCTTAACCGGTGTCGTTATAATCAACTTTAAGATTTGTTTTAATTAAAACACAAAAAAACTTGGAAATTAAGATTTGCTCTAAACCAAAACACTTTTCTCATCCCCTGATTTATGACTTCTAAAATTGACCCTCTGCAACAACAAGGAGCTTGGAGCATGGTGGGCAGCACGGCCATCGTCGTTAGCAAAACTTGAATCCACATCAGCAAAACTTTCCTAGAACTAAACAACAAAGCCATAAGACTTCGAGGTAGTTTGCCTAGTGCAACATAAATCCTCAACCTTTTGTTAGGCATTTGCACTGCAAATTAAGCCCTAACCGGTTTTAGGATTCCGAGGTAGTCGTCCGATACGACATAAACCCTCACATCTTCGAGGCTATTTGTATGATTATGTCATACAAATATAAGTCCAAATTAATTAAAATTGGCAAGACCAAAACATTTAAATAAATATTAGGACTTTCCTAAACTCAAGCCAAACGATAGGATAGTCGGGAAATTACCGAAGTTCGCTTCGAATCTGTAATTTCTCCTACTTTTCTTCCTTTGGATTCTCAAAACAAAAATGTTCCAAATTTGATCCATTCCCTATTGAAGTTCCAAATTCCAATCCCTTGAAAACATTAAACTTTGAAATTCTTGAGAGCAGAATTATTGATTATTATCGAGAGTTTTCTTAGGTGATTTCCATCACTTAAGATGTAATTAACTATAGGGGCTTGCCCTTATAGAGAATTTTAAAGAACCCGAGTAATATAAACCCCGTTTAATGTTTTCATATTAAGCGAGAGAATTTTGTCGGCTTATAAAATTGGTTCGCAGACCAAACGGATGTCACAAATCTTCTAGTTTATTTAATCGAGCACCACCGTCAAGCAGTGTGTCTATCCTTAGGGATAGATACACGGTTTGTGGTGCGGTGCTCGTTTATATAAACTATTTGGGATGTGAGATCGGTTTAATCTCATATCTTAAAACCTTCAAATTTAAAATTATTTTCAAAATCAACACTACTTTTCAATTTTATCTATTTAAATTAAATTAAAAATCCGCCGACAACTTCTGTTAGGCGACCCCCCTTTTCAAAATAAAACACACGACCTAAAAAAAATAATGCCGACAGGGAGCCACCTTCTTTATTATTTAGTGAGTTTATTTTTATTTTTTTAGTGTTAATTGTGATATTATTAGTGTTGTTGTTGTTGAAGTCTTTCATCATTGCATTGAAGTCAATAGGAGTCAGCGGATCACTTGAAGGAACATTCCAAATAAGTATTTGTAACTTGGTTCAAAGTTTTATAAATATGTTTTGTTGTGTGAATTCAATGTGTTTTGAGTAGTTAGTTTTTTTGTTCTTTCAACTATGAAAAGATAATAAGATAATTAAACTTTGTTGGAGAATTTAACTTAAAATATTTATTAAAATTGTGATGATATTAATACCTGATCTTAGTTTACTTTTTAAACTGGTCATTTAAATTGTTAAAACCTGTTAAAGAATTTTAAGACCTATCCGGAGATGAGTTCTTAACTAGTAGATATCACATGAATCCTTGCGTAGTCGAAGGCTTTATGCGGGTTATTCAAGGTGAAGTGCAAATAAATAAGAAGATATGATTTATTGGGCGTAGAATTAATTAGTTTTTAGAGTTACAGACTAAATTCTAATAATTTGATATATAGAAAGGGAACGGGTCACTGGTAGGGCCGACCATAGCCTCCCTTAGCCCCCCTTGAACATCTAATAGTGTGAGCCTAGATTAACCCATTCTACTAATAAAACATACCGAACCGATTTATAGATTAGTCAATGTTCTTTATGCCTAGACCAAAGAGTAAAGAATAAGAATGCTTCTATTTGACACAATATCATAATCTAAATTCTCCATAAATGATAATTATTCTAAAAATCTTGTATTAGTTGAAAAGGAGAAAGTTGTTTTATTTATATCTGCATTAATATTTATTTTAGTGCTGCTTACTTACATTTAATATAAATTTCATTAAATCTAAAATCTAAACTTTAAAAAGAAATAAAAATAATAATTACTTTTAATTTAAAAATTTTAAAAATATTACTTAATATTCTAAAAATCTTCCCTGTGAGATCGATAACCAGGACTCTACTAGAGCCCTGTATTACTTGATACGATATGTAAACTTGCGTTTGAAATTGTGACTTTTACAAATTATAAAAATCTAAATATAAATTCATAAAATCTTTCATAAGTAAAATCACATCAAGTTTTTGGCACCGCTGTCAGTAATTAAATCTTCTAGCAGTGGTATCAAAATCTTGCATTTGAAAGTATATATTAAGCCCCATTAGGTCGAGTCACGCATCATACACCTGCGACTCATGAGAGCCCTACCGATCATCTGTTTCCCACCATTGGTCAACATGAGGCGTTGGATGGTTGGGTGTCACTTCAAGTGGGAGAGGGGCGGTAGGTCTAGTAAGCGCCTCTATAACAGGGGTTTGTCAGGCCACTCCGAACAGGGAGGCGATGATTTCCATGGTTTCATTAACAAATTCAGAATGAGTCAATAGAGCGGACATAAAAAAATGTGGAAGAAAATCTAAATTACCGACTAGTCTCTCCAACTTAATGTACAAATACTCTCCCTAATAGGCTGTGGAATATCACACCTGACAACATTGCCGACTGAAGGCTGCGGCAGGGCACCTTTCAGTGGTGGAGCATGCGCGACCACTTTGATGGACTCTGATTTTGGGGGCAGAAGATGACCCGGTTGTTGGTGAAATGGATCTGGGGCCACAATAGACGCATTAGTGATGTGCACTTTTGTTTTGCTCCTCACCTATAAAAGCGGAAGAGAGCCATAAGGCTCCACAATCTCCTCCACCCTTTATTAATTTACCACCGCCTGCTTCACCAATCTGGACCCCTTAAGCCTGGTCCTTACCGCCAACCCTTTAGTACCAATGATTCGATAATCATCCCAACCTCTTGTCAGTCAACCGACCTTCTTCATTTTTTTTCCTCTTCAGAGCCTGCCGGGAACTCTCCGACTTTCTATATTTCTCACCCCCCAAAAGGGTGAATCTTAGAAATGGGAAGCCCAAAGGCCCTTAACAATGATTCCTCGACCTCTGCTACAAACAATTGAAGGGCAGGCATTTTGAAAATGAAGAAGGGAAATGTTGTTTGTGCCCACCTTATAAGAAAAAGCGACACAAAAATGCAGAGTGCACAATCATTGATAATACTATTATGTAACAAATAAGCAATATTTTCATTTAGTTCTCTTATTCTTATTATAGTTGTTATTTCAAAGAAGTTAGAGAATTGATGAACTTAATATGTATAACGGAAATGTGATTGCAGGAATCATGAGAAAATCCAACAGAACGCACAAAAAATGTAGCAAAGGATTGAGCCATATAGCATCATTTCGGTCGGTTGAATCATGGGCCAACTAAATGAAAGTTCGTCTGAACCGAAGAACACCACTCACCTAGAACGACATAACTTAACTGATGCAAGCGCATTCTCAAGATCAACGGTCACTTAACGAAACTTTCACTTGACCTTTTATGAAGATCTCTCAACCGAAGGAATACTGCACACCAGATTATGGTGATGCAACCTCTACTTGATGAAATAACTCTCCCTAAGGATAATGGGTTTTAACAATGGACTCCCTCAGAGAAGTCGACCGAAGATTTGTCGGTTAGTCGAATGACTTTTAACCGATCAAGCGAAAATCAAATGACCAAGTCGAACATTTACGAATATGAAACAATATCAGAAACAGTTACAAACACGAAACAGTTCCAACAACAGTCACTAGGGTTAAAAGTATCAAAGTGAGCTAAAAATATATAAATGTGTAATAATAACTCATAAATTCATTGTGATGTTTCAATTATATGAGAAACTATTATGTAATTTACTTGACATTCTCTATGATTTATAAATAGGGAGATTATTTCCATAGGAACACTACCAGATAAATTCCTAGAGAATTAGTACTTTTTGTCACCTACTCTCTTACTCTCATTCATTTATTCCTCTCATCTCATCAAAACTTTATCGCTCGAGAGTGATCTAAAATACATTTTAAGATTCAACAACATGCAGTAAGTGTAGATACTATACATTCAGATGATAATCCAAATGAACTGTTGTAAGATTCACAAGGACATCTTCATATCCGAACGTTTGTCTGGGGCAAATTATTCCATATGGAAAATGTACGCAGGATACACATGCAGTTCTCAATAACCATGCAACACCCCCAAAATAATCTTTGAATAACACTAAAATAAAATCAATACAATAACATGCAAATAATATAATATTTATTTAAAATTCAATAAACTACAAATAACTCTCAAATAATCTCATATTAAAGTTATTGGAGGATTATTACGCACGCAACAGCTACGTGTGTAAACAATACGGAATAATGACTCGTTATTAACGCTGTATCTTGCTCAAATGGCCGCAAAACTTGAATTTTGCTTAACCCTTCTCTATAAAAAAAAATAATAATAATAAAAAAAACCTTCGTGTATACTGGAAATGATTCGTGATAATAACCAGTTTTAATAGTTTAGTAATAGAAAAAGAACTGATAAATTACGGTAACAAGGAATAAATGAGGACGGGCACAATTAGTAGTTAGCAATTAAGCTAATCAAAACCAAAACTTGACCTTCACTTCTTCCTTCATCCCGCAAGTCTGCAACCCGGACTTTTACCATCTCCGTATAACTTTTCGTCGCAGCAGACGAGGAAGAAAACCCTCCCTTCTCCTCTCGTAACGCTCTCCTTCTCTCTCTCTCTCTCTCTAGGCGAAGCTCCAAGGTCGGCTATGGCGTACGTTGACCACGCCTTCTCGATCTCTGACGAGGATATCATGATGGAAACGTCGTACGTGGTTCAAAACCGGCCACCGGTGAAGGAGATAGCACTCGCCGTCTCTCTCCTTGTGTTCGGCGTTCTCGGAATTGTCATTGGCATAGTCATGGCTTACAATCGGGCCGGCGGAGATCGTGCCCACGGTAACTGCAGAGCGATTACCCCCCAAATCTTGCTCATTATGATTTCAACTATCTGATTTTTACCTGATTTATTTCCTTTTCGAAATTAGGGATTTTCTTTGCGATCTTGGGGTCGGTGCTCTTCTTGCCGGGCTTCTACTACACGCGCGTTGCCTACTACGCGTACAAGGGGTACAAGGGGTTCTCCTTCGCGAACATTCCGGCTGTGTGAAGAATGGTTTGAACTAAGCCTATGTACAGATCTTTTAAACGATTTACATCTCTCTCTTTGTCCCTGTCTTGTTCTCCAGCTCCGTTTCTTTACGGGTTCTTTCTGTTAGTATTGCAGTTGTAACTTTGAATGAATGATATACTATGTATATTTGGTTGGCTACGTCCTAATAAGATTTCTTCTACTTATATTGACTGCTTAAAATTTCTCAGCATTAGCTTTTTCTGTCTGCTTTTGAATGGCAGCATCAAACCTGTATCCTTGATATGGCCATCCAACCATATTATTTTAGCCTTTTGTTGTATTTCTGGGTTGTATCATGCATAGTTTGCTCCATCCGAGAAACCATTTTAAGCATACTTCCTCGGTGCTGTTTGGCAAAAGATGAGATTTAAGTTATAAGGATTTAGGAAATCCCGCAAATGCGGATTTACTAAATTCTGAATGGGTTAAATCCCCTGGCAATAAAAGCACGTAAATCCGGTAAATCCATTAAAACTGTTTGGGATGTTCTGCCTAGGTAAATCCCAATAGCTCTATCCCGTAAATCTCGTAAATCCACCGATTTAGTGATTTAATAAATCTGAGATTTACGGCCTAAATCCGCAAAAATTTAGGCAACTTCCAGGTTAAATCCCGCTCTAAATCCATTACCAGGCAGCCCGTAAAGCTGAGTTACTTTTGTCATGATGTTGGTGGGGCAATGGGCTTATTGTTCACTTTGTAACAATGGCATTCCTCCTTGAAAGCTTTAGAGCATTGTGATCCTCTTTTTAAGCATGTTGTATGTGGAATATACATCCATGGAAACCAATTAAGCTGTATTGTTTATGCTGGGAATATCCTTGAAATGATCTGCCACAAATTGATTGTCAGTTGATTGTTGTCTAGCTTTTCCTTGTTTTTGTTTGAAATGGCAAGTAAAATATTTAGCTTGTTTGCAATGGGAAATGGACTAAGTTTGTTGCAACTACAATCCGTAAATAAACCATGATCAGCTCACCAGCTTTGAATTCCTTGAAGCATCTTTTTTTATCAGCTTGTTTATAGTTGTGAGCACCTTGTGATAAGTTGTCCTTAACATTTTGGAGCATGGAACTGAAACCTGTGATAAAATTAGCAGCTATTTTGTTGTTGCTTTTGGATAAAACAACAAGATCAACAGTATGATTTGTGGCTTGGTTTATACAATGTTGAAAGGAAATCTACTAGCGGACTTGTTTTGCATGGAATTTATGTGAATTCTACTTAGCTGAGTATTTCACACTGTTGTTTCATCTTATTGTTTCAGTTGTTGTCTGGCTAAACACCTAATCATGCTGATGAGAGTTTGATTCACTACTTTGGTTTGTCTATCTATTTGGAGATGATAGGCTGAAATGATTCAGAGTTCATTTTGTATCTTTTCACAAAAAATAACTCTTGAATTTAACATCTCTGTCTAACGTAAGGCTTCTAGGTAATCCATGAAGTCCGTGAATCCTTTAAAATAAAGTTGGGCAACATTAAGAGCATCAAATATCTTCTATTCTTCTTACAAGCAACGAAATGTGATAGTTTTGAAAAATGATCCACGTCAACCATGACGGCCTTGACATAATCGAAACCCCTTTTGGTCATAGGAAAGCCGAGGATGAAGTCTAGACTTAGGTCTTACTAGATGGTTTTGGGAATAGGTAGCGGCAAATAAAGTCCATTATTTTGTGTATTTCCTTTGTAGGTTTGGCAATGACACATCTCTCTATAAATTGGCTTACATCCTGACGGAGTTTTGGCCAAATGAATCAAGCTACGAGCTGAGCTATTATTTTATCTCGGTTGGTGTGTGCCGCTAAGCCACCGGAATGCATATCCTTAATCAAATGTATAAGAAGAGAAATATCAGGTATGTATAATTGATTACGTTTGAAGGGAACTTTATCTAATAGTATAATCGACAATTGAGGATATTGTTGACACTATTCTTCCAAGTGTTGGCAAAATATGCATTATCTTCATATTGTCCCTTCAAACTGTCCATTTCCATGATGGTGTTTGTAGAGCAGTTAATAAGTTGGTTTGCCGGCTGAGAGCATCCGCTGCCTTTTTACGCTTTTGAGCTTTATTTTTATAAGCTCAAAGCTGAATTTTTTGCAAACAACAACAACAACAACAACAAAGCCTTAATCCCATTAAGTGGGGTCGGCTACATGAATCCTTTTTCTCCATTGCGTCCTATTTAGTGTCAAATTTTCGTTTAATTCTAATAAATTAAGATCATTTTTTATGCAATAAGCCCAAGTTTTCCTAGGTCTACCTCTCGCCTTTCTTAACATAAGTTGTATTTAAAACATCTACTCTCCTAATCGGATCATCAGGTGGTCGACATTTAATGTGACCAAACCATCTAAGGCGACTCTCTCTAATTTTATCCGTCACTGGTGCAACACCGACCCTATTACGGATATATTCATTTCGCATTTTGTCTCTAAGTGTAAAGCCACTCATCCACCTAATCATTCTCATCTCGGCAACACTTAACTTAACATTATGCTTCTCTTTTAAAGGCCAACATTCAACACCATAGAGCGTTGAAGGTCTCACCACCATCTTATAAAAGTTTCCTTTCAGTCTAAGCGGTACTTTTCTATCACACAATAGGCCGGACGCATTCCTCCACTTCAACCAACCAACCTGAATTCTACTATTAACATCCCCATCTATATCACTTTCGCTTTGAGCAATGGACCCGAGATATCTAAATCGTTCACACCTTTTAATAATTTGATCACCCAAAGTTACACTTTTGTCACTAGACCTACTATTACTAAAATTGCATTCCATGTATTCAGTTTTAGTTCTACTCAAACGAAGACCTTTAGACTCCAATGTAGACCTCCATAATTCAAGTTTTTCTTGGACTTTTTCTCTTGTCTTATCCACAAGGAGGATATCATCAGCAAAAAGCATACACCAAGGTACATCCTCTTGTAAATGCCTAGTAAGACCGTCCATAAATAAAGAAAAAAGATATGCGCTTAAAGCCGATCCTTGATGTAAACCAACAGAAATAGTAAAATATTTGGTCAATCCTCCTTCAGTTCCAACACATGTAATAGCTCTAGCATACATATCTTTAATGACTTGAATATAAGTCATATCAACACCTTTCTTCTCAAGGACTCTCCAAAGAACATCTCTAGGAACCTTATCGTAAGCTTTTTCTAAATCAATAAAAATCAAATGTAGATTCTCCTGATTATCTCTGTACTTCTCCATCAAACCTCTCGATAAATGTATAGCTTCCATGGTAGACACGCTCGACATAAATCCAAATTGATTATGAGAAACCTTCGTAATACGTCTTAACCTTATGTTCAATTATCCTCTCCCATAATTTTAAAGTATGACACATCAATTTAATTCCTACTATGATTTGCACACTCTTGTGCATCTCCTTTATTCTTAAAAATGGGGACCAAAATGCTCTTTCTCCACTCCTCGGGCGTCTTTTTAGTTTTTAAAATAATATTAAAAAGTTTAGTAAGCCGGAAACCCCCAAATCACCTAAACATTTCCAAACTTCAATTGGGATATCATCGAGTCCTACGAATTTCCCCTCGATTTTCTTTAAAGCCTCATCAACTTCTTTTACTAATGCGACGGTAAAAATGAAAAGTTTTATTATTATTAACGATATTAATATCACTAAGGTCGATCGTACTTTCAGCATCTTCATTAAAAAGTTTATCAAAATAACTCACCTACTCTATGTTGAATATCTTTTTCTAAGAAAATGACTTTTGATTTTCAATGCTTTAATACACTTTACTTGAGTTAAATCTTTACTTTTCTTTCTCTTTGTTTGGCTAGTTTATACATATATTTTTCACCGTTCTTAGTATCTAACATGTTATAAAGATCACTAAAAGCGAATTTTTAGCGTCACAGATTATTCTTTTAGATTTCATGCAGTAGTTTTATATTTTTCCCAATTCCCTACGCTTTTACATTTAAACCAATTTTTATAACATAACTTCTTATATTTTATCTTTTATTGCACATTATTATTCCACCACCAACTATTTTTATTTATAAAAATTTTTTCTTTCGATTCTCCAAGTACATCTTTAGCTAACTTGTTTAATAAGTATTAGTTAATTTTTCCCACATAAGCATTCGTGTCTTCATTGACTTCACAAATATTTAAATCTTGAATTTTACTCATAAAAATAATTTTATTTGTCTTTTAGGTGCTCCCATCTTATTCTACGATATTGAACCCAGTATTCTTTATTTTACAACTCTTCATCTTAAAATCTAGAACTAATAATCGATGTTGGGTACTTAATTCACTCACTGGAAGGACCTTACTGATTCTTACAATCTCGACGATCTCTTCTTCTCATAAGAAAATAATCGATTTGTGTTTTATTAGATCCAATTCTTATAAGTAATAAGATGCTTCATCTCTTTCTTGAATAAAGTATTAGTAATAATCATATCATACTGCTAAAGCAAAATTTAAAATGCTCTACCTTACTTCATTAATCGCTCCATAACCAGTAACCTACCAATGAATATTTCGAAATCTTCTATCACTCTACTGACACGTATACTATTTAAATCTCCTCCAATAAAAATTTTTTCTTGAGGAGTATCAAATGTATTAAGTCTTCAAATCATTCAGAATTTATCTTTAATCTTATATCTAAACCAACTTGAGGAAGCATAAAGCATTTATAATATTAAAAATCTTAGTATCGATAATAATATTAAGTCTTTATAATTCTATCTCCAACTCTATTAATTTTAACAACATTATCTTTCAAACTCTTATCTATAATTACACCTACACCATTTCTAGTACGACTCTTACCATAATTCCATAGTTTAAAACCTAAGTTATCAATCTCCTTAGCTTTTTCTCCCATTTAGTTTCTTGAATACATAAAATATTTATCTTTCTATGGATCATAATATCAACCAATTCCATTAATTTACCATTGAGAGTACCTATATTCCAAGATCCTATTCTAATACTAGTATCGTAAGTAACTTCTTTACCCACATCCGTCCGTAATGTGGGAACCCTCACTTCTCGACACTACTACCCGGACGCCGGTGTAAGTGGCCTGCTACACTTTCCACTCTGTATTCGGGTCATACAACGTGTCGGCTTAGGAGGACGCCCTAGCACTTACACAATGATCGAAAGGATTCATATCGTGATTTTTTCGACAAGTTTTAAGTTTGACTGTCGACTACCTACGTAACCCTCCACTTTTCACATCCGGGCTTGGACCGGCAACGGCAGTGTTAAAATAAAAAAAATAAAAAATAAAAAAAATAAAAAAATAAAAAAATAAAAAAATAAAAAAAATAAAAAATAAATAAAATAAAAATAGGGTGGAAAAAGAATCCACCTAATATAAATTATATTAAGTGATTTCTCAGACTGTAAAAAAAAAAAAAAAAAAAAATAGGGTGGAAAAAGAATCCACCTAATATAAATTATATTAAGTGATTTCTGAGACTGTAAAAACTGTAGAGATTTACGATCGTAGTATAAAGTATACACTTGGTGAACTAAATATTGTTCGTTTAAGGGCCTTTACTACTGCATACAATAGTTGTTCATATGTTGGCCATTTATGTCAAGCCCCACTCAATTTTTCATTGAAAACACAATGAGTTTATCTTGTTATTATGGGACAACACCAATCCCAATTGCTAAAGCATCAAGCTCAACCAAAAATGATTTTTAAAATTCAGGAATAGCTAACATTGGCGCTTGGAAGAGAGCTGATTTGATTTTTACAAAGCTTCCTTGCTGTTTAGATGTCCAAGTGAAGGTCCTGCGTTTCAAACAATCACTGATGGGTGACATTACGATGCCAAAACCTCTTATGAATTAATGGTGGAACTTTCTGATTCCATGAATGGTCTGAACTTCTGTAAGTATGGTAAAAATGAGCCACGTCTCAACCTTGCTCGGATTGGTCTGAATGTAGTGAGAGCTCACATTGTAGCCAAGAATATGTATGCTTGCGACTGCAAATTTGCACTTGGTTGAGGTATAATTTCTGCTCTCGTACTTTATTTTTGAGTAATGTCAAGAAAATGTACAATTGCTACTGCAAATTCAGTATAATTTCTGCTCTCATAATTTTTTAAGTAGTGTTAAGTCCTTTAAATGCACATCTAATGATGTTCTATACACCAAGATTTGATCAACGTGCATACTCACAGAACTTTCCAAGAAACTATTTTAATATATCATTCATTAGCCTCATTAAGGTACTTGGTGCATTGCATAAATCGAACGGCATAACTCGCTATTCAGGCAAACTTTCTTAAGTTTTAAAAATTATTTTTCACTCATCGCCTGGACGTATGAGATTCTGGTGGTATACACTTCATAAGTCTAGCTTTGAAAAAATTTGAGACTCCAGTAATTTGTCCTAAAAATGTTGTTGCCGTGGCTTGGGAAATCCAAACTTGGTGGTAATCTTTTTAATAACTCGACTATCAATAGGCATACACCACTATTCATCTTTTTTTTTTGGATTAATGAATGCTAGCACAACACAAGGACTCAAATTAGGTAGAACAAAACAATTTTTTTATTAGCTTGTCTATCATATCTTGTAAAACTCGATGTTCCTTTGGGATGAGCCTGTAATGTGGTAGGTTGGATAGGTTGACCCTAGTGTAAGGTCTATTTGATGTTGTTTATTTCTCACATGTGGCAGCCGATCCAACAACTTATTTGGAGTCAAATCTTGGTATTGGTGTAGCAAAATTATAAACGTTGGTAGGAATTTCTTGAGCAAAGTGGTGAGTTTATGAAATGAGAAGGGCATACGTCTTAGTTTCAGTTTTGTACTCCTGCAGCAATTGATTTTCAGAAACCGAGAGGAAGGTCATTGATCCAGAATTTCATTCCTTTGGGTTGACATTGTCTGATAATAACCTTAATTTTTAATTTTCCTGTCTAACACACACATCTTCTATGCTGACATACCAAAGTCCCTTGTAGAATTGCCATAACCGGCCAAGGATGATATGATAGACATCCATATCGATAAACATTGCAAAGCACCTCACAACAATATTGTTTTTCAATGGAGAACGAAACCTAACACATCTGGTTATTGGGACTTCAACTTCTTTCTCAACCCAACTAATTTTATAGGTTGATGTTGTTCTGTAGTTTTTAACTGTTAGGACTTTGATAACTTTCAAAGAGATAATATTTTTAGCACAATCACTGTCTATGAGAAGCTCATACCTTTTCTTGATGTTGCATATGATCCAAAAAATGGAATGTCTCTGTCCCCGGATTTTTGCTAGGAGCAAGTGACACTTTCTAATATACATGAAATTAATTCCCCTTCATCAGCGTACCAATGTTTTAAAAGACTCGGGTGTTGGGCAGGGCTTTTTAGCTATTACGTGGCAAGGCGTAAGCCCCAAGGCGTCGGGCATAAGCCTCACAATATAAAAAAATAAGGATATAAAAATTAAGAGACAGAAAGAATAAACTAGTTGCGCTTAATATTAAAAGTATTAAGAGACATTAAATGAACTTGTACTCATTCAAGTTCAAAATAAACCTTCTAGGATTAGAATCTTAAAGATATTAATAAAAATCCACTATAAAAAGTAGAAACATATATAAATAAGTAAACATATTTGAGCCAAAAAATAAACTTGTGCATAATTGATCTCAATCTTTTTATGTAATTCATTTTTCAAATTCATCATCAAAATCTTTTTTTCTTCACCAATATTTATGTCCAAATCACGACTAGGTCCTTCATATTATCTGCATTCATTGTCCACTTCATTAAAGTCATCATCTTGCTCAATCTCAGATGCATTCACAATTTGTTTATCCTTATCTTTGTTCCTTAAATTATAAAAACAAATAAAATGACATTCGTAAATATTTATGATCTTTTTCTATAAGAATGCATAATTATATAAATGACAATTAAATATAAATATGAAACTTATTCTTTCATTCAACTTTTTTTTCTCTAGGAATATGTTATAAAAATATAATTTCTTTTTATGTAATATTTTGTGATTTTTCATTTGCTTTAGTTGTGGGAACATTTTTTTTATTACATCAACATCAAATATTCTCTTCTTCATTCACCCGAGAATGTTGCTGTGAAAGCATAGAATCTTTTTTCTCAACAATCCACTCATCATCAGAGTATGTCATTTATCAATATTAAATTGAAGCATTGTTTTCTCCTTATACTTTTCTCCCCCAATCTAGTATTATATCTTACATATACTAGAGTATTCAACTTGTGCTCCAACCTGTTTATCTTTTTAGTATGAATAGAACAACAACAACAAAACCTTAATCCCACTAAGTGGGGTCGGCTATATGAATCCCACTAAGTGGGGTCGGCTACATGAATCTCTTTTTAGTATGACTCTAAGATAAAAAAATATTATTTTTAAAGGTGATTTTGAAAACAAATAATATTAATATTAAGAAACAAAAAGTTATTACCAATTCAAAAATGCTCCAATTTCTTTCATAAGTTGATAAACTATAGGTAAGGCCAAGAACTTGAATAAATTCGTTAACTTAGACATTTTTCCACCAATCAAAAAGAGACCTTAACTTTCGTGATTCCATAGCAATTCTACTCTCAAAGTTTCTTCTTAAGCTATCATACAAGTCTAGTTGAATGTGAGCTCTAAGGATCTTCATAATCCAACATTCTTTCCATACAAGCAATTAACTCTTATTTCACCTCTTCATCATTGGAAAAATTATCCTAAAGTGGAATTGCATATTTAAATAATAACCAACCTCATGTAGTGGTCTAGGAAGTTGGATTTCCCATCTCTTATCAATTTTCTTTGAAATAGGTTCATAATTTTTTTCATCATGTCCTTAATTAAAAGCATATTTTTCTTTTGTTGAATCAATTAACTCATAAATATAACTTATGGTTGACCTTTCTTCCGAGTCAACATCTTTTAGATCATTTGCTAGAGGTACAAGATTTTTGATACAATAATCATTATGAACCCAAAAATATGGTTCAAATAAAATAACAGCTCGAGATTTTATATCTTCTGTCTTCTTAGCTCATTGACTAAAACATGAAGTTTATGATGAGAGCATCATTTGAAGTGGTTGCTTCTCCTTGTAAATGTGTTAAAAGGTCAAATATACAAAAGCAAACTGTGTGATGGCTGGACGAACAAGTTCCCTCTCCCTTGTAAATGATCTCATCAAGTCAAGAACCTATATGTGCTCGTAAATAAACATAATAACTTGTTTTGCTTTTGTAGGTTTGCTTTCGTGAATTTTCAACTTTACAATATCTTCCAACATTAGGCCATTATTAAAGGAGTCCAGTAATGATGACTTAGTGACATTTTGATCTTCACAATCATTTGTTGCACTACTTCTAACATCACTTAATGCACTTTCACATCGCGCTTTGACTTTTACATCTTTTTCTAATGCTTTATTGCATTCTCTTAAACTTTAGTGGGGCTTTAGTGCATGGTTTAATGGTCTATGTGTGTCGACAAGATGTTGCTTCGTTGTGTTTATTGTTCCACTACACATTTGATTGCAAAACTAACATATGAGATACTTTTCATTGGGTGTGCTTGTTGTATATTTCCATCAAAATACTTGTTGGTGCGACTATGACTGGTCAAACAATAACTAACCTTACACATTAAAAGAAAAAAAATCAGATCAAATTCACTTCTTACAAAAATGAAAAAGTTTTCTATGAGTTAATGGACTATGTGCTCTAGAAAAAATATCAAATTTACAGATTTACTATAGTAAATTCACTGTAGCTACAGTAAAATAATCTATTAATACATTACAAAACAATAAAAATTGCATCGTTTATCGAATGAAATTGGGCGGGTAAGAAGCACACGACTGCTGGTAGGTGGGGGATCTTCTACGCGAGAGAGAAGAAGCTCGGGTTTAGAATCTTTTGCATTCGAGAGACAGAGCAGCGTTGCATGCGAGAAACGACGCAGACAGCTGCACATACGCTCGGGGGATCGCCTGCATGCGAGGGATGATGTAGATGGCCTTGGGAATGCCTGTGTGTGAGGGACGGTATAGAAGCCTGCGCAGATGGCCGCATGATTGCCTGCGTGCGAGAGGGAAGTAGAAGACTGCGGGAGAGAAGCATATTTGGGATCGTCTACGTGTAGGAAAGTTGCTTGAAGCGGCGTGAATTGGGTTGGCTGCGAAATTAGGGATTTTTCCCTTTTTATTCAGTGGGGCGCATTGCGCTCGCGATTGTTAATGGCGTTCTTATGCGTAAGCTTTCTAAGTTTTGCCGCCCCCCTTATGAGCTTGGGGCGAGTAGGCTTATGCCTTGCACTGGGGCTCGCCCCTTCAATACTCTTTAAAACAAAGCACCCTACACATCCTCAACTCCTTCATTAACATTGGGTAACACCACACTTTCCTCTGGCTAGGGTTCCCCCTTCCAGTAGTTGCAGTTGTTGCCTACTCTGACACTCGTATGATTGGTGACTCAACTGTAAACATCTAAAACATCTATCTTGACCTGATCGGTGATAGATATTATCACAATGATAAATGACCTTAGAAGAAACTTTAGATTTAGTTGTAGCAGAATTTGATGCACCACTTTGGCCCTAAGGGGAGCTCAGATTAGGAGATAACTCCTCGATTTGGTCCTGTTTCGACTCAATGGTTCCTCTAAGAATGGCTGAAATTTTGGCAGTCTAGATTGTTGCAATTGTCTTATATGTAATTTACAACCCGTGATAAAGGCCATACGGAGCTTCTTTTTAATTTATCTTGAATTGAATCCTTTAGTCCCCTCATATATCTTGCTATTAATTATTGATCAGTTTTGTTCAGAATATTTCTATGATAAAGCTGATAAAAATTTTTAGTATAAGAATAATAGTTTGGTCACCTTGGACACATCTCTGATATTGTAAATACATCACTTTTTCGTAATCTGATGGAAGGAATGGTATCACATCAATTGTTTTATTCGAGCTCAATTTTTAACACTCCGACATTCCTTTCGCTTTGGCATTTGAACTAATCGGATCAACAAGGCTCCTGCTTCACCCATCAATTGGCATGCGAGACATTCCCTTCAATTGGCATGAGACATACTTCACTTCTTTGTGCGGTGGTATGTCCATGAACTCAAAAAAAAAATTTACTGCTTGCTCCTAATCTAATAATCTTCAATGTGTGTAAGTTTCCATCACTAAGATATATTTAAATTCACCTTAAGTTCGCCATGAGGCCTACTCTCAGAGTTTCTTGAAATTGGGGGTTTTTAACCAAGTTTCTATTTCCTTGCCAGATTATAATTCTATGATATCAACTCGTCAGTGGGGGTTTCGCTATTCAAATTTGATGGATTGAGTTGAATCAATCTATAGGGGTTTCCTTATTTCACAATTCAAAATGCTGGAACTCCTGTAGATGGTATGGTTGCAAGGTTCGCCCGATGTGATTGTTGGTTGGAGGGTTTCACCACCTTTGATGGCATGGAGTTTTCACCTCACCGCAACGGAAATTGTAAATTGGTGTAATCCTTATCAAGCAACACAAATCTATTGGTGAGGGAAGACAACACCTCTCACAATTTTTCCCAATCGTGAACTTCATCCCCAACTGACCGCGAACTTCATCTTTGATTGGCCGTTTATGATAGACTTGATACCAAAATTGTTGCAGCCTAGGCCTAACAACGAGAAAAGTAGATGAAGAGGGAAGAGATAATGCCCGACAAAATAATTTGTGTTTTGATATCCTGAAGGAAAAGCAAATAAACCACGGTTTCCATTGCACTGTTAACTATCTATATATATATATCAGTAACCACTTATATGTACTTACATTAATAAAATAAAACAGTTATATTAATTAGAAACTAATACTAGTACTGCGAAAGTAGCTATGGCTTAATATATTGTGATGCAACCATAGGGTCCAACCCACGACACATTAAACAAGCTCTAATTCAGTCAAACCATGAGTAACTTGTGGAAAATACAAATTCATTTGCAGTCCTATTCTTGAATTCAAATAGATAGTCTAAAATTACTTCATACTTGTTTATAGCCCCACACATATACTCAGATAGATAGCTCAAAATAACATAATGTACTTGTTTGTAGAAAGTTGCTCTATCCTCTTATCTTATTTTACTTTTTACTTTTATTTCTTGTCTATGGTTTAATTAATTAGGATTTTGATTCCTTAAGAGGCTGTTTGGTTTGCTAGAATGGAATGAATTATAATGAAAATGTAGTGTATTTGAACTACTTTGGAGTTATTTGATTTGGTGTAAAATAATACAACAAAACAATAAAGCCTTAATCCCACAAAGTGGGGTCGGCTACATGAATTCTTTTTCTCCATTGCGTCCTATTTAGTGTCAAAGTTTCGTTTAATTCTAATAAATTAAGATCATTTTTTATGCAATAAGCCCAATTTTTCACAGGTCTACCTCTGCCTTTGTTAACACAAGTAGTATCTAAAACATCTACTCTCCTAATGGGATCATCAGGTGGTCGACATTTAATGTGACCAAACCATCTTAGGCGACTCTCTCTAATTTTATCCGTCACTGGTGCAACACCAACCCTATTACGGTGGTGTGAAATAATACGAAAGTATAAATATTTTGTGTTTGATTCGAAGAAAATGAAATTAACATTAGTTTGTGGTGGTGACAGAGGCAACCGACAATGGGGAGCGGCTGATAATGATGTATATGGTGGGCTTTGAAAATCAGTGGCGGTCGGCGGGGGACTAGTGGTGCTTGATATCAGCCGACGTATAGCGGAAAGCAACAGACACAACAACGACTGACGGTTGTGACTACTATTGTAGCCAGTGATGGGAGGCTAACACATGGCGGTCATGGCAATGATGTCGGGTTGTGGCAGGTGGCAAAGGGAGGCGGAAGAGATGTAGACGTCTGGTGACATGACAATGGCGACGAGTGGGCTGTAGATTACGGTGTATATAGAAATCAACTAAATCCGACAAATTTAGGATACACCGTTTTTGAACTACATAGTGAATTATAAATTCACTAAAATTATATATCGCACTCTTTTTTCATCCAACCGAACACCAAAATTTTAAAAACGCTAAATTCAGTTTACTTTACACCAGTAATTCAGTAAACCCAATAGCCTCTACATCAATATAAAATCTGATACCTATATTTCTTCTTGTTATTGTTTCGGATATTTGCATCCATAAGTGCATTAATTAACAAGCAGATGTCCAGATTACATGCAAATGAAACACTATTTTAAGGTTGCTTAAAGTAAACATAAATTTAAATGTCCACTCCCATAACAATTTTGAGTTTCAAGCTTGGACTGAGGTTGATTTTATAGGAGGGTCTCTACTATGTTTATTGTAACACTTTTTGTTGAGACAAAAAAATTAGCAAATTCGTTGCATGATAAGTCCAAAATGCTTGATTGTGTATTTGTTGGGATCGTAAAGTTCATGTTAGATCAATCATGAGTTTTGATGAAAGTTTTAGATTTCAAAGTGCTCTAATAATTTAAATTACTTAATGGACTCTAAACAACACAAATTTATATTTGAAATGACTTCATTGTGTCAATACCAACAACAACCAATTCGTGGATTTTGACCTAGAGGAATTAGTCTGAATGGCGGATCAATTTGGACCTCTTATCTCCTCTTTGTTTGACGGGAGGACAAGTACGCGTAGTTACCAAATGGTGTCAATTACTAATACTGCTCCGCTGGTTGGCTAAGGGGGTAGCGCATTGGCCCCACAATGTCATTTTATTACAAGTAAAACTCCTGTGCCTTTAAGGTGAGGGGATGATTTTTTTCATTCACCTTCCTTGTCCAGTCAGTCATGGAGTTCTACGATCTATGCCACTCTATTATCAAGTCATTTAGTTTCTCCTCCTAAGGTAGGGACTATCTTGACTACCTTTAGTAGCACATTATCTTAAGGTTATTTAATTCTCTCCTCATTTCATTGTGAGTTATCTACTTCTTCTTATAAGAGAGAGAGAGAGAGTTTCCTTATCACCTTCAATTTTCCTTCTAGTTTGTACACTCATCATCTTCTTCTATGAGAGATCCCAATTGCTTCCAAAAGCCTCTTCCCTTTTTTTCCAAAAAAAGAGACCATTTTAACTATTGTGCAGTGCACTTTAATACCTTAAAATACTCTCCGACATGGGAAGGAATGGTCACCACTACATTTTATGCCTTCATATGTTGTACTGACTTCTTTTATTTTTACTTGTGAAGGGCCCATATAATTCAGAGTTGTATCTAGCGTAAAGATTTTAATTAGTTGATGCCCCATGACCTATTTTTTAAAGATTTTAATAAGAAATTTATTCAGTCCCTCATACACTGCATTTAACATTCTAATTATTTCTAAATCATCTTTAAATATTAGTAAATGAATTCTCTATCTACTAACATGATATTATGCCACTAGGCCACCATTGCTAGCCACTAGATGGTCGCCTCAGCTGGCCCTACGCCAACTGATTCATCAGTTTGGCAGTAAGGATGGAATTGGCTTTCCTAAATAGGGGATGCATGATCTAGTTTGTTTTATTTATAAAAATTTTAGAAATGAAAACAAAACAACTCTCAAAATCTATATTTGCCTTAATTATACATGTTCTACATTGAAACAGTCATTCAATACCCCCTTCCTTTCTCACATCTCGACAGCCTCCAATCATCTATTCAGTATTGGTTGTTCATTACCCATACCCTTAAGGGAGGGGTTATCTCACTTGTCTTTGTCAACATCCTCCCTCTTATTGGAGGGATGGTCTCTATCCCCCCCCCCCCCCCTTCTTTTTTTAAATTAGAGATTGTTTCAACTACCTTGCAATACCTTTCACGTCAATAACTCTTAATTTTTTTTCACTGCTTCGGACTCACCCACGGATCTTCTAGTATAGTGATCGTCATCGGCTTTGGTTGTCATTGATCGACTCCGATTTGTGCATTTTTGTGTTGTGTTTGATGATAAGTCAGGCAGTTTGTCGTCACCTATGTTGTCTTAGTGCTTCAATTTGCTTTTTATGAGTTGTTGCATTTATCATTATGTTGTGGAGATCTGACGAGCGTGGTAGTGATTTTCCATCCTTTTATGTGATTATGTGCGTATGAAGTCTCATTTGCATTTTTTTTAGCTCACAAATATTTTCATCGGAAGATTGTTTTGAGAAACAAATTTTGTGAGTGTGTTCGGTTTGTCGAGACAATTTAAATAAGGTTATTTACATCCAAATCGGGCTCCGTTTGGCATATCTTGAGAGATCAATTATTTCTTTATCTGAATATTATATAAATTTTAATATCTATATATTTACATTAGTGTATATTTATATATAAATATATATTAGTTAATTTGTTTTGATATATTATATATGATAAAAATATATATAATATTTAAATTCAAAATCTCCGCCGGTAATATTCACATTAATTGAGATTCAATTAGGTATTAATAGAGCCATTAAGAATATTTCTAAAATAAAATTTGTTTCTATTTTTGAGGCGGGTGGTAAAATAAAAATGGAAATAAATAAATCTTTGTGCCTCTTTGTATCTTTCTCTACTCTTGTAAGTACATACTTACAAAGCATGTAATATTTTCTCCTTTCTCAAAAAAATGTTGCGCTTATAAAGTATGTACTTACAAGGTTGGATGGAGTGACCACATTACATATAAGTGACATTATGGTGACATGACCACTTCATCTACCCTTGTAAGTATGGGGGGATTACCACGTTCGGTTTCTCTTCCATCTCTCCCAATTGTGCAAAAAGTTCTTTCTCTATGTTTTTGTCTCTCCCTCTCTTGGCAGAACTAATCTTCACTCATCCTATCTCATCCATTTTCTCACATACATCTTTTGATTCCTTCTCTCTCTCAATTTTGGAGGAAATAGTAGATCTCTCTCTCTCTCTCTCTCTCTCTCTCTCTCTCTCTCTCTCTCTCTCTCTCTCTCTCTCTCTCTCTCTCGCCACCCCAAGAAGAAGACATCAAGGGACTCATCGTCTCACCTCTCCCTGTTTTGTTCCTCTCCAATTTTGACGATCCCACAAGCCCTACAATTCCTCATTATCACACCAACACCCCAATCTTGATCTCACCAGTGCAAATGGGAACTCCACAAGTTGTAGACAAGGCTTGTCTGAAAGCGAGAAACTTCATGCCCTCCTATAGTGTTAAGATACATCAGAATAGTTTTTCTTCTCCTGAACATGGATACTCATAGAGTTGTTGCCACTACACTCGCCGGTGATTTCACACTTAGTTTAACTCTCGTCAGACATGTCGTGTTGTTCTGTTGACTAAGGGTCTGTTTGGCGCAGTTTATTATCAGCTTGTGCGTTTTCAAAACGCACCTCAAGCGTTTGATTTCTTCGTTCAACTAGCTTATCAAAAAACGCCCGCTTCCATTTCTATTAAACGCCGGCCGCAGATCGAACCCCGCGGCCCGTGTTTGGAGTAAAATCTTACCTATCTGCCCTCGTCATCGTGAAATGGAGAGGAGCGACTCGCATCTACCACCAGAGGAGGAAGTGAGGAGGAGACGTGTGAGTATTTTGACGCCATAGCACCAAAGCGCCGCTCGAAGCCTTCTCGGAGCGAGCACTCATCTGTCTACGTCGATGATCTAAGCCCCTCCGATCGTGATTCCATTTCCGAAATTGACAAGCTTCGCCATTTGGAAGCCCATCACGAGGTTCTTTTGTGACGCTTGCTTCAGATTCTAGCTTAATTGCTTTTCTTAATTACTTTTTTGTAAACCCTTTAATTGCTTTTCTTTGTGACGCTTGCTTCAGATTCCTGCTCTCCTCGTTATTTTTCTTCTGTTTACATAGAAGTTGGTTTGTGATGGGAGTGAAATGAAGGAAATTAAACAACTTATATGTTTTGACACGAAATTAAAAACTTATATATATATATTATTTTTAATCTGAATGCGAATGAGTGTAAAGTGAAGGAAATTAAAGTATTTGCTTTACTTCGTCGAATGGGATTTTGGTTCTTGAAGCACTGTGAGTGGGAAAGGAGAGATTATTTTGTTTTGAAAAATTGAAGTTTGGATCTTCGGATATGTGTGTGTTCGATGGCTCCAGCAGGGATTTTAGACTATTGATGGGAGAACTTCATTTTGCGAGATTTTGATGTGGGTTTGAGAAAGAATTGTGAAAGAGATGTTTTTCTTGTAATTCTTTTCATAATGGAGCCTCCGAGGGGTTTTTGGTTGACTCTTTGGAGGCTATTCTACTTCTTGCCCTTCTTCCTGAGTTTGCTACTTCTGGGTAGCATTAAATGTCAGTTTCCCTTTCTTTCTTTGGTAGATTCGGAGATGCATTTCTATCGCTTGAGATGGTTTATAACATTTTCTTTTAATTTGTTTTGTAATTTTTGCTCGACAAGTAACTGGAGCTATTTCTGCCACATCTGCCATCATTTTAGGTCTTTGGCCTGCATATGCATTTTGGACATTTTATTGTATAGGAAGGTGAACTACAGTTTTTTTTACACAAAATAAGATCACACTTCTTCAGTTGCCTCTCCTTTGTGGATTGGATGAAGAAGGGTGGTTGTTTTGTAAATAACAAGTTTAGGGTGATCTGTTTTTAATTGCACCTTAAATTTAACATGAAAAGTGACTTATTTCTGTCTATGATGCTTTAGAGATATCTGATTTTCTGATGCAATGGTGATGGAGGATATTAGATTAGAGTACTGTTTTGTATTCAACAATGTTTCAAGTTATATGTATGTAATATCCCTACTTTATGCTGAGTGGACAAGATGGAGCTCTGAACTCAAATGATGTGTAAATAGAACCTTAAGCCCATTAATCCTAAACCATGGTATCTCCAGAGAATTGTGATAACGCTGCTCTTTGAAGACAACTATTTGAGAAGTTTTTCCTATTATTATTATTTGACAGATTGAACTGTCATCCTTTGATATTTTTTTATTGTTATTGTATACTCCTGAATTCGTTGGATAAGCTTTTTCATAGGGCAATTTCTTTCAAGTAATTATTTCCCTTTATTTTCAGGGCAATCACATACATAGCACCCAAAACATAGCTATTTACAAATCTAGCACCCTCTTTTACTTAAATCTTTATTGTTCATTTATTTATAAAAACCTGCAAATCAGCTGTTCTGAAAACGCACATTCAAAATCAATTGTTTCTATATGCACAAACCAAAAAGTCAGACAATTTATCCGGATAAGCTGCTGATCAGCAGCTTATAAGGATAAATAGCTTATCTGGATAAGTTGCAGCTACCCCAAACAGACCCTAAAGCATCTCAGAACAGCACTGACCCCACCTTGCATGATGGAAAATTCGAGAACTTCATTTATTGAGAATCCCAAACAATAGTCTTCCTGCAAAGTTAAAACCCACCACTTACAATGCTCTACCGTCCAACAATTCTCCAACATACTGCTGTTGAACTAGCTGTTAACTGGTAATGCACATTATTATTGTTGTCAAAATCTATATCCATTCATTGTCTATCATTGTCTACTGAAATCATCAATCTCCTGTTCATCGAATCTCACATTTAAACTGATAAATTATATAAAAATTTATCAAGTCAAGTCAATTTAGGAAATTCAATTTTAATAAACAGAACTAATATAAAAGTCGCATATTTTAACAATTTAATATTTTATATAGTTTTAGGCGAATCTCCGTCAATTGGTACTGCCAAGATAAAACTCATTGAATGCTTGGGTTGTTGATCTTATAAAAATGATTGTTATGTTTTGTTATTTGCATGGCAACTATACATTTGAGTTTATTATATTTAAATCAATTTATCTTAATGATTTAATTTTAAAATTTATTTTTATAATAAAACCCTCGGTAAGGCAATTCTGATTTAAAGATAGTTTCTCATTTTGTTTTTGATGCATGCATTTAAAAAAAAAAGGAAATAAATAGCAAATTTCTCTTTTTTATGATTAGTTTCTTAAATTTGATTGTATTTGTTTTCACATCTTTGCTTAAATGTTTGGGGATTCACTTACACATTCTGTGTTTTTTTTTTTTTTTTTTTTTTTAATTATACAACTTTTGTGCAAGGATTTTAAGAAATGAAGTCCGAATCAACTGAGGTGGAATAAGATGTGATTTGATTTATGATTTTATTGTAAATTACTAATAGTTGTTTTGTAAGGAAGACCCTAGGATATTCAACATAGAAAAATAAAGTTTTGGATTCACGTGTACATCATTATTGTCTCATAACACGACCTAAGTTCATATTTAATCATAGGATTGTATATTTATTTTAGTATATTTTTAATTTATTTAATCATTTGAATATTATTTTTTTTCTAAATCTATTCATGAAATGATATAGGTCAATCTCTCATGAGTGAATTTTCCTTTGGCTAACTCCAACATACTTATTGAAGTAATTCTATTATAAATATTGTGAGTTCTATGTGTGATATATTCGATCCGATAAAATTTGAAATAAATAAATAAATAAACTAACCCTCTATTTACTAGTAGGTTTTGAACATTGTCATATATAATTAAGTTTATAGAACTGAAAAGCCTATGCAAGTAATGAATATGTTTAATAGTAAGTTTAGATCAAAATACATAAATAGTGTGCTCTGTTATTGACTTATATTGCGAGCTTAAAGTTATGCTTCATTTGAAGGAAATGGAGAAGTAAATTTGCATTTTGTATCATAATTCATATGTAACATTTATTTGGTTTGAAGGCATTGAAAGAGAAGAAATGAAAAGAATTGCAAATGGTGAAAAAATTGAATTTCAAATTGGCATTAACCTATTTTTTAGTTAAAGACAAATTTAGTGAAAAAAATATTTTTAATTATTACTAAGCTAAGCAGATTTGAAATTTTATTTTCTTACGAGTGAACTCCTAATGGCTGCATAATAATTTTATATTATTTTTTGCACTATTATTGAGTAGGGAATTGCCTATGTAAAAAAATGTAATTATTAACATTTCTTAATTAAATTAAATGACATCCTAATTCCATTCAAAATAAACACTCAAAATAGATTTATTAGGTAAAGATAATATTTTTCTTCCATCTTTCTCTTTCATGACAAATAAAGGGGTAGCACCAGGTTTCAACATACTTTATTAATAATTTAATTTTAAACATTCGACACATTTTTGTTTGACTATTTACTACTCAAATCTTGTAAAGCACATGAAAAAAATTATTATTGGAAGTTCCTAATTATTCAAACATAATTCCTAATTATAAAAAACACAATTACCTATAAATCAAACTGGCAAAATTAAAAAAGAAAAAAGTTTAATCAGTTTTTTATCAATCAAACAAGTTGATGAACACTAGTTTTAGCAAAATTCCTACACCATTTTCTTTTACACTTTCTTTTCATTTCCTCAATATCAATTCCTTAAAAATAAACATGACCAATGAAAAAAAAAACATAATAAAAATTAATGCTCTATGAGCATAACAATCTTGTTCACTGAAAGGTTGGCCATCATAATAGTGTTCGTCGTCTGCCTTTTTTCCTCTTATCATTATTTTTTATATATATTATTTTAAAGTTTTTAATATTATTTGGAAAAGGAAAATATTTTATTAATGTGACAAACAAGGTGCAAAAGATTGGAGAAAAATCCTTACTAACCTAAAATACTAAGCACAGTGAGAGAGAGAGAGAGAGAGAGAGAGAGAGAGAGAG
Source organism: Papilionanthe hookeriana x Papilionanthe teres (assembly GCA_022702705.1). Lineage (NCBI taxonomy): Eukaryota > Viridiplantae > Streptophyta > Magnoliopsida > Asparagales > Orchidaceae > Papilionanthe > Papilionanthe hookeriana x Papilionanthe teres. The sequence goes on along the minus strand of CM040429.1, from coordinate 40,849,101 downwards.
AGAGAGAGAGAGTTAATGGCATCAACAGGTAACTGAAGCAAAAATGCATATTACCTCCATCATAAAAAGTCAACCAACAATCATCTTTTAGAGAACAAAAAAAAAAAAAAACAGCAGACTTAAAATCATATTTTAGCAATAAGTAATCAAAACACATCAGCAAACAACTCTCGACCTTAGGCTCTGTTTGGCACAGCTGCAGCTGCGCAACCCCAGTAAACTGCTGCGAGAAAGCAGCTAGGGGAAGCTGGCTGCCTGTTTTGTAAAACTGTTTAAAAGAAGACTGCAATAGTCATATTTTTGAAACTTCAGAAGAAAAAATTCATTTCTAAACTTTACAAAAAGTTAAGATACACCACTCACTTAACAATGAGTCCCAAAAAATGCTAAAAATTTTTGTTTGAAATATTTATACATACGCAACACATTCTTATGTATTTACATACGTAACACGTAAACTTTAATTTTTAGAAAATTTTGCATAATATCTTGGAGGTCATATGAAAGAATTGGGTAGCATAAATGTAGTAAAGATTATTTAAGTGTTAGGTATGTAAATATATTAAATTAATTAATATTATGGAATAAACTTAAATGTTAGATATGCATATATATGAAATTAATTAATATATGTTAAAAATTTATGTATTAGATAGGTAAATATATGAAATACATGCCTCGTGAAAGGAATGTATTGAATTGGGTAGTATAAATGCAATAAATATATTTTTCGTTCATGTTCTCAAATTATTTATATATTTTTTATTAATGATTGTACATATTATTTAAATATTTATTAATAAACTAATTAATTTAAATTTAATTTAAATACACAAAATTTATCCAACAATGCATGACGACTGACTAGCACAAAAGGCTAAATAACAAGTTTCATATAAAGAATATTAACTTGGAAGGGTGAAGCTCAACCAAACAAAGCAATGTCATCTTTAAGCTCAAAAATAGTAATGAGGAGTTCCCATGTTTGAAGTAACCACCCACGATCTTGCTGTCAAGGAATTCATCCAAGACATTAAATAATGGTGGATAGAAGAAATGATGAAAAGTATAGAAAATAAATGCCCATTTGCAATTAGTGAAAACGTTTTCAAATTACACTTAACAGATAAAGTTATCCTTTTTTTAAATGAAAGAGCTAACAAGTTCATCAAACACAACACTTCCATCACTTGCTTAATCAACAAGTTCATCAAGGATGAATGATATCCTCATTTCTAAAATACAAAGAAGTGATAAGCCAATAAGACCAAGAGGAAAGACATTCTGCACTTCCAGCACTTGCTAAACTAAATGACATTCTGCATACTGAGAACAAAAATATTATTTTGCATACTGAGATTCAACCCCATATACACTTCCATTTCAACAAAAGGATTATTGTAAATAATAGATCCTACGACAAATAGAACATCAACTATTCATAGCCTATCAAATTTTACAAATTGCAATGCAAAAAGGCTATGTATATAGTGTTGGGTGCTAGAATTGTAATATGTAATGTTTCAAGTAACTGCCCCAAAAATTGAAGCAATTTTGTAAACGAATCATACTCTTAAATTTTAATCCAATACTTTCCATTCTGAAGGGAAACACTATTCAAGTTAAGCACTCATTGCAACCTTGAACACGACATAGAATCGGGAGTATAAATATAGATCTTCAGTCATCATTAGCCTTATCCCAGCTATATTTTCTACCTCTATGAATTCTTATTTCTCATTTGCTTCGCTTAAGTGTTCCATATGGCATTAAATCTAATATTTGCAACAAAATTTCACCAACTTCTATGTAATGTTATCTTAGGTCTACCTAGTCTCTTTTATAATACTCCTAAAATGATTTTAATTATGCATCAAATTGTTTCCATTTTATATGTCCAAACCACCATATTCAATTTCTTTTCCTGTATGAACTTCACATTTGCCAAAATCTCTGAAGACAAATCAATTGTCTGGTTGAAACCATTTTCTCCACCATATGAGACATCAACCACATTAATTATTTTATCCAACAGACGTGGATCAAACATATTAAATTGGCACAATTACATAAATACCACCCAATTATTGAGTATTTACATATCTAACACGTAAGCTATAGGTTTTGCATTTATACCACCCAAAATTTTCTAATCATATACAAAATACCACCACTGGAAAGAAATAAATAAATAGAGCTAATTTTCTCATGTTATATTTGCTGAATTATAGGATATTATACAGATGCCATCAAAAATGATAGATGAAGTATAATAGAAATTAAGTTGCATTAAATTTAATCTTTTCAACTTTTAACAAATAACATATAGAGTGTATGAATGCCATCATTAAGATATAATGTATAGCATGCAAAAGCTAATATAAATTGAAACTTATATAAATTCGAAATGGAAAGAACAAGCCATCTAATAGCAGTTGGGCTAGGCAAACAACAGCGGAATAAGTACCTGTGCCTTTGGTGATGTCCACGGAAAGCATGGGGAGCTGGAATGGAAACCCAGTGCACGGTTAACAGGATGAGCTGCTATAATAACAAATTTAGGTCTAGGAATGCAGGAATACACACATGAGAGCTAGAATAAAAAAAATCAGCTCTAAATTGAAGAGTCTTATGTGAGATTCATAATTCATAAAGTCAAGTGGTATAAATAGTTTATGATGCAATCGAATATTTAACAGGGACAAAGTGAGAATCATGATTCATAAAGTCAACCTAATAAGTGGTATAAGTAACTGAGATAAGGTTTGAAGACAAGATACGATACAACACCAGAAGATAGAAGAAACACCGACAATCTTATAAATTTGAAGAAAGTAGAATCACCAACCCCCACACTCGAAGTACTCACCTGTTATAAATTCTTTCATTATTACCAAACTTGAAGCACCCACCTGTACAAAAGGGGAATTTACATGCTTACAACACAATAAAAAAATTGATAGTTCCATGGATAAGTGAATTTGTGACATCTTACACAATCTCAAAGGTCCTCCTCTTCTCTCTACACCAAAAAGTTGCTTCTCACATAAATTAATCATTATATCAATAACTCAATGTATTCCCATATCAGTAAAACTAAAATCAACAACTGAACAAAATGGATAAAACAATGGTAAGAAGCTTGATTGGACTCTTTTTTTACACCCTAATTTACAGAGAACCTGATTATATTACAAATGCATGACGACCGATAAATGTATGAGTTGTAGTACTAGTACATTAAACATATTGTAGTAAAAAACATCCCTCTCCGCTTTCTTCTGTGTGAATCCATTTGGACCGCTATCTGCCTTCTATTTGTATCCATGGTGACTAGAATCCCTAAATTGTAATCCCTAAGCAGTTATCAGTTACATGAGAGTTTGAGACATAAAAAAGGAAAAGTTTGCATGAAATTAGAAAGGTACAACATAGTTCACACATACAACTCTAGAAAAAAAAATAATAGTGCAGCATAAATGTTGTAGACATGGAAAATATAAAACATCTCAAATGTTTAAGTGATCATAAAAACGCTAAATATATGCCACTCTGCGGGAGGCAGACATCTTCACAAAGATATCTCTACGGGCCGGATTTTCTATCAATTGTTGCGAACAGGTACAAATTTTCATTCGCATAAATTTTGGGCGTATTGCTTAGAATTTCAAGTGCCTCCTCAATAGCATTTGAATGCTAAGTCTGACATTTTTCTTTGTAACAAGAAACTGCTCGGATAACTCTTTTTTGAGGAAACAAGCACCAGAATTTTGTTTATCAAACCACGAACGTTTGGAACGGGAAGTGGTTTCATATTCGTTATGATCCGGGCTGGGGACGTCGATGAAATCAACTGAATCTCCATGGGTTCTCAAATTCACGACATTGCCATCGAACCCTATCTCGCTTGGGCTACATGCGAAGTTCCCCGTTGCAACCACCTCCTCGAACATGCGGCCTAGTTTCTCCTCGAATTTGGGCTCAATTCCAGAAACCTTAAATTTCTTTGCAGCGGGCACCACCTACATAGAAATTCCCGCTGCAAAGAAATTGATAAACACCCAATTAAGAATAAACTATATAGTGACAAAACAATGAAATTTACTAGCAATGCTCACCGTAAGTCTTTGAGCCCACCATTCCTCATGTTTTGCAACTGTTCATTTAATTGTATCTCAACCGAGACATGTAAATCCTCCTTTCAAATCCTTCCAAATTTTCCAGTCCTTCAGTTGGTCCCACTTATTTTTCAGTTGCAACCTTTCATAATCCCTACTAGCAGTTTCTTTAAAATTCTTGATTAAATTTTCCCACCCTTCCTTATTGAAGGTCATATGCCTATTACCCCGGTCAATTTCTTTAATGCAGATATCACAAAATATTATTTTGATATCTTTTTCCCACAATGCAGGTGTAGCACCCTCTTTAGGTTTATTGTTCATTTTATTAATATCATAGAAAAAAATCATGAAACACAACATTAAAAACAATTAAAAATTAAAAAGTTGTATAAAAGAACAATGCAAAACAATTCAAAAAGTAATGTAGTGGCGAAAATCTTTATGAATAAATTTTAAAAAGTAGCAACTAAAAATAAATCTCCTAAAATATTTTCTTGCATGTGGCTCATAAATAGCATGTTTATTTGATAGGGCAGACAGAATCTTTTTCCCATTAAATCTGCACCTCTAATTAAATACAAAATTAAAATATAATTCGACAAACTATAAGCAAGACACCATTAGGACTTCAAAAAAAGGCTTTCGATATAAATGAAGTTCAAATGAAAAGTGAGAGAGCATTCAGTTCAATCAAAAATAAAATAATTGCAACAGAATTTGAAACAAAAGGGCTACAAAATAAAGATGCATGCCATGTTTAAATGCACTGGAGGTATTCAGTATTACTTGGTTTAGGAGCTTATTACAATCCTATTAAAAGTACTAATAACAATATAATACATGACTTGAGAAAAACATTTAAAATGTAAATATGGAATTGGAAATCTAATTATAAAAAAAATAAGGGAACACAAATATTTTGTTATTTTAACATTCTGTCCAGGGAAAAGATCTATACTCAGTATTGTTCGATAATTTTTACATAAAAATTAACATAATTAAGTAAGATAACCAATTTTTTTAACAGGAAAAACAGCTCCTTGTGAAAAGAAAATATGATGCTTGGCTACTCAAAAGCAAGGTGAAACAGAAAGGAATGAAACAAATAATTTCTTTTAGCTTTGTTGAAAATCCGGTTTTAGAAAGAAATGAAGCAAATAACAATTAATCTTCATTTCGGTTTTATGAAAATTCTAGGAAGATATACAAGAATTTAGAAAGTGAAGAGTTGATTTTTAAAGAACGGAAGAAAAACAACCCTTACCACTCACAGAGCTTTTGAGCCACGGGGTCGAGGAAGAAGAACGGAGCGTGCTTCCTGTACTCAGTCCTGGACGACGAAAAAGAAGTCGAGGGGTCGGGAGCGGGTTTGGGAACAGCAGGCGAGATGGTGCTTCCTCTACTCGGTCCTGGACAACGAAAAAAAAGGCCATGGGCGGGATCGGGGTCGGGAACAGTAGGCGAGAAGACGAGACCGCGGAAAGAATGTTAGGGCTGCGCACGTAGAGTTACGTGCGCCGATCCTCATCACTCATTCGTGCTCAGTGTATGGGAGTCAGTCCTATTTTTATTTTTATTTAAAAAAAATAAAAAATTTGATCGCTGCCGCACAGTGATTGGACTCCGCACGTAGCTCTACGTGCGGAGTCCCGATGGAAAAATTCTTCGCGGGTTGGGGTAGATTCCTGGACGTAGGGCGGGAAGAAGAGGCACGAGAAGAAGGAGGCATGGGAAGAAGAAGGCGTGGGACGTAGGGCTTTCGCCAGGGGCAATTTCGCATATATTAGAGGCGAAAGCTGGGGCCGCGGGATCGATCCCGCAGCCCGCTTTTCACCCTCTTTAGCTTTGTTTGGCCGTGAAGTTTCGCGCCAAACGAAATTTTAAAAGCGGCTTGGGGCTGCGCAGCGTGAAAAAGGCGGCCCCAACGGAGCATTAGGCTTGGAAGAAATATAAGTGCCGTTAATCATAGATTTTGACTGCATTTTGATATCAATACCTACAAAAAAGAATGCATTAGTCCAATCAAAAAGCCAATTAAGGAAAGCAACAATGCAGGTAAATAGATATGAAAAACTGAGCTGAGACTTCCCAAACCATGTAGTGGTGAAAGCTACAGGATATACAACCATCCAAGCAATAAAACAAGCAGTAGGATTCATCAGACATAGGAAATAAATGGATAAGAGGAATATTAAAAAAAAAACAAAGTTAAGTTATCTCGGTAATAAGTCAAGAATAATAATTAAGCTAAAAAAAGAATAAATAACCAAGGTATAAAGCCAAATTAAGTACCAAGCCAAGAAGGGATAGAAAAACATAAATAACTAAAGAAAATAAATAAAGATAATGACAAAAAATAAATTCACAGACAAGATAAAATGTTTTAATATATAAAGCCATATTTTTAAACATATTAGGGATATAACAGAAAAGATTGTAGATAATAAGGCCCTGTTTGGGAAAAATTATTTTGTACGCTCACTGCACGTAAATTTGCATACGGTGAACTAATAAAAATCACTCCCTACCAAAATGTGTATTGGAGTGGGCCCTAATTTTATTTTTTTTTCTAAAAAAAAAATGATTGGACGCCAGACGCATCTTTCGTCCGACGTCCGCACTCAATAATTTTTCCCTGTTTGGGGCGTCATTTTGGCTGCTTATTTGTCCCGAAACATGTTAGGGTTCTTTTAGGAGGCTTCTCTCATGGTGCTTTTCAGCTCCAATAGTATGCAAAATGGTGAAAGCTGAAAAGGCGGGGGAGGGGGGAAAAATTGCGTACGTAAACCGTACGCAATTTTTGCGTGCGGAATGGGATACATGGAGGTTACAATCAGGTTACAATCGAGTTACAAGCGAGTTGTAACCCCTTTGTACTTCTATGTAACTCACTTCAGTAACATCGCGCGCTTATATCGTAACCTTCGTAACCTACAACTAGATGAAATAGGAGCGCGCAACTGGAGTACACGGAAGTTACAATCGAGTTACAATCGGGTTATAATCTAATTACAAGCGAGTTGTAACCTATTTGTACCCTCCATGTAACTCACTTGTAACATGCACGCTCATATTGTAACCTTTGTAAAATAGGAGCGCGCAGGTTACAAATGAGTTACATGGCTCAATTGTAACCCGATTGTAACCCAATTGTAACCTCCGTATACCTTATTCCGCACGCAAAAATTGCGTACGGTTTACGTACGCAATTTTTTTCCGGGGGAGGGTGCGTTACACTGTTTTAGCTCCATTTAGGTGTGAAATGGCTTTGCTACCCCTCTACAAGTTTCTAAATCACTTCCTCTATCCCCGCAAATACCCCTCTTTACCTTCTCCCTCCATTCTCTCTTGATGTGGCTTTAGGGCAAAATCCCTATTCCCCTTCTCTCCTTCATTTATTCTTCCTATCATCGCCTCTTGATGTATCTTTCTGTATGTAGAATTCCTCTCCCTCTCTTTCATTCTATGTCTTGGTGGCTTTATGGTTTGTGTTTTTCTTTATTTTTCTTTTATGCTTCTCATTTTATAAGGAACACACCAAACCATTTTTTATCTTTTTTTTGATTTTTTTATTTATATAATTATTTTAAGCAAAAATTTATATTTACTTAGAAAATTTAATTTTATATCAAGAATAATTTTAATAGGCTTAGGATTTTTACAGGAGCCTCATGAAATGGTAAGCTTCAATTTAGGGTCAATTTGGTGATCATTTAAATTATTTTGTATTTTGTATTTTTTTTTTGTTATTTTTCTTTATTTTAAATATAAAAAGTTGGGTTTAAATTTTCAAAATTTAATTTTTTATTTTTTCTAGGTTTCTCTGACCAAAGTGAACCTACCAAACTTATTTTTATAATTTTCTAATTTATATTTTATTTATTATAATTATTTTAAGAAGAAAATGGTGATTTACCTATAAAATTTGGGTTTTTATCTTAAAGATGCTCTCTACTTTGGAAAAATTAGAGAAAATCCCTAAATATAAGTGGAATGAATCCTCAAAAGTTTACATTTTATTATTATTATTTAATTATGTATAATTAAAATTAGCTATGGAGTATTTAATTAATTAAAAATAAAAAACAAAAAAAAAATTTTTGATTTTGTTCATAATTTTTTCCTCTGTCAACTGAGCACTAGGATATATTTATTTTATTTTTATTAATTTTATATACCAAGTGTTGATTTTATAAAGTTTCAGTATTTAATTAATTATAAAATGCAGTATTTTCTATTTTTTCCTACGGTACGCCGCCTCAACCTATGACAGCTCTGAAGCTATGCGTGTCGCACTCTCATTCAACACTGCCACCCTCGTCAACACCTGACGGCTTCGCGCTTATGCTCCATATTCTCGTCTGACACAATCTGAACAGTCCATCCAATACACACACGATCCAACGGCTGCACGTCTTCGTCCCTAGCTGACTTAACCCATAAACCGTCCACCTTCTTGACGTAAGATCTCACTTGATACTAAACCAAATTGCATGGGTTTTGTTCCTACACCTTCATCTAGTCCAGACAAACACATCAATATGGTTAATCAAGCATGAAATTAAAATCTTCTTCACAGAGGCTCAAATCAAGCTCAGATTTGGGTGTTTTGATATATACCTGAGCCTAAGAGGTGAGGCCTTGATTGGGATGGTTCTGAATCTTCGTTGGGAGCTGACACAACTTCTCTAAGTGTTAGTTTGAGTTGGGTTGAGGCTGTGTAAGAACTCCTCCTGCAGGTGGCACGGCTTAGGTAGAAGTCAGGTGCAAAGAGCTCTAGGGATAGGGATTTCAATTGGGATCTTCTTCGTTTTGTCTGGGGAATTTTAAGGGTCAGTCAATTTGGAGGTTGGTGGAGGTTTATTGTATGACCGAGAGGTGTCTTGTTTTGGATGATTATCGAGTGGAGAAATTGGGCTCAGGCAGTGAGGGAGATGGCTGGAAAATAGTGGGCTTGCACTTAGGAGGGTTTGGACAAGCTCTGGAAGGATTTTGGCAGATTCTCCCCATGGAATTAGATCATCTCCTTCATTGGCCGTGAGGGGTGGTGTTTAAATAGCTTTGGCCATAGTGGCCAACAAGGCAATCTAGTGGGTAAAAAAGGTTGTTGAGGTGGAGAGCTAAGCGACACAATTCACCAATGGGCGAGTGCCACACTGGAGAGGTTTAATTTTGGGTCTAAATGTTGGGGGAGGCTCTTGGTTTGAGGATTTCCAGATACTAGGCCGACCAACCATGGCAAGGCCGGGGGCTAGCTGGGTCAGGGGAGCTAGAGGAGCGTAATGGTGAAAGCTTGAGGGCATGGGAAGCTGGTGGCAATTCTTCTTTTGGTTTAGCCACTTTTGGGAAGAAATCACCCAATTTTGGGGACCCTTAGTCCATGGCTCACCTAGGGTGGGATAAGATGATTTGATTGGCATCCTAGGAGGTTACCCAAGGCAGGAAAGGATCAGACATCAGATAATTCTAATGGGTTAAGCTAATTTGGGTCTTAGGTTCAAGATTAGGGTTTTAGCTTTGACTTAGGTTGGGCTTGACAAGGGTTTGGATTCAACTAAAAGTTTGATTTGGTGTAGAATATTGCTATGAGGAATTTGGGTATTAATTGAGTTGGAATTGGGGAAACATGAAGCTTAATTTGGGAGATTTTGAATTTTGGCAAAATTAGGGGTTTTGATTTGGGTTAAATTTTGGCTAACTTTGAGCTTCGATCTAGTCCAATTAAAGGTTCAAATTGGTTTAGGAGAATGTTATGAAGATTTTAGGATTCAAAATTCGGGAAATTGGTTTGGTTATGGAGTTCAATTTGATGGAATTTAGGGATATGGTCAAATTAGAGGTTTTAAATTGGGCTTGGAATTTGAGTTTGAAATTAGGTTCAATTAGTCTTGTATTTGGTCCAATTGGGTTTTAACATGATGAAAATTGATTTGGATTTGAGATTGGGAGAGTTTAAGACCAATTTGGTGGAAATTGTGGGTGATTTGAAGAATTTAGGCACTTAGGGGAAATTTGGGATTGGCAAATTTTGGCTAATATTGGTGGATTTGAGTGAAATTGAAGGTATGACGTGGTTTAAATTGATTTTGAGGACATTTGGAAAGAATTTGGATATTTTGGGAATTTTTAGGGCATGAGGGGCATTTTAGTAATTTTGACAATTTTGGGGGTATTTAAGAAGTTTGGGTATTTTGAAGTATTTTGGGCAATTTGAGTGGTTTGAAATGATTTTTGAAGGGAATTTGATAATTTGGGAAATTTTGGATAAGTTAGGGTTTTAGAGGCATTTTGGTAATTTTGGGAAAATTTAGGGGTGAAAGGTCAAAATTGAGAATTTGGCGAAATTGTGATCAATTGAGGATGTTAATCATAAGATTACCCTTGTTGAGCCATGAGACCAAGGGAGACCTCATTTTGGATCCTCCATGTGTTGGTCTTAGTCAAACCCTAGCCTAGGGCTAAGGGATTGGGCGATCACCCAAATGAGTTTCCAAAAAGAGTGGGGAACCAGGTTAGGCATGATAGGTTTAAAGTTTTAGGCTATGACTGAAGATGAGGAGTTGTATGTGTACAAGGCTGACCAAAGCCACACCACCCAGGGTTAACCCTAAGGCTAGCCAATCCTATGGGGACTCCTCTTGAGCTCCCCATGCTTGCCTCCAGCCTACTAAGCGCTAGAGGTCAAAACCAAACATGTGGAACGCCAATACAAGTAAAGAAGTGTTTAGAATTTCTAATATGGTAGGGTTCCATCATTATTCCTCTAAGGTAGTCGACAGGAAAGTTCTATGGATAGATCTTATGCTCTTAAAAAAGAAAGACTAGACCTCAACAAAAATGTGAGGTCAACAGTGTTATGTTGCTTTCCGTTGTTATTAAAGATGGTTTGGTGTTTCAGGTGGTTTCAATAGGTTTTCTGCTTTGCTTTTTGTTGGTGGTGATTGTCTATGCTATGTGATTTTTGGTTTTACTCTCTACCCATAGTTTTTCGGTTTTGAGATGGTTTGGTGCTTGAAGTGAAGCTGATAGATTTTCCTCTTTATTATGTGGTAGTGGTTATCTCTTTAAATTGATGGGTTTTGTGGGCTTTTGAGGTGGTGCTAGTCAGTTTTATTCTCTATTATGTGGTGTTGGTTGTCTCTGTTATGTGATGAAGCTTAAGAAATAGGACCATCATTGGTTATTATAAAAAAATATACCTGAAAAGCCGATGTAAATATCAAAGCATAGATTTTAGACAAGTAATTTCAATTCACTTTCCTCTTCTTTAATCTGAGAAAACATTTTATTGATAAAAATATGAGCACCATTGGTAAGTATATTCCTGAAAAATTACTTTTAGCCGAAGTAAATATTAAAGTTTAGATGTTTGATAAGTAAGTTCATTTCACTATCATCATCTTCAATTTGGACAAATATTTTATGAAGAAAAGTATGAGCGTTGTTGGTTCTTTTGAAAAAAATCCTAAAAAAACTTGAACTGATATAAATATCAATGTTTAGATGTTAGATCTGTAATTTCATTTCACTTTTCCTCTTTTCTAATTTGAAAAAAGTATTTTATGGAGAGAAATACGAGCACTGTTGCTTCTTTTTGAAATAAATATATCTGAAAAATAAGTTTAAGCTGATGTAATTATCAATGTTTAGCTGTTTGATCAGTAATTTTATTTCACTTTTCTCTTCTTCAGTCTGGAAAAAAAAATTATGGAGAGAACTATGAGCACTTTTGATTCTCTTGAAAAAATGTATATTTGAAAATTTACTTTAAGCCGGTGTAACTTTCAAGGTTTAGATATTAGACCAGTAATTTCACTCCTCTTTCCTCTTTTGTAAATTAGAAAAGTATTTAATGGAGAGAAATATGAGCACTATTTTTTCTTTTGAAGAAATATATCTGAAAAAAATATTTTGAGCCTATGTAAATATCAAAGTTTAAATATTATATCAATAATTTCATTTCATTTCATTTTCTTCATTATGGAAAACATTTTATAAACAGACTTTAGAGCACCGTTGGTTCGATTGAAAAACTATATCTAAATAAATGTTTTGAGCAAAAGTAAATATCAAAGTTTAGATGTTAGATCTATAATTTCATTTTACTTTCCTCTTGAATCTAGAAAAGCATTTTATGAAAATGAATATGAGCACTATTAATTCTTTTAAAAAAAACATACCTAAAAAATTATTTTGAGTCGATGTAAATAACAAAGTTTAGATGTTAGATAAGTAATTTCATTTTACTTTCTCTTCATCAATCTGAAAAAAAAAATTTATCGAGAGAAATATGAGCAATATTGGTTATTTTAAAAAATATTCTTGAAAACATATTTCGAGCCGATGTAACTATCAATATTTTGATCTTATGTTGGTAATATCATTTCACCTCATCTTTATCAATTTGGAAAAAAAACATTTTATGGAGAGAACAATGAACATTATTGGTTCTTTTAAAAAATATTTAAGAACCAAAGCACCATGAAAAAGAAATATGACCACTTTTGGTTCTTTTGAAAATTGAAGTTTAGGTGTTTTGGATGTGAATAAATAGTATTGACTGGCATGTATGTAAGTCTAATTTATATCTTTCAGTCCAGAGATTATATGTGTAAATCCAATATATCTCTTTTATGTTAGAAATTCAATCCGTGTTGAAGTTGATGCATCATTTCTCAGTTGTCATGTATTTACATATCCAACACATAAACTTCATATTTGAAATTTGAAATTTCTATTTGCTATAATTTATGAACTATATTGAAGAATAAAAAATCAAATGAAATTATTTATCTAACACCTATAGTTTGATATTTACATTAACATAACAAAAGTTTTCATGGATATATTTTCTGATGAACTAATAGTGGACATATTTATTTTTTATGATTCTTTCGTTCTTAGATTTTTTATGTGCATTTATATATGAATCATGGATATTTTTTCTGAAGAACTAGTAGAGGCTGAATTTCTTATTGAGGGGGTTCTTGGATTTTTTTGTTTATGTATTTTTATATGAGTCGTGTGATGGCTCTTAGATATTTTTTTCAAAAGAATCAACAATGAGAATATTTCTTTCTTATAGTGTTAAGGTTCTTAGATGTTTGATATGTATTTATATATAAAACATGTGATGGTTATTTTGTTCTTAGATTTCTTTTTTTTTAAAGAACCAATAGAGGTCATATTTCTTTTAATTGGTGCTTTAGTTCTTTAATTTTTTATATGTATTTATATATGATTGATGTGATGGTGTTTTGGTTCTTAGATATTTTATCAAAATAATCAAAAGTGATCATATTTCACTCTATAAAATGATTTCCATATTGAATAAGAAGTAAAATGAAATTACTATTCTAATATCTAAACTTATGCATGTACATATCTTAGGTGTAAAAATTAAAGATTTGATGTTTGATATGCATTGATATATGAATTATGTGATGTTGATTTGGTTTTTGCTATTTATGTGGTGTTGGTGGTCTGGTACTTGTCTCATGAAATTGATGGGCTTGTGCTCTTAGCTATGGCATTGATGGTTTTGAATTGCAGGTGTGACATATTTAATTTTTGAAATGTTATGTAGAGCAATTATGAAAAAAAAATTAAGGGGTCAACGATACACCAATTGTAACTGTTATAATTGTCCTTACATATTTTTCATAGATATAACCTAGTCTTAGATCACACATGTCACTATTTTCCACAGATACTACCTGATCATAGATCATATATGACACTGTTTCCCATATATACTACTGTATCGTAGATCACATATATCGCTATTTGTCTTGGACACTTCATTGCCTTAACTCACACATGACATTATTTGTCACATATAATATTGGGACTTAGATCACACATGCCAACGTTTCTCATAGATATTACCCAGTCTTACATCACACATGCCCCTATTTACTATAGATACTACCAGTTCTTAAATGACACATGTCGCTGTTTGCCATAGATACTACCTGATCTTAAATCACACATGCCACTTTTTGCTGCATATACTATCTTGTCTTATATCACACTTACCAATTTTTATGACAAATATTACTTGGCCTTAGATCACACATGTCACTTTTTGTCACATATACTACATTGTCTTAGATTATACATGCATTTCTTTCTCACAGATGTTACCCAGTCTTACATCACACATGTCATTGTATGTCGCAGATACTACCTTGTCTTGTATCACACATGTCAATGTTTTCCACAAATACTACCTGGTCTTACATCAATATCTTGTCTTAGATCAGACATGCTATTATTAATTGTAGATACTACCTAATCTTAAAGCCTGAATGATACAATTGGTGATCCTTAATGGAGCATTATTTGTAAATTAATCTCACTGAGCTCTAATTCAAATATCTTATTTTTACTGAATTTTCTTTAAATTTTTATAACAATTTTTTAATTGTTAAATAATTTTTTTTGTCAAAATATGTTAACTGTATGATACATTAGATCGGTAAACAAACATAATGTGAGATATCTGCCATTTGGGACATGGAGACAAAGACAATATTATGTGACTTATGTTTGAGAGAGATTGAAATTGGTAAATGGATCGACCGTATAACTTGAAAAGGAAGTTTGGCAAAACATCACAAAAAATTTTCATGAAAAAATAAGTAGATTATAAAGAGAAATTCAACTGAAAAATAAATAAGATCAATTAAATAAATATTATAAATTATGGAAGGAGTTGAGAAGAGGAGCTGCTAGATTAGGCTAAGATCTTATTAAGAAAATAATGGATGCATACGAGAAGTGGTGGCTAGAAAATTTTCATTAAGTAGAAAATGCTTTATTGAACAACTATTTTATTGAAATGTGACTTCTTTGAACTCAAACTTTATCAAATTTATGCCCTGTTCAATGCAAAAAAATTTAACTCTATGGCATTGACTCAGAGTTGTAGAAGAAGTTTGATAT
Source organism: Papilionanthe hookeriana x Papilionanthe teres (assembly GCA_022702705.1). Taxonomy (NCBI): domain Eukaryota; kingdom Viridiplantae; phylum Streptophyta; class Magnoliopsida; order Asparagales; family Orchidaceae; genus Papilionanthe; species Papilionanthe hookeriana x Papilionanthe teres. Next base: position 40,834,033 of record CM040429.1, on the reverse strand, counting down.
TGTCCCTCGGTGTTGTGGCTACGGGCACCAATATTTGGCTACAATACAGAACCCACCCAAAGTTTAGATGAGCTCAAATTTCCTCATTCCAATGAAGTCTACAAGGTAGCATCGGGGAAGAGAGCAACATGAATCTAGTTATTCCAAACGCTTTGCATCCTCCACCTAGATGGGCAAAACAAATGAAGAGTACTAGGACGACAAATTTTATTAAGCAGATATCACAACTCGCTTGAACTTGCACCAGGGTAACATCTAGTGCTCATATAGATCTTTAAAGATACCCTACTATGAAAGATGTTATGATGCTATTGGACTCTATTTTAGAGATATTTGATGACATGCCCCTTAATTTTCTTTTTGTAAAACTTCTAGAGGATTAAAATAAATGGGAGGCTTTCTTCACCATGCTGTTGTAATGGAGGATTCCTTAACTCTGATATTTTTAAAGAATCAGTCAAGTTAGTTCGATTTTTTATTACTATTTCAAATTTTGGTATGCGATAATTTACATTTTTATGCTCAACTATGTGTTGTATCATGCTTATGAGATATTTTACTATTCATGGTTTGTAGTATTTGTAGTATTATTATTATGAGTCAATTCATCATTTATTTTCACTTCTAGCATAAATTTTTCTTTTTTTATATATTCTAGCATACATACGATATCCAAATTTTCTCATCATATGAGAGAAAATTATAGAGATAGATGAACAAGCAACAATTTTGACCACAACAGTATCTTTTATTAACGAGTATTATTTGAGAAATTTATACAAGACACTTTGTGCGCCATCATAATTTATGGGTGAAAAAGGGGTGGCGAGCTACCTGAAGCATATTCAAGCAAAATTCATAGCATGTTTTCGATGTCGAAAATAATTTTTTGTGATTTATTCGATGAATTACAGACTAATTATGGTTTGCATGGATTGTCAAGCTTTACACCAAAGAATGTTCTAGCCATCACACTATATATTACGTCATACAATGAGTCCATTCATGTTAAGCAATCCAACTCAATAGAAACAATTAGCAGGTTTTTAGTATTGGGATTAGCTCTTTAGTGAAAGTATAAACTAACATTGTGAAACTTATAGATCCCGCTTTTGCGCCAAAACTGAGAGAAATCTGTAGCAATACAAGATAAATATCATTCTTCAAGCTATCGAAAAAAATGGTTAATAAATTTTTTAAATATAATTGTATCAGGGTAATTGACATCACATATCGATGATGAGAAGATTGCATATATCAGTCATTGTGGTGCTGCTACACAATATAGTTTGTGATTTCATTATGTTGTTTATGCTTGTGATAATTGAATGAGAAGCAAATGCTCATGATAGCCATATATTCAAATTTGAAACCTATTGGCGTGACTAAAAATTTTCAACGCCTCCACTAGATAAGTACATTCAAGACCAAATATAAAGTGTTTGATTTGAGTATATGTTGACATCACTTTTGTTGAGATCTAGTATTTCTTTAGAATAACCTAGGGTCTAGCCATAGAACTTTCCTGGTGACTGTCTTAGAAGACTAGAAATGGAACCCTTACCCCATAGAAAATAAAAAACTTATGTGCTTCACTTGAAGTTTTCAAATGTTTGAAGTCTAACCTCTAAGTACTTAGGAGGATGAGACCAAGCAAAAGAAAGCTCAAGAGGAGTTCCTTATAAGATGGTCAAGCCTTAGGACTGACCCTGTTTGGTCTAAAACTGACACGCACACACACACTTACACATTACACTCTCACACACAACCTCACATCTCTAAACCAAACATACCAATTTCCCTGAGGCTTGATCCCCTACTCTTTTGGAAACTCATATGTGTGGTTTCCCCAAGCTCTTTCCCTAAACTCATGGAGGATCTAAATGGGGAATTCCTTTGGTCCATGGCTCGAATGGGTTATCAATCTCATTCAACCCTAATTTTACCAAATATCCCAGCTTTTTTACCCCTTGCCCTTAAACTTTACCAAATGACAAAATTACCCATGAAACTCTAATTTTGCCTAAAATTTTCAAAAATTACCCAAGTTACCAAAATCCCTTAAAATGTCATCCTAAAACATTTCTCACCACTCAAAATACCCATAACATCCCAAATTTACCAAAATTCCCAAGCTAGCCCCAAAATCCCCAAAATTACCAAATTGCCCCTCCTAGTTCAAAAATTCCAAAAACTCTAAAAATTCCCAAAAAATCCCAAAACCCTCCAAATATTCCCATTTTCAATTTTGAATTACCAAATTGACCCAATTTGATCAAAGCCCCAAATTGGCCCTTATGACCCAAAATGCCCAAATCACCCCCAATGTCCACCAAATTGACTTTAATCCTCCCCAATTTCAATTCTAAACTCAAATTTACAATACCCATTCTCATTACAAACCAAATCCAAGTCCAATTTGACCCAATTGCAAGCCCAATTCAATCCAAACTAAAAAGCCATAATTTTGACTATATGACGTAAATCCCCCAAATTGAACCCCTTAGCTAAGGCATTTTCCCCATTTTTGAATCCTAAACTCTTCATAACATTCCTAAACACCAAATGGACCCACCAATTAAAACAGATTTAAGCCTAGACCTCACCCAAATCCAACCCAAATTAAAATCCCTAAATTTGCCTCATATGACCAAATCCCATCAAATTGAATGCCCCAATCCTAAAATTGCCACCCAATTAATGTTTGGAAATCTTCATGACATCCCCCTACTGCATTTTGACCAATCAATTTAGACATAACCCCACTCTAGCCTAACCCGAACCCAAGCTAACCTAAATGTCCCAAAATTTACCAAATGACCAAATCCACTTCCCAAATCAATTCAAAATCACTTCAATCATTTTCTAAACTCTTTATGACAATCATACACATCATCTTACTCAATCAATTGGAGCCAAACCAATCTCAAACTCAAGCTAGCCCAACATTAACCCAAGTTACCTTAAATTGAACCCATGAGTTAATGTGACCTAACCTAGCCCAATGTGACCAAACCAAACCTCCCACTACCACCAAATTGACCCTAGGGAATGAGCAAGACCCACCTAGCCCAACCTATTGGAGCCATGGACCAAGGATCCCCTAATTTAGGGGATTTCTTCCCATTTAAGCTAAGCCAAGAGGATCTTTGCCAAAAGCTTTCCCCTAATCAGTTTAATGCCTTGATGGACTCCTCAATGGCTCACCTGACCTCTAGCAACCCTCCTCTAGCCTAGTCGGCCGGCCTAGTCACTAGAGGAGCCAAAATTGAGAGCCACCTTACACTAAGTTGAACCCAAAATCACCTATTCCATTTGTCCAGCCTTGATTATCCATTGGAGCTTTACTGCCCTCCACATAAGTGGCCTAGTGCACTTGAATTAAGGGCCTGAGCTCTACCCCAACCATGGCTATTTAAGCCCACCCTCTTCACGGCCAAGGGAGGAGATGAACATTTACCATGGGGAAACTCTGCCAAATTGCTTCCAAAGCTTCCTCTAGCCATCCTATGTTGAAGCTGATCAATTTTCAGCCATCACCCCCATAGTCTGAGCTCAATTTTTTAGCTCAAAATCAAGCTGAAACCAGAACACACTTGGCCACACCTCCACACTGGACCAAATTTCAATTAACTAAACACACACCATCCCCACATTGTACGAAGAAGATCTCCCATAAAAGCCCCATCACAGAGAGCCTCTAGCATAGACTTTAATCAACACCTAAAATCGGGCCTAGTAGAACTTGTGTCTAGACATTCACCACAATAAGGGACTTTATCTGTAAGCTCCTTGGACCTCCCTGAAGCTTCTGCAACCATCTGATTGAGGCCTCCTCTCTCAGACAAATGATTAAACTCTCTCACTCTCTAGAGCTTATTTCAATCCTCCATGCACATTGAGTTGATTTCAGGCTAGGTTAGCTGTATAAATAGGTTCGTCTAGGTCAGATGAGTCAATCGAAATAAACCTGAGGAGATTTAGTTGAGTATCAAAAGAGATATTAGGTTTAGAGTGTGGATGGTCTGCTAGAAGAACCAGTCAAAGATGATGACCAGGAGCCGTTGGATGGAGCGTGAATCAAACAGACGGATCAGATGGCGCCAGACAGAGATATATTACATAAAGAGTGGGTCGTGTGGCGCTGAGTCAGAAGGTGGCCCCCAATCAGAAGGAGGCGTGTGTGGCTTTAGAGAGGTTAAGGATGACGCGACGCCGAGTCATTTAAGTAGGAAAATATGGAATTATTTATTTATTTAAATCAATCCAAATTCAAAAATTCATAACTTGGTGTAGAACAATCAGAAAAAAAAGAAAAATATCCTCTTACTCAGTGAATAGAGGAGAACAATGTGGAAATGATTTCATGTTTATTCTATTCATGTGTAATTTTTAATTATTTAAATATAGTATTTGGTATGTCAATTATTTATTTGCATAGATATTTGACCATGACATGAAACTTAGGGCTTTTGTTTTCTCTGTCATGAGGGATCATCTCTGATTTTTCCAAGGTTAGAGGTGATCCCTATTTTTTCATGTTTATTATGTCTTTTTTGATTTAAAAATTATAGAAATTACAATATTTATCAGAAAAAATAAGATTATTTTAGTGGGTTATCTGTGACCAGAGGACCATAGGAAAAATACAAATTTGGTTTAACTCATTAGAACGCACCCTAATTTAAATCAACTAACTAAACCTAAAGAAAATTAAAATAGATTAAATATAAATGGAAATGACTTGATTTTTGTTCCACACTGTAGGTTATGGTCAGAGGAACTCCCATAAAAATTTTAAAATCATTTGGAGTTTATTTGATCACTCAACTTGATTTTCTAAGTTAAATAACATATTTGGTATTAAAATAATCATAATAAATAAAGTATATGTTGAAAATTTATGAAATTAGTTTTGGGAGTTCCTTATGACCAAGGAAACTTTGTAAAAATAAAATGGTAATTAAAACAAATACTTTATTTCTAAGCCTATATAATAATTTTAAATTAATTAAAAATTATTAAAATTTATCAAAAATAAAAAAAATTGCTAAAACTTTAAAATCCACCAAAATGTTATGATTAGTCTCATGATTAAAAAAATTTTACAAATTTTCTAAATAAATATATTAATTTTTTAATAGCTAAAAATGGCTTTTACCTAATTTCTCACTAAAATAATTGTAATAATTAAGATATAAATTTTAAAAATATAAATTTGTTTCTCTCGGTTCCTTGAACTCTATGAGATTTATGAAATATATATAAATTAATCTTCAATATAAATAATACTTCATATTTAATTAATACTCAATTATTCAAAATAATTTTAATAAATAAAATAAATTTTAAAAAATCATAAAAATTGGTCTAGTGGTTCGCTTGTCTAGGTGAACCTCCAGTAATTTTTCTAGGGCTAGGTCATGTGTGTTGTCCAAGTTATAAAATTATCTTTTAAAATCCCTATTTTTGCATTAAAATAATTGTATAAATTAAATTTTAAAAAATCACATTTCTCTTCTGATATTTTAATTGACCCATAAGTAGGGTACCATAAAATTTTCAAAGTCATTTGAGTTATATTTAACAAAATTATGAAGTATTGGGTCCTTAGGGGCCAAATTATATTTTTTAAAGATTTGTCCTTTAATCAATATTTAGGCTTAATTAAAGTGGGAAATGGGTAATGAATGATCATAATTGGAAAATTTAGATGATTGAAATACAAGGGACAAGTGGTAGAAACCAATTTTACCTTTGTCATAAAAAAAGATAAATTTATAATCTCTTTAATTATTTTATTTTGAAAGATAATCAAGATTAAATGATCCCGGGGTTAAGGGTTTGACTTTGGAAGTTAATAATCCATCAATCTAGTACCCCTAGTTGGTGTTTAATGATAAATTCAACATTTTGATAAGGATTAAGAATCATGATCACATAAGTTAACTTTTCCCAAAATTGCAAATATACCCATTAAATCTTAAGGGCTTAGTAGTGAACAAGGCTCAATCAAATTTGACTAATATGGATTAGAAAAGATGAAAAAATTATTTGTAAACATATTTGAAACACTACAAGCCTAGCCTTAAAAATCAAATCGGCTAAGCTCCTTAATTAGGTCAGCTTGCCCGTAGGGGTCTTTACTCGCATAATCCATAAATGGAATATCAAGTGATAATTGCCCCACTTTTGGGATGATTAAAACATTAGTTCATTGAGTATAAGGGTATGAAATGGATGAATCATTTAATGAGTATGATAAGTTCAAATGAACTCAAGAAACTTCAAAAATGTTGTGAAATATCTAGGTATTCTCTGAATTTTTTTCACAAGCCTTTTGGACATCTTGCATGACAACTGAATCTATTATATTTATTAAAGAAGAAAATCTCTCAAATGAATAAACAGAACCCACCAAATTATGACATAGAATTTGGTAGGCTTGTGACGAACCTATCTATAGGCTTTACCTTTCTGCAAATTATAATTTTTTACTGCAAAAGATACTAAAGTTTCATGAGGAGAAACGAGAAGACTCGTCAGGTAAGCTTTTATAGTTTACAGTACCTTCTTTTCTTGGACTTTCTTTACTATGCTTGCATGTTAAATAACAATGTCACCCTACATGAAAACCAAAACCTTTAGAATAGCTAGAAAACTGAAATCAAAACCAAAATCAAATCAAATAAAAATAAGATAAAGTTCACCGCCACAACAATCAAAATATAAGATAATTAAAAAATTAATCACAAATAAAACAAAAATCACAAGTGAAACTAAATTAAAACGTCTCTTTAAATGATTGGGAATCCCTCGGAGGAGACAACCTACGTGTGCTAATGAGATTTCCCACGGTCTGAATGAAAATACTGAATTCATTTAGTTGAATTTAGTAAATTCATCTAGAATAAGTGAATCCGAAGAAAATGGTGGTGCCAGAATGAGGGAACCGTGGGATCCTAAACGGTATCGCCATAATCAACTTAAATAATCCCTCAATAAGACATTAAGACACCTCAATTTAAATATTTCTAAAAAATGATATTTTTCTCATCTCTTCAATTTTGACACTTCTACAACTAAACCTGCTACGACGAGGAGCTTGGAGCATGTATAGTGGGCAGCACGGCCATCTTCAATAGCAAAACTCCTTAGAAATAAATAACAAGCCATAAGACTTCGAGGTAGCTTGTTTAGTGTAGCATAAACCCTCATTATTTCCCTTTAGGCCTTTACACTCTGTGCAATATAAGCCTTAACTCGTCTTAGGTTCCGAGGTTGTAATCCAATATGACATAAATCCTCCTATCTTCTATGTTGTTCACATGATCGGTATCAAGTGAATGTAAGCCCTAAATATTGAAATTGGCAAGATTGAATATTAAATGATTATCTCAAATTGGAGCCAAACATTAGGATATTTTGGGAAAACACCGAGATTTTTCTCGGATCTGTCTTTCCAACACCGAGATTTTTCTCGGATCTATCTTTCCCCTAGTCTTCTTTTCCTTTGAACTCCTACAATAACTATTCTGAAACTTGAGCCACTCATCTATTGGATTTCCTATTACCAAATTTTCTTGAAGATCCTACCTTTTGGAAGTCATGAATATAATATTTTCTGATCTCAATCAAGATTTTTCCTAGGTGACTTCGGTTATCTAAGATGTAATTAACTATAGGGGTTTTCCCTTATAGGAAACTTAACGACCCCATATTAATATAAACCCTATCTAATTCTTTTATATTAGATAGGGGAAGTTGTTCGTCAATATAAATGATTTGCAGACCAAACGGGTGTCATAAGTCCTTAGTTTATTTTATCAAGCCTCACCACCAAGTAATATATCTATTCTTTGGGTTAGATATATGGTTTGTGGTGCAGCGCTTGATTATTTAAACTATTGCATATATGAGATCAATTTGATTTCATATTTTAAAATTAAAAATGATATTTCTTTAAATCTATTTACATATTTACATAAATTAAATCTGAAGAAAGAAATATTTAACGACCAACAGTTTCTCAGAAAAAATATTATGTCGTTGATTTAGGATATCCATTACAATGATGTTTCTTAAAGCCATTCATCGAAATGAGATACCACCTTCCTGATTTTGAGCACATCAGCTAAGTGATTATAAAGAGGAATGGATTCTTCAATAAAATACAATCTTTATTACGTAGTTTTATCGTGATAAAATTTGATATATGGAAGAAGAAGTGAGTCGTACTCTGAGATATGCCAATGTATTCCTTCAAAAAATAGGTCAAGAACATTGTTGTACCAACAACGTTACATAATTTTATACAGAGACATCCATATCAGGATGATATTGATTTTAGGGTCATAGATGAAAATCCAATAGACATGCCTGTAGAAGCATTCAAACATCAGCTCATACAATCATTGCCCAATGAAGACTTTGATATAAATGAGTAGAGCAGGTCCGAAGGAGGTGGCCAGGAGATGTTCCATTCAAGAGAGGTGATTACATATGTTTTGGTGAACTCATCAAATTTATTTGTGTAGAAATTTGTACTATTTTCTTATAAATGTTTTCAAGTTTAGTTGTACTGTGGATTTTAGATGTCTACATTCTAAATTTATGTAGCATTTTGTATTGAGGATTTGTTGATGTGTACTTTCTATATTTTTTTAGCGTAAAACCAAATATTATATCATTATTTTATTGTTTATCGAGTCTATTTTGCTAATCAAATTCATAATGTAATATAATCACATGAATAAATGAGTTCAAGAGCATCATGTACTTCGGGAGCTTCATACGCCATTATGGTACCAGTGTTTAGAGTACACATCAAGAAAAGAAAATAGTTATGGGAGGAGATTTTATTGTTATCGTAGAAACATGACACCTCAAGGTTGCAGGTATTTTTGTTGGGTTGATGACATAGATGAGTTCGCTCAAGATAGTGATCAGGAAAGAAGAGATGCTATTGTAGAGAAAACTTATACTGAATACTTGATTATCTCGACATAAAGACGAATATCTTTATAGCCTTGGTGGATATTTTGGTAATTCTTATTATTGTGGATATATGCATGAAATGACAGATCATAATTTTTGTACTAGAGAATTTTGGACTACTCACGTGTTTTTTTTGCATTGTTAGACATGTTTTTGTTATTCTATTATAATTATTTTGAAAACTACAGTTATTCAGATAAGTTACATATACAATATCAAAACAGTCTTTTTCATCAGAAACAGTTGCAACACAGTAGATTATACAAACAAACTCCAACTTTTCAAATAATAACTTTCTGACAACACTTCAAAACCTAGTTCTAAAAAAATCAGCTTCACAGCTGCTCCTTAGAAAAGCAACAGTTGCCCTATGTAATTGTGAAGACGTCATAACCGTAGAATTTCACTTGTCAGTGAAATAAAATATTAGTCACCCATCACATGGTTCAGATAAGAAGCAAAAAATACATCAATAATGTTCCAACATATATATTTTTGTTATTCCAATGCAGGTTATAAAAAAAGTACTACATTTTAAAAACTCAACCAACCAACTCTCTTTTTAGGATTAAAGAAAATATAAATACATTACAATCATAAAAAGTAAATATAAATATAAATTCCAAAACTAAGTTGTTACTCTGTAAGATGAGCTTATTACCAAAATGAGAATTCAAGTTACTAACGTTAATACATAGATTACCATTAATAGTATGAGAACAAGTAAATCTCAAGTAATATTACCAAAACTAATTGAAAAAAGCTAGGTTGTAAGTAATACAAAAAAGGGACAGTGTTTCATACAACATGGGGTGAAATACCAAAGTCATAAAAGAGAGACGGCGTATCTAAACACCGAGTAAGAGAAAAAATCACTAGAAAATTCTCTTAAAAGTGAAGTTTAAAAAATTTTCCCAGTTAAATAATTTCCCAAATAAAGCCACTAGCAAAGACTCCCATACTTATAACTAGATACTAGAACTATCAGCATTCCAAAAAAGATAGGGAAACTCTGAAAGCCCTCGAACAAGCGGGTGCAGATAAAGTTATTCATGTACGAGTTCTATCAATCCTTAGTGTACTTTATAAGAAAAAAATAGAAATTTTTTATCATCATAACCATCATAGTTACCCCTCTTCTCCTCAAAACTATCAGCAAAACTAATTATACAGAAATAAAGAAAAAGAAAAAGCAAATATTCATGTCGAAATTCTAAGATAAGAGGACCAATTTTATCCAACAAGTTCATGTTTTTTAATTCCAAAGAGCAAATATGAGGCAAAACTACTTCAATTAGATTGAGTTTAGCACCAACCTATAAAGGGTTAATCATATGGATAGCCAAAGAAATATATAATTCAATTATCAATTATCAAACCCAAAAGAATCAACAACATAAAGAATAAATTTAAGAGCATAGAGTTCAACAAAAATAATATTTCTCTGATCTAGAGGACCAGCGAAGGCAACATTTAGATTACCAAAATGATCTCTAACTAAAGCCCGAAATCCAAAGAAATATTTGAAGATAGAGGCATCAATATTAATTTTTGCCCAATCTCTCTAATGTTTAATCTAATAAACATTAGTAATAGGTTTATAAGGTTGAGCATCTACCTCAGTATTAAAGTCTGGCAGCTCCTTACAACATTTAAATTTTTTAAAACCAATCGAATTAGTTTTATGTAAAAATAAAATTCTCTTTAATATGCAAATAATACACAAATGATTTATTTTATAACATTCAAAATTTTCCTTATTCCTTAATTTTCAAGTATTCCACTAGATCAAGCACAAAATGATAAAAACAATATGCCCTTTATAGTAAAAGAAGAGAAAAAATAAAGCTAAGCTTTGAATAGTTCATTAATAGTAAAATGAGAATTTAAAAAAGATTTTTGAAAACGGTCATCCATCCAAGTCAATAGTTTAGTGGCAATAGCTCCATTCACAAATAAGTGATTATAATTCTTAATATAATAGCAACATAAATATTTAGAAGGTAAATTAAAGTCTTTTTATTTTCACAAATTATAGTCTAAAGAAATGTAAGCATTAAAAATTTTCTAATAAAGGGTAGAACAAGTGCTTGTAAGATTTTTAGTCAAAAATAGGCATAGTGATGTTGATACCATTTACATTTACATAGATACATTTACATATTTGCCATTGCAGGCTGTAGGCTGCAGCAGAATTCTAAAAGCTATTTTAATTTGTCAGGCCATTTACGTACACACCACCAAAATTGTTTTTATTTGCATATCCAAATCCTAAATTTATATTTTTTTATAATTATATCACCCAAAATATTTTAAAAATAATAAAATTCAATATTTTTTAAATACATATAAAAATTTAATATATAAAGGATATAAATATTAGTAATAATTTAGTTATTTAGTTTTTTTCTAATCAAAATGATTTGAATATATATATATATATATTTTAGGCAAAAAACAATTGCATTAATCAAAGAGAAGGATTACATCTAAGATGGGTATGTCCAAACAATCCCCATTAAGCAAAAAATTTAAAAAGAGGAGGGAATGTTATGACAAGTGAGTAACTGTGAGGAAGAGGCCTCATGGGCAAGATGGTGGGTAGGTTTGTTGCCTTCTCTAGGGATATGAGACCAGATGACTTGAATTGTGGATGCAAGATGGAAAATCTTCTTCAGCCAATGGATCAGATACCAGGGAGGGGAGGTCCTCAGGAGAAGCAGATGTGTAGTTGTATGCAGTCCAAGTATTTGAATATGAATGAACAGGTTTTTTTTTGTATTCGACTCGCTTATGAATTAAGCTAAAAAAATTATTAATGTTCAGCTTGCTTAACTATGAACTTATTAAAAGCTATTTAATAAGCTAAACATGAGATTCATGAACGACGATATTTCTCGACAACCCTATTATTCACAATAGAATTAACAATGAAGCTTCTAAGTTTAAAAATGTTCCAAATATTTTTGACCTCAATTTCATGAAATTTTGAGAAAGAGGTAGAATGGGAGTTAAGCAAAGAGTTAATCAACCATCTTCTAACTAGTCATTTTCCTAAAAGGAAATATTGTCTCTTTCAAGGCCCCATGAAATGAAAGCTTCAGTTTTCCACTTAATCTCATGGAGCTTTTTCTGAGCGAGGGAGTTACCAGCTTTATTAAAGCAAGTACAAGGATGCTTATCATGATAATATTTATTGTATATGTAAATAGTCCAATGACTATAAGCACTACGAAAAGTTCACTAAAACTCGATAGCCAAAGAGACATTCATATTAGAAAAGGACTTGCAACCCAAATCAGCCTCCTTAATCGGGAAACACATTTTATTCCAAGAGGCTCAGTGAATAGATTTAAATTAGTTACCATAACCCCAAAAACATTTATTTATTAATTTATCTATTTTACAACAAACATAAATAAAAGAGATAATAGTCTGAAGCAAATAAAATAGAAGAGAGAAAATAATACTCTTAATATGAGCAAACCTACCATCTATAGAAATAAAATGAAGTTCCAACTAAATACGTATTACTTATAGAAGTAATAATATTATCAAACAAAATGTACTTTTAGAACCAAATAGCAACACCTAAATATTTAATACATATATTTTAGCTATTGAAATTCAATTTACTCTTCATGTGATTTATGGACATAGGGGAAAGAAATTGGGTAAGGCAACTTTTATTGGACACAATAGGCAAACAACTAAGGTCTTCAAAATTTTTTTAAGAACCTGCAGATGATTTTTAATGGAAGTAACATAACCATTATAAAATATAATAAAATCGTCAGCAAAACTAGAATGACTAATATCAAGAGACCATTTAGTCTTCTAACAAGAAATATTTTATCAGAAAAAAATTTTATCAAGACTCCTAGACATGTATTCAACAAAATTAATGAATAAGGTAGGAGAAATTTTGTCTTCTTATCTTAAACCTTGAAGCAATTTAAGAAACCATAGTTTTTTCTATTAATAATCATAGAAAACTAAACATTGTTAAAATAGTTGCTAAATGAGCTAATACTTTTATCATCAATACATGTATGTTGAAGAGTGCTAATCAAAAGGTTTCAATTAAAGTTATCATAAGCTTTAGAAATATCTAGTTTAATAACCACAATATGACCATGAGTTTTAGAATCTAAATCATAGATGAACTCTTGGGCAAGCAGAATATTATCAAAAATGGTTTTATCTTTAACAAACCTAATTTGAATGGGGTAGATAATCTTAGGTAGTAGTTTAACAAGTCTAGATGTAAGGAGTTTAACAAGCTTAAATGCAAGGAGTTTAGTGATAAGTTTATTAAAAATAATGCAAATATTAATATGCCTAAAGTGATTCCAGCTTTCATGGTTACAGATTTTATGGATGAGAATTAAAGAGGCACCAAACAAGAATTTATGGAGAGTAATATCATTAAAAAAATAATAATTGCATAAACTACATTAGATTCGATAATTTGCCAATATTTTTTAAAAAATTTACCAATGAAGCCATTAGGACTAATAGTGTCATCAACATTCAAGTCCATTAAAAGATCTTTAATTTATTTTTAGGAGTAGACCGAATGGACTTGTTTTCTTCACGGATGATAATAGAGGGAAAAAATAGCTATCAATAGGGAGGGAGAGTATAACTTTATAAAGAATATTAGTGAAATATTAATGACAAAATCAAAAATCCCTTAATCATTCTCAATCGATTGATGATCAAAAGACTTGATTTTATGAATATAATTAATAATTCTTTTATTAACCAAAGAATAAAAATATTTAGTAATTTTATTTTGTTCCTTAAAAAATCTACAAGTAATCTTTTATTTCTAGAATAATTATTTCATTTCTTAAAGTTTAAGGATATTAGTTTTGGCTTTAAGAAGTTCCCTTTTACTAAAATTAGAAATATTATAAGTCATAGATTGTTCACTTTTAATAGCTTCATATTTAGCAACAAGTATGTTCGAAAATATTTTTCTTAAAAGTTTATTCTGCAAAGTTAGAACGTATTTTCATATTTTGAATTTAAGCTACCATTTTTTAAAACCAATACATTATTACCACGGGTAAAAGAGCCTTCCAATTAGAATCCATGGTTAATAAAAAAAATCCTATCTAAAGAAATATATTTTGGAATCTAAAATTTTGACCGGGGACATTAGAACTTTCTTTAATAGTGATAAACAAAAGAGTGTAGTTGGGCAAAGTTCTACTTAGATGTTTAAAAAAAGCAAGTGAAATGTATTAACCTAATGATCATTAAAAAGGATTCAAAGTGTTTGCCAAAATATATTATTACTTCAATTAAATGAAAAGCCAACAAGACAAATATCTAGAAGTTTACAATCCATGTTGATTTAATGAAAGTTTATTTTTGTTCCTTTTTCTCTTTTTTATTTTAAAAGAGCTTGTCGACTTGTCGAACATCGTATATTTCCCATATTCGAATAATTCTTCATTCTGAATCAGATCAGCGATCCGAGGAGGAGAGAAATTGAATAAGAAGTGACATACAACAAAGTAGCAAATAAGAGAAAAAACAAAACATAGAGAGCATATGTGCAATAAACCTCATGAAGATTGTCAAGTATGTTTGCCCAAATAAAATAAGGCAGAAGCACCTTGGACCAATATTCGTGAAAAAATATCTACGTAGGCCACCCATAACCAGAGAGTCAGGCTTATGTACATGTTATGGGGTCAAGTGCACTCCTAAGGGGATATATCTCACTTGATTAATTACATATTGGGGGATACCCAAGAATACTCTTGATAAGAGGGTTTTTACTTATATTATCGTAGTCCTTGGGAAATAGGTCATCAAAGAGAGATTATCCTATGTGGGATTGTCAATATGCTTTAAAGCTCTCACTAAGCCATTGGAACAAGAGTGAGTCTCTCATAACCCAAGTGGGTACTGTCTCAACGGCACATAGAGCCCACAAAATAACCCAAATTATCTAGATGGATATCTCTATGCATCAAAGCACGTTAGGGTTGTAAGGGTGCAAGTCAAATCATTGTATCCTAAATAAAGGACAGCTTATCAGCATCAGGCCATCAAGACGATATCAATGAAGTCAAAGGAGCGAGAGAGCTCAAGAGGGCAGTAGTCAAAAGTAAGGGAAGAGTAGTCCTAAAAGGAAGAAGTAGTCGACTTTGGGTACCACAGACTTGTCATCCCAAGCTACTAGGACCCTAAGTCTACCTGGTCATAAAAGTAGTTGACCCAACATATCCAGAGATCTCGAGTCAACAATCTGTGAATTGCGTTGTCCACAGGAACCTCGGTAGCCTCATGGTCAAAGGAAGAAAACTTTAACTTATGGCTATCAGCTGGAGCTTCAAGAGTTAAAACTTATATCTACTGAGATGACAAGGATTCCTTAGAAAATAAGGGAGGAAAGAGGTCGAGCTACAAACTTGTAGAAACTCCCAGTAAAAGGACTTACTCTCTATCTGAGATGGGGAGCCTTCTAACACCATAGGCGTACTAGACAACTACCCACATAAAAAAAGTATGTTGGGCCAGTCGGGTTGGAAAAGCACAGTGACTTCTCCTCGGGTCATGCAATATGAATGCACTTATCTACCACAATCCTAAGCATGAAGACCCTACTAAATATGATTGGTTTATAGCCATGCACGCAACCCGTTTTAAAACTAGCACGAAGGCAATGCAGAAGATAAAGATAGATTTTGAAAGGTCTTGACTCTTTTTAATCCTAAAATTTTTAGTATTTTAATCTTTTATTAGAATTTGTAAGTAGAAAAATTATAATTTTAAGGTATTTAATGAGCTTTTAGAATTTTCATGATATACCAGACATAAATAAACAATATAATGTAGTCTAGACAAGCAGATACTCAATAAGGAAAACATTCCAAAAAATATATAAAGAGGTAAAATATTGCTGGGTAGACAACATATCTCAAGAAAGCACGAAAAACGGCCAGACTTTACATATATATGTTTGATCCTAAATCTTCACAAATATGGATTACATAATTAAGGTACGGGACATGAGCTGCAGATCCTGGTTACCATCACATGATTCGATGTGTCATTCACATTGAAACTGATGCTCATAACTTATTTTTTATACATACTCAGCCTCAGACTCTATCAGATATATTTCAAAAGAAAAAAAAAGACTTGACCTGCATGAAAATAAGCATTAGCAGGGAAAAGCCATGCAATGTGTAATAGGCCATGCCTTATGATCAGAGGACATAAAGTCACCTGCAAGCAAATTGGTTAGAAATCATTACATGCTTCACCATAACGGTGCCGTTGTGTGTACATTTATAGGCATGACTCTCTGCAAAAGAACTCTCTCATATACTATCATGCACATCAAACACACTAGCACACCAGCACACCAAAAGCTCAAAAAAATAATGCATGGCTAGCATAAGAGAAAACTAACACAGAACAATAGACAAAATCATCCATACTACTAACTAGCACCCTAAATACTAGACTAGAACACCATCTAATAAGAACGTGTCATAAGTAGCATCTTAGTGTAGGTTAAGTATCTGACTATATATGACTTTGACGGGGCCGCCGCACCGGCCCTGTTTTAAAGATCGAAGGGATCTAAAGGGTGTTACCTATGATGGATTTTAAAAGAGTTGGCCTTATATATGACATAGTTTGCTACACACATAATTTTAAAATTATAGCAGATGTAATAAGTAGACAAAATATATATTTTTAGATGTTCATTAAACACAAGCCCGAAATATGCAGGGTGACACGAGTTAGATCTCTTACATCCTTAGCACAATCATACTCTTCTCAATGTCAATTACTTAACTTGCATTGCTGCCCGGGATCAACCTGGCAAGTAATGCTTGTTAAGGCATCACGACCGACATGAGAGTCACTATCTTAATGAGGCAGGTTCACTATTCATGCACGCATGCAAATATTCATATGAAAAGTGATGATATTGAATATTTTGTGGAGGAATTGACTCAGAAAAGGTAGGCATGTCGTAAAGGCATGGGTCCGAAATAGGTATGCTAAGGAGGTATTGACCCGAAAGGCTGGGCATGCCATGAAGGTAGTGGTCCGAGATGGGTATGCTGTGAAGGTAGTGACCCGAAAGAGTGGACATGACATGGAGGTTGTGGTTCAAGTTGTGTATGTCATATAGGCAATAACCTGAAAAGATTGGCATGCCATGGAGGCAACAACCCGAGATGGGTGTGCCGTGTAGGCATTGACTCGAAAGGGAGGGCATGTTGTGGAGGTAGTGGCCCGAGATGGGCATGCCGTGGAAGCAGCAGCTCAAGATGAGTATGTCGTGGAGGCAGTGACCCAAAACGGTGGGCATGTGGTGGAGTCAACGGTGGAGAAGGGTATGTTGTGGAGGTAGTGACCCGAAAAAGTGGACATGTCATGGAGGCAACAACTAAGAGGGTATGGTGTGGAGGCAGTGACCTGAAAAGATGGGCAAGCCGTGGGGGAAGCAACTCGACAGATTGGTATTCCTAAGAGGCACAATCCGGGGATGGGCATGCCATGAAGGCAGTTGTTCGATAGATCGATATGCCAAGGAGGAGGTGACCCGGGGAGGGTCATGCTGTGGAAACAGAGGCCCAACAGACGAGTATGCTGAGGAGGCATTGAGCCGGGGATGGACATGTTGTGGAGGCAGTGGCCCAAGAGATGGGTATGCCGAGAGGTAGTGAATTTGGGATGAGCATGTCATGGAGGCAGCGACACTACATACTAGTATGCTAAGGAGGCGATGACCAACAAGACTAGAGTATGCCGTAGAGGCAGTGGCCTGAAAGATGGGTATGTCAAGAAGGCAATGACCTGAAAGGGTTGGCGCGTCATGAAGGCAGAGACCCAAAAATATTGGACGTGTAATGGAGGCAGCGGTCCGAAAGGATAAGCTTGCGTGAAGGCAGTGTCCTGAAAGATGGTGATCCTTACTAGGGAGAATCACACAGGTGCAGCGAGTGTATGGATGGAAAATATAACATGCGTCTCACACAAATGATAATAATTATACAAAACATCATGTGAGACATATAATACAAGACATGCACATGCAAATAACAAACACATACAGAATGTAGTATGTCGTGCGAGAAAACATACATACACATGCACATGCAAAACATACACCCAAGCTAGTGATCGGTTGACGGGCTGGGGTAGTCGGTTAGACCTAGGAGGTCGATTGAACCAGTCGAGATGACCAGTCATACCAAAGTGGTCGGTCGACCGAGCCAGGATGGCCAGTTGGACCGAAATACTAAATTGACCAGGTCGTGATGGCCAATTAAGACAGAAGTGATGTCGATTAGCCTAGGGTGGTCGATTGAGACACAAGTGAAGTCGATCGGTCGATCGAGGCACAGGTGACGTTGATCGCCCCGGGACGGCAGATCAAGGCAAAAGTGATGCCTACCAGGCCGGGCAGCCTGTTAAAGCAAAGGTGATGCCTTTCGGGCGGGGGCGGCCATTCAAGGCAAAAGTAATGCCTACCAGGCCAGGGCAGCCAATAAAGGCAAAAGTGGTAGACGACCAATTGAGGCAACATGCCAATGCAACATGCACCATGGAAGGGATACCCATGTAGAAGACGGTTCAAAGCATGATAATGCCTGATACCAAGCCATGCTCGTGCTAATAACCTCACCTGGGGAACCTAGGATTTAGCATTTTGAATGCACGGCATAGCCGCCTCCTGCTTTGGTGAGGCGTGTAGGGAGTTTGTCCCCCAAATTCCCAATGGGGAAACTCGAAAATGTTGTGAAATGGGCTATATACAAACATTTTGCCATTATTCGACTCCTCAAGGCTTTACAAATGAGCTAGCTACAAATCTTTTCACAATTTGCAAAGCCTAAGCATCCCAAATTCTCAAGGAAAGTTGGGGAACTCCATCTCGCTGAGATTTTTGGCCCAAGGATCAAGATGTAAAATAACTCGGCTCTGTAGGGTAATATGGCAGTGCATGAAAACCTACCCTAAGGCTTCCTCTAGGGAATACAATGGTCCATTACAAAAGTAGAGTGGTTGTGCCCACTAATGTAGGCCGGATCACTCACCTCATGGAGGTGACCAAACCCACACGCCTAGTCTAACCCTAGAGCTAGCTAAGAAGGAGAAGATGAGTGATTTGAAAGTTATACTGTCGCGATGTTTGCTTCACGTTCAAAAAAGTCCGGAAAGCTCTCCTGGAAAAGAGAGAAGCCTTTTCACACTACGATACCATTACTATCCATTAACGGTAAGGAACTCCAGTGAGGTTTCTGACCACCAGGGAATGAGGACCGACGAGATCCTTTGGTGGAGGAGCTCATTAACGGAACCAAAGAAATGCAGGGAAGTGTGGGTAAGCTCTGCCATAGGTTCTGCGTGCAAAGGAGGCGACAGCCGGTTGTGGAACACCAGCGGAAGTCTGCACGTCGGAAGAGGCTTCACTGGCTGGGAGAGATAGTCGTGATCGCGGGCACTGAAGTAGGCTCGAAGATGCTCAGAATCCGGCTATGGATAAGCATGGGAGAGAGCTAGGGCCGGCGGGAGCTGGACGCCGACGTCGAGAGAGGCTGGCGGGACATCGCAGAGGAGGAGAAACGGCCCATGTGTGCGATTAGCCGAGACGGGGAGAACGACCGAGCAACTTTGGGAAGGTTGGCTTGGACGGGAGTTTCGGCATGAGGGAGAGCGTTAGAGGTGGGGCGTTCGCCAACAAGGAGCGCCGCCCGGCGAGCTTTGGACACGACATGACAGGGAGCTTCGAGCGACAGTGGGCGGCATGAGGAAAATAGTACACACGGAAGAGCTCGGTAGAGAGGTGCTGCGTGCGTATGTTTAAATAGGATGCGTATGTTTAAATAGGATTTTTATTTTTTATTATATTATTATTATTATTACTATTACTATTATTATTTATTTATTTAATAGTCTCTATTACTTGCTTGTACTCGAAAAACATAACTAAATGGGTATGATTCTTAGGTAAAGTCAATGTTTTGGAAATGCTATCGCAGTCTATTTTGTCTTTCAGTCAAATTCATCGGTGGACAAGTCATTTTAAGATAATTTTGTGCGTGGTACGACGAATAAGATCTATTGGCCCAATCGAAGTAATCCAACAGACAAAATGCTGGCCGGCCTTCACCTAAGCGACGACCAAAGTCGTACAAAACGATTTTGCTAGCGTGCCCCTCAATATTCGCCAAAAGTTCTCAAATAGATGTCTTGTATTACGAGAATTAACACAAACATAAAACAATGTTCCATAGTGCTCAAGCAGATATTCTACACTTGCGACATCAAAAATTTATCCTAACCAAAGACTCTCAACAAGTGTGTTGCGCAGTTAAGGCGCAATTAAAGCTGTCAATTTGGCTCGTTGTTCGTGAACAGCTCGTGTTCGGCTCTTTAAGCATCTCATGTTCGGCTCGTTCGTTAAGCCTAAGGAGCCGAACATGAACAAGTTTTTAAGCTCGAAATGTAAACGAACCGAACACGAACAACTGTTTGTTCGCTCGTGTTCGGCTCGAATTGGCTCGAAAATAAATAAATAAATAGATAAATAAATACATAATAAATATTCATAAAATTAAATATTATAAATTATAATTAATTAAAATTTTAAAAAAAAATTAACATATTTTATATATGAAATCATATTATAATATATAATAAATTAGTTATAATGATAAGTTAATATTACTTAATAAATAGTATATATTTATATAATAATATAATATAAGTTATATAATAAAACATATCTAATACTAAACCCTAACCGGCCCTTCCCAATGCCTATTCGCCTCTCGAGTCACACAGTTTCTCGGTTTCAACCGCTTTTCCTTTTTCCTCTTCAGTCTTCTACTCTACACTATCGCGACGGTTTAGGGTTTGTCTTCCGTGTTCTTCTGCTAATATCTACTTCTATTTTCATCGGTATTCTTGGCTCGTTTGATCGGTATTCTTGTGTGGTTGCTCGATATTCTTGCTTGGTTCATCGGTTGCTTGTTGAGCTACCTAGGAGTCATCTCTGAGTATATTTTCTCTAATATTTCATACTTATCCTCGAGTTCGCCTCTTATCTTAAATTTTCTTAAATTTCTTATAGATTTATTTGGATTTTTTGAATGAAACCTAGCTTTGTAGGGTTTTAGCATCGAAATCTCGCATATTGCATTTATATCTGTATTTTTTTATGGATGAGATTTGATATAAGAGAGTGTTATGAAATTTAGTTCGTCTATTGTGCATTTGTGCGGTGATTCATACAGGTTTAGGCATATGTGCTATTGTTTACAATCCTAGCCTTTAGAACATAATTTTTTCTTTTTTTATGGACAACTTTGTGAAAATGAAGAATACAAGTTTTTTTTCGTTTTTTATGGATGGTTTTGTGAAAATACCATGTTTTTTTTCTAATAAGTCAATTTCGAGCCGAACACGAATAAGTTTTTCGAGCTGAACACGAACACGTTGTTCAAGAGCCATTTCGAACACGAGCATATTTCAAGCCGAGCCAATTTCGAACGAGCCAAGCCTGAGCTTGCTCAAGCTCGGCTCGTTTACACCCTTAGGCGCAATGCACTTATTGGCAGCTGCTCAATTTTTTTATCAAGCCTACGTTAGTAGTGCAACAAACATGACCTAAGCAGCCAAAAATAGCCGGATGCCCTAATAAAGAATGCTCCAAGAGCTATATCCATTCCTAGGGAGAGAGAGGGAATGCACACAAGACTTACATCCCACCCAAGCAGTGGGTTCAGAGGCCTTAGAGGCATTACTAGAAGATGTGGTTCAGAAGTTGTAGAGGCATGACCATGCAGGGTAGGTTTAGAGGCCGTAAAGGCATGGCTAAACAATGAGTCACGATTTATAGAGGCATGAACCAACACAGCGGTTCAAGGGCCAAGGCATGACCACAAAATAGGTACAGATGCAGTAGAGCCATGACGTAAGGATGGGTTCAGGGCCGTATAGGCATGACCTAACCTGATAGTCCAGGGGTCGTAGAGGCATGACCACACAAAAATCAATGTATTGAAACTTCAAACGCCTGTGGAAAATCAATGAGGACTGTCGTCGAGCCTTACGTCGCTCATGAGGGGTAGACATGTCGGTTAGGGAATTACCTACTACTTTAATGAAGAATGTAATGGGGCCTCACATCACTCACTAAGCAGTAACAGGTTGACTAGATCGAGGAATGTCAACGAAACTTACTTCACACCTGAGCCTAGTCTTCATTGATCAGTTATGAAAAAGCGCCAAGAGACTCTGATCCCTCATGGGAACTTACTGAAGCGCGTAGCTCAACTCCTGCACTATGTCTGTGATGAAAGCTAGGATTCTCACATCATCATCTGAGAGATAGTGAACATTGGCTAGGGAGTCGAGCAATAAAACTATGGGGTCTAGAGGTCATAGAGGCATGACCGGACCTGGGGGTCCGGGGGTCTTAGAGGCATGACCACACATGAATCGAGGTGTTAAAGCCTCAAACACATGCACAACGTCGATGAGGGCTGTTGCAGAGTCTTACGTCGCTCTTCTAGAGGTAGGCAGGTTGACTGGGAGCCACCTACTACTTTAATGAGGAATGCCATGGGGCCTCACATCACTCACTAAATGGTAACAGGTTGGCTAGATCGAGATGGAATGCCAATAATATCATCCATAGCTTTGGTGTCAGGAGAAACACCTAAATATTCATTACAAGAAATAAGTACATTAAAATCAGCACCAACACAATAAGGAGAAGTAATTGTACCAAAATTAATCTAGCTTGATTCAAAGGTACCTTATAATTTATTTAGAGTAATTACCATAAACACAAATACATAAAATAGAGGATTGGTGGAATGAAACAGAAGCATGTAAAAATTGATTATAATCAATAATAATATTAGCTTTAAGTCAACCCAACCAATAAATTCAAAACTTGTAGGAAGGTTGGCATGTCAAAAATGAAAACCTAGAGATTTATAGATTATGTTAGGTTTTTCCACTTGCACCATAGGTTCAACTAGCTTAAGAAAAGAATATTATAAATCCTATAAAAGTTTTAGACCCTATTTCTAATATAGAGAAACCAACTCCTCTGACATCTAGAATAAATGCTACACATGGAGACTAAGAAGGAAATGAATTAAAAGCCCTAGAATTGGAAGCCAAACCAGCCTCACCTCCTTTGCCTTATTTTCTAGTGACCATTTTGAAATCACCGTTGTCCTCTTCTAAATCAACCATAAAGAGCAGCTTCAAAAATAAGAGCAATTGGAAAAACAGATTTATCAAATGTATGTAAAATAATTAGTTGCCCCTCTTGTTTCTCCAATTCAACAATATTAGGCACAGTTACAATAAAATATAACTCATTAAATTTCGATATATCATGGTCAGATTGGAAGAGAATGCGCCAAGCATAAATTATTAGATGTAGTTGTTACTAAAGTATTAACAGCATTTCTCCCATCACTATCATTTAAAGAGGAAGATAAAGTTATATCAAAACCAGTGTTACCTTTGCAAGCATCCTCATCATTTATAATAGGATTAGAAGGAAGATTTCAGAAAGCAAATCCATGTCTTTGTCAACTTGAGCATGCTAGGTTCTCATATCCCATCTAAATAGCACAAAACAGCTTTTTAAAAACATCCAATTCAATAAAAACCCAACCTGCAGAAGGACTGAGTTGGTAACTGTAGCCTGGCAATTTTGGGGGGGGCAGCTAAGAAGAGAAGAAGCCGAATAAAAAATATGGTGTTTTATGAGATGAAGTCTAAAGTTTAGGGAAAGAAACTCACATAGGAACTATAGGGGACTCTTCTTTAATATCAGAAAAAGGAGTCATTTTAATAAACGCATTTGACAGTAAAAATGATAGTAAAATCTATGGGAAAAAATCATACTGTAATCTTTATTATTTCCTAACTGAATGGAAATATGTAAGTTATCCAATAAACCAACAATAAAGGTGCCGTCAAGTTTCACATGATCATAGAAATATCTGATAGCAGTCATAGGAGGCCCTTTAAAGGAAAATTTACCCACAAGTGTGAACTATAAAAGAAACACATCAGACATCAAGATAGCAAGCATACCCTATAGAGGGTTCGAGCTCAAGAAGGATCACCATTCTTCGAAGACGGAGCTTCTTTAAAAGATCCAAGCGCCTTGAGAGCAGGAGACAGGTGTTTGCCAAAATACCAACAATCCGGAAAGAGTTGGACTCCACATGTTGCCCCACATCCGAGAAAGCGGGGTTTGACCATAGACCAAGGGCTTAAGACAAGGAGAAAATATTTCGGCCTGGCCCAGCACGTACGGACGATCAACTACCAGCCGCCACGTCGTCATACACGTTATCGACAGGCGACATAGATATTTTTCCCAAGAAAATGGAGGAAAGCTCAGATAGAGAGGGGGAAGGAGAATCTCGAAAAAAGAAAAGGGGGAGAAGGCGGGGAGCTCTTTTAGTGGAGAAGAAAATCATCAGACCACAAGAGAGAATCCTTGCGACAAAACAGAAAAAAGACTCGTCTGTTCTTTTCAAGCATGCCTCACATTTTAGGCTCTAAAAGGTGTTCATCTTCTGCCTTAATCAAGTCAAAGCTATAGCATTCTCGAAGTATGGCATGGTGTTAGACCAAATAAAATTTACGATAAAGCTATTCATTTCTAAAAACACGAAGGACCATGTCATATAGCAAGAAGAAACAGAATTCACATAAAAACTTATAATTCTTTTCAATAAAAAATGAATTGTATAACTGCTGAAAAATTCCCACCATTATAAAATATCAACAAAATCATGATTCTTAGCTTTCCTTCAATACAGTCTTACCTCTATTACTACTAGTACAAAACAAAAGCTTCAAGAACAGAAAAGGACAGCTATCAAAAAGCATATACAAGCAAAAGACAGGTTCTTCGAGAGAAATCCACCTAATTTTGCTTCACAAGCATTTGATCTCCTCAATACCTAGAAAATTCACCATGTCTCATATATATCTTCTGATCATTAATGTGAGTCATCCGCAGCAACAAAAACGGAAAACCCTCCCTTCTCTTCAATGCAACTCCAACCTGGTCTGCCCTTCAACTCTATTTCATCCATGGACTTCCAGATTCTTTCAGCTTTAGCCCATTGGTTTTCACCAGCTTGAATGCTACTCATAATAATATTGTAACCCACATTATCTGGTTCCAATTGCAACAGTCTTTGAGCAGCATAGTCTCCAATATCAACATTTTGGTGCACTCTACATGAGGCAAGAAGAGCACCCCAAATTCTCCCATCAGGTTTCACATCCATGGAATTAATCAAATTTAAGGCTTCAACAAGTTTTCCAGACCGAGCAAGAAGGTCTACCATGCAGGTATAATGGTTTAACTCAACTTTTATGCCAAACCTTTCAGTCATAGAATTGAACACCTGACAACCTTCATTCACAAGACCTGAGTGACTGCATGATGACAACAAACTTAGGAATGTTATGCTGTTTGGGCTGACTCCTGCCTCGTTCATCTGGCGAAATAGCTTCATAGCTTCTAATCCCATTCCATGGACTGCATAGCTTTCAATCATCGAGCTCCAAACCACGATATCTCTGTCTACCATGTTATCGAAACATCTCCGCGCAAGAATGATATTACCACATTTAGCATACATGTTAAGAATGGATGTTTCAAGCCTTTCTGCTTCTGATTCAGCACTTAACTGACGCCTTAACAAGTAACCATGGATTACTTTTCCCAGAAGCAGGGCACCCAAGTGAGTACATGCAGTAACCAAGCACCTCAGAGCATCAGCGTTTGGCTCTAAACCTAAATTTTGCATTCTTTGAAATAAACTAATAGCCTGTCTAAACTGCCCACTTTGTACAAATGCCCACATCATAACTATCCAAGGGATACTGCAATTGTTGGTGCCAAATTCTTGAAGCAATGAGAAAGAAGATGCTAAATCTGCACACTGTGCATAGAAGTCCATAAAAGAAGCTTGAAGAACCATGTCAATCTGTCCATGCTTTATGGCATAACAATGAATCTGCTGGCCCAACCGAAGTTCTCTGCACTTGCCCAAAGCTGAGATGATGAGGGTCAGTGTCTCAGGGCTAGGATACAATTCAGCTATCATTCCCTGAAAGCAATCAATCACTTTGGAAAAATCTCCAGCTGAAAAATATGCCAACATCAGAATATTCCATGAAACAAAACCCCTTTCCTCTATACACTCAAAGAGCTTCTCTGCCTCCTCAATATAAGCCAACTTGCTATAAGTTGTCAAAATAGAATTTTGGACCAACTCATGGCTACCAAACCCTCTCTTTATTGCAAATCCATGCATTTGCTTCCCTCCATCACCACATTTTTTAATTTCAAATGCTTTGAGAATGACAGCCAATGTCACCGAACTGGGCTCAATGCCAGAGATTCTCATCTCGTGGAACAGTCTGAAGGATTCAAAGATGTTTCTGTTCTGAATATAACCAGAGATCAGGGTGGTCCAGGATACCACATCTCTGTCACGCATTTCATCAAACAGGTTGCGAGCATAAACAGTATTATTACATCTAATATACATAGCGATCAAAGAATTACAGAAATAGGTATCAACGCAGAAACCCAGGTGGATACCAAGAGAGTGGATCGTCTTGCCGAGGCCGTCACGAGCAGGGAGGCCCGAAACTGCTCGTAGGACCAGAGGTAGAGTGTAATGATCGGGACGGGCGCTGCCTGCCAGCATTGAAGAGAAGAGGGAGAGAGCAGATTCAAAGAGACCAACACCGACTCTGAATCGTAAGATTGAATTCCAGTGGAGGCCATCTGTAAAGCTCTGTGATGTCAGAATTGTTGATGATTTGTGGGAAGAGGAGACGATTGGGCTGTTACTTGATGGCCGTGGACTAAAGGGAGAGGTGAAGTGGGTGAGGGGAAAAGATGAAGAAAGGGTACGAGTGCTGTTAGAGGATTTGCGGAAGGGAAGCCCCGGAGAGTTGGGGTAGAAAAATTCTTTTTTGGCCGAGCTGTTTCTATAAATTGGGTGATTTGCATGCAAATCATTGCATCTCTCGGTGTTCATCAACTCATTATAGGAGGTGCTGGAATATGCAGCACGTTGGCGGAAGAGTGGAAAAAAAAGTTGAAAATTTTCTTATGAAATTTAATTTTATATTGGGATTTTGTTACATATATAGCACAGGAAACATCAGTATTTACGTATTTTCACACAACTGAAACTTCAAATTTATAAGTCATACCCAAAAATAGACTTCCGTTAGTGCCACTTTCATCGATCACATGGAATTGGAATTACATTAGTATTTAATATAACTAACATAACAATTTCATAGGCTACTCGAGTAGCTACAATTCGAAACCAAAGAAAATGTTATTTTCATTTGAAGAAAAAAATTTACACATTATATCTCATAATTAAAGTATTTTAATTCATGATTGATTACACAACAATCACAATTACAAATTGTCTCAATATTATGACAACAATTATAAAAGGTATACAAAAATCCAACAAGCACTTGTGTTGTTAATTGTGGAGCTAGAAATGGAAGAGAAGATGAGCCATTGAAATTTCGTAAAATAGAATGAGCACTTTTTGGATGACAATTGACATTCTATATATGATTATGATCTTTTCCATCTTCTAAACCAAAATTGCAACATATTCAATCTTCAACAATGGTTGGACATTCATACATTGGTATCATCATATTTTTAACCAACTGAATAGTGAGAGTTCTTTCTTGTTGTCATAGCCATGGCTAAGGTAGATTGTCCTACTATTAATCAGTTTGGGGTGCCTTGTCAATAACAATGTGTTACTTCTTTGTAGGGCACCCACATTATCCGAGGGGTAGGTTCTTTCTTATTTTACATGTCCTAGTCCTTAGAAATTTTATATTGACTACCTGGTAAACTATTATAAGCTTCTAGAATAGACTATTCTAGGATGTGTGTGGACCTAGGTTTTCATCTACATTGATCAACCTAAGTTTCATAGTTCGGACCTATTCTAGGGCGTGGTGGTAAAAAGGTAGAGATGGTCATTTTTAACTGTTGTTTGTGTTTAATATTTAAGCAGTGACTTTCTTTATTCCTAATTTTGTTAGTTATGGTGACAAATCAATATTCTTCTAAAGTTTTCAGTTTCAGTTTTCCTAGGGTGGCGGCTGATGCCATAAAATCACAGTTCCTATATGGTTTGAATTCAGTTATCTATTTTAAGTGTTCTTGTTCCTCATTGTTAGGATTTGAAGTATGTTTGATTTAAGACTTTATATTTAGAACAATTTAACTTAAAACCTCAAATTCTAAACCTTTCATATTTATTGGTCACTCATGTTTTCACTAAAAATATTTTACTTTTTATACAAGAAAGATTTGTTTTGAAAAAGTAGTTTTGTCAACCAAAAAAGGGTGAGCAATATGATTTTACTTATATATGAAACACCTAAATTTATAATGATCCAAAATGTATACTTTCATAGGTCAAGGCTACGAAATCATGTATTTTTTTTTTGGAGAAACAAAATTTATTTGGGTAGACACTCGTGCTATGGAATATATAAGTCTTAACTAGGCCACATAATTGAGTCAGCCTGACCAACTTATAAGTTCTTTTATCCTATGCTCAAAGGGACTTTGGAAAATTTCTTTGAAAATGATCCTTTTAACTAAATCTTTTTTGAAAAGGTCTTTTAAATGATTAAAAAGCTTTTAAATATGGTTCCTTTAAAAAGGTATTTTAATTCTTTTGCACCATAAAAAGGCTCTTTTGAAAAAGGTTTCTTTAATTCTTTAAATTTTGAAAAGGCTCTTTTGATTTTGAAAAGATTTTTTTTCTTGAATTTTAAAAAGAGTTTTGAAATTTGAAAAGGGTTTAAAATTTTGAAAAGGTCTTTTAATATTAGCTTTGAAAAAAGGTTTTGAATTTTGAAAAATATCTTTAATTTTGAAGAAGAACTTTATATTCTGGAAAGATTTTATGAGTTCTGAACTTTTTCTTTCAAGGAAGAAAGAGTCTAAACTTTTAAAATATTCTTTAGTCTTTAAGAGATTTAAATCATTAAAGGGTTCCTTTGTGAGAATCACCCTTTGAGCTTTCCTAAATTTTAAAATTAAGCATTTTGGATAAATTTTAATTTGAAGTAAAAAATTATTGCTTCATGAGCTGTTTTAGAGTTAAAAGCATATATTTTTAGAACACATTTACTTAAAGTAGAAAAACTTTCTCTTGTGGGTAATTTTTTTAATTTTAACAACAAACAATTTTAGAGCACATTTAATTTACTTATAAATATTTAATATTATATTTAGTCTTTTTAAGCTCACAAAAGTCTCTCTTATTTAGCCTAAGAAGTTTAATTTTTCTTCCCATACGTTCTTTAACCACATATACTCTGGGTTTATCCTGAGGTCATTTCTATTTTGAGACCTCCTAACATGTACCCTAACTCATAGAAAAGCAAATTTATCTAACTTGCATAAAAGTAAAAGTAACATTACTACATGCAAGCATGCCCTCACGTATCCACATTGTATGCATGTAAAGCACACACACATGCAACATCACACATCAACTGTTTTCCTTTATTTTATTTTTCACTTAAATGTACACATACAACATTCTGTATCACATGAAGTTACCCACCAAACATAGAAAAACCTACATGAACTTGAACAAAATTAATAAGCTCTATTTTACATAAGGTAAATCAATAGGGCTTTCATATGTTTCCTTAGTAAGTACATTCACACAGTTAGCTTGTCTCTCTCCTTCTTTCCTATTTCTTTTGGGTTAAGGTGGGCCTAACTAATGTTGGCTAGGCTTAGGTTAGGATCTCATTGGGTTTTGTGATTGATTAATTATTTAATTGATTATTAGCTGATTGTTAAAATATTCCAATTAAGTATTTTATGGGTTAATTAGAAGTTTTATATTTTATTCAAATATTTCATAATTTTAATTACATGTGTTATTAATTGATTAAATTAATGTTTTAATTATGTGTTTTCTTGCTAACCCATTAATTTTTAATTATTTATTTAATGAATTAATTAAACAATTAAATTGTTTAGTCAAAATATTAGAGAATTAAATAATTATTTTTAAATTATTATTTAATTAAAGTTTCATGAATTAAAAAATTTAAGCGGTGAATTAAATATTTAATAATTATATTACTTATTTGCATAATTTTAATTAATTATTTTGTGAGTTATTTAATTATTTAACTATTTTGTAATTTTATTAAATTAATGTTTTTTAATATTTTGGATTAACGTTTTATAGTATGGTTTAAAAATTTTTCATGACTTTAGTATTAGAATTTTTTATGGTCTAAATTCAAATTAACTTACTCAAATTTTTATTCAACTCATTATATAATGTTTTGATAAAAATATTGAGTGATTTATTTCATTTTTAATATATTTAATGATTTATTTAAATAGTTTAAATTTTAAGTGTGTTATAAATTTGATTAGAGTAATAATGTTTTAATTTGTCTTATTAATTAATTGATAGGTTGATTAAGTGGTTTAGTGGGCTACCTAGTTGGCTAATAGGTTAATGGGCCACCTAAGTTAATGGGTTACCTGATTGGTTTATAGGTTAATGGGTCGCCTAAGTGAGTTCATTAGACCAATTTAGGTTTCAACTAAGTGATTAATGAATTAACTAGTGATTATTAGTTTAATAAAGTGAATTATCATTTGATTAAATTAATTAGTAATTTAATCAAGAAATTCATGAACCAATTAATTAATTATTAACTTAGGGTGTTAAGGCTCGATTTAGGAGATAATTAGGGGTATTTAGAGCATTTAGGGATCAATTTGTGCATATTATTAAAGGTTAAATGTTTTTATGCTTGAGTAAGATGATAATCAGAGATTAAAAAAATTTCTAAAGTTGGTTAATGGATCCTTGGTTCGGCCAAAGGGGTATAAATGGTGTAGTTTTCAGTTTTGCATGGATTTTGCACTAATCTTTTTGGTTTGATCAAATTAAAGCTAAATAAATGATGTCAAGATGCTTACTAAGCTTTTCCATGTGGTTAAACATGTTTCTCTTAGTCTGAAGCCTAGGGTTCTTTATTCTGATCCAAAGGAAGCAAGTAGATGCTAGTTACACAATATAACATCTCATAGACACATTATCCTAAAAATTCAATCAAAAGCCCTATGGATTCAAGCTAGAAGATGTAACATAGAGCCCACTAACATATTAATTAGAAAATTCCTAAATATTGACATGTAAAATGTGACAATTGATGGAAAATTTTAACATGAACATGATAACAGAATAACCCACAAGAAATTTAATAATTACATGGTAAAAAGTTTTTAAATTAAGCATGCCACATGAGGAAATCATGAGAAACTTTTAAATTTTATGATGAAAATTTTAAAAATTAACACATAACATTAAGAAAAATATGTAAAGTTTTAGCGATTGATCATGAAATTTGAAAAATAATATGTAATGTGCAAGAAACATCAGAGGATTTCAAAATTTTGATGGGAAATTGGTAACATTGCAAGTTAAGTATTATACCTTCCTTTTCAAAAATTCTACTGTGAATTCCTTGACTTGCTTTAAATCTTTCTTGACTTGTAATTCTCCTTGCTTGGTGCCTTGATCTCTGCGATTTGGTGGGGAGAAAAGAGGTTTCAACCAAGAGAGGGGCGGGGGGGATTTCGGCTAGGGATTTTGGGAACCGGAGAGGAGTTCAATTTTTTGAGATTGAGGCTGATAGGACTTTGCTTAGGGTTCTGAGGATTAGTTTTGTGGAGGAAATTATATTGCAAAGAGGGGAATTAGTTTTAATTTGGCCTTAAGAGGGAGCAATTTTAGGTTGGTTATTAATGAGGGAACTGATGAGAGCTTTGGGAAAAAAAATAAAAGAGGAAGATAATGGAGATGAAGGAGGGTCATGAATAGGATATTGAGCCAATAGAAAAGGGAGAGGTGGAGTGATGAGGTGGCAATTGTTGGTCTCCAAATGTTTTAATTTAATTTATATATATATACTATTTAGATAATTTGTAAAATATCATTTTAATTTTAAAATATGAAATCAAACTGATCTCATACAACCAGTAGTTTAAATAATCAAGCATTACACCACAAGCCATGAATCTATCCAGAAGAATAGATACATTGCTTGGTAGTGTGGCTTGATCAAATAAACTAAAGAATCCATGACATCCTTTTAGTCTACGAACTATTTATGTTGACCGAAAAATTCCTCTATCAAATATGAAGCAACTAGATAGGGTTTATATTAATCCGAGGTCTTAAAGTTTCCTATAAGAGTAAGCCCCTATAGTTAATTACATCTTAAATAGCTGAAGGCACTTAAGAAAACTCTCGAATTAGATTAGGAAATATTATTTTCATGACTTCCAAGGGTAGGTTCCTCAAGTTAATGTGGTAATAGAAAATCTAATAGGTGAGTGGCTCAAATTTAGAACAGTTTTTATAAGAATTCAAAGGAAGAGAAAGATAGGGGAAAACATAAATCCAAGAAGAATCGTGTTATCCTCCCAAACTATCCTATTGTTTGGCTTCAATTTGAGGTAATTATTTGATGTTTCATCCTTCCAATTTTATTATTATGGCTTACATTTTCTTAATACTGATCATGTGAATAGCTTGGAAGATAGAAGGATCTATGTCATATCCGATGATAACCTCAAAATTCTAAGATGAGTTTAGGGCTTATATTGCCCGAGATGCAAAGGCATAAAGAGATAAAGTGAGGGTTTATGTTGCACAAGGCATACTACCATGGAATCCTATGAATTGCTGTTTTTCTAAGAAAGTAATTTTGCTGTTGAAGATGGCCATGCTGCTCACTATGTAAGCTCCAAGCTCCTCGTTGCAGCACGTTTAATTTTAGAAGTGTCAAATTGAAGAGATGGGAGAAGTGTTATGTTTTGGAGATATTTAAATTGAGTTATCTTAATGTCTTATTGGGGGGATTTAAGTTTATTATAACCAAATTGGTTAGAATCTCATCCCTCGTTCTAGCACCACTATTTTCTTCGGATTCACTTAGTCCAAATGAATTTACCAATTTCAACTAAATGAATTTAGTAGTTTCATTCAAACCGTGGGAAATCTCATTAGCAACCATGGGTTACCTCCTCCGAGGGATTCCTAATCATCCAAAGAGAAGTTTAATTTGGTTGCGATTGTGATTTTGTTTTTTTTTTATTAAATTTTGAGTTCTTATATTTTGATTTGTTGTGGCGGTCAATTTGATTTTTGTTTTGTTTTAGTTTTATGGCTATCCTAAAAGTTTCAATTTTGACATGAAAGTTTTATAAGCAAAAAAATACAATAAAGTAAATGTAAGAAAAGAAAATATTGTAAACTGTAAAAGCGTACCAGTCATCTTCTCGTACTCCAGCTGAAAGAATAGCCTTTTCAAACAGATATATAATTTTGCAGGGAATTTAAAATTGCATGTCAGAAAATAGAAAAAATTGGTTTAAAAAAAGCACCTACCAAATCCTATGTCATAACTTGATGGTTTCCTATTTGATCATTTTTTAGGATGATTTTTATTTAACGAAGTATAATAGATCCAGTTTCCCTCCAAGATATCTAGAAGACTCGTGAAAAGATCCAGGGAACACCCTAGATATTTCACCACCCTTTTTAATCATCTCAAGTTCCTTTGAACTTATTATACTTGCTAAATAATTCATCCATTTCGTACTCTTATGTTCAATGAATCTTGATTTTTCAATTATGTCAATGAATGGGGGAATTGTCACTTGATATTTCATTTATAAATTATGTGGGTGAAGGCCCCTTAGAGGCAAATTGATTTGATTATGAGATTTAGACAATTTATTTTAGAGTTGGGCTTGTAGTATTCCAAAATGTTTGAATTTGATTATATTTCATTTTCTAAACCTCATTAAGCAAGCCTTAAATAAGCCTAACTCACTACTAAGCCCTTAAGACTTAATGGATTAAGTTGTAATCTTAGGAAAAGCTGAGTTATGTGATGCTTAATTCTTATCAAAATATTGAATTATCATTAAAACATTGAGTAGGGGTTCTAAATTGGTGAATTGTTATTTTCCAAAGTTAAACCCCTCTCCTTAGAATCATTTAAATTATCTTTGAAATTTCCTTAATTCAAGAAATTACAATTTTATTCTTAATGTGGAGAAGTGTGAGATTGGTTTCTACCATTAGGTCCCTTGTATTTCAATCATCTAGATATGGCAATTATGATCATTTGTTTCCCATTTTCCTTTGCTTAGGTCTAAATATTAATTGAGGCTTAAATCTCAACATTTCAATTTTGCCCCTATATGACCTATCACTTCATAATTCATTAAATTTAACTCAAATGATTTTGAAATTTTTATGTTATTATATACTACGCTAGTAAGACTCTTACTGATGCTCAAATTAATTACACCACTACTGAAAGAGAGTTATTAGCGATCATTTATACCTTTGAAAAATTTAGATCTTAGTTAATTGGAGCTAAATATATATTGCATAGTGATCATTCTGTTATTAAATATTTAATACAAAAAAAGGATGCAAAACCAAGATTGATTCGATGGATACTTTTAATGTAAGGGTTTGATTTTGAGATCATTAATAAGAAAGGGGTCGATAATCAAATAGTTGATCATTTATCTAAACTTGAACAACCTAATTTGGATGACTTTGAAAAGGAAATCACTGAAACTTTTTCTGATGAGCAATTATATAATATTATTGAAGGAAATTTACTGTGGTATGCTGATATTGTAAACTACATCGTCAGTAATATTTTACCACCTGACTTAACAATGCAATAACAGAAAAAATTTAAGCATGATGGTAAATTTTATTTCTAGGACGATCATTATCTATACAAGAAATGTAAAGATCTTATTATTAGAAGATGCGTGCCTTATGAAGAAACTGAAAGAATTATTCAAAAATGCATGATTCTGAATTTGGAGGACATTTTAGAATTGGTAGAACTGCACATAAGATTTTGCAATCTTAATTTTATTGGCCTAAACATTTCAGAGATGTTTATAGATTTATCAAAACTTGTGATCGATATCAGAAAAAAGGCAATATATCCAGAAGAAATGAAATGCCTCTTAATTTTACTTTGGAAGTTGAAATTTTTGATGCTTGGGTGTTAGATTTTATGGGACCATTTATACCTTCATTTAGAAATATATATATATATTGATTGTTGTTGATTATGTATCAAAATGGATTGAGGCAATATCTTTACCTAGGTGTGATGCTAGAAGTGTTTTAAGGTTTTTAATGAAAAATATTTTCACAAGATATGGAATGCCTAAAGTAATCATCACTGATAGAGGATCCCATTTTATGAATAATCTGATTCCGAGATTGGTGAAAAAATATAATATTATGCATATAATCTCTACAGCGTATCATCCCCAAACTAAGGGTTTAGTAGAGGTATCTTGATCCACTAAAAATTTGATAGTTCTTTATTATTAATTTCATACCTATTTTTGATGATATTGCACTTTAAAGAAATGTATTTTTCATGATTTCATGCAGGTACAATGGTTTTAAGCCTTTGGAGCAAAAGGAAGCGAAAATGAGCAAATTTAGAGTAGAAAGGGATTAAAGTGCATTTTATTGAACTAGCTCCGAACGGCGCTGTTACCAGCGCCGGGCCATGCTATTTTACAGAGAGTTGCGACCTGATTGGTGGAATAATGTGCCAAACTGTGTCCTATCCAACGCTAGACCGCGCCCTATCCCGATTTCAAACTAGATTCAATGTATTTGGCTGAATTTTGGAGGGTTGCTTGAAAAAACTCTTGGAAAATCAGTTTTGGTCGAATTTAAGCTCTTTGGAGCCAAGTTTAAAGAAGAGAGAAGAGTTTAGAGTGTAGAGAGAGTTTAGAGAGAGTGTCATTTCATTTTGTTTAGGAAATCTAGGTTTGGTGTTTTTTCTTCTAAGGAGTGTAAGAGGGAAGGGAAATTGAGAGAATTATTCTTCCTTACCTAAAGAGAGAATTGTGTGTTGTTGTGAAGAGAGAAGAGGAGTAAAAAGAATTCCTTGAGATTCGCTTGGGGAAGAGCTTGAGATAAGTTGTCTTTACTTTACTCTGTTTGTATGACGTTGTTTTAATATATAAAATCCATGTTTTATCATCTTTTCCTCATGAGTCTTGAGTAGATTTCTTTGTCTTTCTCCTTTTCATGTGATGTATTGATGTTGTGATATGGAAATGATGTGCCGATTTATTATGAAGAATTTGTGATGACCTTTTCACTTCAAACTTCATTTACTTTTTAATCTGGCCAATTGAATTGTTAAAACTTATTGGGAAACATATGTTCCAAAAGGATTATGAGTTCCACAACAAAAGTGAAGGTCACACTCAATGTCCATGAATGAGAGATGTAGTTCATGGGGATTTAGTGTAAATAAATAAGGAAATGTACTTTGATGGGTTTAGAATTAGAGATTTCAGAGTGACAGGTTGAAATCCTCAATTTGGTCCTAATGTTTGGAAACTAAAGTGAGAGTTAGCCTTCAGGCAAAGGGAAGTGGGAGTTCTAGAGTGAGAGCCAGTATCCTCTCAGCCTAACCACGGATTTGGGGACTAAACTTAGGATTAGCCAATGTTCTTTATATACTGAAAAATGGGTAAAGAATAGGAATGCCCCTGTTTAGCACAATACATATGCATCACTAATCTATGTCACAATAATCATCACATTATAATTGGAAAGGAGGAAGACTCTTTCTTACAACTGAACTTTTTTATAACTTTAATCTTGTGTTAGTTTAACATGCTAGAGGTTAGAATGTACTTTGATAGAAATAGTAATTACAATTGTTTGTCTTTATTTTAAGAATTGAACTTACCTGCAATTGTGCTGTGATTTGATAAGTGATTTGTGTGCTACGCCATAAAATTAAAGCCTCCCGTGGATTCGATATCTAGGACTCCACTAAAGCCCTGTATTACTTGAGCAATACGTTACTTGTGTTTAATTGTGTGACTCATTAGTAAACTAAAATAATATATATATATATATATATATATATATATATATATATATATATATATCTAAATCTGAGTTCATCAATTCTGGTAAATTTAAAAAGTCGCACCACCTTACAAAATAAGCTTAAAAAAAACCTTTTTTAAATTGTAATCTCATTCAAAAATATGCAAGAAGTGTAAAAGATATTAAGCATAGAAAGACTTATCGAAATGTGCCAGGCCAAAATTTGTTTTCTTGCTCGTTTTTTCTACAAATTGCATCGTTTTTGCTTCTTTTTCTTCAAGAGTACATTTATTATACCTAAAACCAAAAACATGAAAAATACATTCCTTTAAAGTGCAATGTCATTAAAATTAATCATAAAATGTATATGTAAAATTAAGCATTTTTTAGGTTTTTAAATAATATAATGCATTTTCCTTGCGTGCTTTATTAGTTTGATTTAGTAAAGCACCAAGGGTTTCATCTAGAGTAGCAATGCAAAGTAGTAACTACCACCCTAAGACGGGAGCTACTAATACTGGAGATGTCATTAAGTTTTATTTAAAGCTTTCAAAGGCTTGCTAGCATTCTTCATCCAAAAAGAGCTTAGTGTTATTCTTGGTTAAAGCAAAAAATGGATGGAACCTACCCGCAAGATTAGAAATGAAGCATCTTAGTTATGTAAGTTTACCTTGGAAGGATCAGGGTTGAGTTAAAATTTTGGGAGGTGGCATTTCTAATATCATTTCTGTTTTCTCTAGATCTAATTCAATCCCACAATGTCATACTATGAACCCTAGGTATTTTCTTGAGGTAATTCTAAATGTGCAGTTTAACGGATTCGAGTTTAGGTCATATAAACTTAATCATTTGAAAATAATTCTCAAATTATAGAGATAGTCTACTGTTTCTTTGCTCTTCACCACCAACACATCAATGCAGCATTCTTCTTATTTGTGTATCAGTTCATCAAAGTTCTCCGTAATCGCTTGTTGATGTGTAGCACCAACATACTTCAAGATGAAAGCCATAGCCTTGTAACGATATACTATAATTGGTGTTCTAAATGTTGTATATTTCTCATCTGTGGGAGCTATCTTAATTTGATTATAACCTGAGGTTCCATCCACAAAAGAAAATATAGTGTGTGAAGAGACAATGTCAATCATCTACATTGCTATGCGTAAAGAAAATTCATACTTAGGTCGTGTCTTGTTAAGATCTCTAAATAGTCAACATACATTTGTTTATCTATTCTTCTTCTTAACAGGTTCAATAATTGCTAACCATGAAGGATTCCTTTTTCCTCGTATAAAATTAGCTTCAATTAACTTTTTCACTTATGCAACTACTTGTTTTTCATTTTCAATCCTCATTCATCGAGGTGAATGTTTAACATGTACAAAATCTAGTTGATTTTCCAATTTATGAAATGTTACCTCAGGAGCAAGTGTTGACATCTCTTCATAACTCCAAGAAAATTAATCTATAAATTACTTTAATAATTCAATAATATCATTAATCTTTGGTTCATTCAAAAGTGAACCTAGAAAAGTTTTTTTTGAGCTGTCTTGAGTTCCCCAATTTATTTCTTTTAATTGATCAATAGTTGATTTAATTTATTCCTTTAGTTCAAGAGGTGCATCTTCAAATAAGAGATCATCTCAATCTTCCAAGATTTTAAAATAAATATTATCATCAGGATGATTTCTCTCCAAAAGAGATCTCATCAGGTTTCGGATAATTTGTAATGACCATATAGTATTCCTTATTATACATTGGTTCTATGGTAGCAAATCCCACGCCAGATTTTGATCTAACTTCTTTGCATTTGAGATTCCAAAGATTCTCAAAGTGGTGTGACTGTTTCTTAGACCATGTGTGTGTTATTAAACATGGTTTTGCTAAATTAATAACAAAAGGTGAGTACCAATCAAAATAGAGTTCTATTAATTCATTAAAAATATTATCTTCACATTTTACATCTTTTTCATTGCTCAAAGACAAGGACCCGTAATAAAAAGTTTGACTTTGATAACCACTCAGCTGAGGTGAAGCTTTAACTTCCAACTCTACCACAGTATTCGTAGATAGTGGGTTTAGAGCTACAGTGTTAACATACTATTTGATTTTCTCCTACATGGATGGTATAGGCATGTGTTGATCCGTGAATATTTTTTCCATATCATCATCTTTTTCTTTTAGAGAAATTATCCATGGTATTTTCATATTCATCAAAACAACAGACCAACCTATAGTGTATGACTCATCCTTTGAACTGGACTCTAAGTTAACGAACACTACAGGTATTCTATTCTTTAAGCTTAGTGAGAAAATTCTTCAAGCTAATAGTTGGACATTCTCCAGAATTACTGTGTTGCTTTTGTAATTTTATCACCTACTCGTAAGTCTAGAGAGGTGAAGGAATTTTGGATAATTATATGAAGTCCATCATCATCAACAGATGATGTATCCTATTATTCTATATTTCTTCTTATTTTTCAACATCTTCATTTTTTTCTAACTTTTCTATTATTTCTTCATCAAATTTTCTTTCTTTAACATCTTTGTTTTCTATTTTCTTTGATTTTTTAACATTTTTTTCTTTATTTTCCAACATTTTAGAAACGTGCAATTCTCTGAAGAAAACCACTTGTTTCTTGGGCAAGTAATATGCTGCATCGTCATAAATTCCAACTTCATTGATTGAAAATGGTTGTAAGTCACATTTGATGCTATATTCAAAACCATCTTGTCAATATTTGGTACATTGGTGGAGGGAAAAAGATACCACCTGATGCTCATGAAACTAAGGTCACCCCAACAAGACATTTATTAAAGTTTCTAAGTCGATGATGTAAAATTCTGCTTTAGTTTGGAAATCTCTAATCCTAAGAAAGAGGGTTATCAGACTTAAAAATCTCTCACCATTTCCATTGAATCAATGCAACAACACTTGTCAGATGAAAGTTTTTGGGTATCAATATCAAGGTAGACAAGAGATCTCAAATTCATAATGTTGACCATTGCACCTTTCATCAAAGAGAACACTGGACAATCAAAATTGTCCAACATTTTCAGTAATGTAAAGTGGTCAATTATGATCGGCTGCCCATAATGATAGGTCGTTATCAGTCAAAGCTAACTTCAAAACATCATTAAAGTAATTTACTTCTCCATTTGAAGGATTAGAAGTTAGTTGAGCCATAAAAATTTTAGGGTGTTGTAATGCTTTAATCAGTGACTCTCTTATCTCTTTGGACAAGAAAAGAGCTTCTTATATATTGAGTTTCATAGAGAGTTTCCTCAAATAGTAATCAACCTTATACTAAGCTTCCACAGGATTATCTTGCGTATGAGCATCCTATGGGAGGGTTGCAGGTTGATTAAAATTAATGATTGAATTAGATTTTTTAAGAGCTATTTTGTGAGGTAGTAGTACTCTGCCAGTCTAAAGATTTATTTTAGAATATCATTTTGCAGTAGCGTTCACTAATTGTTTGATATCTTCTTGATCTTCTTCTTGAGACAATTCAATGTTTAAAACGTCCATCCCAATCTCAATAGAAATCCCTTGAAAAGGGACACTCATAATAATCTTCTTCAGTAAATTCACTTATGATTTGAGAATTATTTTTAGTGGTATTAGTAGAATTATCGCTGTTGTTATTATCTAAATTTATCGAATTAAATTTTTCAAAGTGAGACTAAATGTACCCAGAACCACAATTCATTTCATTCATAGTTCCACGAGGAATAAAGAAGTCATACAGAGTGAGTGGCACAAGATTCATAAGACCATTGTTCAAAATAACAAACCTAATATGATTACTCTCTATAGTCTTAACCGCACCCTAACACATTTTTTATCCTTTGGTTTTCTTTCGAGCTTGGTGTGTTTCGGTTTCGGTTTAACTTCCTTCTTCACATGAACTATAAAAGAATTTGATTTATCAAAATTTTGAGTTCATTCAAGCTTTTGTATAGCTAATTATGAATTTATTTGAGAAATTTTTAGAAATTCTTGGATTGTACAGTAGTCCAACTTTCTGTCTCCATATAGGGATCAAATGGCTGTAATTCTTCTCAAGATACAACACTATTGGAACCTCGTTCAGGCTCACTCAAATATTCGTAGACATGATTAAGTTCCCATTCCTGTGATTCCTTTCCAACCAACTTTTAAATGTAAAACACTCCTTGATTGTATGGCCAAGCATCCTATGAAATGGATAGTAATTAAGCTCTCTCTCTCTTCGAACTTCTTCAACCTTTGTAGGTTCATGGAGCATAAAGTTCTGATTCTTAGACAAAATTTTGAACATCTTTTTGATGGATTCATTCTTGAAGGAATACTTGGTTATTTAATTCATTGATTTATTCAATTTTCTACGGGGCGTTTTTCATTGTTATCGTTTTTGCTGATACTGTTTTTGATATTGTTGTTGTGGTTGTTAACACTGTTGTTGTTTAAAGTTTTCAAGTTGTATTTTCATTGCTAGTTTTCCTTTCTCAATAGCAAACACATTCCTTGTCTTCTTCTTTTAAAAATTATTTTGGGGTTTCTACTTATTCTCTTGATTCATAAGTAGTAATCATCTGGCTTCTATTTGGAGGTTAGCTGCATTGCTAATCAAATTATAAAAAGTCTTAATAGCTAACCCATTTAGTATAAAGGAAATTTGTCTTTGGATGTTCTTCAATAGGATCTCTATGGAATGTTGTTCTTGATGTAGTCAAATAAGGCTTCATCTGGTCTTTGCTTCTTAAAAATCAAGTCCCCCATGTGACATGGTGTTGAGCTCCAGTAAACCCTTTGATAAACGAGTCCTCTAATTTGATAAAAGTTTTAACTGAGTAGTTAGACAAGTCTACATACAAATCAAATGGTATATTAGATAAACCGTTATTGAATAGTCAGAACAATAAGGCATCACTTCCTCCACATTGCAAAAATTGGCCCAAAAGTGTGTGAAGCGTTGTCCTGGATTGGTTCCTTTAAAGAATTTGAAATTGTGTGGCACAAATCCTTTAGGATATTGTACCATATCATATTCTTCGGGATAGCGTCATTCTTTGACAACAACTTATCACCATTAGTCTAGCTAAAGCGTCCTTAACTTACTATTCAATCATGGAAATCAACTCCTTATCAGATGACAATAGTGTTTTTTATTGTTTCTTAGAGACCTCATCTTCAGATATTCTTATCTTGACATTTTTAAGAACAAGGAAAGCCTCAGGTACCTTTATTTCTATATAAATAGGTACCATAATCATAGTTTTCTTTTGGTTATGAGGTATTGAAGTTAACGGTTCTTCCATCTTCTTTTCCAATTTTGTATGTGGTTATCTCACTGATTCAACTCATCTGATAGATTTTGAGCTGTAGTGGTTTGTGGACCATCCTCAACTTCCACATTCTAGGGTTTTACTGATATTTGGTTTTGAATTGATAGAAAAAATTTCATGATTTAATCCATCCTTTTCACTAATCTTTCAATAATTTTATCTCTTTCTCTCAGTTGATTTAAAAGTTGTTGGGCAGTGTCTAGTATGATACCTTCTTCAACTATAATGTCTTGTAATTCATCATTCCTGTCCTATTTTTCTCAGAGAAGACCTGGTTTTAACCATCATAATAATGGTTTTTTCTTCTGAGGTGTCAGGATTTTCATCCTCGTCTTTCAATTGCTTTAGTTTAGCTTTTAATTCATTTAAAACCTCATCAATTGGCCTACCCCTAACATTTATAGGGTTGATAGGAATATATGTGGGTTTTGGATTGATATCCATCAACTCAACTTTCTTCTTAATGACCTCAGGATCAATTTGTTGAAGTTGTAACACCTTCAATAAGATAGGTGAGGTAGGTGGAGAATGAGTTTCCAACTTATCGCCCTCTGTAGGAGGAGGTGTTACTTTCACTTTAGCAAATAATCTTACCACCAATAAAGATAACTTCTTCTTAATCTTAATATTGAAAATTTCTTGGGAAAATTCTGGAATGTGTGAAGGAGCTTTAAGTGACATAAATCTCATTTTATAACTTCTAGGAAAACATCAGGGAAATATAAGGCGGTGCTTCTGGCCATAAACGGTGACCATAGACCTATCTTCTTAAATGTTTTTGTTCTTTCCTCAGGTACATAAATTATTTCAGAGTCTATTTTCCTTCCTTTTAAGGAATTATAAATCCTAGAGATTTTATAACTTTGGCCATAGTACATTTTCTCTTCTCTACCATCTTCTTGAGTATTTGATATAATCCAAAATGAAAATAAATCCTTTATTCCTTTTTTCAAGGGTTTTGATTTAACAAAATATGGAGATGTGTCAATTATCACAAATACTTTTTTTTATCTCAGACACTAGAAATTGTGTGAAACATATTTCCATCTAGTAGAGGGGAGGTTTCAGACAAGTCTGATTCAATCTTGTGGATATCTTTCTCAATTAACTTCATTTCTCCATTAGCCCAGAGATGCCTCTATGAATTCTTCTACTCTTACTTTTCAGCTGAGTTTTAGTCAGTGTAGGAATAGCCATAGAAGATGAGTCAACTTCAATGACTGATGAGATATTATAAGCTTCACTCAGTATCTATTAATTTATCATCCATTTCTTCAACAGGCTCAGGAAATTTAAGGACCTTAAGTATTTTCATTCTCTCAATAGAACTTTGAACTTTAGGTA
This sequence comes from Papilionanthe hookeriana x Papilionanthe teres, assembly GCA_022702705.1. Taxonomy (NCBI): domain Eukaryota; kingdom Viridiplantae; phylum Streptophyta; class Magnoliopsida; order Asparagales; family Orchidaceae; genus Papilionanthe; species Papilionanthe hookeriana x Papilionanthe teres. The sequence continues at coordinate 40,790,279 of CM040429.1, read as the reverse complement.
TAACAGTGGCGATAGTACTCAGAATAGAAATATTTTGAATAACATTCTTCTTCAGGGGTAGGAAATCTTCTGCTAATCTAGGACTACATTCCATCAGGGGAGTTTTCCACCAACCAATTGAGGGTATACCGTGGAAAAGGTAAGCTCACCACCATTCATCTTGAATTAATCAAATCTATTCCAAACTTGATGACATACCCACTGATGAGATGAGTAAGACTAAGTGTTAAGATTCTATCTTTTTAAAAGGAGAAGATCAATTTCGGGAAAGGCATCTTCCTATAAAGAGGATGCAAGGAAAGATGTTAACAAAAAGTCAACTTATGAATCTTTGAATTTGGTGAATTTAAGAATGAAAACTTATCAAAAGAATAGAAGATAGACCCACTCTACCACTTGACAGAAAGATATTTCAATTAAAAAATGATAGATAATCAAAGTCTTAAAGGTAATTATAAACGTATCATTAGTGAAAAGAAAGATTTAAAGGTATAGTTAAAGATGAAGAGAGGAACCATTCACAGCGGAGTTGCTAGAAAAATCTTAGTGGGAAATTTTTATTGGAGCCACCATAGACCTCAAAATACTTTTATCTAAATAATCAGATATGACATTTACAGAAAAATATATTATCTCCATAGATAAAATAATTACCTTAGAATGGATCTAAACATTCTAATGTGGAAAATCATTGGGATTTATTAATTTACAAAACCAAGAGTTTTTCCCTTACCTTACGGGTACAAGATAATGTTTATTATAGCTTTGGGGTTTGGAATCACTATGAAGAGGCTCCATCATAGTTAATTACTTCTCTAGAATTACCCTTGAGAAAACTCTCGATAAAAGTAATGCCTTATATCTTTCTTATTCATTAATGAATGTATATAGAATAATATGATTTGAAGACTTTGATCAAAGGAATAAGATTGGACAAAGGTTAACTTCACTTGAACTTTGCAATGATTTTACATAAAGCTAGTTCCAATATTTGACAATCAAAATGGTTGTAGAGTTTGATTCATGTTTGAAAAATAATTTAGATTTGAGTTGAATCTTTATTGGATTTGAATTTAATCTAAGGTTTAAACCTGGTTAGGATTGACTTTGGATTCAAAAGGACTGGGTTAGATTTGGTTAAGATTTGGAATTTGAATTTTGTAGAGATAGGTCAAGGTTGTTTAAGTTTTGGTTGACTTTGGATTTAAAAGGAATGGATTTGATCTTGTTAGGATTGAATTGAGTTTGATAAGTTTGGTTAATTTTGGTAGATTGTATTAAATGAATTAATGCACATCCTAGTTTAAAAGGTAGGAAATGGAATAGATTTTTAGATTGGTGTGAAATCCTGACCTAAATATCTCTAAAAATGAGGCTAAATGTGGACTGTCGGCATATTTATAGGTTATGTATTTTGAAAAGGGGGGTTGCCTACAGAAGTTGTTGGTAGATTTTAGATTTTAAATTTAATTTAAATATATATATATATATATATATATATATATATAATTTGGAAAGTAGCATTTGATTTTGAAAATATGAGACCAAATTGATCTCATGTTATTAATAGTTTAAATAAACTAGCATTCCATCACAAGTGACATATCTATTTCAAAGAGTAGACGTATCACTTAAAAATGAAGCTCGATTGAATAAACTAGTAATTTTATGACATTTGTTTAGTCTGCAAACCAATTTTATAAGCCGACAAGTTCCCCTATCTAATATGAAGGAATTAGATAGGGCTTATATTACCTGGGTTCTTAAAGTTCCCTATAGGGGTAAGTACCTATAGTTAATTACATCCTAAATGTCCGAAGAAACTTAAGAAAACTCTCGATAAAGATCAGTGGTTTCGCTTTTAAGAATTTCAAAGTTTAAGCATTCAAAGGATTTAATTTTGAAATTTTAAAAGGGATTGGATCAAATTTGGAACATTTTATTTTGGGAATCCAATGGAAGAAAGGTAGGGGATGTCATGGATCCGAGGAGAACCTCGGTGACTTCCCAACTATCTTATTTGTTTGGCTTGAATTTGATCAAATTATTTAATATTGCAATTCTGCCAATTTTAATTAATTAGGACTTGTACTCATATGATCTAATCATACAGATAGTGTCGAAGATGTGAGGGTTTATGTCGTACCAAACGACTACCTCGGAGTCCTAAGACCAGTTAGGGATTAATTTGCATAACATGATTATGTAAAATGCCTAAAGATAAGTTGAGGATTTATGTTGCACTGGGAAAACTACCTCAAAATCCTATGGCATTGTTATTTATTTCTAAAGAAGGTTAAGTTGATGAAGACTTGCTTTACTGTTGAAGATGGTCGTGCTGCCCACCATGCTTGCTCTGAGCTCTTTGTTGTTGTAGAGGTTTAGTTTTAAGAAGTGACAATCAAGGGATAAGAGAAGTGTCATGGTTTAGAGGTTGAGTTTCAAATTCAATGTCTTAAATTTTATTAAGGGAAATCTTAAAGTTGGTTAAGCAGATCCGGTTAAGATCCCACAGTTCCATCATCCCGACACCACTATTTTCATCGGATTCACTTAGTCCAAATGAATTTGCTAAACTCAACTGAATGAGTTCCACACTTTCATTTAGACCGTGGGAAATCTCATTAGCAACACGTGGGTTACATCATTCGAGGGATTCCTAATCATCCAACGAGACATTTTAATTTTAGTTACAATTGCAGGTTTTGTTTTTGTTGGTCATTAAATTTTAAGTTGTTTAAACATGCTGGGTTTGGTCATTTTCACAATTTTATAGAATGCAGGAAAATAAAAAATTAAATAAATTGCAGAATGTAAATTGCAATAAACTTAAATGTATACCTGAAGAGTCTCCTTGTTTCCACCAACTACAACTCAAAATGCATGTTAGGGCGTATATATATTTGCAACAAACACCTAGATAAAGCTAAGGGAAGGTTCAGATCATCTACCAACCCTATGATATCTAGGTTCAGATCTTAGTTGCCCACCAAGCCCTATGATGTCTAGGTTGAAATCCTAGTTGTTCACCAAGTCCTATGACGTCCAGGTTGAAATCCTAGTCGTTTTAAAGATGATTTTCTTCATCAAAGAACAATAAAGTCCAATTGTTCTTCTGAAACAACCCATCAGATTGAGGAAGTGCTCGGGGTAGAGCCCCAAACATCTTTTCAAAACTTTTGGATTTATCTTGAGTCCAGATGATTTTATTATCTAGTTGAATTAATCATCCAAAGTCTAATTGAAGTTTAAATTTTTTTTTTTTTTTTGCTCAATGAACTTAGATGTTTTAGTTGTCTTATGAGAGAGGTGACATGTCATCAGCCATTTCATTTAGAAGTTATGAAATGAAAGTCTTTAGGGCTAAGTTGGTTCATTAAAGAATTTAGCCATTCTTAATTGAGGTTAAATTAGTAATTTAAAATGATTTAATTTAGTTATAAAGTTTTAGTTAAATTAGTAATTTAAGAATGATTTAATTTAGTTATAAAGTTTTAGTTTAATTAGTAATTTAAAATGATTTAATTTAGTTATAAAGTTTTAATTAGCTTTTCTTTAATGTTTAAAATTACTTTTGAAAAGAGTGTTTAAATTATTTTTTTTCAATCAGACTAATTTTTAATCCTTTAACTTATTTTAATTTAATTATAATATTTTAGATTAATTTTAGTTGGTTTAATTTTATTATAATGTTTTAACTATAAATTATTTTACATTAATCTTAAGTATTAAATGATTTTAGATTAGTTTTAATATCTTAAGTTTGTTTTAATTTGATTTCAAATCATTACAAATTTGTTTTAATATTTTAAACCTTAATTTGATTATAAGATTTCAAGATTATTCCCTTCTTAATTATTAGTTTCAATTATGGTTTTCATGGTTTCATTAATAAGAATAAAATGATATTTGATCAAATCATTAGTTAGTGATTCAATTTAAAGAATTAGAGTCTTCATATGTTAAATCCCTTAAGCTTAATAATTCATGCTTTAATTGACTTCCAAAACTTAATGATTCAATTAATTGAGATTTCTTCTTTAATATTAAAGGTGATTAATGGGTTTCTACCCCTAAACTCCTTATGTTTCAATCATCCAAGAAGAAGATTACGATAAAAAATTTCCCCTTCCCCTTTGGTTAAGCCTAAATATTAATTAAGGCTAAAATTCAATAATTACCTTTTTGTCCCTTTAGGCTTGTTCACCTCATACTTCATTAAATCAAATTAAAATGACTTTAAAAATTTTATGTCACCTCACTCACATGTCAATTAAGACATCTGAGGAGAAAATGTGATTTTTCTATTTTTAATTTAATTTACATAATTATTTTAATGAAAAATAGGGATTTTCAATGAAAATTTAATAACATGACCAAGGAAATGTTTCTGTCCTTAGAAAAATTATGGGAGGTTTCCACTGACCAGAGGATCACTTGAACTAATTTTGGTGATTTTTTGAATTTTAATTTAATTATCATAATTATTTAAGTTTTAGAGTGTTAATTGACCTGACCCGCAATAACGCAGTAATTTTTGCTTCCAAAAGATGGTCAAAAACTTGACCCAATTTTTAAATAGCGGCTAGTGTATAAAATCAAAATGTTGTAAAATTTTAGAAAATATTTTACACACTAGGGGTACTACGCAAGTATACGTATCGTTTCAAGTAATATAGGTCGATCCCATAGAGAAACGAGGTAAGCAATCCTTTAGGCTAATTCCAGTCTATTTCTATAAGGCCTAAATTTGGAATTTCGATTAAAATTATTTTTTTTAATAATTAATCCTAAATAAAGTTCTTAAATAAAAAGATAACTTATGGATAAATTGGTTTGGAGAATTTCGAGATATTAAAAACTACCTTTCTCATGCAATTACATATATAATGTGTAGGAAAGAGATGCTTAGAATTTTATGTAGTAGTGCCAAATAGAAGCAATCCTATTCTTTACCCTTTGGTCCAGGTGTAAAGAACATTGGCTAATCTATAGATATATTAAGGATGTTTTATTAGTAGAATGGGTTAATCTAGGCTCACACTACTAGATGTCCAAGGGTGGCTATGGTCGGTCCTACTAGTGACCCGTTCCCTTTCTATAGACCAAATTATTAGAATATAGTCTGTCACACTAAAAACTAATCAATTCTGCACCCAATAAGCAATATCTCCCTATTTATTTGCACTTCACCATGAATAACATGCATGTAGTTTTCGATTACCCAAGGATTCATGTGATATCTACTAGTTAAGACCTCATCTCCGGATAGGTCTTAGAATTCTACAACAGGTTTTAACAACCCAAGTGATCAATTTGTAAAGTAAATGAAGATCCGGTATGAATATCATCACCATAATTTAATAAGAGAATATCTAAGCAAATCTTAATTCCTAAACATGCATTTATTTCATTACAAAATAAAAGTAAATGAAAATAATGACATAAGAAGTAAAAAGGGTTGATAGAGTTATCTAATAATTTAAGTGCCAATAAGGAACTTATTTCATTAGTATTCTATTATATTTATGCAACTATATGTCACCTAGAACATTTAATAGATAATTCTATCATAAAAATAATTTTCCTGCACATGCCACTACTTCATATTAGAAGAAAGAGTAAAGAAAATCACTTACGAAGCATGGATAAATCATGACAGAAAAATCAGTTTAAAATAAAGAAAATCCACTAGAAAGTGTTTACAATAATTACAAGAGAATGAAGAACACAATACTTAGTTTTTTCCAAAGTCTCCCACCGATCCATGCGCTGCTCATACATCCCTTACATAAATATCTCAAAATCCCTCTCCAATCTCTCCATAAGATGTAGAAATCTACATCTTCATGACTCTAAAATGACTAAAATGACTAAGGGGGAAGAAAGAGAGAGGGAGAGAGAGAGAGAGACAAGCGAGAGGAACTTTTTCCTATAGAAATATCTCCTATTTTTAGAGCTCTGAAAATGGCCAAGGGTTGCTTAAGGCACCTCTTCAAAATTAGTCCACATTCATTAAATCTTCTAGAAATTGACTCTGGCTCCTAGGCGCAGGGATTTGGCGCCTAGGCGCCAGACTCCTGTGACCAAGTCTTCACACCCCTTCACTTTTGGGTCGAACCTCTTCGGGATTAAAACCGTTCCAATGTGTCCAAATACATTGTATCACATGTCTTATATATTGGGAGTAACTTCCAGTCTTCTATAAGGTCTATAAACTACTTAACACCGTCAAAATAACTCCCAAAGTTGTCAAAAATCCATCTAATAACCGTTTTTGGATGATTCTGGCACCTAGGCCTTGATTCTAGCACCTAGGCACTATTTGCTCATCGTCACTGGTGCCTAGGCGCCGGGTTTGGCGCCTAGGCGCCAACCTGTGTGCAGCTCCACTGTTTTGCTCCGTTTGACTCCGTTTCAACTCCGTTTTGACTCATTTCAGTTCTGTTGCGTTCCTAACATCTTCACCTACAAGATAGATATAAAAACAACCATTCTCAAAAGTATAATTTCATTCAAAATTATGTGAGAAATATAAAAGATATTAAGCATAGAAAGACATATCAATATGTGCTAAGTTAAAATTTTCTTTCTTGCTCATTTTGGCTCAAAATTGCATAATTTTTGCTTGATTTTCTCTAAAATCATATTTTTATATTTGAAGACAAAAATATGCAAAATTTCTTCCTTTAAAGTGTAATATCTTTAAAAATGTGCATAAAGTTTGCATGAAATCTACACTAAAAATAGGTAATTTTTAAAGTGGATCATTAATTAAATATAAAATATTTTAAAAGTAAAAAAATTAAGTTTTATATTTTTCAAAAATCTCTCTAAGGTCATGGAACCGAGAGAGATAAATTTTACATTTTTCTAATTTTTTTTTTAATTTATTAGAATTATTTTAGTGAAAGATTAAGAAAATTCATTTTTAATTGTTAAAAATTATCCTAGGCCTTTAAAAATTAATCTCTTAACTTAGAGACTTAGGAAAAATATTTTAATGGTTCCCAAATGATTGGGAGGCCAAAAGTGTCATTTTGGGGAATTTTTATATTTTTGTGATTTTTATAATTTTTAATTATTTAAATATTAAAAAATGATTAAATATCAAATTTTTTGTGAAAAATGCAATTTTATTTATCTTGAGCTCCTCTAATCACACAGGACTCCCAAAATTAATTTGGTGAATTTTTGAAATTTATTTTGGGTTTTATGAATTTATTAATATGCAAAATGGCCATGTTACTTAGGAAATTCATTTAGTGAGTTAAATCAATTCCAATTGACTTTAAATTTTTTATTGGGGTTCCTCTTATCCTAAAGAATAGTAGAGAATTGATTTTGAGTTATTCTATTTTTAGTTTGTTCTAATTAATTCCAAATTTGTTTTAGTTCAAGTGAGCAATTAGAGTTATATTTAAGGTTTAATTTTCCTAAGTTCCTCTGACCATAGGTAACTTAGTCTAATTTTCCTAGATTTTTCCAACCACTATTCTTATTATTAGATTTAAATTATCAAAATAGGCACATAAACTTAGAAAATATGGTTCTTTGCCTAGGAATCTCCTCTGGCCTTGAAAAATTTAGGGAATGTTCCCAAGCACAAATAGAACAAAATCCCATAGTCGGAAGCCATGGTGAATTATGTGTGTGAGTAGAGAATTGATTTAAGTTTTACTATATTTAATTAATTTAAAAATAAACATTAAACAAATAATTTTAATTTTAATTCCACTTTATTCTTCTTTGTTCACTGAGCAGGAGGGTATTTTTCTTTTAATTTTTGGATTTTTCTACACAAAGTTATGCATTTTTGAAACTCTGGGTAATTAAATAAATAAATAAAATCTTGATTTTTCTACTTATCCGACGTGGCGCCCAGTCAACCTACAGCGCGTCAAATCTCCACACGGCGTCCCGTAATTCAACGCCACCATCCACCTCAGCACCACGCGGCTCCGCTCTTTATGTCCTGAAGTGTCGTCCGACGCGATCCTAGCCCTCCGTTTGATACACGGATGATCCGACGGCGCAGGGTCATCGTCCCCGTCTGGTGTGAACCTGCAACCACACACCTTCTAAGGTTAATTTCTCCCTCGATTCTCAATGGATTTTCATGAAATTTGTTCCTACACCTAGATCTAACCTAGCTCTACACATACATACGGTTGATCAAGCATTAATTTCATGTTTTCTTCATAAAGTCTCAAACCGAGCTCAATTTAGGTGTTTTTGATTCATTACCTCAATCCAAGAGGGGTGACCTCGATTAGATGCTTGTGACACATTTGTTAGGGTCTGGCGAAGCTTCTGTAAGAAGCACTCAAGCTCCCTTTGAGGTTGGTTCAGAAATCCTCCAAAGGGTGAACGACTTGAGGTGGAAGTCCACTGTGGAAGTTCTGGAGATGGGGATTTCTCTAGAAAACTTCTTCTCCACCTCTGAGGAAGGTGTGTGAATAGTTAGTTTGATTTCTGAGGAGTTTTAGTGGATTTCCAGTTTTTGGGCTTGAAATTGAGCTCAGAAATTTAGCTCGGGCAGGAGGAATTAGAGCTGGATTCCAGTGGAGCTGGTCTTCTCTGGGCTCAGGGAAGAGTTTGGGTTTAAGTGGGAGGAGTTTATGCAAGGTTAGTTTCAGCAACCTTCAAGCTGTAGAGTGTTGACCTCATTTTTGATGAGGTATTCTCTTCTTCTCTTTAGTACTTAGGATCTAGCCTTAGGCTTTTCCTTTGACTATCTTAGAGGACTAGAATTGGGACCCACCTTTTAGAAATTCAAACCACTTCTTAACTCCCTGCAAACTCTACAAACCTTACTGTAGACCCCTAATCACCTAGAGGGTTGAAATCAAATGTGGAAGTTTAAAGGATGAGTTCCTATAGAACTCTTTGGCCTTAGGATCGCCACAGGTGGCACAGTCCAGTGAAGAGGTCAGCTTACACACACACTACATTTATACACTACACCCACACACTACACATCCACATACCTCCTAAAACCACACCCATACCTAACTTGACCTCCTGACTCATGTAGGTGATTCACATGGATGATCCTTAACCCCTAAGCCCTTGGCTAAGAGGGTTAGGAACAACATAGTGAATGCCTCAAATGAGTCCCTTCATGGCTCATATGGGCTCGATATGGCTTCATGGCTCATATGGGCTCGATATAGCTTCATGGCTCAACCAAAATGACTTCTTTCCACTTACATCCACCCAATCTTCAATTTTCCAAAGTTTCAATTTTTGACCCGCGGGACCCTACACCGCTTAACTTTACCCAAAACCCCGAAATTACCCAAATTTCTCAAAATTTCCAAATTATCCAAAATTCTCAAAAATCATTCCCAAACATTTCCACATCACTTAAATTGATCATCCATACCCAAAAATACCAAAAATTCCAAGAAAACCTCCCAATACCCTCCAAATACCCAAAATACCCCTCTTGACCTAAAAATCCAAAAATTCCAAAAATTCCCAGAAAATTCCAGAAAATCCTAAATATTCCCAATTTCATTTTGTCCAACTACACCATGGGCTAATTTTGTCAATTTACCCTACTTTTGTCAAAACCCCCACTTTGACCCATTTTAACCCTAAGTGAACCCAATGTCAAACCAAACCTACCCAATTGACCCCAATTTTGGTCCAATTCAATTCTAAACTTCAATTCAATATCCCCAATACCAATCTAGACCAAATCCAAGTCCAATTTGATTGACATTTGGATCCAATCTCACTTTTGGCCTTAAAGCCCAATTTGGACCCATGACCCAAACCTAACCCAAACTCACCCAATTCAATTCCAATTAACCCCAAATCTTTTCTAAATCTTCCTTAACATTCCCACAAACAAAATACTAACATGATTTGCCCAAAATTTGGACCCAAACCCCACTCAAACTCAACCCAAAGTTAAAAGGCCCTATTTTGACCTAAACCCAAACCTAACCCAAATGAGCCTAAACCCCAAAATCAAAGCCCAACCAAAGTCAAAACCTTTTTGAAACACTCCCATAAACATTTCTCAACATTGATTTTATATCAATTTTAACCCTAGCCCAACATTAGCCCAAGTTAGCCCAATTTGACCTACATAGGCCCACTTACCAAATAAATCCAAATTCAAACCAATTCAACTCCAAATCACACCAAATTGATTCCAAGCCCTTCATAGAACATCCCTAAACCAATTATGAAATTTATTTGACAAAGTTCTTCACAAAATCTTTACCCAAATGCCCATCCTAAAATCAAAAAGCCCATTCCCCTTAAACTTTCCTAAAAGCCCACTTCACCACATCCAAAGGCCCAAAATCTACCCTAAAGCCCACATGACATCTCCATTTGTCATCCACTTAATTAAAGCCATTACCTAAGTCCTAAATTCACCATCAAATTATTCCAAATCAAGCTTCATGCAAATTTTCACCAAAATATCCAAAATTCTTAAAACCCATTTCCATGAAATTGACCAAACCTTTTCCCAAGCCAAAGGTGAGCCATTCACAAGCCATATGAAGCCATGAAAATTTGGCATGTGACCATGCCATTAATGGCAAAAGGAGGAGGTCCTTTAACCATCTTCTAAAAGTCATTAGCCTTAAGCATGTTTCCCCTTAACCAAGATTTAATCCAAATATTCTTGGATAAGGACATCACCACCTCTTGACCGGCTAGCCTAACTGATCTTCTCGACCCAAGACCAGCCATGGGAGGTGAACCCAACCCAAACCAATGGATTGACCAATTTCTAGCCAAAGTGGCCTCTCCCCCATTCCATTTTAATCCAAACACTTTACACATGTCCAAGCCCAATTGACTTCACCATTGCCAAGCCCTGACCTCCACTGGTCAAGATGGTGACCCATGCCTGCCGGCCAGCCGCCTGGATCGCCGGAAAACACCACACCCGAGAGCTCACATGTGAGCCAACTTTGAAATTCCACCTTGTTGAGCTGCCCCATGCCCAATGGCCACCATGGCTGTTCTTCCCATGACCAGAGCAGGCTGATCCCAACCCTTGGCCATCCACGGGAGGCTCTCCAGCCACCTCTATTTAAACCCGACCCCCTCACGGCCATGAGAAGGGAGTTGCACAAACCTTGCCGAAACTCTGCCAAAATTGTTCCAAACCCTTCTCCACCCTTACCCTTAGAGCAGTTGATCCCCAGTATCAATTTGCCCTAATCCCCACTGATAAAATCCAATTTCCCAACTGAAATTCCACCCAAAACCAGGACACTTCTCCACAGTGAGCCAATTCCCAAATTGATTGGTTCTACACCTTCACCAGACCAAGGGAAGGTGTCCACCAGCAAAAGCCCCATCTCCAGACCACCCAGTTGCTCCAGCCTCCAAGCTTTGTGATCGAGCTTGGTCGAAATCACATCTAGACAATTCACCAGACCAGGAGACTTCATCTGGAGCTTGCCGGGATCCAATCGAAGGTGCAACAACTCTCAGATCGAAGCCACACTTCTCTGAGCAAAGGTATGAGCTAATTTTTCATCCCGAGCTTCTAGAGATTCTTCATTTCGAATGCTTTAATTTCAATGCATGATAGCCGTATAGATGTGTTCGTCTCTTCAAGACGAATCCATAGAGCATAAGAACATGAAAATCCATTGAGTATCGAGTGAGATCTTAGGGATTTAGTGTGGACGGCTCTCGGGTGAGGACGCTCGGGGACGATGAACGGATGCCGTCCATTCAATACACGCGCGGACGAACGGCTCAGATGGCGTCGGACCAGGAGACGGTACGAGAACCGCGGAGCCCGGCCGCCGACTCGGGTGGCGGCGTCGAATGGGAGCGCGACACGCGGCGTTTCGGAGATGCCAGGATGAGTTGGCGCCGCGTGGATAAATAGAAAATTAGGGTATTTTTTGATTTATTTAATTCCCTAAACTTCGAAAATTCATAACTCGTGTAGAAAAATCGGAAAAATAAAATAAAAATACCCTCTTGCTCGGTGAACGAGAGGAGAATAATGTGGAAAAGAAATCATTTAATTTCATCAAGTATTTTATTTTTAATAATTTATTTACTCTCTGCATACTTTTAATTCTCCATGCATGTATACAATTCACCATGGCATGAGACCATAGGGCTTTTGAAGCCTCTGAATTTGGGAACATTCCCGAATTTTCCAAAGTCGAGGCCATCCCTATGAAAAGTTGTTGATTTTTCAAATTCATGTTGCTGTTTTGAGTATTTTAATTCCAATAAATAGCATGTTGTGAAATAAATTCTAGGAAAATTTGGTGATGTTCCTTGTGACCAGAGAACCTTAGGAAAAATAGGTTTTGAGTTAGTTCATTTAAAACAACCCTAATTGGCTTAAACACCCAAAATAAGTCTCTAATTAATTAGAGTTAACCATGCATCAAATTGACTTGAAATCAATTCTCCACTGACCTTTAGGATCAGAGGAATCCACCATAAAAGTTTGAGGTCAATTGGACTTGGTTATCCCCACTAATTGGGTTGATTAAGCCACTTAGCCATTTTAAACTTTAAAAATTCATAACTTTTAAAATACCTTTCAAAAATTCACCAAATTGGTTTTGGAGCCTCTCTGATATCAGGGGAACCCAAGAAAATTAAAATTTCAATTTTCTAAAAAAGTTGATTTTTAATAATATTTTAATATTTTTAATAATTAAAAAATAATGAAAATCACAAAAATAATAAAATTCAGCAAAATGTCACATTTTGAATTTTAATCACATAGGAACAAATCCCACATTTTTCTTAGGTCTATTTAGTGAGATATTAAATTTTAAAGCTTTAAGGTAATTTTAAAATTAAAAAAAATGTATTTTTTAGCATTTTCACTAAAATAATTATAATAAATCATAGAAAAATCAGAAAATTACAAAATTTGCTTCTCTGGTTTCCTTGATATCAGAGAGATTTTTGAAAAATATAAAATTCATTTTTCAACATTTATTTTATTTTTTAAATTAATTAACACTCCAAAACTTAAAATAATTATAATAAAAATAATATAATTCAAAAAATCACCAAAATTGGTCCAAGTCATACTCTGATCATTAGGAATGTCCCCTAATTTTCCTAAGGACAGAAACTTTCCCTTGGTCATGTTATTAAATTTTCCTTGAAAATCTCTATTTTCTACCAAAAATAATTATATAAATAAAATAAATACAGAAAAATCACATTTTCTCCTCTCATGTCTTTATTGACATATGAGTGAAGTTACATCAAAATTTCAAGTTCATTTGAGTTCAATTTAGTGAGTTATGAAATTATTAAGCTTGAAGGGCAAAATGGTAATTAAAATTTTAACCTTTAATTAAAACTTTAGGTTTAATAAAATTAAAGAGTAAAATATTTGATCTTAATCTGATTTGGATGATTGAAACTTAAATAATTAAAGGGTAGAAAGCTATTAAACAATTTGAAAATAATTAAAATAAACCTTAATCAAATAATTAATTAAATTTGGAAGAATAATAAAATTGGAATTATTAAAATAGGGATATTATTTGGGAGAAATTTATTCTTTAATTTAAAAATCCCTAAATTAATAATCTCAATAATATTTAATTCCTAATTAAAATGATAATTCAAATTTAAGTTTTAAAATGTTAAAGGACTTAATCATTAAAATTAAATTAAAATTAAATTAAAGATTAAATTAAATTAAATCAAACAAATTAAATTAATTTAAATTAAATTAAATCAAATAAATTAAATTAAATTAAATTGAACAAATTAAATTAAATTGAATTAACTTTAATTAAATTTAAATGAAATTAATTGAATAAAAATTAAATTAATTAAAAATAAATAAATAATTAAATTAAATTAAATTAAATTAAATTAAATCATATTAAATTAAATTAAATTAAATTAAATTAAATTAAATTAAGATTAAATCAAATTAAATTAAATTAAAGGAAATTAAATTAACTTAAATTAAATTAAATCAAGTTAAATTAAATTAAATTAATTCATATCAAATCAAACTAAATTGAATTAAATTAAATTAAATAATAGAATCAAGTTAAAATTAAAATCAAGTTAAATTGAATCAAAATTGAAACTAAATTAAATTAAATTGAAGTTAAATTAAATTGAATTAAATAACATCACCTAAAGCAGAAAGAAATTAAATATAAAGCAACTTGAACACTATTACAAATTTAAACCCTTTAACTTAAATCAAATCATTTGAATACCAATTTACCCTTGAAAGTTTTAGTTATCATAACTCCTAAACAGAACATTAAATGAAATGTTACTTCACTTATAGGATATTCAAATGTCCTAGTTCATTGAAAAAGATAATAACAAAACTTGAATTCTCGGACGATTAATTCATTTGTATAATTAAACCCATTTGGACTTAAAACAATCCTAGAAATATTGAAAAGATGTTTAAGATTCTTCTTAAGCACTTCCTCGATATGATAGGACATTTATAAGAACAATTGAATTTAATTATTCTTTGATGAAGAAAATCGTCTTCAAACAAAAACACAAGAACCTAGACGTCATAGGAAATGACTAGCTATAGGATTAGGAACTTGGTAGAAAACCATAACCCTTCCCTTAGCTTTACCTAGGAACTTGTTTAAATATTTTAATTGTGTTTTAAGTGCAGCTTGAGATGACGGGAAGACCCTCCAGGTACGCTTTTATTTTATTGCAATTTACTTTCTTGCAATTTACATTATTGCAATTTATTTAACTGCATTGCACTTACTTTTCTTGCATGATAAACAACTGTTGCATGAATACTCTCACCTTTAGGATAGACCCTAAAACTGAAACCAAAACTAAGATAAAAGTAATTGCAAGATAAAATTCACCGCCACAACATTTCAAAATAAAAAACAACTCAAAATTTAATCACAAACAGAACACAAAACTACAATTACAACTAAATTAAAACATCCTGTTGGATGATCGGGAATACCTCGGATGATGTAACCTACGTGTTGCTAACGGGATTTCCCACGATCTAAATGAAAGTGTGGAACTCATTCAGTTGAGTTTAGCAAATTCATCTGGACTAAGTGAATCCGATAAAAATAATGATGCCGGAAGGATGGAACCGTGGGATCTTAACCGGTGTCGTTATAATCAACTTTAAGATTTGTTTTAATTAAAAAATAAAAAACACCTGGAAATTAAGATTTTTCTCTAAACCAAAACACTTTTCTCATCCCCTGATTTATGATTTCTAAAACTAAACCTCTGCAACAACAAGGAGCTCGGAGCATGGTGGGCGATACGGCCATCGTCATCAAGCAAAACTCGAGTCTACTTCAAGAAAACTTTCCTAGAACTAAACAACAAAACCATAGGAATTCGAGGTAGTTTGCCTAGTGCGACATAAATCCTCAACCTTTTGTTAGGCATTTGCACTGCAAATTAAGCCCTAACCAGTTTTAGGATTCCGAGGTAGTCGTCCGATACGACATAAACCCTCACATTTTCGAGGCTATTTGTATGATTCTATCATATAAATATAAGTCCTAATTAATTAAAATTGGCAAAATCAAAACATTTAAATAAATAGTAGGACTTTCTTAAATCCAAGCCAAACAATAGGATAGTCGGGAAATTACCGAAGTTCACTTCGAATCTGTGATTTCTCCTACTTTTCTTCCTTTGGATTCACAAAACAAAATGTTCCAAACTTGATCCATTCCCTATTGAAATTCCAAAATTTCAATCCCCGAAAATCTTAAACTTTGAAATTCTTGAGAGCGGAATTATTGATTATTATCGAGAGTTTTCTTAGGTGATTCCCATCACTTAAGATGTAATTAACTATAGGGGCTTGCCCTTATAGGGAATTTTAAAGAACCCAGGTAATATAAACCCTGCTTAACTCCTTTATATTAAGCATGGGAACTTGTCGGCTTATAAGATTGGTTCGCGGACCAAACGGATTTCACAAATCTTTTAGTTTATTTAATTGAGCCCCATTATCAAGCAGTGTGTCTATTCTTCGGGATAAATACACGGTTTGTGGTGTGGTGCTCGTTTATGTAAACTATTTGGGATGTGAGATCGGTTTGATTTCATATCTTAAAATTTTCAAACTTAAAATTATTTTCAAAATCAAATGCTACTTTCTAAATTATATATATATATATATATTTAAATCAAATTTAAAATCTAAAATTTGCCGATAATTTCTGTTAGGCGACCCCTTTTTCAAAAATACAACATAACCTAAAAATAAGCCGTACATAGAGGTGATGGGTTTAAATAGGAGGGGCCATAGTTGAGCTTAGGGCTTATTGATGGTGTGGATTAAGCTGCCTTAAGGTGGGGATGAAGAGCTCCAACGACCAATTTGGTTGGGACAGCTCAACAGGATTAAATTCAAAATATTTGGCTACTTGGGCTGTCTCAGCCTAGTGGTTTTCGGTGACCTGGTGGCCGCGGCCAGTGGTCAATCACCATCCAAGGTCGAGGAGCGAGGGACCGACAATGTTGCCTTCAATTGGCTTTGGACATGTGTAAAGGAGTTGATTCAAATGGAAGGGGGAAAGGGTGTATATTGGGCTCAATTTGGTCAAGCTATGGAAATGGGTTGGGTTCACTTTCCAAGAGCCTAATTTGAGCTAAGAGAAAATCAGTTGGGTCAGCTAGCTTTGGGTGGTGAGGTCCCAATCCATGATGAGGTGGCTAATTGACCCACTTTTTATATGTTTGCAAATTATGTTAATATTAACTGCACCAAAAACTTGATCCCGCTTTAATATATATATATTTGATTTTATGATAGAATGTTTAATGTGGATTCTATGCAAATACACGTATCGTATCAAGTAATACAGGGCTCTAGTGGAGTCCTGGTTATTGATCCTACAGGGAAATTTTTAACAGATTTGTATCAGCTAAAATTTAAAGGAATTACTTACTAAAATAGTAATTGGAAATTTTAAGTAACTACAACAAACTAAGTAAACTAATGCTTGAAATAAAGTTGATTTAAATAATTCAGAAAAAGTATCCTTCTCCTTGTTTTTAGAAAATTAAGTGAATGATTAATCTAAATAGAATTTTTGGATTGTATTGTGACAAATAGGAGCATTCCTATTCTTTGCCCTTTGGTCCAGGTGCAAAGAACATTGACTAATCCTATGTTTGATTACTGAATTTATGGCTAGGTTGGGAGGATACTGGCTGCCACTTCAGAGCTCCCACGTTCCCCTCACCTGAGGGCTAACATCTACACTTCAGCTCTCAAACAATAGGACCAAATTGAATATTTTAGTTTGTCACACTAAAATGTCCAATTCTACGTCCGATAAATAATATTTCCCTATTTATTTACACCCTCCTTCCAAGGCTTTTGACTTCCCTGAATATTGGATGTAATTTTTACTATAGTTGATACTTCAACATATTTTAACAAATCAATTGGCCAGATTGAAAGTAAATTAAGTTTTAAGTTAAAAATATCACAATTTATTTTAATATATTAGGTACTTCTATTTAATTTCATCAATTCACATAATTTTCATAAACAAGGAGAAAGACTAAGAAAACTACTCAGAATGCATGGGAATAAAACAAAACATGGATTTCATTTTAAAGTTAACAACAATAAATAAAGATACTTATCTTAATTTTCTCCCCAAGCAGACTCCTTGAAGTTCCTTTGACTTTTCCTTCTAGTACAGCACACTTCTAACTCACTAAAGATTTACTAAGACTCTCTAAATAGACACACTTAAGACTCCAGAGACACACAAATGACACCCAAAAGACACACAACATACTAAAATTCGTCCTCTATTAATAGAGGTAGGCAAAGGTCCAAGGGATGCTTAAACACCTCTTCAAAAATCGTCCAGGTACAATGTATTTGCATTTTGAACTGTCTCGCCGTCGGCGGGAAACGACCTCTCCATTAACGGGGCTTCTTGAAGGTCTTCAAACCCCGTGATCTCGCTGTCAGTGGGCTCGGGCTCGCTGTCGGTGAGGTAGTTATAATTCCTTTAGAAATTCTCCTCATGATCTCGCCGTCGGCGACCTCGATCTCAGCATCAGCGACTTAGTTCATTTTGCATGAATTTCTTCCTTTTTGATCCAAATTCGCTCCATTTCATGCTTTTTGCTTCCATCACTTATAAATCTTCATTCTTGCAGTAAAATAAAGAAAATACCTTTCTTTAAAGTGAAATTTCATCAAAAATAGATATGAATTTCTTAATGTATTTTTACGTCATCAAAATCCCCAAACTTAATTATTACTTGTCCTCAAGTAATTTTAATACTAAATAAAAATAATGATTTCTGTAATAAAATTTTTCAATTAAGATATAATATGAATTAAATTTAAATAACAATATAGTAAAGTTGAATAGAAATATTTCTAAGTAATTAAATTAACTTTATAGATATAAGATTATCTAGTTATCAGGTTTAAGATTTCTAGCTTTCTATTTATTTCAGGAAAGACTATATTTAAAAAGAGTAAATTACTTAAGATATTTAGATGATAGGAAGTTCAAGAAAACACTATTTAGTAAAATACTAATCCATATATATAAGTTTAGAAATATAATTAAGTTTTACCCTTTAGGTTGATTCCATTGAAGTCAATTTTTGATAAGACATCTCCTCAAGCTTCTCCTCACTTATGTTTTTCTTTTCTTTTCTTTTCTTTTTAGATTGATTTTCAATCTTCCTCTCTTTTTTTCTTTTCAAGTGAGGATTACGTATGTCTGGATAGCTCTATTAATAATTTTGAACTTCAATTTCTCTTCCTAAAATTGAAACTTAAAATATTTCCTTGCTTATATATATTTCATAGCCTTTACTTCATTGAGTTTCAATCCTTTCTTTTTCTCTTAAATACTTGAAAATTTCAATTTTTAGAATATAGTTTTCCTTACTTTAAATAATTTACTATATTCTTATTCCTTTTAACCAAATATCTTATTCCATTAATTAATTGAATTACTAGAAACATTTTATTTAACTTTCTATAATAATTAAATAAAGTAATTCATGTTTATTGAATTGAAAAACTACTATAGAAAATCATTTGATAATAATTTTTGAAAATAGAAATTGAGAATAATTTAATAATTAAATTTGTATTTTTACCTTCCCCCAAACTTAAATTTTTCTATCTATACTAAATAGTGAAAATGGAAAGTATATAGTAAAGTTCATCATACCTTCGAGCTTTAGGTATTTCTTTGCTTTGAAATTTTTGCAGGCTTTTTCATTACTTACGTAACTCGTCATTGTTAGTATTCTTCCACATATAGTATTTAAAAGAAAGTGCAGGGATGAAATTTTGAAATAAGTATAAAACATAACAAATGAAAATTTAATCTATTACTACACATACAATCAACTAACCTACTTTAAAACATATTAAAACAATCTAAACAATATTAAAAGTTCATAACTTATAAAAACTTAAACAACACATTAAAGAAAGACTAACATCCTATCTAAAAAAAAAAATTGCAAACTAATTTAACACACATAAGAAGTCTAACATCATAGCATAAGTAAACATACCAACATCCACAGTCCACAGAAAGTACAGAATAATTACACACAGAATAATAAAATTTCCAAAATGAAAATAAATCTAAACAAACCAAACAAACTGAACAAAGGCTCTAATCTTCCGCATCAAAATCCCGAGCTATATCATCTCCACGATCTCCAAGTCGAGAAGGTCGAGCAGTCGGTATCGTGTATAGTGGGGGCACTCGGGAAAGACAACATCTAAATCACCACTCCCATATCGACGTTCAGCCTCATAATATGCAATTTCGTACTCTGAATGTCGCTGGAGATATTCGCTATCATAATCGTGTCTTCTTTCCAAGCCTCCAATCCTTTGGTCTTGTACGGCTTATTTTTAGGTTATGTTGTATTTTTGAAAAAGGGGTCGCCTAACAGAAGTTGTCGGCGAATTTTTAATTTAATTTAAATAAATAATTTTGAAAAGTAGTATTTGATTTTGAAAATAATTTTAAATTTGGAGGTTTTAAGATATGAAATCAAACTGATCTCACATCCCGAATAGTTTATCTAAACGAGCACCGCACCACAAACCATGTATCTATTCCTAAGGATAGACACACTGGTTGACGGTGGGGCTCGATTAAACAAACTAAAAGATTTGTGACATCCGTTTGGTCTGCGAACCTATTTTATAAGCCGACAAATTCCCCTGCTTAATATGAAAGCATTAAACGGGGTTTATATTACTCAGGTTCTTTAAAATTCCCTATAAGGGCAAGCCCCTATAGTTAATTACATCTTAAGTGACGGGAATCACCTAAGAAAACTCTCGATAATAATCAATAGTTCGCTCTCAAGAATTTCAAAGTTTAAGTTTTCAAAGGATTGAATTTTGGAATTTCAATAGGGAATGGATCAAGTTTGAAACATTTTGTTTTGGGAATCCAAATGAAGAAAAGTAGGAGAAATCACAGATTCGAAGCGAACTTCGGTAATTTCCCGACTATCCTATTTGTTTGGCTTGAATTTAAGAAGGTCCTAATATTTATTTAAATGTTTTGGTCTTGCCAATTTTAATTGGTTAGGGCTTATATTTATATGATAGAATCACATAAATAGCCTCGAAGACGTGAAGGTTTATGTCGTATCGAACGACTACTTCGGAATCCTAAGACCGGTTAGGGCTTAATTTGCAATGCAAATGCCTAACGAAGAGTTGAGGATTTATGTTGCACTAGGCAAACTACCTCGAAGTCCTATGGCTTTGTTGTTTAGTTCTAGGAAAGTTTTGCTGATGTGGATTCAGGTTTTGCTGATGACGATGGCCGTGCTGCCCACCATGCTCCGAGCTCCTTGTTGTTGCGAGAGGTTTAGTTTTAGAAATCATAAATCGGGGGATGAGAAAAGTGTTTTGGTTTAGAGAAAAATCTTAATTTCCGAGTGTTTTTTATGTTTTAATTAAAACAAATCTTAAAGTTGATTATAACGACACCGGTTAAGATCCCACGGTTCCATCCTTCCGGCATCATTAGTTTTATCGGATTCACTTAGTCCAGATGAATTTGCTAAACTCAACTGAATGAGTTCCACACTTTCATTTAGACCGTGGGAAATCCCGTTAGCAACACGTAGGTTACATCATCCGAGGTATTCCCGATCATCCAACGGGATGTTTTAATTTAGTTGTAATTGTAGTTTTGTGTTACGTTTGTGATTAAATTTTGAGTTGTTTTATATTTTGAAATGTTGTGGCGATGAATTTTATCTTGCAATGACTTTTATCTTAGTTTTGGTTTCGGTTTTAGGGTCTATCCTAAAGGTGAGAGTTTTCATGCAACGGTTGTTTATCATGCAAGAAAAGTAAGTGCGATACGAGTTAAATAAATTGCAATAATGTAAATTGCAAGAAAGTAAGTTGCAATAAAATAAAAGCGTACCGGAGGGTCTTCCCGTCATCCCAAGCTACACTTAAAACACAATTAGAATATTTAAGCAAGTTCCTAGGTAAAGCTAAGGTAAGGGTTATGGTTTTCTACCAAATTCCTAATCCTATAGCTAGTCATTTCCTATGACGTCTAGGTTATTGTGTTTTGGTTTGAGGACGATTTTATTCATCAAAGAATAATTAAATTTAGTTGTTCTTATAAACATCCTATCATATCGAGGAAGTGCTTAAGACAAATCTTAAACATCTTTTCAATATTTCTAGGATTGTTTTAAGTCCAAATGAATTTAATTATATAAATGAATTAATCATCCAGGGATTCAAATTTTGTTGTCTTGCTCGGTGAACTAGGACATTTGAATGTCCTATAAGTGAAGTAACATTTCATTTAATGTTCTGTTTAGGAGTTATAATAACCAAAGCTTTCGAGGGTAAATTGGTATTCAAATGATTTAATTTAAGTTAAAGGGTTTAAATTTGGAATAGTGTTCAAGTTGTTTTATATTTAATTTCTTTCTATTTTAGGTGATGTTACATATAATTCAATTTAATTTAATTTAATTGAGTTTTAATTTAATTTAATTCAATATAGTTTGATTTGATGTTAAATTAATTTAATTTGATTTGATTTAATTTAATTTAATTTAATTTAATTATTCAATTTAATTTAATTTATTTAATTTAATATAATTTAATTATTTAATTTAATTTAATTTAATTATTTAATTTAATTTAATTTAATTATTTAATTTAATTTAATTTGATTTAATTTAATTTAATTATTTAATTTAATTTAATTTAATTTGATTTAATTTAATTTAATTTTAATTTAATTTTATTTTAATTTGATTTAATTTGATTTAATTTAATTTAATTTAATTTAATTTAATTATTCAATTTAATTTAATTTATTTAATTTAATTTAATTATTTAATTTAATTTAATTTGATTTAATTTAATTTAATTATTTAATTTAATTTAATTTAATTTAATTTAATTTAATTTTAATTTAATTTTATTTTTTAATTTTAATTGAATTTTTTTAAAAGAGTTTAATAATTTAATTTTAGTTTAATGATTAAGTCTTTTAATATTTTAAATTTGAGTTATCATTTTAATTAAGAATTGAATATTAATGAGATAATTAATTTAGGGATTTTTAAATTAAAGAATAAATCTCTTCCTAATAATATCCCTATTTTAATAATTCCAATTTTATTATTCTTCCAAATTTAATCAATTATTTAATTAAGGTTTAATTATTTTAAATTGCTTAATGGGTTTCTACCCTTTAATTATTTAAATTTCAATCATCCAAATCAGATTAGGATCAAATATTTTACTTATTAATTTTTTATTAAACCTAAAGTTTTAATTTAAGGATTAAAAATTTTAATTACCATTTTACCCTTTAAACTTAATAATTTCATAACTCACTAAATTGAACTCAAATGAACTTGAAGTTTTTATGTGACTTCACTCATATGTCAATAAAGACATGAGAGGAGAAAATGTGATTTTTCTGTATTTAACTTATTTATATAATTATTTTTGGTAGAAAATAGAGATTTTCAAGGAAAATTTAATAACATGACCAAGGGAAAGTTTCTGTCCTTAAGAAAATTAGGGGACATTCCTAATGACCAGCGGAGCACTTGGACTAATTTTGATGATTTTTTGAATTATATTATTTTTATTATAATTATTTTAAGTTTTGGAGTGTTAATTAATTTAAAAATAAAATAAATGTTGAAAAATGAATTTTATATTTTTCAAAAATCTCTCCAATATCAAGGAAACCAGAGAAGTAAATTTTGTAATTTTCTGATTTTTTCTATGATTTATTATAATTATTTTAGTGAAAATGCTAGAAAATACATTTTTTTTTATTTTTAAAATTACCTTAAAGCTTTAAAATTTAATATCTCACTAAATAGACCTAAGAAAAATGTGGGATTTGTTCCTATGTGATTAAAATTCAAAATGTGACATTTTGGTGAATTTTATTATTTTTGTGATTTTTATTATTTTTTAATTATTAAAAATATTAAAATATTATTAAAAATCAACTTTTTTAGAAAATTGAAATTTTAATTTTCTTAAAATCCTCTGATATCAGAGAGGCTCCAAAACCAATTTGGTGAATTTTTAAAAGGTATTTTAAAAGTTATGAATTTTTAAAGTTTAAAATGGCTAAGTGGCTTAATCAACCCAATTAGTGGGGCTAACCAAGTCCAATTGACCTCAAATTTTTATGGTGGGTTCCTCTGATCCTAAAGGTCAGTGGAAAATTGATTTCAAGTCAATTTGATGCATGGTTAACTCTAATTAATTAGAGACCTATTTTGGGTGTTTAAGCCGATTAGGGTTGTTTTAAATGAACTAAGTCAAAACCTATTTTTCCTAAGGTTCTCTCGGTCATAAGGAACATCACCAAATTTTCCTAGAATTTATTTCACAACATGCTATTTATTGGAATTAAAATACTCAAAACAACAACATGAATTTGAAAAATCAATAACTTTTTATAGGGATGGCCTCCGACTTTGGAAAATTCGAGGAATGTTCCCAAATTCGGAGGCTTCAAAGCTCATGGTCTCATGCCATGGTGAATTGTATACATGCATGGAGAATTAAAAGTATGCAGAGAGTAAATAAATTATAAAAAATAAAATACTTGATGAAATTAAATGATTTCTTTTCCACATTATTCTCCTCTGTTCACTGAGCAAGAGAGTATTTTTATTTTATTTTTCTGATTTTTCTACATAGAGTTATGAATTTTTGAAGTTTAGGGAATTAAATAAATAGAAAAATACCCTAATTTTCTATTTATTCACGCGGCGCCAACTCATCCTCGGCATCTCCGAAACGCCGCGTGTCGCGCTCCCATTCGACGCCGCCACTTGAGTCAGCAGCCCGGGCCCCGCGGTTCTCGTACCGTCTCCTGGTCCGACGCCATCTGAGCCGTTCGTCCGCGCGTGTATTGAATGGACGGCATCCGTTCATCGTCCCCGAGCGTCCTCACCCGAGAGCCGTCCACACTAAATCTCTAAGATCTCACTCGATACTCAATGGATTTTCATGTTCTTATGCTCTATGGATTTGTCTTGAAGAGACGAACACATCTATACGGCTATCATGCATTGAAACTAAGGCATTTGAAATGGAGAATCTCCAGAAGCTTGGGTTGAAGGATTAGCTCATACCTTTGCTCAGAGAAGTGTGGCTTCGATCCGAGAGTTGTTGCACCTTCGATTGGATCCCGGCAAGCTCCGGATGAAGTCTCACGGTGCAGTGAATTGTACGGGTGTGATTTCGACCAAGCCCGATCACAAAGCTTGGAGGCTGGAGCAACTGGGTGGTCTGGAGATGGGGCTTTTGCTGGTGGACACCTTCTCTTGGTCTGGTGAAGGTGTAGAACCAATCAATTTGGAAATTGGCTCACTGTTGAGAAGTGTCCTGGTTTTGGGTGGAATTTTAGTTGGGAAATTGGATTTTATCGATGGGGATTAGGGCAAATTGACACGGGGATCAACTCGCTCTAAGGGTGGAGAAGGGTTTGGAACAATTTTGGCGAGTTTCGGCGAGGTTTGTGCAACTCTCTTCTCTTGGCCGTGAGGGGTCGGGTTTAAATAGAGGTGGCTGGAGAGCCTCCCGGGGATGGCCGGGGGTTGGGATCAGCTGCTCGGTCATGGGAAGAACGAGCCATGGTGGCCATTGGGCATGGGGCGGCTCGACGAGGTGGAATTTCAAAGTTGGCTCACATGTGAGCTCTCGGGTGTGGTGTTTTCCGGCGATCCGGGCGGCTGGCCGGCGAGCATGGGTCACCATCTTGACCGGGGAGGTCGGGGGCTTGGCAATGGTGAAGTCAATTGGGCTTGGACATGTGTAAAGTGTTTGGATTAAAATGGAATGAGGAAGAGGTCACTTTGGCTTGAAATTGGTCAATCCATTGGTTTGGGTTGGGTTCACCTCCCCATGGCTGGTCTTGGGCTGAGAAGATCAGTTAGGCTAGCTGGTCAAGAGGTGGTGATGTCCTTATCCAAGAATATTTGGATTAAATCTTGGTTAAGGGGAAACATGCTTAAGGCTAATGACTTTTAGAAGATGGTTAAAGGACCTCCTCCTTTTGCCATTAATGGCATGGTCACATGCCAAATTTTCATGGCTTCATATGGCTTGTGAATGGCTCACCTTTGGCTTGGGAAAAGGTTTGGTCGATTTCATGGAAATGGGTTTTAAGAATTTTGGATATTTTGGTGAAAATTTGCATGAAGCTTGATTTGGAATAATTTGATGGTGAATTTAGGACTTAGGTAATGGCTTTAATTAAGTGGATGACAAATGGAGATGTCATGTGGGCTTTAGGGTAGATTTTGGGCCTTTGGATGTGGTGAAGTGGGCTTTTAGGAAAGTTTAAGGGGAATGGGCTTTTTGATTTTAGGATGGGCATTTGGGTAAAAATTTTGTGAAGAACTTTGTCAAATAAATGTCATAATTGGTTTAGGGATGTTCTATGAAGGGCTTGGAATCAATTTGGTGTGATTTGGAGTTGAATTGGTTTGAATTTGGATTTATTTGGTAAGTGGGTCTATGTAGGTCAAATTGGGCTAACTTGGGCTAATGTTGGGCTAGGGTTGAAATTGATATAAAATCAATGTTGAGAAATGTTTATGGGAGTGTTTCAAAGAGGTTTTGACTTTGGTTGGGCTTTGATTTTGGGGTTTGGGCTCATTTGGGTTAGGTTTGGGTTTAGGTCAAAATAGGGCCTTTTAACTTTGGGTTGAGTTTGAGTGGGGTTTGGGTCTAAATTTTGGGCAAATCATGTTAGTATTTTGTTTGTGGGAATGTTAAGGAAGATTTAGAAAATATTTGGGGTTAATTGGAATTGAATTGGGTGAGTTTGGGTTAGGTTTGGGTCATGGGTCCAAATTGGGCTTTAAGGCCAAAAGTGAGATTGGATCCAAATATCAATCAAATTGGACTTGAATTTGGTCTAGATTGGTGTTGGGAATGTTGAATTGAAGTTTAGAATTGAATTGGACCAAAATTGGGGTCAATTGGGTAGGTTTGGTTTGACATTGGGTTCACTTATGGTTAAAGTGGGTCAAATTGGGGGTTTTGACAAAAGTAGGGTAAATTGACAAAATTGGCCCATGGTGTAGTTGGACAAAATGAAATTGGGAATATTTGGGATTTTCTGGAATTTTCTGGGAATTTTTGGAATTTTTGGATTTTTAGGTCAAGAGGGGTATTTTGGGTATTTGGAGGGTATTGGGAGGTTTTCTTGGAATTTTTGGTATTTTTGGGTATGGATGATCAATTTAAGTGATGTGGAAATGTTTGGGAATGATTTTGGAGAATTTTGGATAATTTGGAAATTTTGAGAAATTTGGGTAATTTCGGGAGTTTTGGGTAGGCTAAGCGGGTGTAGGGTCCCGGGGGTCAAAAATCGAAAATTTGGAAAATTGAAGATTGGGTGGATGTAAGTGGAAAGAAGTCATTTTGGTTGAGCCATGAAGCCATATCAAGCCCATGTGAGCCATGAAGGGACTCATTTGAGGCATTCACTATGTTGTTCCTAACCCTCTTAGCCAAGGGCTTAGGGGTTAAGGACCATCCTTGTGAATCACCCACATGAGTCAGGAGGTCAAGTTAGGTATGGGTGTGTGAAAGTGTAGTGTGTGTGTAAGTCAGCCCCTTCACCAGACCGAGGCCACCGTGGGCGGTCTAAGGCCAAAGAGTCCTATAGGAACTCATCCTTTAAACTTCCACATTTGATTTCGACCCTGCAGGTGATTAGGGGTCTACAGTCAAGTTTGTAGAGTTTGCCGGGAGTTAAGAAGTGGTT
The DNA here is from genome assembly GCA_022702705.1 of Papilionanthe hookeriana x Papilionanthe teres. Taxonomy (NCBI): domain Eukaryota; kingdom Viridiplantae; phylum Streptophyta; class Magnoliopsida; order Asparagales; family Orchidaceae; genus Papilionanthe; species Papilionanthe hookeriana x Papilionanthe teres. Next base: position 40,762,983 of record CM040429.1, on the reverse strand, counting down.
TGAATTTCTAAAAGGTGGGTCCCAATTCTAGTCCTCTAAGACAGTCAAAGGAAAAGCCTAAGGCTAGATCCTAAGTACTAAAGATAAGAAGAGAAGACCTCATCAAAAATGAGGTCAACAAATGGACCCCCAATAGGTGTGGTGAGTCGACGGAGCACACCGCGCGTATTGGTGTTGACCGAAGCGATCAACAAAACCAACACAAACATCCAAGTGACAAACTTAGGATGAAATAGAGGAGTTTTCGCTGGGGAGTAGCAAGTATATCTACGAAACCGGAGATTCCTCGAACTCTCGGCAGGGAAAGGAAAAGGAGGTGAATCCCAAATCACATGACACTGGGAATTTCGATTTAGATTTTATTTTATTTCAATTTAAGTTTTGATGTGTGAGTTTAGATTTTAGTTTGGAGTTTCAATTTAGATTGAAGTTTTGTCAAGATTAATTTGAGGGATTTGATTTGAAATGAAAATTGGAATTTTGAGGTTTTAGATGTAACATCTTCAACCTCGAAAGAAAATTGAATTGATCGGATTGAATCATTGCAATGAGGAGAGATCTCAGAGCAATGCGGTATTGGATGTAAAATCCTTAACCTCAAGAGTTTGATTTTGATGTATTTCGAGTGCAATAGGAAAAGAATCCTAAAGCGAGTGCGAGTCTCGGATGTAAATCCTCAACCCAAAAGTTTGAATTTTGATGTATTTCGGTGCTAATAGGAAAAGAATCCTAAAGCGGTGCAGTCTTGGATATAAAATCCTCGACCCAAAAGGTTGAATTTGATGTATTTCGGTGCAATAGGAAAGAATCCTAAAGCGAGTGCAGTCTTGGATGTAAAATCCTCGACCCAAAAGTTTGAATTTGATGTACTTCGGTGCAATAGGAAAGAATCCTAAAGCGATGCGGTCTTGGATGTAAAATCCTCGACCCAAAAGGTTGAATTTGATATATTTCAAGTGCAATAGAAAAGAATCCTAAGCGAGTGCGGTCTTGGATATAAAATCCTCGACCCAAAAAGGTTGAATTTGATGTACTTCGGTGCGATAGGAAAGAATCCTAAAGCGATGCGGTCTTGGATGTAAAATCCTCGACCCAAAAGGTTGAATTTGATGTATTTCGGTGCAATAGGAAAGAATCCTAAAACGAGTGCGATCTTGGATGTAAAATCCTCGACCCAAAAGGTTGAATTTGATGTATTTCGGTGCAATAGGAAAGAATCCTAAAGCAGTGCGATCTTGGATGTAAAATCCTCGACCCAAAAGGTTGAATTTGATGTATTTCGGTGCAATAGGAAAGAATCCTAAGCGAGTGCGATCTTGGATGTAAAATCCTCGACCCAAAAGGTTGAATTTGATGTACTTCGAGTGCAATAGGAAAGAATCTTAAAGCGAGTGCGGTCTTGGATGTAAAATCCTCGACCCAAAAGGTTGAATTTGATGTATTTCGGTGAAATAGGAAAGAATCCTAAAGCGGTGCGATCTTGGATGTAAAATCCTCGACCCAAAAGGTTGAATTTGATGTACTTCGGTGCAATGGGAAAGAATCCTAAAGCGGTGCGATCTTGGATGTAAAATCCTCGACCCAAAAGTTTGAATTTGATTGAGATTTGAAATGCGGAAAGATTGAATTTGAGATTTGGAAGGATGAGTTTGAACTCGATTGAAATTTGATTTAAGATTTGATTTGAAATTTGGAAGATCAAATTTGAAATTTGATCGAGATTGGATTTGAAATTTGATTGAAATTCGATTTGAAATTTGGAAAGATCAAATTTGAAATTTGATCGAGAGTGGATTTGGAATTTGATTGAAATTCGATTTGAAATTTGATTTAACATTTATGTTGATTTCGTTTATCTTTTAATGATTCAAATTTTATTTTATCGTTTATTTAATGTTCATGTGAATTTGGTGTTCGTCATTTTAGATTTTTTTTTAGAAAGTTTTCTTTTATTCTTCTTTTTATTTCTTTTCTGTTCTTTGTTCGAAGTTCATTTAACTTTAATGGCGTTTCCCAATCAATTTGCACAAAAGAGGTGAAGGCCACATGGTCACTTTCATTCCAATCATGTCGAAGATACATCATACAACTTGATCTGGAATACATCTCATACAATCCATGTAGACTCAAAACGGACTATGTATGATCTTTGTTGATCCATCAAAAGAAGCATCTGTCAAAAATCCATGTCCGAATAAGTGGGGTACATGGTTAATAACATCACCTTCCAAGCCATTCTTGGCAAGGATGCCGACTGGATGTACGTTGGAGGTGTGATATCTCCCATGTAACTCACGACTCGTAAGGCCGGAGGTTCTCTAGCTGCTGGTCCGTCTGGAAATGGTAAGGTGTCTTCGTTGTCATCCATCCTTCGAAAGTAACCGAGATTCGCTTCATCGGTACTCTCGGTATGCAATGCTTAGCGATATCCGCTCCGTTGCCCTTCGGTATCATGACGGAACCTACTGAGTAAAGGTATCTTCACCGGCCCTCGGAACTCACCCGGGCCTCGCTATCCGGAGGTCGGATCCGAACATGATGTTACACTCGTTCGGGAAAGAGACCGTGCGAAAGGTCCGACAAAGTCGTGGTGATCTATGTGTGGGGGTATGCGATCACCCTGTTTGTAGATGTTGATAATGCGGCTATTGGGTATGCAATCCGTCGCGCGTACCCTCCATGTTATCAATCTCTTTACCATTCTCTTGACGACTAATGGCATCGGATCCACTCGCCCATGACGGAGTATTCCCGGTGGGTTTCCCTTCCGTCTTCGAGAAAGTTGTAGCGACATCCGCATTGTATTGTGATTCTTCCCTTCCCCGGCATCCATCTCCGGGGTTCCGAGTAGGTATTTTCCCTTAGGCGGCTCGCTCGGCCCATTCTCTTCAAATCCCGGATGCAATCCACGATTTGTCGTTGTTCATACTCCGAGAATACGTCCGTATGCGGCTCGAGGCCCTCTAGTATATCGATTCTTCTACCTTTAATTCTCTCGAAGTATTCAAAGGTTTTCTTTTCAACATTCCGCATTCTCTCCGGTTCGTATTCCGGAATGATCCGCGGATGGCGAGGCCTTGTGACATATTGTGGGATATACGGTTCAATCCCTTCACGTTCTCCCGCATACCTCGGCTCCTCGGGGATGATGCTCGTCGGGACATCCCCCGGGTTGCTTCCGCAACAAGGTCATGCATCACCTGGTGGTTCTATCCGGTGGCGTGGTAACCTTCTTTCTTCGATCTTCCGGAGGTTTCCCCGGTCCTTTCGTTATCCTAGAGCTGGCCTCCTTTCTTCGGGTTCTCGGTGAACCCGTGTCCTCGAAGTGTATGTACTGCGATAGCAAGCATGTCTTGTTGCGCTGGTCCGCAGCTAGTTTTGTTAACATCTTACGGATACGGTGATTCTTATTTTTCTTTGCGTTGCTGTGAGAGTAGCCCTTCGAACTTCTTGAATGTCTGTGGGCGCGGCGCTGACAAGCCTGCCCTCCGCTGTAGCGACTACAGATTTCATTTTCTTGTCTTCTTCAGTATTTGTCTTTCTTTTCTTGTTGTTAGATTGGTGGCTTGGGCCACCCACTTTCATCACCTGTCCGCCCGGCAGTTCTTCTCGGTCAACCGGGACCCGGTCACTTTCCTCGTATCGTAGGCTCGCCGGTGCGAAATCCGAGTCGATCTCGATTATCGCTCCATCTTTCACCCTCTTTTCATCGAGTGCAAGGCTTACACCATTCTTAAAGTTCGGGATCAACCGCCCGTTCGACATTTCCCTGCGAAAAGACAAGGAAAAGGATCAGGGGCTGTACTAAGAACAAGAACATTAAGAAAATGTTTATTAAAGACAGTTTTTTTTTTATTTTATTACTTCTTGTATTTTAAAATTTAACAGGAATGAAGCGGGATAAGATCAGGAAAGAGATTTTGATTTGGAAAAGAAAACAAGGAAAACTTTATTGTCACGATTTTATTTATTTTAGCACATTTTATTATTTTTGGGTTCGGACCCAATTATCAGTAATTACTTCGCTTGTGTTTCTTAGGGATGAAGGATTCATTCCTTCGAAACATCGAGTAGCGTAATACTTTTTCAAGTATCGTCCGTTGATCGGAAGCATATGTCGTTCTCCCCGGCAATTCACTAGCCGGTAGGAACCTCCCGAGTATACTCGCTTCAACCACAAACGGTCCTTCCCAAGTGGGTTCAAATTTTCCTCCTATCTTGCGGTGTGCGAGAATAGGTCTCTTGAGAACGAGAACTAAGTCACCAACTTTGAAGGTTCTTGGGCGGACCGGCTTGTCATGGGCTTGAACCATCTTAGCTTGGTATAGTTCTAAATTCCGTTGCACTGCAAGTCTTTTCCCTTCCAAGCTTTCTAATTCTTCGAGTCGTAATTTGGCGTTTTCTTCGTCGTGATCTTGTTTGCAAGTCGCAATTCCGAGTGAAGGAAGCCGAACCTCTAAAGGTAACACTGCCTCGGACCCATACACCAGAGCGTAAGGTGTAGCTTGAGTAGGAGTTCTGAAGGTTGTCCGGTAGGCCCATAAGGCTTCTAACAACTTCTCGTGTCAATTCCTCTTATTATCGTCCAAAATTTTCTTTAAGATTTGAACGAGAGTTTAATTAAAAGCCTCAGCGAGACCGTTTGCTCTTGGGTAGTAAATTGTTGAGTATCGCCAGTCGATTCCGTGTCTCCTGACAAAATTGTTGATTTGCGTGCTTCGAATGCCGACCCATTATCCGAGATGATCTCGCGCGGCACTCCGAAACGGTAGACAACTTGGTTCTTGAAAACCGTAGCACGTGGTGTGCTTTCACTTCTCTAAGTGGAACCGCCTCGCCCACTTGGAAAAGTAATCTGTAGCCGCAAGAATGAAACGATGTCCTTTCGAAGATGGTGGTTCTATCGGACCCACTATATTTGTGCCCCAACATTCAAATGGCCACGACGCAATTGTCGGGTGCAGCACATTTGGAGGTTGGTGTAGAACCACTCCGTGCACTTGGCATTGGTGACAGCTCTTGGCGATTTTCATACAGTCGGTCATCATCGAGGGCCGGTAGTACCCTAGTCTTTTAATTTTCATTTTCATCTTCGGACCCGATCGGTGAGCGCCACGGAGTCCCGAATGCACCTCTTTAACAATTTCACGGGCCTCGGACCCGCTTAGGCATCTTAGCCACATTTGATCAAAAGACCTTCCGTACAATGTGTTGTTTATTAATGCGTAAGACGGAGTTCTTTTCTTGATCCGATGGGCTAGCGACCTATCGTCCGGTAGCTTTCACGCTTGCGGGTGGTTCATCGATGGTCGTCGCCAATCTTCCGTGTTTTCACATCACTGTCTGCAACTCGATTCTTTTTCTTTTTCGATTTGTGTATTGTGTCCATGTCGAGCCGTGATAGGACTCGACGTCCGTGAACCGACACTTCCATCGATTCATCTTGCAAACGAGCAAATTCTTTTGCGAGACGGGCTAAAGCATCTCGCTAAAGCATTTTCTTTTCGGGAATTTTGTAGATTGTCACATTTGGAATCTGTTCCAACAACTGTATGGCATACCGGAAGTATTGCTCGAGTCTTGGCTTTAAAATTATGTACTGTCCGGCGATCTGTTGAATGATTAACTGTGAATCCCCGTAGATGTTGATGTCTGTTATCCCCATTTGAATAGTTAATTCCAGTCCCGTTATGAGGGCTTCGTATTCTGCTTCATTGTTTGTACACGGTTTTGTCAAGTGGTAGGAATATCTTAACATCCCCCCGCTCCTGCGTTATAAAGATTAGCTCGATTCTCGCCTTACGGGCACTATCACTTGCGATTCTTCGTCTTTGTGTGTCGAAGATGCTCCGTCGAAATATAATTCCCAACGTCGATCATCAAGGTCTTCTAGGTTCATTATTTGTTCATCTCGCGGATCGTCATTGAGAGGAGATTCGGCCGGCAAAGGGTGTCGTTGCGAGGAAGTCCGCTAAGACTTGTCCCTTTACGGCACGCAGAGGCACGAAAGTTATATCGAATTGCAATAATATCATTGACCATCCGGCAAGTCCGTCGGAAAGTGTTGGACGAGTCATCAAGTATTGCAATGGATTAAACTTCGAGATCGGAGTTGACCTTATGAGAAAGCATGTAGTGCCCGAGCTTTTGAGCGACGAAGATCGAGGCCAAACAATGCTTTTCAATCGCGGGATACCTTACTTCCGTCGGAAGTAAAAGACGGCTTAAGTAGTAAAGAGCATTTTCTTTACCCTCATCATTGACTCAAGCTAACGGGGCTCCGAGAGAGTAGTCTAATGCTTGCGGTGTAAAGTATCGGCGGTCTACCCGAGATTGGGGTCGCTAAGACGGGAGGTGTCATTAAATATTGTTTAATGTCCTCGAAGTCCTTCGGCATTTCTCTTCCCAAATAAATTTGGCGTCCTTTTTAACTAGTGCCGAGAAAGGCCGACACCTACTCGACGGGTTTGAGATAAAGCGTCGAAGATATGTCAGCTTCCCTTGAAAAGATCGTAGTTGTTTTAAGGTTTTGGGAGGCGGCATTTCTAAGATAGCTTTAATCTTTTCCGGGTCGATTTAAATTCCACGATGTCGGATAACGAATCCTAAGAATTTCCCGGAGGTGACGCCGAAGGCGCATTTTAAGGGATTCATCTTAAGGTTAAATTGTCTTAATCGTTCGAAAACAATTCTCAAATCATACGAGTGGTTTTCCTTTACTTTGCTTTTGATGACCACATCGTCCACGTAGCATTCGACTTGATTGTGGATGAGATCATCAAAAATTCTTGTCATTGCTCTTTGGTAGGTTGCTCCTGCGTTCTTCGATCCGAATGGCATCACTCAGTAGCAAAATACTCCGATCGACGTTACGAATGCCGTAAGCTTTTCATCTTACGGAGCCATTTTTATCCGGTTGTATCTCGAAGATCCATCCATGAACGAGAATATTTCATGTGTTGAAGCAATGTCGATCATTAATTCGGGATCGGTAGAGGGAATTCATCCTTCGGACGGAGCCTTGTTTAAATCTCCGAAGTCTAAACAAATTCTGATTTGACCATTCTTCTTTCTGACTGGCACCACATTGGCTAGCCAAGTCGGGTATTGTTCTTCACAGACAAATTTGGTGTCTATTAGCTTTTTAACTTCGGCTATGACTTGTTGTTCGATTTCTAGACGCATTCTTCGGGGACCTTGTCGGCCGGGACGAAGTAGGATCCACTCTAGCTTATGGATCGCGACCTCCGGAGCTAATCCTAGCATCTCATCATAGCTCCAAGCAAAACGAGTCTTTAAATTCCATTAATAACTTGATTATTTCTTCGGAGTCTTCTTTATTGAGTAAGGAGCTAACAAAGGTAGGCCCAGGCTCTTCGCTAGTACCTAAGTTAACTTCCGTTAACTCATCAATCGTAGATTTGATTTCTTCTTCGACTTCGGTGGAGCGTCTCCAATTTGTAAATCTTCGAGTTCGTCTGTAGTTTCCATGCAGTTTTCATTGGGCTCGCAAGTCACAACCAAGCAAAATTCAGTATCGTCAACTGACCCTACTGTGCCGAATCCGAGACCATGTTTTGAATTGGGTGGACGACCGGAGTTATTCCATAATTTTTCAAAATGTTGTGATTGGCCTTTTGTCCATTGTCGAGGTAAGAAACCACGTTGAATTAAATTTTGAACACAGGGAGAGTACCACTCAAAAGGTAATTCCATTAATTCGATGAAGTGACATCTTCAAATTGTACATTATTTTCGGTTTGGAGGAAGAAGCACCACGGTAGAATTTGATTGGCCTTGCACCGTCGTTACGTACCTCTTTGACCACCATACCCTCGATCTTATTAGAATGGATCGGGGTTAGGGTCATAGTATGTACGTAGTGGTTAATCTTCTCGTACATCGATTTATATTCTTCGTTCTTTTCATCTTCGAGGGAGATCTTGAATTGCGGCTTCTTTCGACTTATTGTTGCTCGCTTCTTGCTTGATTTCCTTTTCTTCTTCGAACTATCATTCCAATCAACATTGATGGCTGGTTTCTTCGTCCAATTGTCCTAGTGTCTCTACCACGACCTCGTCCCCGGCCTCGACCTCGGATGCGAGTTGTGGAGAAACCTTCACCATCTCGCCGGAAGGGAGTGGTGAGTGACTCGTTGGACTAGAACTTCGGGTTCTTCGTTGTCCCGGACTTTCTTTGCTTCATTTGTTACGGTATCTCCGGAGAAGATTGTTTTCTTCGGTGGTGCATAATAAGTCGCGTCTTCGTGGATTCCAATCTCATGTACGGAGAATGGTTGTAAGTCACCTTTGATGCACTCGTTCCCCTCCATCGTAGTATTTGATGCACCGATGCGAGATGATGGTACCATCCTCGTTTTCATGTATCCACGGTCGGCCCAGTAAAGCGTTGAACGATGTTTCTGAATCAATTATGTGAAATTTCGCGGTTGTCTTTGCTAAGTCACCGGTCTTCATTAGTAACGTTATTGACTCGAGGGCTCTTTCTCCTTTCTGGTTGAATCCTCTTAATAACATTTTGTCTGCTTCGAGCTCGCGAGCATCAATTTCCAAGTATGCTAGTGTTTGAAGACTCATTATATTGATTGATTCTCCTGGATCCACCAATACTCTGGAGAGCGTAAACTTCCCAATTGTAACTGAAATGTACAACGGTCGATTGTGATCTACTGTCCCAAGTAGTAGGTCATTGTCCGTGAAGGTAACGCCTCGTTGTTCCTTTAACGAGCAAACCTCATCTAAGGAATCTCCGGCCATTTGAGCTAAGCAAATTTCCGGATCAAGTAAGGCCTTGATCGAGCTTCTCTCATCTCCTTTGATAAGATGAGAGCATCGTAAATGCTCAGTTTGGCCGGTAGTTTCCTAAGATGGGCTAACACGTTGTAGTCCACTTTGTTCTCATGCGCCTCGGCTTCTTCTCGAATGGGTATTTCTTCTGCCGGGGTTGGTTCTTCTTGAACAACCACCTGCTTTCCTTTGTCTTTTGGACCCACTCTTGGAGGTAGAACTTTTCCACTTCTCAAGTTGACTTCTGTAATTTCTTTTGAATCTAGTGTTGAACTTGTCGGTGTCTCCTCCTGAATCGGAATGACAGGCTCTTCCGGATTATCTTCAAAATCTGAAGGCTCTAACTCTATCGTAACTGGAGCTCCTCGAAACTCATAGATAGATCCGTTGCTTGTTGAACTCTCGTAGCCTCCTTGATGGACGTCTTCTTCGTTATTTTGATTGTCGAGATCGTGTATGATTTGAGAATTGTTGTTGGTATCGAAGTCGATGTCCGGATTGTCGCTAGTTACGTAATCGTTAGAAACGATCAAAACGTAGCCAACGCCATCACCCTTATCATTATATGATCCCACCGAAGTGAGCGAGATAATCATACAAAATCGGAGGTTCGAGGGATTTCTCCCCGAATCGGAAACAACTATCCTAGGATAAGCGGCTCCTGAGCCTAGCCTTAGGAGTCTCGGTCCCCTCTTCTTCATCAATTTTCTTCTTTTCTTCGATCGTCTCTCGTCGAGGTGGTTCCTCTATCGCAAGTGATAGTACCGGTTTAACGAGTCTCGAACTCTAAATTGAAGCTCGCACCGAAGCGGTTCGGATGTCGTCTAAAATCTTCTTCGAAGACCTCGTCCAGTGCGGTAGTCCATCCATCGTCGGCTGCATAGGGATCTCATCGGAATGACGGGATCGGTTGAGATAACATTGACGGAACCTCCTTTCCGGGGTTCCTTCATGTACTCCTTCGGGATTGTTATATTTCCTTTCCGAAGGTTGTCGTTGAGCCAACTTTTAAAGGTAATGCAATCTTCTATCTTGTGCCCAAGCATCCGATGGTAGGGGCAAAAGTTGGGATCACCGTTCTTGTTGACTTCCTCTTGTCTTTTAGGTTCACGGCAGCTGGAAATGCGGAGTCTTCATTAGGCTACGGAACATTTTCGGTCATCGCTTCATTTTTGAACGGATATTCTCTGCTCGAAGTTCCCTTAATGTACGTTGCGGACGAGACGGTTGTTCATACCGCGGAGACGACCGATAGCTGGACCGGGTTGCCTGGTAATTCTGTTGTGGTTGCTTGCAGCCGTTACGGTGGTATTTGCATCGGTTGCTTGCCTTTATCAACTCGCCGCAACGATCCCGGATTTCTTTTCGAAGGTCTTCACCGGCTTCGCTTGTCCGTCTTGTCGGAAACTTAATTGCTTTGCCTCTTCTTGCAAGCTTCCGGCCTTGCTTAACAACTTCTCGAAAGTCTTAATAGTGAATCCTTTGAGGAGAAGTGCTATCGGGCCGTGAATGCTTTTAAGTAAAATTCCGACTGCATGTTGTTCTTGCAGTTGTGGTTCAAACTTCATGCTTAAGTTCCTCCATCGAAGTATGTAATCCACCAAAGTTTCATTCGGCCTTTGTTTCTCTACCACTAAATCACCTATAGTGATGTGGTGCTGAGCTCCGGCAAATCGCTCGATGAAGAGGCTCTCTAGCTGCGAGAATGTCTTCACCGAGCCATTGGGTAATCTCGCATACCGGCCGAAGGCGATTCCCGACGGATCGTCGACGAACTCGTCGGAAGAGTAACGCATCGCTCCCGCCGCATTGCAACAACCGGCACGAAAGTGTGCAACATGTCGTCGGGGTTCCCGGCTCCGTCGAAGGTCTTGAACAGAGGTGGTACGAAGCCTTTCGGGTATTGGACGGCGTCGAATTCTTCCGGGTAAGGTCTACCCGTCCGAATGGATGTCCCGTTCTTCGATTGTGCTAAGGCTTCTCGCACCTCGTCGTTCTACCAAGTTCTTGATATCCTTTTCGGGGATCATACTTTGTGTTGTATCCTTTTTCACTCGGTCATCCCCATTGATGGATGTAATCTCCTTTCCTTCGTCTACAATGTGAATGACCTCCGGGGGTGTCTCTCCATGTGGTTGTACTTGACTGCGGAGAGTGGCCGGAGCTACGGCCATCTCTTCCATCCTTTTCGCCATTCGAGCGATCGTGTCGTCCTTTTCCCGAAGCTATCTTCTCATCGGCTCGGCTCCTCTCTTCTGCGGCCGCAGGAGCACCTTGCGAAGCCGATGAAGCTCGTGTCTCGACCATATTGATTTCTCGCATATTCGTCGTCCATGAACTCCGATGAATCGATCTCATCTCCGAACTTTTCTTCTCTTTCTTTTGCCAACCGTCGGATATCGGTTCTCAACTTTTCCATGGCATCTTCCAGCGGGGCTTTCTGTGTGTCTTTGCGGTTGTCATGCGATAGCTGTCGGGTCCCTTTTTCACGAGTTCCCTTTATCGCAGTAGCACTTTCTTCAGATTCCAGCCTCCTGGCTAGACTTTCTTTCTCGGGCTGTTGTTTCAATCTCAATCGCCCAGTAGTGGGACGCCATACCATCCTTCTAGCGACGGAAGGTCTAGGACCGGATGGTCCGTTCGGCCAAATGCTGGAAGGTGGTATCCTCCCTAATCTGTAATCCTGAGACTACGACAGGCAGGCTAGCCTTCATTCTCTTGCTTGGCTTTTCTGTCATGACGGCGGGCTCTACTCGGGGCCCAAGACGGGATTTGATTGGCACCCGCCCTATCCTTCGTAGAATCTCCGATACTGGGCGCTTTTCCTTCCTTGCTAACTTTTCTACCAAAGTTTACAGTCGAGCAAACGGCGTAGTTCTAGTTCTTTTCTTGCGGCTATCGTTGTAGTATGCGGGCCGAGGTAATGTGGCGACAATCTTGCGAACATTCTCCTCATCCTCTGCGGCGGAGAGGGGATGGAACCCGCTTCCTCCCAAAAGTGGTATGTAGTCGAGCGATGGTGTATATTCGGTAGCGGTGTATATTCGGTAGCGGTGTATATTCGGCGGCTACGGAATTTCCTCCGGAAAGTAATCTCGGCGGCTACCGGCTTCTCCGGCGATCCTTCTACTTCGTTTCTTCTTTGGGTCCTTGTCGCTGACGGAATCTTCGAACCGGACCCGATTTCGAAAACGAAGGTCTTACAGAAGATCCGTACCCTCCACGGTGACGGGTTTACCATAATTCCGGATTTCTTTCCCCTTTGATTTGGCGAAGTCGGGGTAGGTGCGGAAAAACTAGACCGGTGGGGGTAGTAAGAACAGTCCTCCGCGGACGGCAGTACTCCTCCTAGTCGGGATCCTTTGCAGGGGAGGAAACTCTTGGGTCGACCTAAGGTTGAACTCAAGCAGCGGTTCCTCAGCTTCAGATACCTTGTTCGTCAGTGCAAAGAGGGAGACGTCGGTGACCTTGACGTTCGTGTTTTCAAATCCTTGTCCAAATCGGATGATCCCATTGTCGGGCAGCTCATCCTTATAGACAGCGAAGTCCAGTCCGTTGGTGAAGGAGAAAATCAGTTTCGGGGCTTCCATTTCTGCAAGGTAGATTCTGGTTCGTCAGTCCCAAGTTATGCTTCTTTTCTTTAGGACGAGAAGAAAGGAATTGAAAAGAGTCCGAACTCATTCTTGTTCATGTATTTATAAGAGGGAATCATTAGTTAAAAGAATCACTTATTAGAGGGTTTGTTTATTTAGAACGGAATGTTCAAAGGTGTAGAGAAGGTAAGGAATCCGATTCAGAGTTGGAAAGGAAAAGAAAGTCTTAAGCAAGACTTCTCGACTCGAAGGATCATTCCTAAACTAACACCTATTGGGGGTCCACCCCACCTCGGAAATGAGGTAAAAGGATCTCGGAACCTCTCTGTTTAGGGGTGTCTAAACAGTGGCTCCTAAATCCGGGAGAATGTTGGCTATACTTGTTCAAGGTAGAAATGAACATAGTATTCCAACGGAAAGAAGGGTAGTTTGATCCACTAAGGACATGAATGCACTACCGATTTTTTGAAAGCAGAATTATTTGATTATAATGGAGAGAGGAATTTTCCTCACGTGAGTCGCCGTGAATTTGTACGGCTTATTTTTAGGTTATGTTGTATTTTTGAAAAAGGGGTCGCCTAACGTAGTTGTCGGCGAATTTTTAATTTAATTTAAATAAATAATTTTGAAAAGTAATATTTGATTTTGAAAATATTTTTAAATTTGGAGGTTTTAAGATATGAAATCAAACTGATCTCACATCCCGAATAGTTTATCTAAACGAGCACCGCACCACAAACCATGTATCTATCCCTAAGGATAGACACACTGGTTGACGGTGGGGCTCGATTAAACAAACTAAAAGATTTGTGACATCCGTTTGGTCTGCGAACCGATTTTATAAGCCGACAAATTCCCCTGCTTAATATGAAAGCATTAAACAGGGTTTATATTACTCGGGTTCTTTAAAATTCCCTATAAGGGCAAGCCCCTATAGTTAATTACATCTTAAGTGACGGGAATCACCTAAGAAAACTCTCGATAATAATCAATAATTCTGCTCTCAAGAATTTCAAAGTTTAAGTTTTCAAAGGATTGAATTTTGGAATTTTAATAGGGAATGGATCAAGTTTGAAACATTTTGTTTTGGGAATCCAAATGAAGAAAAGTAGGAGAAATCACAGATTCGAAGCGAACTTCGGTAATTTCCCGACTATCCTATTTATTTGGCTTGAATTTAAGAAGGTCCTAATATTTATTTAAATGTTTTGGTCTTGCCAATTTTAATTGGTTAGGGCTTACATAAACAATATAACTTTTATATATGAAATCTATGAGACTTACAAACTTCACACTAACAATTTAACAACATACTAAACTTAAATGTTCAAATTCATAATACTCAGCATCGCAATCCACACAACACTCTAAATGCTGAGACATAACAATTTACAAATAATCTCATCAAATCTGAGATGATCAAATTAAAATTAAAATCATAATAAAACCTAAATCCAAATCAACACATATATACACAAATATATGACATAAAATAGAAATCTTTCCTACTCTTCAGTGTCTGAACTATCATCTTCTCTGATATTCTCGATGCGACGCTGTGGGCATATTTTTAGGTTTGTAGTGTATTTTGAAAAGGGGTCGCCTACAGAAATTGTCGGCGAATTTCAGATTTTAAATTTAATTTAAATATATATATATATAATTTAGAAAGTAGCATTTGATTTTGAAAATTATTTTTAATTTGAAAGTTTTAAGATATGAAATCAAACCGATCTCACATCCCAAATAGTTTATATAAATGAGCGCCACATCACAAGTCGTGTATCTATCCCGAAGAATAGACACACTACTTCGATGATGGGGCTCGATTAAATAAACTAGAAGATTTGTGACATCCGTTTGGTCTGCGAACCAATTTTATAAGTCGACAAGTTCCCCTGCTTAATACAAAGAAATTAAGCAGGGTTTATATTACCTGGGTTCTTAAAATTCCCTATAAGGGCAAGACACTATAGTTAATTACATCTTAAGTGACTGGAATCACCTAAGAAAACTCTCGATAATAATCAGTAGTTCTGCTCTCAAGAATTTCAAAGTTTAAGTTTTCAAGGGATTGAATTTTGGAATTTCAATAGGGAATAGATCAAATTTGGAACATTTTATTTTGGGAATTTAAAGTAAGAAAGGTAGGAGAAATCACATATTCGAAGCGAACTTCGGTAATTTCCCGACTATCCTATTGTTTGGCTTGAATTTAGGAAAGCCATAATGTTTGTTTAACGTTTTGATCTTGCCAATTTTAATTAATTAGGACTTATATTCGTATGACACAGTCATGCAAATAGCCTCGAAGATGTGAGGGTTTATGTCGTACCGAACGACTACCTCGGAGTCCTATGGCTTGGTTATTTAATTCTAGGAAAGTTTTGCTGAAGTAGACTCAGGTTTTGCTGATGACGATGGCCGTGCTGCCCACCATGCTCTGAGCTCCTTGTTGTTGCAGAGGTTTAGTTTTAGAAGTCATAAATCAGGAGATGATAGAAGTGTTCTGGTTTAGAGAAGGTCTTAATTTCCAAGTGTTTTTCATGTTTTAATTAAAACAAATCTTAAAGTTGATTATAACAACACCGGTTAAGATCCCACGGTTCCATCCTTCCGGCATCATTATTTTTATCGGATTCACTTAGTCCAGATGAATTTTCTAAACTCAACTAAATGAGTTCCACACTTTCATTTAGACCGTGGGAAATCCCGTTGGCAACACGTAGGTTACATCATCCGAGGTATTCCCGATCATCCAACAAGACGTTTTTATTTAGTTGTAGTTGTAGTTTTGTAGTTCTGTTTGTGATTAAATTTTGAGTTGTTTTATATTTTGAAATGTTGTGACGGTGAATTTTATCTTGTAATGACTTTTAATTTAGTTTTGGTTTCAGTTTTAGGAACTATCCTAGAGGTGTGGGTTTTCATGCAACAGTTCTTTATCATGCAAGAAAAGTAAAGTGCATTTTGCAATAAAGTAAATTACAATGAGGTAAATTGCAATAAAAAAAAAGCGTACCTGGAGGGTCTTCCCGTCATCCCAAGCTGCACATAAACACAATTTAGAATATTTAAGCATTTAAAGCAAGTTCCTAGGTAAAGCTAAAGGAAGGGTTATGATTTTCTACCAAGGTCCTACTCCTATAGCTAGTCATCTCCTATGACGTCTAGGTTCTTGTGTTTTGGTTTGAGGACGATTTTCTTCATCAAAGAACAATTAAGTTCAATTGTTCTTATAAATATCCTATCATATTGAGGAAGTGCTTAAGACGAATCTTAAACCTCTTTTCAATACCTCTAGGATTGTTTTAAGTCCAAGAGAATTTAATTGTACAAATGAATTAATCATCCAGGAGTTCAAGTTTTTTTATCTTGCTCAGTGAACCAGGACATTTGAATATCCTATGAGTGAAGTAGTACTTCACTTAACACTCCGTCTAGGAGTTATGATAACAAGAGCTTTTGAGGACAAATTAATGTTCAAGTGATCTAAAATTTAATTTAATTCTAATCAATGGGTTTAAGTTTGGAATAATGTTCAAGTTATTTTAGATTTATTTTGAATTCTTTATGTCTTTGGTGATGTTATATTTAATTCAATTTAATTTAATTTAATTTTAGTTTAATTTAATTTGATTTAGTTTTACTTTCAAATTAATTTAATTTAATTTAATTTAATTTAATGTGATTTAATTTAATTTAATTTAATTTAATTTAAATTTTAATTTAATTCAATTTAATTTAATTTAATTAAATTTTAATTTAATTTTATTTTTAATTTTAATTTAAGTTAAATTTTAATTTAATTTTATTTTTTATGCTTTAAGGATGATTTAATTTTAATTGTTAAAGTATTAATTTAATTGAAATTTTAGAAGGATTTAATTTAAATGTTTTAACTTTAATTTAATTTAATGATTAAGTCTTTTAGCATTTTAAATCTTGAATTAAAGAATAAATTTCTTCCTAATAATATCCCTATTTTAATAATTCCAATTTTTTATTATTCTTCCAAGTTTAATTAATTATTTAATTAAGGTTTATTTTAATTATTTTTAAATTATTTGGTAGGTTTCTACCCTTTAACTACCTAAGTTTCAAACATCCAAAATCAACTTAGTATCAAATATTTTACCCACCCTTTTAATTAAACCTAAAATTTTTAAGATATTCCTAATGACCAGAGAACCACTTGGACCAATTTTGGTGATTTTTTGAATTATATTCTTTTTATTATAATTATTTTGAGTTTTTAAGTATTAATTAATTTAAAAATAAAATAAAGGTTGAAAAATGAATTTTATATTTTTAAAAAATCTCTCTGATATCAAGGAAATCAGAGAACTAATTTTTACAATTTTCTGATTTCTCTTTGATTTATTAGAATTATTTTAGTGGAAATGCTAGAAAATACATTTTTTTAATTTTAAAATTACCGTAGGGCTTTAAAATTAAATATCTCATCATAGAGACTTAATAAAAATATGGGGTTTGTTCCTAAGTGATTAAAATTCAAAATGTGACATTTTGGTGAATTTTATTATTTTTGTGATTTTTATTATTTTTTAATTATTAAAAATATTAAAATAATGCAAAAAATCAACTTTTTAGAAAATTGCAATTTTAATTTTTTTAAATTCCCCTGATATCAGAGAGGCTCCAAAACCAATTTGGTGAATTTTTGAAAAGTATTTTGAAAGTTATGAATTTTTTAAGTTTAATTTGGCTAAATGGCTTAATCAACCCATTTGATAGGGCTAACCAAGTCCAATTGACTTCAAACTTTTATAGTAGGTTCCTCTGATCCTAAAGGTCAGTGGAGAATTGATTTCAAGTCAATTTGATGTATGATTAGCTCTAATTAATTAAAGCTCCATTTTGGGTGTTTAAGCCAATTAAGGTTATTACAAGTGAGTTAACTCAAAAACTATTTTCCCTAGGGTCCTCTAGTCATAAGAAACATCACCAAATTTTCCTAGAATTTATTTCACAACATGCTAATTATTGAAATTAAAATACTCAGAATAGTGACCTAGAATTGAAAAATCAATAACTCTTCATAGGAATGGCCTCTGACTTTGGAAAATTCAGGGAATGCCCCCAAATTCGGAGGCTTCAAAGCCACTATGGTCTCATGCCATGGTGAATTGTATACATGCATGGAGAATTGAAATAGTGCAGAGAGTAAATAAATAATTAAAAATAAAATACTTAATGAAATTACATGATTTCTTTTCCACATTATTCTCCTCTGTTCACTGAACAAGAGGGTATTTTTATTTTATTTTTAGGATTTTCCTACACAAAGTTATGAATTTTATAAGTTTTGGTAATTAAATAAATAGAAAATAGCCCTAATTTCCTACTTATCTACGCGGCGCCACGCCATCCTCGGCGGCTTCGAAAGGCCACGCGTCGTCTCCTGATTCGGCGCCGCCATCCGACTCAGCGCTCCAGGGGCCCGCGGTTCATGCACCACCGCGCTGTCCGGCTCGATCCAGACCATCCGCTCGATACACACTCGATCCGACGGCTCCTAGTCATTGTCTACGACTGGTGTGCACCCGTGACCGTCAACCTTCTAACCCTAATTTCTCACTCGATTCTCAACGGATTTTTGTGTTCTTATGCTCTATGGATTCGTCTTGAGGAGACGAACACATCCATATGGTAAACATGCATTGAAATTGATTCAAATTAAATGGAGAATCTCTGTAAGCTTGGGAAGAAGAGTGAGTCCATACCTTTGCTCAGAGAAGTGAAGCTTCGATCTGAGAGTTGTGTCACCTTCGATTGGGTCCAAGCAAGCTCTAGATGAAGTCCCATGACCTGGTGAATTGTCCAGGTATGATTTCTACCACAACCGATTACAAAGCTTGGAGTCTGGAACAGATGGGTGGCCTGGAGAGGGGGCTTTCACTAGGGAACTCCTTCTCTTGGTCTTGTGCAGGTGTGGGTGAGTTTAATTTGACTTTGGTGGAGGATTTGGGAGTGTCCTGTTGCGGCTCGAGAATTGAGCTCCAAAATTGAGCTCAATCAATGGGGATTAGGGCAAGAGAACAGTGGGGATCAAATGCTCTATGTGTGGGGAGTAGTCTGGAACTATTTTGGCAGAGTTTCCTCAAGGTTTGTTTCAGCACCTCTCATGGCCGAGAGGAGGTGGTGTTTAAATAGGAGAGGGTGGAGGGCCTCCCAGGGGGAGTTAGGGACTGGGATCAGCTGCTCCATGCAAGAGAAGAACAGCCATGCCATCCAATTGGGCTGGGACACTTCAGCAAGGGGGAATTTCAATGTTGGCTCACATGGGAGCTTTCGGCCATGGTGTTTTCCGGCGGCCTGGTGGCTGGCCGGCCAGGCACTGGTCACCATCTTGACCAGTGGGGTCAGGGCTGGGGTTTAGTGCAGTCAATTGGCCATGGACATGTGTAAAGGAGTTTGATTTAAATGGAATGGGAGAAGGCTCATTTTGGGTTCAAATTGGTCAATCCATGCATTTGGGCTAAGTTAACCATCCAAGGCTTGACCTTGGGCTGAGGGAGAATCATTTGGATCAGCTGAATTGGGGTAGTGAAGTCTCCATCCATTGTGAGGTGACTAAGCATGGTATAGTGTGTGACATGCTTAAGGTAAAAAAAGGTTTAAGGGAGGTTTAAGAAAGAACCCCTTCTTCTTTCCATAAATGGACTAATGACAAGTCAAAGCCCCCATGGCTTCATGTGGCTTGAGAATGGCTTGTTCATGGCTTGTCTATGGCTTAGGATAAAGCTTGGTCAATTTCATGGAAGTAGAATTTTGGAATTTTGGTACTTTAGTGGAAAATTTTCATGAAGCTTGATTTGGAATGGTTTAATGATGATTTTGAAACTTAGGAGTGATTTTGATTAAATGGATGGTATGGAGAAATGTCATGTGGGCTTTGGATTGAAAACTTGGGCTTTTGAAATGGTCTTGGGTGGGCTTTTAAAGTGGTTTAAGGAAGTGGGCCTTTAGGTTAGAAAATGGGCTTTTGAATAGAAAAATTTGCAATGGGCCATGCCAAATGAATGTTGAGTTTTGTCTAAGGATGTGTCATGATTGATTTTGAAACAAATTTGAGGTGGTTTGGGCTTGAATTGGGTTGGATTTGGGTTCATTTGGTACATGGGACAATGTAGGTCAAATTGGGCTAATTTGGGCCAATGTTGGGCTAGGGTTGAAATTGATGTAAAATTAATGTTGGGAAATGTTTATGGGAGTGTTTCAAAGAGGTTTCAACTTTTGTTGGGGTTGGATTTTGGGGTTTGGGCCTATTTGGGTTACGTTTGGGTTTAGGTCAAAATTAGGCTTTTTGGTTTTGGGTTGAATTTGAGTGGGGTTTGGGTCCAAATTTTGGGCAAATTATGTTAGTTTTTTGTTTGTGGGGATGTTAGGGAAGGTTTAGAAAAGATTTGGGTTTAATTGGAGTTGAATTGGGTTAGTTTGGGCTAAGTTTGGGTCATGGGTCCAAATTAGGCTTTAAGGTCAAAAGTGAAATTGGATTCAAATGTCAATCAAATTGGGCTTGGATTTGGTCTAGATTGGTGTTGGGGATGTTGAATTGAAGTTTAGAATTGAATTGGACCAGAATTTGGATCAATTGGGTAGGTTTGGTTTGACATTGGGTTCACTTTGGGTTAAAATGGGTCAAATTGGGGATTTTGATAAAAGTGGGGTAAATTGACAAAATTGGCCCATGATGTAGTTGGACAAAATGAAATTGGGAATATTTGGGATTTTTTGGAATTTTATAAAAATTTTCTGAATTTTTGGATTTTTGGATCAAGAGGGGCATTTTGGTAATTTGGAGGGTATTGAGGGGGTATTTTTGGAATTCTGGGTATTTTGGGTAAAAATGGTCAATTTGAGTGGTGGGAGAATGTTTGAGATTGATTTTGAGGAATTTGGGTGATTTTGGAGAATTTCGAAAAATTTGGGTAATTTCAAGGGTTTTTTGGGTAGGCTAGGCGGGTCTGGGGTCCCGGGGTCAAAAATTGAAAATTTAGAAAATTGAAGATTGGGTGAATGTAAGTGGAATGAAATCATTTTGGTTGAGCCATGAAGCCATATCAAGCCCACATGAGCCATGAAAGGACTCATTTGAGGCATTCATCTATGCTTGTTCCTAACCTCTTAGCGAGGGCTTAGGGGTTAAGGACCATCCATGTGAATCACCTGCATGAGTCAGGAGGTCAAGTTGGGTATGGGTGTGGTTTTAGGAGGTGTGTGAAAGTGTAGTGTATAAGTGTAGTGTGTGTCTAAGTCAGCCCTCACCAGACCAGGCCACCCAGGGCAGTCCTAATTGCCAAAGAGTCCTATAGGAACTCATTCTTTAAACTTCCACATTTGATTTCAACACTCTAGGTGATTAGGGGTCTACAATCAATTTTATGGAGTTTGCAGGGAGTTAAGAAGTGGTTTGAATTTCTAGGTGGTGGGTCCCAATTCTAATCCTCTAGGATAGTCAAAGGAAAAGCCTAAGGCTAGATCCTAAGTACTAAAAAGAAGAAGAGAAGACCTCATCAAAAATGAGGTCAACAAATGGACCCCCAATAGGTGTGGTGTGCTAACAAAGCACACCGCGCGTATTGGCGTTAACTGAAAAGATCAACAAAACCAACACAGATGTCCAAGTGACAAACTTAGGACGAAGTAGAAGAGTTTCCGCTGGGGAGTGTCAAGTGTATCTCCGAGACTGGAGATTCCTGAACTCTCGCTGAGGAAAAGGAAAAGGAGGTGAATCCCAAATCACATGATCTGGGGGAATTCAATTTAGATTTCATTTTATTTCAGTTTATGTTTTGACGTGTGAGCTCAGATTTTAGTTTGAGTTTCAATTTAGATTGAAGTTTTGTTAAAATTAATTTGAAGGGATTTGAACTTGAAATGAAAATTGGAATTTTGTGGTTTTAGATGTAACATCTTCAACCTCAAAAAATTGAATTGATTGGATTGAACCATTACAATGAGGAAAGAATTCAGAGCAATGCGGTATTGGATGTAAAATCCTTAACCTCAACAGCTTGATTTGGTGTGCTTCATTGCAATAGGGAGAGAACCTAAAGCAATAAGGCATTGGATGTAAAATCCTTAACCTCAAAAGTTTGATTTTTGATGTATTTCATTGCGATAGGGAAAGAACCTAAAGCAATGCAGTATCGGATGTAAAATCCTCGGCCCCAAGAATTTGATTTTGATGTATTTCATTGTGATAGGGAAAGAACCTAAAGCAATGCGGTCTCGGATGTAAAATCCTCAACCCCAAAAATTTGATTTTGATGTATTTCATTGCGATAGGGAAAGAATCCTAAAGCAATGCGGTCTCGAATGTAAAATCCTCAACCCCAAAAGTTTGATTTTGATGTATTTCATTGCGATAGGGAAAGAATCCTAAAGCAATGCGAGTATCGGATGTAAAATCCTCAACCCCAAGAATTTGATTTTGATGTATTTCATTGCGATAGGGAAAGAACCTAAAGGAATGCGAGTATCGGATGTAAAATCCTCAACCCCAAGAATTTGATTTTGATGTATTTCATTGCGATAGGGAAAGAATCCTAAAGCAATGCAGTCTCGAATGTAAAATCCTCAACCCCAAAAGTTTGATTTCGATGTATTTCATTGCGATAGGGAAAGAATCCTAAAGCAATGCAGTATCTGTTGACCTCATTTTTGATGAGGTCTTCTATTCTTCTCTTTAGTACTTAGGATCTAGCCTTAGGCTTTTCCTTTGACTATCCTAGAGGATTAGAATTGGGACCCACCACTTAGAAATTCAAACCACTTCTTAACTCCTCGCAAACTCCACAAACTTGACTGTAGACCCCTAATCATCTAGAGGGTTGAAATCAAATGTGGAAGTTTAAAGAATGAGTTCCTATAGGACTCTTTGGCCTTAGGACTACCCTGGGTGGCCTGGTCTGGTGAAAGGCTGACTTACACACACACTACACCTATACACTACACTTTCACACACATCCTAAAAACACACCCATACCTAACTTGACCTCCTGACTCATGAAGGTGATTCACATGGATGGTCCTTAACCCCTAAGCCCTTGGCTAAGAGGGTTAGGAACAACATAGTGGATGCCTCAAATGAGTCCCTTCATGGCTCATGTGGGCTTGATATGGCTTCATGACTCAACCAAAATGATTTTATTCCACTTACATTCACCTAATCTTCAATTTTCCAAATTTCAATTTTTGACCCCCGGGACTCTACACCCGCCTAGCCTACCCAAAACCCTTAAAATTACCCAAATTTTTCAAAAAATCTCCAAATACCAAAAATTCCCCAAAATTAACCTTGAACATTTCCTCACCAATCAAGTTGATCATTCATAGCCAAAAATACCAAAAATTCCAAAAATACCTCCCAATACCCTCCAAATACCCAAAATACCCCTCTTGATCCAAAAATCCAAAAATTCAGAAAATTCCCAGAAAATTTCAAAAAATCCCAAATATTCCCAATTTCATTTTGTTTAACTACACCATAGGCCAATTTTGTCAATTTACCCCACTTTTATCAAAACCCCCAATTTGACCCATTTTAACCCTAAGTGAACCCAATGTCAAACCAAACCTACCCAATTGACCCAAATTCTGGTCCAATTAAATTCTAAACTTCGATTCAACATTCCCAACACCAATCTAGACCAAATCCAAGTCCAATTTGATTGACATTTGAATCCAATTTCACTTTTGGCCTTAAAGCCCAATTTGGACCCATGACCCAAACTTAGCCCAAACTAACCCAATTCAACTCCAATTAACCCCAAATCTTTTCTAAACCTTCCTTAGCATCCCCACAAACAAAAAAATAACATGATTTGCCTAAAATTTAGACCCAAACCCCACTCAAATTCAACCCAAAGCTAAAAGGCCCAATTTTGACCTAAACCCAAACCTAACCCAAATAAGCCCAAACCCCAAAATCAAAACCCAACCAAAGCCAAAACCTCTTTCAAAAACTCCCATAAACATTTCCCTACATTTATTTTACATCAATTTCAACCCTAGCCCTACATTGGCCCAAGTTAGCCCAATTTGACCTACATTGGCCCATTCACCAAAGAGGTCCAAATCCAACCCAAACCTAGCCCAAACACTTCAAATATATTCCAAATCATTCATGAAACATTCCTAAACCAAATTCAACACATATTGGATCCAATCCTTTGCAAAATTCTCATCCCAAAATAAAAAAAAAACCACTTCCATAAATCACTTTAAAAGCCCACCTTCACTAAATTTCAAAGGCCCAAAGCCCACATGACAACCCTATATCATCATCCATTGGATGAAACCATCTCCTAAGTTCTAAACCCATGATAAAATAAATCCAAATCAAGCCATATGCCAAATCCCATCAAATCACTCCTAAATTACCAAAATTTCCAAATTCCATTTTCATGAAATTGACCAAGCTTTTCCCCAAGCCAAAGACAAGTCATGAAGCCACATGCAAGCCATGGACAAGCCACATGAAGCCATGGAAGGTTTGACATGTGATCAAGCCATTAATGGCAAAAGGAGGAGCCTCTTTTAAGCCCCCTTAAAAAGGTTTTAACCCTTTTAATGCTTCACCTTAATCCATGATTAATCAAAATATTCATGGATGGTGACTTCTCTACCCTTTTCTAGCTGATCAGCCCAAATCAGCCATGGAAGGGTGCAACAAACCCAAAATGGTGGGTTGACTCATTTGAACCCAAAATAGCCTTCCCCCCATTCCATTTCAATTCAACTCCTTTACACA
Organism: Papilionanthe hookeriana x Papilionanthe teres; assembly: GCA_022702705.1. Classification (NCBI taxonomy): domain Eukaryota; kingdom Viridiplantae; phylum Streptophyta; class Magnoliopsida; order Asparagales; family Orchidaceae; genus Papilionanthe; species Papilionanthe hookeriana x Papilionanthe teres. The sequence goes on along the minus strand of CM040429.1, from coordinate 40,738,801 downwards.
TGTCCATGGCCAATTGATCGCACTAAGCCCCAACCCCGACCTCCCCGACCTTGAGGGTGACCCGACCACTGGCCGGCCAGCCGACCACGGCCGCCGAAAACCACCGAGCCGAGAGAACCCATGTGAGCCAAAGTTTGGAATTCCCACTCGCTGAGCTGCCCCATGCCCAATGGCCATCATGGCTGTTCTTCCCTTGACCTAAGCAGCTGATCCCAAGCCTTAAACCCCCCCTGGGAGGCCCTCCACCCTCTCCTATTTAAACCTCACCTTCTCTCAGCCATGAGAGGTGCTGAACCAGATCTTACTGAAACCCTGCCAAAATTGCCCCAGACCACTCTCTATACTTAGAGCAGTTGATCCCCAGTGACAATTTGCCCTAATCCCCACCAACAGAGCCCGATTTCTCGACCGAAATTCCACCTAAAACCAGGACACTTCTCCACGAGTGGATCAATCCTCAAATTGATTGGTCCTACACCTTCACCGGACCAGGGAAGAAATCCACCAGCAAAAGCCCCCTATCCGGGCCACCCATCCGTTCCGGACTCCAAGCTTTGTGATCGGGCTTGGTCGAAATCATACATAGACAATTCACTGCACCGGGAGACTTCATCCGGAGCTTGCCGGGACCCAATCGAAGGTGACACAACCCTCAGATTGAAGCCACACTTCTCTGAGCAAAGGTATGAGCTAACTCTTTATCCCGAGCTTCTGGAGATTCTCCATTTTAAATGCCTTAATTTCAATGCATGATCACCAAATAGATTTATTCGTCTCTTCGAGACGAATCCATAGAGCACAAGAACACTAAAATCCGTTGAGAAATGAGTGAGTTCTTAGGGTTTTAGTGTGGACGGCTCTCGGGTGAGAACGGCTGGGGACGATGAACGGATGCCGTTCATTCCATACACGCGCGGACGGACGGCTCAGATCTGGTCGGATCGGCAGATGATACGCGGAAGGCGGGACCCGAGCTGCTGACTCAAGTGGCGGCATCGAATGGCAGCGCGACACACGGCATTTCGGAGATGCCTAGGATGAGTCAGCGCCGCCGTTTTAAATAGAAAATTAGGGTATTTTTGATTTATTTAATTCCCTAAACTTCAAAAATGCATAACTTTGTGTAGGAAAATCAGAAAAATAAAATAAAAATACCCTCTTGCTCAGTGAACAGAGGAGAATAATGTGGAAAAGAAATCATTCAATTTCATCAAGTATTTTATTTTTAATAATTTATTTACCCTCTGCATTGTTTTAATTCTCTATGCATATAGGAAATTCACCATGGCATGAGACCATAGGGCTTTTGAAGCCTCTGAACTTGGGAATATTCCCCGAATTTTCCAAGGTCAGAGGCCATCCCTATGAGAAGTTATTGATTTTTCAAATTCATGTTGTTGTTTTGAGTATTTTAAATCCAATAATTAGCATGTTGTGAAATAAATTCTAGGAAAATTTGGTGATGTTTCTTATGACCAGAGGACCTTAGGAAAAATAGGTTTTGAATTAATCCACTTGGAATAATCCTAATTGGCTTAAACACCCAAAATAGGTCCTTAATTAATTAAAGCTAATCATACATCAAATCAACTTGAAATCAATTCTCCACTAAACTTTAGGATCAGAGGAACCCACCATAAAAATTTGAAGTCAATTGGACTTGGTTAGCCCTACTAAATGGGCTGATTAAGCCATTTAGCTAATTTAAACTTTAAAAATTCATAACTTTCAAAATACTTTTCAAAAATTCACCAAATTAGTTTTGGAGCCTCTCTGATATTAGGGAAATTTAAGAAAATTAAAATTTCAATTTTCTAAAAAAGTTGATTTTTTGTATTATTTTAATATTTTAATAATTAAAAAATAATAAAAATCACAAAAATAATAAAATTCACTAAAATGTCACATTTTAAATTTTAATCACTTAGGAACAAACCCCAGATTTTACTTAGGTCTATTTGATGAGATATTAAATTTTAAAGCCCTAAGGTAATTTTAAAATTAAAAAAATGTATTTTTTTAGCATTTCCACTAAAATAATTCTAATAAATCAAAGAAAAATTAGAAAATTGTAAAAATTGATTCTCTGATTTCCTTGATATCAGAGAGATTTTTGAAAAATATAAAATTCATTTTTCAACCTTTATTTTATTTTTAAATTAATTAATACTCCAAAACTCAAAATAATTATAATAAAAAGAATATAATTCAAAAAATCACCAAAATTGGTCCAAGTGGTCCTCTAGTCATTAGAAATGTCCCATAATTTTCTTAAGGACAGAAACTTTCCCTTGGTCATATTATTAAATTTTCCTTGGAAATCCCTATTTTCCATCAAAAATAATTACATAAATAAATTAAATATAGAAAAATCACATTTTCTCCTCTCATGTTTTTATTGACATATGAGTGAAGTCACATAAAATTTTCAAGTTCATTTAAGCTCAATTTAGTGAGTTATAAAATTATTAAGCTTGAAGGGCAAAATGGTAATTAAAATTTTAATCTTTAATTAAAACTTTAGGCTTAATAAAATTAAAAAGTAAAATATTTGATCTTAATCTGATTTGGATGATTGAAATTTAAATAATTAAAGGGTAGAAACCTACTAAACAATTTTAAAATAATTAAAATGAACCTTAATTAAATAATTGATTAAATTTGGAAGAATAATAAAATTGGAATTATTAAAATAGGGATATTATTAGGAAGAGACTTGTTCTTTAATTTAAGAATCCCTAAATTAATAATCTCAATAATATTTAATCCCTAATTAAAATTATAATCCAAATTTAAGATTTAAAATGCTAAAAGACTTAATCATTAAATTAAATTAAAGTTAAATTATTTCAATTAAACTCTTTTAAAATTTCAATTAAATTAATACTTTAACAATTAAAATTAAATCATCTTTAAAATTAAAAATAAAATATTAAATTAAAATTAAAAATTAAATTAAATTAAATTAAATTAAATAAAATTAAATTAAATCAAATCAAATTAAATTAAATTAAATTAAATTAAATTAAATCAAATTAAATTAAATTAAATTAAATCATATCAAATCAAACTAAATTGAATTAAGTTAAATTAAATTAAATAATAGAATCAAGTTAAAATTAAAATCAAATTAAATTAAATTAAAATTAAAACTAAACCAAATTAAATTAAATTAAAGTTAAATTAAATTGAATTAAAAATAACATCACCTAAGACCATAAAGAAATTCAAAATAAATATAAGCTAACTTGAACACTATTCCAAATTTAAACCCGTTAACCGAAATTAAATTAAATCACAAACCATTTGAACATCAATTTGCTCTCGAAAGCTTTTGTTGTCATAACTCCTAAATGTAACGTTAAATGAAGTGATACTTCACTCATAGGATATTCAAATGTCCTAGTTCACTGAGTAAGATAACAACAAAACTTGAATTCCTGGACGATTAATTCATTTGTATAATTAAATCCATTTGGACTTAAAACAATCCTAGTAGTGTTGAAAAGATGTTTAAGACTCGTCTTAAGCACTTCCTCAATATGATAGGATGTTTATAAGAACAATTGAATTTAATTGTTCTCTGATGAAGAAAATCGTCCTCAAACAAAAACACAGGAACCCAGACGTCATAGGAAATGACTAGCTATAGGATTAGGAACTTGGTAGAAAACCATAACCCTTCCCTTAGCTTTACCTAGGAACTTGCTTAAATATTTTAAATTGTGTTTAAGTGTAGCTTGGGATGATGGGAAGACCCTCCAGATACGCTTTTATTTTATTACAATTTACCTTCTGCAATTTACTTTATTGCAAATGCACTTTACTTTTCTTGCATGATAAACAACCGTTGCATGAAAACCCACACCTTTAGAGTAGCCCCTAAAACTGAAACCAAAACTAAATTAAAAGTCATTGCAAGATAAAATTCACCGCCACAACATTTCAAAAATAAAAAACAACTCAAAATTTAATCACAAACAGAACACAAAACTGCAATTACAACTAAATTAAAACGTCTTGTTGGATGATCGGGAATACCTCGGATGATGTAACCTACATGTTGCTAACGGGATTTCCTACGGTCTAAATAAAAGTGTGGAACTCATTCAATTGAGTTTTGCAAATTCATCTGGACTAAGTGAATCCGATAAAAATAACGATGCCGGAAGGATGGAACCGTGGGATCTTAACCGGTGTTGTTATAATCAACTTTAAGATTTGTTTTAATTAAAACATAAAAAATACTTGGACTTTAAGATTTCTAAAACCAAATTCCTCTCTTCTCTTTTGGTTACAACCTCTGCCACAACAAGGAGCTCGGAGCATGGTGGGCAGCACGGCCATCGTCATCAGCAAAACCTGAGTCTACTTCAGCAAAACTTTCTTAGAATTAAATAACTAAGCCATAGGACTTCGAGGTAGTTTGCCTAGTGCAACATAAATCCTCAACCTTTTGTTAGGCATTTGCATTGCAAATTAAGCCCTAACCGGTCTTAGGACTCCGAGGTAATCGTTTGGTACGACATAAATCCTCACATCTTCTAGGCTATTTGTATGATTTTATCATACAAATATAAGTCCAAATTAATTAAAATTGGCAAGATCAAAACATTAAACAAACATTAGGACTTTCCTAAATCCAAGCCAAACAATAGGATAGTTGAGAAATTACCGAAGTTCGCTTCGAATCTGTGATTTCTCCTACCTCTCTTCCTTTGAATTCCCAAAACAAAATGTTCCAAATTTGATCCATTCCCTATTGAAATTCCAGAATTCAATCCTTTGAAAACTTAAACTTTTAAATTCTTGAGAGCGAATTATCGATTATTATCGAGAGTTTTCTTAGGTGATTCCCGTCACTTAAGATGTAAATAACTATAGGGGCTTGCCCTTATAGGGAATTTTAAGAACCCGAGTAATATAAACCTCGTTTAATGCTTTCATATTAAGCGAGGGAATTTGTCGGCTTATAAAATTGGTTCGCAGACCAAACGGATGTTACAAATCTTCTAGTTTATTTAATCGAGCCCCATCACCGAACAATGTGTCTACTCTTCGAGATAGATACACGGTTTGTGATGCGGTGCTCGTTTATATAAACTATTTGGGATGTGAGATCGGATTGATTTCATATCTTAAAATTTTCAAATTTAAAATTATTTTCAAAATCAAATACTACTTTTCAAATTATTTATTTAAATTAAATTAAAAAATTCGCCGACAATTTACGTTAGGCGATCCCCCTACGATATCGGATGTAAAATCCTCGACCCCAAGAATTTTATTTTGATGTATTTCATTGTGATAGGGAAAGAACCTCAAAGCGATGCGGTATCGAATGTAAAATCCTCGACCCCAAGAATTTGATTTTGATGTATTTCATTGCGATAGGGAAAGAATCCTAAAGCGATGCGGTCTCGGATGTAAAATCCTCGGCCCCAAAAGTTTGATTTTGATGTATTTCATTGCGATAGGGAAAGAATCCTAAAGCGATGCGGTATCGGATGTAAAATCCTCGACCCAAGAATTTGATTTTGATGTATTTCATTGCGATAGGGAAAGAACCTAAAGCGATGCGGTATCGGATGTAAAATCCTCGACCCCAAAATTTTATTTTGATGTATTTCATTGCGATAGGGAAAGAACCTAAAGCAATGCGATATCGGATGTAAAATCCTCGACCACTAAGAATTTGATTTTGATGTATTTCATTGCGATAGGGAAAGAATCCTAAAGCGATACGATCTCGGATGTAAAATCCTCGACCCAAAAGTTTGATTTTGATGTATTTCATTGCGATAGGGAAAGAATCCTAAAGCGATGCGGTCTCGAATGTAAAATCCTCGACCCCAAAAGTTTGATTTTGATGTATTTCATTGCGATAGGGAAAGAATCCTAAAGCGATGCGGTCTCGGATGTAAAAATCCTCGACCCGAAGAATTTAATTTTCATGTATTTCATTGCGATAGGGAAAGAACCTAAAGCGATGCGGTATCGGATGTAAAATCCTCGACCCCAAGAATTTGATTTTGATGTATTTCATTGCGATAGGGAAAGAACCTAAAGCGATGCGATCTCGGATGTAAAATCCTTAACCCCAAGAATTTGATTTTTGATGTATTTCATTGCGATAGGGAAATAACCTAAAGCAATGCAGTCTCGGATGTAAAATCCTCAACCCCAAGAATTTGATTTTGATGTATTTGATTTTGCAAAGATTTGTAGTGTTGATTTGAAAAGTGTGGAATTTTGGTGTTTCGAGAATTTCATGAAAGTTGTAAAAGATTTTTGTGGAAAGAAACAGATTAGGAGGGAATATGTAGATGATACATATCCCATTCAAAAGAGTTGATCGAAAGTTGCTAGTTTGGATCAGATACAATTCCTCGCCATCAGATCCGAATCGAAAACCTCATGGCTCCGTGTCAATGGAATCGACCGCTTCCATCCCAGACAAGGGAGAGAGTAGAACTTATTGGATTTCAGATTTGGAAGGTTGAGTTTAAATTTGATTGAGATTTGATTTGAGATCTGGAAAGTTGAATTTGAGTTCGATTGAGATTTGATTTAAAATTTGGAAGGTTGAATTTGAATTTGATTGAGATTTGATTTGAGATCTGGAAGGTTGAATTTGAATTTGATTGAGATTTGATTTGAGATCTGGAAGGTTGAATTTGAATTTGATTGAGATTTGATTTAAGATCTGTGTTCATTTTGTTTGTCCTTTAACAATTCAAATTTATTTTATCGTTCATTTAATGTTCATGTGAATTTGGCGTTTATCATTTTTTCATTTAGATTTTTAAGGAAAGTTTACTTTTATTCTTTTTGTTTCTTTTTTGTTCTTTGTTCGAAGTTCATTTAACTTTAATGGCGTTTCCCAGTCAGCTTTCACAAAAGAGGTGAAGGCCAAAGTGTGACATGGTCACTTTCATTCCAATCATGTTGAAGATACATCATACAACTCGATTTGGAATACATCTCATACAATCCATGTAGACTCAAAATGGACTATGTATGATCTTTATCGATCTATCCAAAAAAGGCATCTGTCAAAAATCCATGTCTGAATAGTGAAGTACATGGTCAATAACATCACCTTCCAAGCCATCCTTGGCAAGGATGTCGTATGGATGTATGTTGGAGGTGTGATATTTTCCATGTAACTCACAGCTTGTAAGGCCGGAGGCTCTCTAGCTACGGGTCCAGTCGGAAGTGGTAAGGTGCTTTCTGTCATCCATCCTTCTGAAAGTAACTGAGATCCGCTTCATTGGTACTCCCGGTATGCAATGTTTAGCAACATCTGCTCCGTTGCCCTTTAGTATCATGACGGAACCTACCGGTAATGGTATCCTTACTGGCCCTCGGAACTCACCTGGGCCTGTTATCCGGAAGTTAGATCCGAACATGATATTACACTCGTTCAGAAAAGAAACTGTGCAGAAAGGTCTGACAAAGTCATGGTGATCTATGTGCGGGGGTATGCAGTCACCCTTCTTGTAAATGTTAATGATGCAACTATCGGGTATGCAATCCGCCGCGTTACCCTCCACGTTATCATTCTCTTTACCATCCTTTTGATGACTAATGGCATTGGATCTACCTTGCCATGACGGAGTATCCCCGGTGGGTTTCCTTTCTCGTCTTCTCGCGAAGTTGTAGCAGCATCCACATTGTATTGTAATTCTCCCTTTCCCCGGCATCCATCTCCGGGATTCCGAGTAAGTGTTTTCTCTTAGGCGGCTCGCTCGACCCATTCTTTTTAAATCCCGGATGCGATCCACGATTTGTTATTGTTCGTATTCTGAGAACACGTCTGTATGTAGCTCGAGGCCTTCTAGTATATTGATCCTCCTGCCTCTGATTCTCTCGAAGTATTCAAAAGTTTCCTTCTCGACATTCTGCATTCTTTCTAGCTCGTATTTTGGAATAATCTGCAAATGGCGAGGCCTGGTGACGTACTGTGGGATATATGGCTCAATCCCTTCGCGTTCTCCCGCATACCTCGGCTCCTCGGGGATGGTCTCGTCGGGACATCCTCCGGGGTTGCTTCGCAACAAGGTCATGCATTGCTGGTTGCTTTATCCGGTGGCGTGGTAGCCTTCCTTCTTCGATCTTCTTGAGATTTCCCCGGTCTCTTCGTTATCCTCGGAGTCGGCCTCCTTTCTTTAGGTTCTCGGCGAGATGGTATCCTTGAAGTATATGCACTGGTAGTAGCTGATCGCCTCGTCGCGCTGGTCCGTTGCTAGTTTAGTTAACATCTTGCGGATACGGCGATTTTTATTTCTTCGGCGAGTTGTCGTGAGAGTAGCTCTTCGTACTTCCGAATCTCTGTGGGCGCGGCGGCGACAAGCTCGCCCTCTGCCGTAGCGACTACGGACTTGATTCTCTTGTCCTCCTCGGTGTTTGTTTTCCATTTCTTGTTGCTCGGTTGGTGGCTTGGGCCACCCACTTTCATTATCGTCCGGTCGGGCAGTTCCTCTCGGTCAACTGGGACCCAGTCACCTTCCTCGTATTGCAGGCCTACTGGTGCGAAGTCTGAGTCAATCTCTATTATTGCTCCATCTTTCACCTTCTTTTCGTCGAGGGCAAGGCTTACGCCATTTCTAAAGTTTAGGACCAATCGCCCGTTCGACATTTCCCTGCGAAAAGACAAGGAAAAGGATCAGGGGCTGTAGTAAGAACAAGAACATTAAGAAAATGTTTATTAGAGACAGAGTTTTCTTTTTTCTCTTTTTTTTTATTCCTTTTGTATTTTTTAAATTCAACAAGAATGAAGTGAGAAAAGATCAGGAAAAAGATTTTGATTTGGAAGAGAGAACAAGGAAAGCTTTATTAACACGATTTTATTTATTTTAGCACATTTTTTATTATTTTTGGGTTCGGACCCAGTCATAAGTAATTACTTCACTCGTGCTTCTAGGGAAAAAAATTCATTCCTTCAAAACATCAGGTAGCGTAATACTTCTTCAAATATCATCCGTTGATCGGAAGCATATGTCGTTCTCCTTTGCAATTCACTAGCTGGTAGGAGCCTCCTGAGTAGACTGCCTCAACCAAAAACGGCCCTTCCCAAGTGGGTTCAAATTTTCCTCCTATCTTGCGGTGTGCAAGGATGGGTCTCTTGAGAACGAGAACTAAGTCACCAACTTTGAAGGTTCTTGGGCGGACCACGTGTCATGGGCTTGAACCATCTTAGCTTGGTATAGTTCTAAATTTTGCTGCTTGCTTGCAAGTCTTTTCCCTTCCGGGTTTTCCAATTCCTCTAGTCGTAATTTGGCATTCTCTTCCGTCGTGATTTTATTTGCAAGCTGCAATTCGAGTGATAGAAGGCTGGACCTCTAAGGGTAACACTGCCTCGGACCCATACACTAGAGCGTAAGGTGTAGCATGAGTAGGAGCTCTGAAGGTTGTCCGGTAGGCCCATAAGGCTTCTAATAAATTCTCGTGCCAATTTCTCTTATTATTGTCCAAAGTCTTCTTTAAAATTTGAACGAGAGTTTTATTAAAAGCCTCAGCCAGGCTGTTTGCTCTTGGGTAGCAAATTGTTGAATACCGCCAGTCGATTCCGTGTCTCCTGACAAAATTTTTGATTTGCGAGCTTCGAATGCGGCCCATTATACGAGATGATCTGCTCGGCACTCCGAAATGGTAGACAACTTGGTCCTTGAAAAGCGTAGCACGTGGTGTGCTTTCACTTCTTTGAGTGGAGCCGCCTCTGCCCACTTGGAAAAGTAATCTGTAGCCGCAAGAATGAAGCGATGTCCTTTTGAAGATGGTGGTTCTATTGGACCCACTATATCACGTGCCCCAACATTCGAATGGCCACGACGCAGGTTGTCGGATGTATCACATTTGGAGGTTGGTGTAGAACCACTCCGTGCACTTGGCATTGGTGACGGCTCTTGGCGATTTTCATGCGGTCGGTCATCATCGAGGGCCAGTAGTACCCTAGTCTTTTAATTTTCATTTTCATCTTTGGACCCGACTGGTGAGCGCCACAGAGTCCTGAATGAACCTCTTTAACAATTTCACGGGCCTCGGACCCGCTTAGGCACCTTAGCCACATTTGATCGAAAGACCTTCTGTATAACGTGTTGTTTATGAATGCGTAGGACAGAGTTCTTTTCTTGATATGATGGGATAACGACCTATCGTCCGGTAGTTTTCCTGTTTGCGGGTAGTGCTATTAATGGATGTTGCCGATCTTCTGTGTTTTACATCACTTCTTCGTAGCTGATTCTTCTTCTTTTTCGATTTATGTATTGTGTGCATGTCGAGTCGTGATAGGACTCGACGTCAGTGAACCGACACTTCCACCGATTCATCTTGCAAGCGGGCAAATTCTTTTGCGAGGCGGCTAACGCATCTGCTTAAAGTGTTTTCTTTCCGGGGAATTTTGTAGATCGTCACATTCGGAATCTGTTCCAACAAGCTGTATGGCATACTTGGAAGTATTGCTCGAGTCTTGGCTTTAAAATTACTGTCTTGTCCAGTGACTCGTTGAATGATTAACTGTGAATACCCGTAGATGTTGATGTTTGTTATCCCCATTTGAATAGTTAATTCCGGTCTCGTTACGAGAGCTTCGTATTCACGCCGTTGTTTGTACACGGCTCGGTTAAGTGGTAGGAGTATCTTAACATCCCCAGCTCAGGTGTTATAAAGATTAGTCCGATTCTGCCTTGCACGGGCACTATCACTTGCGATTCTTCGTGTTTGTGTGCTCGAAGATGCTCCGTCAAAATATAATTCCCGATGTCGATCATCGGGGTCTTCTAAGCTCATTATTTGTTCATCGGCAAGTCGTCGTTGAGAGGAGATTACGCCGGCGAGAGGGTGTCTTTGCGAGGAAGTCCGCTAGGATTTGTCCCTTTACGGCACGAAGAGGCACGAAAGTTATATCGAATTGCAATACTATCATTGACCACACAGCAGTACGCGCGAAAGCGTTGGACGGGTCATCGAGTATTGCGATGGATTAAATTTCGAGATCGGGTTGACCTTATGAGAAAGCATGTAGTGCACGAGCTTTTGAGCGGCGAAGATCGGGGCCAAACGGTGCTTTTCGATTGTGGGATACTTTATTTCCGTCGGAAGTAAACGACGGCTTAGGTAGTAAAGAGCATTTTCTTTACCCTCATCATTGACACAGGCTAACGGGGCTCCGAGAGAGTCGTCTAAAGCCGCGGTATAAAGTATCAACGGTCTACACGAGGCCAGGGGCTGCTAAGACAGGTGGTGTCATTAAATATTGTTTAATGTCCTCGAAGGCCCTCTGGCATTTCTCTTCCCAAATAAATTTGGAGTCCTTTTTAACTAATGCCGAGAAAGGCTGACACCTACCTGACAGTTCGAGATAAAGCGTCGAAGATTTGCCAACTTCCCTTGAAATGATCGTAGTTGTTTTAAGGTTTTGGGATGTGGCATTTCTAAGATGGCTTTAATCTTTTCCGGGTCTATTTCAATTCCACGATGTCGGACAATGAATCCTAAGAATTTCCCGGAGGTGACACCGAAGGCGCATTTTAAGGGATTCATCTTAAGGTTAAATTGTCTTAATCGTTCGAAAATAATTCTCAAATCATACAGGTGGTTTTCCTTTACTTTGCTTTTGATGACCACATCATCCACATAGCATTTGACTTGATTGTGGTTGAGATCATCAAAAATTCTTGTCATCGCTCTCTGGTAGGTTGCTCCTGCGTTCTTCAGTCCGAATGGTATCACTGTGTAGCAATATACTCCGATCGGCGTTCTGAATGTTGTAAGTTTTTCATCTTCTAGAGCCATCTTTATCTGGTTGTATCCTGAACATCCATCCATGAATGAGAATATTTCATGTGTTGAAGTAATGTCGATCATTAATTCTGGGATCGGTAGAGGGAATTCATCTTTTGGACATGCCTTATTTAAATCTACGAAATCCACACAAATTACGATCGACCATTCTTCTTCCTGACTGGTACCACATTGGCTAACCAAGTCGGGTATTGTTCTTCACGGACAAATTTGGCGTCTATTAGCTTTTTAACTTCAGCTATGACTTGTTGTTCGATTTCTAGACGCATTCTTCTGGAACCTTGTCTGATTGGAACAGAAGTAGGATCCACTCTTAGCTTATGGACTGCGACCTCTGGAGCTAATCACGGCATCTCATCGTAGCTCGAAGCAAAACAGTCTTTAAATTCCATTAATAATTTGATTATTTCTTTGGAGTCTTCTTTATCGAGTAAGGAGCTAACAAAGGTAGGTCTAGGCTCTTCGCTAGTACCTAGGTTAACTTTTGTTAACTCATCTATTGTAGATTTGATCTCTTCTTCGAACTCTGGTGGAGCGTTTCCAATTTGTAAATCTTCAAGTTCTTCTGTAGCTTCCATGCAGTTTTCATTAGACTCGCAAGTGACAACCAAACAAAATTCAGTATCGTCAACTGATCCTACTTTGCCGAATCCAAGACCATGCCTTGAATTGGGTGGACGACCGGAGTTATTCCATAAATTTTCAAAATGTTGTGATTGACCTTTTGTCCATTATCGAGGTAAGAAACCATGTTGAATTAAATTTTGAACACATGGAGAGTACCACTCAAAAGGCAATTCCATTAATTCTGATGAAGTATCATCTTCAAATTGTACATTATTTTCAGTTTTGGAGGAAGGAGCACCACAGTAGAATTTGATGGGCTTTGCACCGCCGCTACGTACTTCTTTGACCACCATACCCTCGATCTTATTAGAATGGATCGGGGTCAGGGTCATAGTATGTACATAGTGGTTAATCTTCTCGTACATCGATTTATATTCCTAGTTCTTTTCATCTTCGAGAGAGATCCTGAATTGGGCCTCTTCCGACTTATTGTCGCTGCTTCTTGCTTGATTTCTTTTTCTTCTTCAGAACTGTCTTCCCAATCAACATTGATGGTTGGTTTCCTCCGTCCAAGCTATCCTAACGTCTGCGCCACGACCTCGTCCCCGGCCTCGATCTCGGATGCGAGTTGTGGAGAAACCTTCACCATCTCGCTGTAAGAGAGTGGTGAGTGACTGTTGGACTAGAACTTCAAGTTCTTCGTCGTCCCAAACTTCCTTTGCTTCATTCGTTATGGTATCTCTGGAGAAGATTGTTTTCTTCGGCGGTGCGTAATAAGCTGAATCTTCATGGATTCCAACTTCATGTACGGAGAATGGTTGTAAGTCACCTTTGATGCACTGTTCCCCTCCATCATAGTATTTGATGCACTGATGTAGGGAAGATGGTACCATCCGGTTTTCATGTATCCATGGTTGACCCAGTAGAGCGTTGAATGACGTTTCTGAATCAATTATGTGAAATTTTGTGGTTGTCTTTGCTAAGTCACCGGTCTTCATTAGCAGTGTTATTGATCCGAGGGCTCTTTCTCCTTTACGGTTGAATCCTCTTAATAACATTTTGTCCGCTTCGAGCTCGCGAGCATCAATTTCCAAGTATGCTTAGTGTTCGAAGATTCATTATATTGATTGATGCTCCTGGATCCACCAATACTGCGGAGAGTGTAAACTTCCCAATTGTAACTGAAATGTACAACGATCGGTTGTGGTCTGCTGTTCCAAGTAGTAGGTCGTTGTCCTTGAAGGTAACACCTCGCTTTTCCTTTAACGAGCAAACCTCATCTAAGTAATCTCCAGTCATTTGAGCTAAGCAAATTTCTGGATCAAGTAAGGCCTTGATCAGAGCTTCTCTCATTTCCTTTGATAAGATGAGAGCGTCGTAGATGCTCAGTTTGGCCGGTAGTTTCCTAAGATGGGCTAGCACGTTGTAGTCACTTTATTTTCATGTGTCTCGGTTTCTTCCCGAATGGGTATTTCTTCGTCGGGGTTGGTTCTTCACGAACAACCACACGCTTTCCTTTGTCCTTTGGACCCATTCTCGGAGGTAGAACTCTTCCACTTCTTAAGTTGACTTACGTAATTTCTTCGAATCCGGTATTGAGTTCTTTGGTGTCTCCTCCTGAATCGGAATGACGGGTTCTTCGGATTAGCTTCGGAGTACGAAGGCTCTAACTCTATTGTGATGTGGAGCTCCTCGAAACTCGCAAATAGATTTGTTGCTTCTTGAACTCTCGTAGCCTCCTTGGTGGATGTCTTTTTTGTCGTTGTGATCGTCGAGAATGTGTATGATTTGAGAATTGTTATTTTTATCGGAATTGATGTCCGGATTAGGTTGGTTGTCGCTAGTTACGTAATCGTTAGAAACGATCGAAAACGTAGCCAACGCCATAACCCTTATCATTATAAGATCCCACGGAGTGAGCAAATAATCATACGAGTCGAGAGGTTCGAGGGATTTCTCCCCCGAATCGGAAACAACCATCCTAGGATAAGTAGCCCCTAGTCCAGCCTTAAGAGCCTCGGTCTTTTCTTCTTCATCAATTTTCTTCTTTTCTTCAATCGTCTCTTGTTGAGGTGGTTCTTCTATCGCAAGTGATAGTGCCGACTTGGCAGGTTTCGAACTTTGAATTGAGACTCGCACCGAAGCGGTTTGGATACGATCCAAAATCTTCTTCGAAGACTTTGTCCAAGCGGTAGTCCATCCATCATCAGTCGCATAGGGATCTATCGGAACAATGAGATCCGTCGAGATAACATTGACGGAACCTCCTTTCTGGGGTTCTTTCTTGTATTCCTTCGGGATTGTTATGTTCCCTTTTTGGAGATTGTCGTTAAGCCAACTTTTGAAGGTAATGCAATCTTCTATCTTGTGCCCAAGCATCCGGTGGTAGGGGCAAAAGTTGGGATCACCTTTCTTATCGACTTCTTCTGGTCTCTTAGGTTTTGACTGTTGGAAATCTGGAGTCTTCATCAGACTGCGGAACATTTTCAGCACTGCCTCATTCTTGAACGGATATTCTCTGCTCAGAAGTTCCCTTAACGTACGTTGTGGACGAGGCGGTTGTTCATACTTGTTGAGATGAGTGATAGGTTGGGTCGGGGTTCTTGGTGATTCTGTTGAATTTCTTTGCGGCGATTCGACGGTATTTATATTGGTTGCTTGCCTTTATCGATTCGTTGCGATGATCCCGGACTTCTTTTCAAAAGTTTTCACGGGCTTCTGTTTTTCTGTTTTGTCGGTGAAACTTAATTGTTTTGCCTCCTCTTGCAAGCTTTCAGCCTTGCTTAACAACTTCTCGAAAGTCTTAATAGTAAATCCCTTGAGGAGAAGTGCTATCGGGCCATGAATGCTCTTAAGTAAAATGCCGATTGCATCTTTGTTCTTGTAGACGTGGCTCACACTTCATACTTAGATTCCTCCATCAAAGTATGTAGTCCACCAAAGTTTCGTTCGGCTTCTGCTTCTCTACCACTAAATCACCTATAGTGATGTGGTGCTGAGCTCCGGCAAATCGCTTGATGAAGAGATTCTCTAATTCTGAAAATGTCTTCACCGAACCGTTTGGTAATTTCGCATACCAATCAAAGGCGATCTTTGACAGGCTGCTGACAAATTGTCGGAAGAGTAAAGCATCACTTCCGCCGGCATTGCAACAACTGGCACGAAAATGTGCAACATCTTGCCGAGGATTTCCGGTTCCATCAAAGGTCTTGAACGAGAGGTGGTACGAAGCCTTTCGGATATTGGACAGCATCGAATTCTTCGGGGTAAGGCCTACCCGTCTGAATGAATGTCCCGCTCTTTGATTGTGCCAAGGCTTCTCGCACCTACTGTTCCACCATGCTCTTGATATCTTTTTCAGGAATCATGCTTTGTATTGCATCCTTTTTTAACTGATCATCCCCGTTGACGGATGTAATCTCCTTTCCTCCGTCTACAATGTGAATAACTTATAGGGGTGTTTCTCTTTGGGGTTGAACACGACTGCGGAGAGTGGCTAGAGGCTGCGGCCATCTCTTCTATCCTCTTTGCCATTTGGGAGATCGTATCATCTTTCTCTTGAAGCTTCATCCTCATCACTTCTGGCTCCTCTCTTTCTGCGGCTGCGGAAGCACCTTGTGAAGCTGACGAAGCTCGTGTTTCAACCATGTTAATTTCTGCATATTCATCATCTATGAATTCTGACGAGTTGACTTCATCTCTGAATTTTTCTTCTCTTTCTCTTGCTAATCGCTGAATATCAGTTCTTAGCTTTTCCATTGCATCTTCTAATGGTCTTTTCTGTACATCCTTGCAGTTTTCATGCGATAACTGTCGGGTTTCCTTCTCATGAGTCCTCTTCATTGCGGTAGCGCTTTCTTCGGACTTAAGTCTCCTGACGAGACTTTCCTTCTCAGGTTGTTGTTTTAATCTTAATTGTCCGGTAGTGGGATGCTATACCATCCTACTAGCGACGGAAGGTACAGGACCGGATGGTGCAGTCGACCAAATCGTTGGAAGGTGGTATCCTCCACTAATTTGTAGTCACGAAACAATGATAGGTGGACTAGCTTTCATTCTCTTATTCGGCTTTTCCGCGGCGATAACGAGTTCTACTCGCGGCCCGAGACGGGATTTGGCTGGTACCCGCCCTATCCTTCTTAAAACCTCTGATACAGGGCATTTTTCTTTCTTTGCTAACTTCTTTATCAGGGTCTGCAGTCGAGCAAATGGCGTAATTCTAGCCCTTTTCTTACGGATGTCGTTGTAATATGCGGGCTGAGGCAATGCAGAAGAAATCCTTTGACATTTTCCTCGTCCTCTGCGGCGGAGAGGGGATGGAACCTACTTCCTCCCAATAGTGGTATGTATTCAGGCAGCGGTGTATACTCGGGCAGTTTTGGGATTTCCTCCAGGAAAGCGACTTCGGCGGCTACGGCTTCTGCAGCAATCCTTCTACCTCGTCCCTCCTGCGAGTCCGTGTCGGTGGTGGAATTCTTGAGATGGACCCGATCTCGAAAACGGAAGGTCTCGCGGGAAGATGCGTACCCTCCACGGGTTCATCACGGTTCGAATTTCCTTCCCATTTAGTCTGGCAGAAGCCGGGGTAGGTACAGAGACAACTAGACCGGTGGGAGTAGCAACAACAGTCCTTCTGCGAACAACGTTACTCCTCTAAGTTGGATTCTTTTGCAGAGGAGGGAATTCATGAGTTGACTTGAGGTTAAACTCAATCGACGGCTTCTCGATTTCCGGTACTTTGCTTGTGAGTGAAAAGAGAGTGACGTCGGGGATTTTGATGTCGGTGTCCCCGAATCCTTGTACGAATCGAATGATTCCATTATTAGGCGGTTCGTCCTTGAACACGACCGGGTCCGGTCCGTTGACGAAGGAGAAGATCGGTTTTGGGGCTTCCATTTACGCGGGCGGATTCCAAGTGTTAGTCCCCGAATTGTGCTTCCTCTTGTCGTAAAACTTATGACGAAAAAGAAAGAGTCTGAACACATTTCCGTTTATCTTAATGTATTTGTGGTATTAAAAGAAAATTTATTTAGATAATTATTTTTCAAAAAGATTTGTTCGTTAGGACAGAGAATTATTAAAAGAAGGAGAGTTGTAGGAAGGGTAAAGGAATTAATTAGGAACTGGAAAAGGAAGAGAAAGTCTTGTAGAAACTTCTCGACCCGCAAGACTGCTCCTAAACTAATACCTTTTGGGGGTCCACCCCACCTCAGAAATGAGGTAAAAGGATCTCGGAACCTCTCTGTTTAGGGGTGTCTAAACAGTGGCTCCTAAATCCGAAAGGATGTTGGCTATGCTCATCCAAGGTAGAAATGAACATAGTATTCCAACGGAAAGAAGGATAGTTTGATCCACTAGGGACATGGATACACTACCGATTTTTTTGAAAGCAGAACTATTTGATCAAAAATGGAGAGAGCAATTTTTCCCCAGCGGAGTCGCCAGAAGTTGTCGGCATATTTTTAGGTTTGTGGTGTATTTTGAAAAGGGGTCGCTTACGAAATTGTCGGCGAATTTTAGATTTTAAATTTAATTTAAATATATATATATATATATATATATAATTTAGAAAGTAGCATTTGATTTTGAAAATAATTTTAAATTTGAAAATTTTAAGATATGAAATCAAGCTGATCTCACATCCCAGAATAGTTTATATAAATGAGCGCCACATCACAAGCTATGTATCTATCTCGAAGAATAGACACACTACTTGATGATGGGGCTTGATTAAATAAACTAGAAGATTTGTGACATCCGTTTGGTTGGCGAACCAATTTTATAAGCCGACAAGTTCCCCTGCTTAATACAAAGAAATTAAGCAGGGTTTATATTACTACAGGTTCTTAAAATTCCCTACAAGGGCAAGCCCACTATAGTTAATTACATCTTAAGTGACGGGAATCACCTAAGAAAACTCTCGATAATAATCAGTAGTTCTGCTCTCAAGAATTTCAAAGTTTAAGTTTTTAAGGGATTGAATTTTGGAATTTCAATAGGGAATAGATCAAATTTGGAACATTTTATTTTGGGAATTCAAAGGATGAAAGGTAGGAGAAATCACATATTCGAAGCGAACTTCGGTAATTTCCCGACTATCCTATTGTTTGGCTTGAATTTAGGAAAGCCATAATGTTTGTTTAACATTTTGATCTTGCCAATTTTAATTAATTAGGACTTATATTTGTATGACACAGTCATGCAAATAGCCTCGAAGATGTGAGGGTTTATGTCGTACCGAACGACTACCTCGGAGTCCTATGGCTTGGTTATTTAATTCTAGGAAAGTTTTCTTGAAGTAGACTCGGGTTTTGCTTGATGACGATGGCCGTGCTTGCCCACTATGCTCGAGCTCCTTGTTGTTGCAGAGGTTTAGTTTTAGAAGTCATAAATCGAGGAGATGAGAGAAGTGTTCTGGTTTAGAGAAGGTCTTAATTTCAAGTGTTTTTTATGTTTTAATTAAAACAAATCTTAAAGTTGATTATAACAACACTAGGTTAAGATCCCACGGTTCCATCCTTCCGGCATCATTATTTTTATGGGATTCACTTAGTCCAGATGAATTTGCTAAACTCAACTAAATGAGTTCCACACTTTCATTTAGACCGTGGGAAATCCCGTTGACAACACGTAGGTTACATCATCCGAGGTATTCCCGATCATCCAACAAAACATTTTTATTTAGTTGTAGTTGTAATTTTGTTGTTCTGTTTGTGATTAAATTTTGAGTTGTTTTATATTTTAAAATGTTGTGACGGTGAATTTTATCTTGTAATGACTTTTAATTTAGTTTTGGTTTCAGTTTTAGGGACTATCCTAGAGGTGTGGGTTTTCATGCAACAGTTGTTTATCATGCAAGAAAAGTAATGTGCATTTTGCAATAAAGTAAATTGCAAGGAGGTAAATTGAAATAAAACAAAAGCGTACCTGGAGGGTCTTCCCGTCATCCCAAGCTGCACTTAAACACAATTTAGAATATTTAAGCATTTAAAGCAAGTTCCTAGGTAAAGCTAATGAAAGGGTTATGGTTTTCTACCATGGTCCTACTCTTATAGCTAGTCATCTCCTATGACGTCTAGGTTCTTGTGTTTTGGTTTGAGGACGATTTTCTTCATCAAAGAACAATTAAGTTCAATTGTTCTTATAAATATCCTATCATATTGAGGAAGTGCTTAAGACGAATCTTAAACATCTTTTCAATACCTCCAGGATTGTTTTAAGTCCAAGAGAATTTAATTGTACAAATGAATTAATCATCCAGGAGTTCAAGTTTTGTTATCTTGCTTAGTGAACTAGGACATTTGAATATCCTATGAGTGAAGTAGTACTTCACTTAACACTCCGTTTAGGAGTTATGACTACAAGAGCTTTTGAGGGCAAATTAATGTTCAAGTGATCTGTGATTTAATTTAATTCTAATCAATGGGTTTAAGTTTAGAATAGTGTTCAAGTTGTTTTAGATTTATTTTGAATTCTTTATGTCTTTGGTGATGTTATATTTAATTCAATTTAATTTAATTTAATTTTAGTTTAATTTAATTTGATTTAGTTTTACTTTCAATTTAATTTAATTTAATTTAATGTGATTTAATTTAATTTAATTTAATTTAATTCAATTTAATTTAATTTAAATTTTAATTTAATTAAATTTTAATTTAATTAAATTTTAATTTAATTTTAATTTTAATTTTAATTTAAGTTAAATTTTAATTTAATTTTATTTTTTATGCTTTAAGGATGATTTAATTTTAATTGTTAAAGTATTAATTTAATTGAAATTTTAGAAGGATTTAATTTAAATGTTTTAACTTTAATTTAATTTAATGATTAAGTTTTTTAGCATTTTAAATTTTGAATTTGGATTATCATTTTAATTAGGAATTAAATATTATTGAGGTGATTAATTTAGGGATTCTTGAATTAAAGAATAAATTTCTTCCTAATAATATCCACTATTTTAATAATTCCAATTTTTTATTATTCTTCCAAGTTTAATTAATTATTTAATTAAGGTTTATTTTAATTATTTTCAAATTATTTGGTAGGCTTCTACCCTTTAACTACATAAGTTTCAAACATCCAAAATCAACTTAGTATCAAATATTTTACCCACCCTTTTAATTAAACCTAAAATTTTTAATTATAGGTTAAAATTTTAATTATCATTTTACCATTTAAACTTACTAATTCCATAACTCACTAAATTGAGCTTAAATGAATTTGAAATTTTTATGTGACTTCACTCATATGTCAATCAAGACATTAGAGGAGAAAATGTGATTTTTCTATATTTAATTTATTTATGTAATTATTTTTTGTGGAAAATAGGGATTTTCAAGGAAAATTTAATAATATGACCAAGGGAAAGTTTCTGTCCTTAAGAAAATTATGAGACATTTCTAATGACCAGAGGACCACTTTTGGTGATTTTTTGAATTATATTCTTTTTTATTATAATTATTTTGAGTTTTGGAGTATTAATTAATTTAAAAATAAAATAAAGGTTGAAAAATGAATTTTATATTTTTCAAAAATCTCTCTGATATCAAGGAAATCAGAGAACCAATTTTTACAATTTTCTGATTTATCTTTGATTTATTAGAATTATTTTAGTGGAAATGCTAGAAAATGCATTTTTTTAATTTTAAAATTACCTTAGGGCTTTAAAATTTAATATCTCATCATAGAGACTTAATAAAAATATAGGGTTTGTTCCTAAGTGATTAAAATTCAAAATGTGACATTTTGGTGAATTTTATTATTTTTGTGATTTTTATTATTTTTTAATTATTAAAAATATTAAAATAATACAAAAAATCAACTTTTTAGAAAATTACAATTTTAATTTTTTTAAATTCCTCTGATATCAGAGAGGCTCTAAAACCAATTTGGTGAATTTTTGAAAATTATTTTGAAAGTTATGAATTTTTTAAGTTTAATTTGGCTAAATGGCTTAATCAACCCATTTGATAGGGCTAACCAAGTCCAATTGACTTCAAACTTTTATAGTGGGTTCCTCTGATCCTAAAGGTTAGTGGAGAATTAATTTCAAGTCAATTTGATGTATGATTATCTCTAACTAATTAAAGCTCCATTTTGGGTGTTTAAGCCGATTAAGGTTATTACGAGTGAGTTAACTCGAAAACTATTTTCCCTAGGGTCCTGCAGGTCATAAGAAACATCACCAAATTTTCCTAGAATTTATTTTACAACATGCTAATTATTGGAATTAAAATACTCGGAATAGTGACCTAGAATTGAAAAATCAATAACTCTTCATAGGGATGGCCTCGACTTTGGAAAATTCGGGAAATGTCCCCAACTTCGGAGGCTTAAAAGCTGCATGGTCTCATGCTTATGGTGAATTGTATACATGCATGGAGAATTGAAATAGTGCGAGAGAGTAAATAAATAATTAAAAATAAAATACTTGATGAAATTACATGATTTCTTTTCCACATTATTCTCCTCTGTTTACTGAGCAAGAGGGTATTTTTATTTTATTTTTAGAATTTTCCTACACAAAGTTTTGAATTTTCTAAGTTCTAGTAATTAAATAAATAGAAAATAGCCCTAATTTCCTACTTATCCACGCGGCACCACGCCATGCTCCGCAGCTCCGAAAGGCCACGCGTCGTCTCCTGATTCGGCGCCACGCCATGCTCGGCAGCTCCGAAAGGCCACGCGTCGTCTCCTGATTCGGCGCCGCCATCCGACTCAGCGCTCTAGGGGCCCGCGGTTCATACACCACCGTGCTGTCCGGCTCGATCCAGACCATCCGCTCGATACACGCTCGATCCAGACGGCTCCCGGTCATCGTCTCATGGCCGGTGTGCACCCGTGACCGTCAACCTTCTAACCCTAATTTCTCACTCGATTCTCAACGGACTTTTGTGTTCTTATGCTCTATGGATTCTTCTTGAGGAGACGAACACATCCATACGGTAAACATGCATTGAAATTGATTCAAATTAAATGGAGAATCTATGTAAGCTCGGGAAGAAGAGTGAGTCCATACCTTTGCTCAGAGAAGTGAAGCTTCGATCTGAGAGTTGTGTCACCTTCGATTGGGTCCAAGCAAGCTCCAGATGAAGTCCCTTGACCTGGTGAATTATCCAGGTATGATTTCGACCATAGCCGATTACAAAGCTTGGAGTCTGGAACAGATGGGTGGCCTGGAGAGGAAGCTTTCACTGGGGAACTCCTTCTCTTGGTCTTGTGCAGGTGTGGGTGAGTTTAATTTGACTTTGGTGGAGGATTTGGGAGTGTCCTATTCTGGCCTGAGAATTGAGCTCCAAAATTGAGCTCAATCAATAGGGATTAGGGTAAGAGAACAGTGGGGATCAAATGCTCTATGTGTGGGGAGTAGTCTGGAACAATTTTGGCAGAGTTTCCTCAAGGTTTGTTTCAGCACCTCTCATGGCCAAGAGAAGGTGGTGTTTAAATAGGAGAGGGTGGAGGGCCTCCAAGGGGGAGTTAGGGACTGGGATCAGCTGCTCCATGCAAGAGAAGAACAACCATGCCATCGAATTGGGCTGGGACACTTCAACAAGGGGGAATTTCATTGTTGGCTCACATGGGAGCTTTTGGCCATGGTGTTTTCTGGCGGCCTGGTGGCTGGCCGGCCAGGCACTGGTCACCATCTTGACCAGTCGGGTCAGGGCTGGGGTTTAGTGCAGTCAATTGGCCATGGACATGTGTAAAGGAGTTTGATTTAAATGGAATGGGAGAAGGCTCATTTTGGGTAAAAATTGGTCAATCCATGCATTTGGGCTAGGTTCACCATCCAAGGCTTGACCTTGGGCTGAGGGAGAATCATTTGGGTCAGCTGAATTGGGGTAGTGAAGTCTCCATCCATGGTGAGGTTGCTAAGCATGGTATAGTGTGTGACATTCTTAAGGTAAAAAAAAGTTTAAGGGAGGTTTAAGAAAGAACCCCTTCTTCTTGCCATAAATGGACTAATGACAAGTCAAAGCCCCCATGGCTTCATGTGGCTTGAGAATGGCTTGTTCATGGCTTGCCTATGGCTTAGGATAAAGCTTTGTCAATTTCATGGAAGTAGAATTTAGGAATTTTGGTACTTTGGTGGAGAATTTTCATGAAGCTTGATTTGGAATGGTTTAATGATGATTTTGAAACTTAGGAGTGATTTTGATTAAATGGATGATATGGAGAAATATCATGTGGGCTTTGGATTGAAAACTTGGGCTTTTGAAATGGTCTTGGGTGAGCTTTTAAAGTGGTCTAAGGAAGTGGGCCTTTAGGTTAGAAAATGGGCTTTTGAATAGAAAAATTTGCAATGGGCCATGCCAAATGAATGTTGAGTTTTGTCTAAGGATGTGTCATGATTGATTTGAAACAAATTTGAGGTGGTTTAGGCTTGAATTGGGTTGGATTTGGGTTCATTTGGTACATGAGCCAATGTAGGTCAAATTGGGCTAATTTGGGCCAATGTTGGGCTAGGGTTGAAATTGATGTAAAATTAATGTTGGGAAATGTTTATGGGAGTGTTTCAAAGAGGTTTCAACTTTTGTTGGGGTTGGATTTTGGGGTTTGGGCCTATTTGGGTTAAGTTTGGGTTTAGGTCAAAATTGGGCTTTTTGGTTTTGGGTTGAATTTGAGTAGGGTTTGGGTCCAAATTTTAGGAAAATTATGTTAGTTTTTTATTTTTGGGGATGTTAGGGAAGGTTTAGAAAAGATTTGGGGTTAATTGGAGTTGAATTGGGTTAGTTTGGGCTTCGTTTGGGTCATGGGTCCAAATTAGGCTTTAAGGTCAAAAGTGAAATTGGATTCAAATGTCAATTAAATTGGGCTTAGATTTGGTTTAGATTGGTGTTGGGGATGTTGAATTGAAGTTTAGAATTGAATTGGACCAGAATTTGGGTCAATTGGGTAGGTTTGGTTTAACATTGGGTTCACTTTGGGTTAAAATGGGTCAAATTGGGGATTTTGACAAAAGTGGTTTAAATTGACAAAATTAGCCTATGGTGTAGTTGGACAAAATGAAATTGGAAATATTTGGGATTTTCCGGAATTTTATGGAAATTTTCTGAATTTTTAGATTTTTGGATCAGGAGGGGCATTTTGGTAATTTGGAGGGTATTGAGGGGGTATTTTTGGAATTCTGGGTATTTTGGGTAAAAATGGTCAATTTTAGTGGTGGGAGAATTTTTGAGATTGATCTTGAGGAATTTGGGTGATTTTGGAGAATTTTGAAAATTTTGGGTAATTTCAAGGTTTTTTGGGTAGGCTAGGCGGGTCTGGGATCCCGGGGTCAAAAATTGAAAATTTGGAAAATTGAAGATTTGGAAAATTGAAGATTTGGAAAATTGAAGATTGGGTGAATTTAAGTGGAATGAAATCATTTTGGTTGAGCCATGAAGCCATATCAAGCCCACATGAGCCATGAAGGGACTCATTTGAGGCATTCACTATGCTGTTCCTAACCCTCTTAGCCAAGGGCTTAGGGGTTATGGACCATCCATGTGAATCACCTGCATGAGTCGAGGAGGTCAAGTTGGGTATGGGTGTAGTTTTAGGAGGTGTGTGAAAGTGTAGTGTATAAGTGTAGTGTGTGTCTAAGTCGGCCCTCACTGGACCAGGCCACCTGAGGGCGGTCTAATGGCGAAAGAGTCCTATAGGAACTCATCCTTTAAACTTCCACATTTGATTTCAACCCTCTAGGTGATTAGGGGTCTACAATCAAGTTTATGGAGTTTGCAGGGAGTTAAGAAGTGGTTTGAATTTCTAGGTGGTGGGTCCCAATTCTAATCCTTTAGGATAGTCAAAGGAAAAGCCTAAGGCTAGATCCTAAGTACTAAAAAGAAGAAGAGAAGACCTCATCAAAAATGAGGTCAACAGACACAGGTGCACAAATAAATTGTAAAAAGACCTGAAAGGGAATTCTGTAGTAGATTCTTCATTAATCCATCCTTTCTGTCTTAGTAAATGAATAAAACTGGCCTCTAAATGTCCAGTATGATCAAAATGCTCCTTCATCCTCCGATCAATGTGATCGAACATATCGGAGATATTGTCGATGGAATTCATCACATTTTACAATTCTTTCTCCAATCCTTTAATCTTCTTCGAATGAAATTAGTTTTATCGTTAAGGGGCCTTGCTAAAGGATTGTTACGTGATGCTCTGTCAGAAATAATGGTAATCTCATCATTGTTATCCAAAGTTGGAAACATATCCGTAGGATCAAGTGGTTTCCATGGCAAAAGTACTTTTTCCCAAGCCTCATAAGAAACTTGGTACTTGATCGCATAAAGCAAATATAGTCGATGGGTGTCCAAGTCCATGAGCCGACCCATGCACGATCAATCCCGATGCGGACTTTACTATTATTGATCCAACATCGATAGGTAGTCCAATTTGAATACAGTAGTTTAATATAGTGCATTCCTTTGAAACTTTATTTACCCTCATAGTAGGCAATAATTTTGATGAGATAAAGAATACCAATGCTTCGAGACAGAGTTAAGAAGTGATGCAGAAAAACTGACATACCCGTCTTCGCGTAACTCCCAATCATCAGGTTCGTCGGTCAAATATCTATAGATCTCGTTCATATTGTATCTTGAAGGCACAAAGTTGGAATAATGACAGACAGAGGTATTCTCTATGAAAATAATTCATTTACCCTTGAAGGAGTAAATGTTACCCATCTTCCTCGACGTAGACATTTCCATTGTTGATCGCATGTAAATTAGAGTAAAACTCTTTAACTACTGGAATAACTACAGCGGATGTCATATAACAAAATACCTCCCAATGTCGCTGCGTGATCATTTCTTCGATTTTTGTGGTGGAATTCTCTACTCCTCTGTTGACAAATCCCCTTTCTTTAATAAGTCTTTTCTTCACCAAGCCTTTGTTGAAGATATGCTGCGCCTCCGAACTGACGAATTTTCTTCAGTTGAAAACTTCAGATTTTGTGGTTTCTAAGAATTTGGTGGCCATTTCAGATTGAAAGGATTGGTCTCTAGTTGTTTCTAAGGAAGAAAACAGTGTAAAATAGGATTTGGGATAATTTTCTACAAAGAAATGGCTTAGATCCATCCAAAATCGCACGAAAATCTTTAAGAAACCAAAATTTCAACTGCCTCGCCGTCGGCGGGAAGTTTCGCGCCGTCGGCAAGCTAGTTAAAAAACCGAATTAAGTCGTGGCACACGATCTCGCTGTCAGCTGGCTTGGGCTCGCTATCGGCGAGATTCGTAAAAATCGCTCATTTTCGCTCTGGTCCGAATATTTTCTGATCTCATCATATATGTTCAAATTTGTGATGATTCTAATTAAAAATTTGAGTAGTAAGATTTGTTTTAATAATATAGACTCACTAATTTGTAGATAATTAAAATTAAAATAAAAGACTACTATGGGTTGCCTCCCATAAAGAGCTTGGTTTAACATCGTCAGCCCGACCTAATTTCAGTTAGTAATCAGGTTGACTAAGCATTAAAACCCCTTTAAATTTTGGTCTTCTACTTTCGAAATATGGTTTTAATCTATGTCCGTTTACCTTAAATCTATGTCTTGTTTTTGGATCTTCAATTTCTATAGTTCCATATGAAAATATTTGAGTTATGGTGAAAGGTCCTAACCATCGAGATTTCAATTTCCCAGAAATAATTTCAATCTAGTATTATATAGTAGAACTTCTTGTTACAGTTCAAAATTTCTCTGATTAATCTTCCGATCATGCCATAATTTCATCCTTTCTTTATAAATCCTATCATTATCATATGATTCATTCCTTAATTCTTCCAATTCATTTAATTGCAACAATCTCTTTTCACCAGCTTCTTTCATATTATAATTAAATTCTTTAATCGCCCAATATGCTTTATGTTCTAATTCAACTGGTAAGTGGCAAGTTTTTCCATATATAAGCCTGTAAGGAGTCATTCCAATCGGAGTTTTATAAGCAGTCATGTATGCTCATAATGCAGTGTCTAGTCTTATAGACCAGTCTAATCTATTAGGGTTTACAAACTTCTCTAATATACGCTTAATCTCTCGATTAGAAACTTCAGCTAATCCACTAGTTTGTGGATGATAAGCAGTTGATGTCTTATGCATAATATTATATTTTTCTACTAGTTTGTGAATATATTTGTTTCTAAAATGAGTTCCTCCGTCAGTGATAATCACTCTCGGCATTCCAAATCTAGTAAAAATATTTTTCATTAAAAATTTTAAAAAACTTTTAGCATTACACCTAGGTAAAGCTTGTGCTTCGATCTATTTGGAAACATAATCAACAGCTACTAATATATATGAGTTTCCAAATGAAGGAATAAAAGGTCCCATGAAATCTAATCCCCAAACATCAAAAATTTCAACTTCTAATATAAAGTTCAGAGGCATTTCATTTTTTCTTGATATGTTTCCTACTCTTTGGCATTTATCGTAGGTTTTTATATATCTGTATACATCTCTAAATAGAGTAGGCCAGTAGAATCCAGATTGTAAAATTTTATATGCAGTTTTATCTGTTCCAAAATGTCCTCCAAAATCAGAGTCATGGCATTTTTGAATTATTGGTTCAGTTTCTTCATAAGGCACACATCTTCTAATAATTAAATCCTTATATTGCTTATATAAGTCTGGTTCATCCCAAAAGTATGTTTTAGTATCATGAATGAATTTTTTCTGTTGTTGTAAAGTTTACATAGGTGGTAAAATGTCACTTACAATATAATTTACTATATCAGCATACCAAGGTAATTTCCACTCATTTATATTATAAAGTTGTTCATCAGGAAAACTGTCTAAAATTTCATTATCAGTATTAGATAATTCATGATTTTCTAATCTTTATAAATGATCTGCAATTTGATTATCAGTTCCCTTTTTGTTAATGATCTCAAAATCAAATTCTTGCATTAATAATATCCATCTAATTAATCTTGGTTTAGAATCTTTCTTTTGTATTAAATACTTTATAGCAGAGTGATCAATATGTACAATACATTTAGTTCCTATTAGATAATGCTGAAATTTATTAAAAGCATATACAACTACTAATAATTCTCTTTCGATGAATCGTATAATTTATTTCGAGCATCATTTAGAGTTTTACTAGCATAGTATATAACTTTAAAAATTTTATCGTATCTTTGCCCAAGAACTGCTCCTATAGCATAATCACTAGCATCACACATAAGCTCAAATGGTTTCTCCCAATTAGGTGAAACTATTATAGGTGCTATAATTAATTTATCTTTTAATAATTCAAAAGCACTCAGACATTCAGTTGTAAATTCAAATTTCTTGTCCTTTTCAAGAAGTTGGCATAGAGGTTTAGTAATTTTTGAAAAATCTTTAATATAACGTCTGTAGAATCCAACATGTCCAAGAAAATTTCTTACCCCTTTTACCGTAGTTGGAGGTGGTAATTTAGCTATAACTTGAATTTTTGCAAGGTCTACTTCCATGCCTTTTTCTGAAATTTTATGCCTTAATACAATGCCGCCTGTAACCATAAATTGACATTTCTCCCAATTAAGAACTAAATTAGTTTTCTCACATACTTCAAATACTTTTTCAGGATGATTTAAGCATGTGTCAAATGTTGTTCCAAATACAGAGAAATCATCCATAAATACTTATATTCCATTATCAATTAATTTACTAAATATAGACATCATACATCTCTGGAATGTTGCAGGTGCATTACATAATCCAAAAGGCATTCTTCGAAAAGCAAAAGTTCCATAAGGACTAGTAAATGTAGTTTTCTCTTGATCCTCAGGAGCAATTTGTATTTGATGATAACCGATATATACATCTAAGAAACAAAAATATTTATGTCCGGCTAATCTATCTAACATTTGGTCTAGAAATGGTAAAGGGAAGTGATCTTTCCTGGTGGTTGTGTTTAATTTTCTATAATCAATACATATTCGCCATCCAGTAACTTGTCTTATAGGGATAAGATCATTATTTTCATTAGCTTTTACGGTCACTCCTCCTTTTTTAGGTACACAGTGAATTGGGCTTACCCAAGCAATGTCAGAAATAAGATGTATAATACCATTATCTAACCATTTTAAATTTCCTTTTTGACTACTTCTTTCATTATCGGATTTAATCTCCTTTGCGGATCTGCTTTAGGCTTATGTTCATTATCTAAAATAATTCTGTGCATACAGATTGAAGGATTAATTCCCTTAATATCTGCTAAAGTCCAATAAAAAATTTTCTTATATTTTTTTAATGTATCTAAAAGTATTTGTTCTTGAGATTCATTTAATTCAGAGGAAATAATAACTCGTAGAGTTGAAGAATTACCTAAATAAGCATATTTCAAATGATTAGGTAACATTTTTAACTCAAGTTCAGGAGGTTTAATAATCGATGGAACTATATTTTTTTCAGAGTTTTCTGTGTTATCCAAAAATTTAAATTTCTCTTGAATATAATCTAGTTCTTCATTTATATTGGCTTTTTCAATTAATTCAGTATTTTTTTTCTAATTTTTCTTCATAATATTGCTTAAAATGTTCTTTTGTAAATGATCGAGTACTTCCATTCAAAAACACTCATCATCTTTTTCTAGCGCAGGATATTTCATTGATTTAGCAATATTAAAAGTTACTTATTGGTCATTTACTCTCATAGTTAATTCTCCTTTCTGAACATCAATCATAGCTTTTCCAGTGGCTAAAAATGGTTTTCCTAAAATGATAGGAATTTCTTTATCCTCTTCCATATCTAAGACAATAAAATCTACAGGGAAGATAAATTTATCCACTTTTACTAATACATCTTCAATAATTCCCTTAGGATAAGTAACAGAATGATCAGCTAACTGAAGAGTTACTGAAGTAGGTGAAATTTCTCCCAATCCTAATCTTTTAAAAATTGATAGAGGCATTAAATTGATGCTTGCTCCTAAGTAACACAAAGCTTTTCCATAGAATTTTTCTCCAATAGCGCAGGTTATAGTGAAACTACCAGGATCTTTTAATTTTTCAAGAAGCTTTTTCTGAATAATAGCACTACACTCTTCACTAAGTGCGACCATTTCATTATCGGTAAATTTTCTTTTTTTATTTAGAATATCTTTCATGAATTTTACATAATTTGGCATATGTTCTAAAGATTCTACGAAAGGAATATTTATTATTAATTTCTTAAGAATTTCAAGGAATTTAGCAAATTTTTTATCTTTTTTATGTTGAATTAGTTGTTGAGAAAATGGTGGTGGAGGTTTTTCAACAGAAATTTTCATTGGTATTAAAGGATTTTCTAATTTTAGATCTTCTTGATTCTTTTCCTTTTCAATTTCCACTTCCTCTTTTTGACTTTCAAGTTCTTTATGAATTTGAGGTTCTAATTCTTTTCCACTTCGTAATTGTATAGCTTTAATTTGTTCATTCCCCTTGTCTTTGGGATTTATTTCGACATTACTAGGAAATGTTTCAGGTATTCTATTATTAAGTGCGGTAGCGATATGTCCAAGTTGAGTTTCAATATTTTTAATAGTTGTTCCTTGATTTTGTAATTGGTTTCCTTGTATTTGTAATTGATTTCCTTGATTTTGTAAATGTTGACCCATATTTAATATTAATTCTTCTATAGATAATTTCTTATCTTTAAATTGTGAGTTATTATTATTAAATCCAGGTGGATAATTAGGTTTATAATTAGAATTTCCTTGATTAGAGAGATTTCTTAATGGTTGTGTTATGTTATTCATCCATGGTTGATTAGTTGTGTTATTATTCCAATTAAAATTAGGATGATTTTTCCATCCAGGATTATAATAATTCGCATAAGGATTATTGGGTCTGTTATTAATTGCATTTATAGTTTCATATTGAGATTGGGATTCTATAAGTTATCCAGATGAATTTTCTTCTAATGTAGTTGGAGAGTAATTCATTTCAAAATGATCTTAGATATAACAGCGATTTGCGAAGCTAACATAGATATTGCATCATTTTCATGAATACTAGCTATCTTTTTCGGATTCATTCTATAAGCAGGCGATTGAAAATTATTGGTTGTCATTTCTTCGATTAGTGCATAGGCTTCATCAAATGGTTTTGACATTAATGATCCTCCAATGAAGAACATCGATGATTGATCTTAAAGATCCTACTAATCCATTATAGAAAGTTTGAATAATTAACCAATCTGGTAACGCATGATGTGGGCATTTCCTAAGAAGTTCTTTAAATCTTTCTCAAGATTCATATATTGATTCTCTATCAAACTGACTAAAAGAAGTTATATCATTTCTAAGTTTAGCAGTTTTGGATGGTGGAAAATATTTGGATAGAAATTTTTGTGATAACTCTCCCCAAGTTTTAATAGATCCAGGTCCTAACGAATTTAACCACATTTTAGCCTTATCCCTTAAAGAAAAAGGAAAAAGTCTAAGTCTAATAGCATCGTTAGATACTCCTTCATATCTGAAAGTAGCACATAGTTCTAAAAAACTAGCAAGATGTAAATTAGGATCTTTAGTAGTTGAACCACTAAATTGATTATTTTGTACCATTTAGATAATTGCAGGTTTAAGTTCGAATGAATTAGCAACTACATCAGGGTTTTGAATAGTTAAATGAATTTCATCTAATGTAGGATTGGCATAATCTCGTAATGGTCTCTATTGATTGATATTTTCATTTTCAGGAATATTTGCCATTTGTGTTAAATTTATAATTTCTCCTTTTTGTTTTCTAATTCTTTTAATTGTACGCTCCAATTCTGAATCGTAAGGTATTAAATTTTCGCATACAATTTTTGCCAAATAAATTTTAAAATAGTCTGTTACTCTAGTAAATAATTTCTTTACTTCCCCGGCAACGGCGCCAAAAACTTGTTCCACTTTTTATATGTTTGCAAATTATGTTAATAGCAACGGCGCCAAAAACTTGACCCACTTTTTATATGTTTGCAAATTATGTTATAGTAACGGCACTAAAAACTTGACCCCGCTTTAATATATATATATATATATATATATATATATATATATATATATATATATATGATTTTATGATGGAATGTTTAATGTGGATTCTACGCAAGTAAACGTATCGTATCAAGTAATACGGGGCTCTAGTGGAGTCCTGGTTATCGATCCCACGGGAAGTTTTTAACGATTTGTATCGACTAAAATTTAAAGGAATTACTTACTAAAATAGTAATCAGAAATTTTAAGTAACTACAGCAAACTAAGTAAACTAATGCTTGAAATGAAGTTGATTTAAATAATTTAGAAAAAGTATCATTCTCCTTGTTTTTAGAAAATTAAGTGAATGATTAATATAAATAGAATTTTTGGATTGTATTGTGACAAATAGGAGCATTCCTATTCTTTACCCTTTGGTTCAGGTGCAAAGAACATTGACTAATCCTATGTTTGATTACTGAATCTACGTAGCTAGGTCGCGAGGATACCGTCTGCCACTTCGTAGCTCCCACGTTCCCCTCACCTGAGGGCAAACATCTACACTTCAGCTCTCAAACAATAGGACCAAATTGAATATTTTAGTTTGTCACACTAAAATGTCCAATTCTACGTCCGATAAATAATATTTTCCTATTTATTTGCACCCTCCTTCCAAGACTTTTGACTTCCCTGAATATTGGATGTAATTTTTACTATAGTTGATACTTCAACATATTTTAACAAATCAATTGGCCAGATTGAAAGTAAATTAAGTTTTAAGTAAAAATTATCACAATTTATTTTAATATATTAGGTACTTCTATTTAATTTCATCAATTCGCATAATTTTCATAAACAAGGAGAATGACTAAGAAAACTACTCAGAATGCATGAGAATAAAACAAAGCATAGATTTCATTTAAAGTTAACAATAATAAACAAAGATACTTATCTTAATTTCCTCCCCAAGCAGACTCCTTGAAGTTCCTTAGACTTTTCCATCTAGTACAACACACTTCTAACTCACTAAAGATTCACTAAGACTCTCTAAATAGACACACACAAATGACACCCAAAAGACACACAACATACTAAAATTCGTTCTCTATTTATAGAGGTAGGCAAAGGTCAAAGGGATGCTTAAACACCTCTTCAAAAAGAGTCCAGGTTCAATGTATTTGCATTTTGAACTGTCTCGCCGTCGGCGGGAAACGACCTCGCCGTCAGCGGGGCTTCTAGAAGGTCTTCAAACCGCGCGATCTCGCTGTCGGCGGGCTAGGGCTCGCTGTCGGCGAGGTAGTTATAATTCCTTCAGAAATTCTCCTCATGATCTCGCCATCGGCGGCCTCGATCTCGCCGTCGGCGACTTAGTTCATTTTGCATGAATTTCTTCCTTTTTGATCCAAATTCGCTCCATTTCATGCTTTTTGCTTCCATCACGTATAAATCTTCGTTCATGCAGTAAAATAAACAAAATACCTTTCTTTAAAGTGCAATTTTATCAAAAATAGAAATGAATTTCTTAATGTATTTTTCTGTGATCACAAATCATGGTTTAGAGTGTGACATTAAAGAGGTTAAAAAGGCTTAAACATAAGTTTGGAAAGTGCCTCCTCCTCTTGCCATAAATGGCCTAGTGAGGTGGAAAGATCTCCCATGGCTTCATGTGGCATGACACAAAGCTCCATGGCTTGCACATGGCTCCTCCATGGCTTGAGAAATTACATTGAAATGAATTTATGATTTATGGAGAATTTTAGGTGAAGTTGGCACAAAGCTTGATTTGGTATGATTTGATGATGAAATTGTAATGTAGGGATGATTTTAATTAAATGCATGATGAAGAGGAACTTTTCATGTGGGCTTTGGAATGGATTTTGAACTTTTAAAATTAGATAGGCCATGAGCTTGAAACTTGGGCTTTTAAATTGGGGTGAACTTGGGTTTAAGTTTAGGTTTAACTTGGGCCAATATTTGGATCAATTTAATGTTGATTTTGGTGTAGGAGAGTGTTATAAAGAATTTAGAAAAGATATGGGGTGATTTTGAATTGAATTGATAGGTCAATTTAGTGGATCTTGAACATTTGGTCAATTTTGGGTGAATTTGGTTATGTTGGGTTAATGTTGGGATAAGATTGGATTTGATGTAAAGTTAATATTGTAAAATGTTTATGGGGGTGTGACAAAGAGTTCTCAACCTTGTTTGGGTTTTGGTTTTGGAATTTGGGTTTGCTTGTCTTTATGGTTAGTTTAGGCCAAATTGGGGAGTTTTGGTTTGGGTTGAGCTTGGGTTGAGTTTGAGTGCAAATTGTGGAAAAATTAATGTTGCATGTTGTTTGTGGGGATGCTAAGAAGATATTGGAATTTACCTTGGAGAAAATTGAGGGGTTTTGGGTTTGATTTGGGTAGTTTGAGTCATGAGGGTTAATTGGGGAAATTTGGATTTTTGGGGTTTGGATAATTTTATAAAAAGCTTGGGATTAAATTGGGCTCTAATTAAAAAAAAATTTTCGTTTGTGGGAGTGTTATGAAGGTTTGGAATTTTATTTTGGAGAAAATTGGAATCAATTTGGTTGGCATTGGGTTCAATTGGGTTAAGTCTGGGTTTAAAATAAATCAACTTAGAATTCTTGGCAAAATTGGATTAATTTGACAAAATTGGGGTATGATGTAGTTAAAGAAAATGAAATTGGAAATTTTTGGAACATTTTGGATTTTTTTGGGATTTTTTGGAATTTTCAAAATTTTGGCTATAAAGGGCATTTTGGTAATTTTGGGGGTAATTTGGGAAGTTTAGGAATTTTATCAAATTTGGATAATTTTGGTCAAATTGGGTAGTGGGGAACAACTTAGAATGATTTTGGTGAATTTTGGGAATTTTTGGGTAACTTATGAAATTTTGGAATTTTCAAGGGGTAATTAGGTAATTTGGTGGGTTTAGGGCCCCGAGGGTCAAAAATGAAATTTTTGAAAAAATGAAGATTGGTTCAAGGTGAGTAACATGGAATCATTCTGGTTGAGTCATGAAGCCATTTTAAGCTCACAAGAGCCATGAGAGGACTCATTCTAGGCATTCAATATGTTGTTCCTAACCCTCTTATCTAGGGACTAGGGGTTGAGGTCCATCTATATGAGTCTCCTCAAAGAGTCAGGAGGTTTGGTTAAGTGTGAGCGATTTTAGGGTTTAGGCATGTGCAACAATGTGGTGTGTGCAAGCTGAACCTCACTAAGACTATGCCACCCAGGGTTGTCCTAAGGCTTGACCATCCTATAGGAACTCATCATTGTCTTTCTACACATTGGTCCTAACCTCCAAAGTAATTTGGAGGTTGATGACCATCCATGTAGGATTCTAAAGATAGTTTAGATTTGGTTGAATTTTTAAATGGTGGGTTCCATTTCTAGTCTTCTAGCTAGATCCTAAGAACTAAGAGGAAAGAAAGACCTCACCAAGAATGAGGTCAACATGAACTAACCTAAATTTTAGAATAATGCACCCAACAAGATGTCCATGCCTTTCCATCATCACGGGTATCTTCGTAACCTCAGACTATTAACTAGTAAAATAACAAGAGTTCTCCCTTATCGCCATAGCAATGACTTAAGGTAATCCTTATCGCTATAAAGTTACTTTGATTATATTCATCCATAGCATAGGCTACTTATTCGAGGACATTGGATAGTCTTTGGGGTAGATTGATCTCAGATATTTATGCTTACATTTTATATATGAATTGATACCTCTCTTTAATGATATCTCTTTATTTACAATCACACCAAAAACTTGATGTCAATGTAAATAAGAGTTTTAATTGATATTAATAAATGAGATACTACGCAAGTATGCGTATTGTTATCAAGTAATATAAGATTTTCTGATTAAGCCCCGAGATATCAAACCCACAGGGAAAATGTTAAATAGTTTTAATAAAGAAAATAAAAAAATATTTTTTTACTCTTTAAGAAAGATCTTACTCAAACTAAAGACAATATTCTAGGAAAGAAAGTTCAATTCTTTTTTTTAATTTTTATAATTTAAAATGAAAGTAAAAAACAACTTTAACTAGATTTCTGTAAGATGAAAGCAAATGCTAATAAAATATCTTTTTACTTTTTAAGAATCAGTAACAAGTCATGGAATTCTATTGTGGAAGTATGTAAAGTGTGTTGTGCCAAATAGGAGCAATTATAATCTTTGTCTTTACTAGAGATGCTATAAAGAACGTATGTTAATCTTGAAGACGGGCTAGGTAGAAAAGATATTAACTCTCACTCTAGAGTTTCCTCTTCTCCCTCCACCTGGGGGCTAAAATCACATAAGACATAAAATAATAAATCAAATTGGGGGCTTTAGCCTATCACTCCAAAGTCCTTTATTTCTACACACATCAAAGTATATATTCCTATTTATTTGCACTCAACCATATGGATTACATTCTCACCCATATAATCTCATGTGATTCTTTCCAATTGTTGACTGAAACAATACCATACTGGTTCTTACATGTTCTCACAACATATATTAACATCTTGATTAGCCAAATCAAGAAGTAAATGAAGTGCAAGGTTTTGAATCATCACAACCTCTCCGAAATTGATTTCCTATACTTCACACACTATCCATCCACAACTTAATTACTTCATAATTTTATGGAAAAAATAAAGAAAATTACTCAGAATTCATGGAGAAAATATCATCACAACTTGGTTTAAAAGTAGAAATCATAGTGAAAACACAAGAAGTCTTAATTGAAAACAAAATGTAATAACAAAGATAAAGAGTTAATATCCTCTCCATGAATTCTGAGGATATCCTCTCCATGTAATATTTACATGGAGAGGATATTAACTTTTCAAAGGAACTTCGAGAGTTTGGTGGAGAGGAGAAAATGTCATCACAACGTTTAAGCGCAGGTCCAGGCGCTTAGCCACCACAGATCAATTTTACACATTTCTTCATCTTTGCTCTAAATTTGATCCTTTTTTACTCCTTTCATTGTAATCATCTATTTAATCATACACAAGAAAAATAAATAAAATACCTTCCATTAAAGTCTAATATCATAAAAAAATGTATAAATGTGTATTAAAATACTATATATTTTAGGTGTATCATAGGTCAATATGTTTTATAGGTCTTAGGTCTTTCTATTGGGTTCCTAATAAACAAACCCAAGGCTTCAAAACTGGACTAATCTATGGTATGCATGGTCCTAGGTTTTCATCTATGTCAATTTTCTTATTGTCATAGTTTGGAGTTATCGTAAGATGTGGTCATACAAATTTAGAGTTGGTTGCTTTTAGATTTTTAGAGGTTTAACAATTACCAGGTGATTTTTTTCTCCTAAAATTATCATTTATAGTGGCAAATCAGAATTTTCTAAGTGTTATTTGGTGTTTTTCCATTCTAAGAGAACTTTTAGTCAAATTATCAATCAGAATTTGTTTTTCTTCCTAAGTTTTGGTTTTCTCCCTAAAGTTTTGTTCTCCATCCCAAGATTTTGATTGTGGTTGATATAGTATATTATGAACAAATAAGACTAAAATTTTTAATTAAAGTCTTCATATTTAGGACTTGTTTGTATTTCTATTAAGATAATAAAAATATTCTTTTAATGCAAAATTTAGATTTCCTGAAGAAATAGTTTTATCATTAACAAAAGTATCTGAGGTACAAACTTATCTTTTCTATGAATTATTTAAATTAAACCTAAGACTTATATCCTCAAAAGTATAAGGCTATGAAATCATACATCTCTGGAGAAAAAAGTATTCATTAATGTTGTCACTTACCTTGGCGAGTATATAAGTCTTGCCTAGGCAAATTAAGTAAAAGAGAGCTTGACAAGTTTATTTATATTTATTTTAAATTTCTAAAGCTCGAAGATTTTGAAACTTTTTCTTTTGAACAGAAATTAATTGATCTTGAGCATTTAGGCTTTTGAAGAGAAGATCGATTAAGAAGAAATTCTTAAAGAAAATTTCTCTTAAAAGGAAACTTCAAAATTTTTTTAAAAAATATATATGTTTTAAATCAGAAATGAGATTTACTCTAAAATATTTATTTTAAATTCTTCTTTAAAGGAATTCTTGAAACCTTAGTTTTGCAAACAAGTTTATTATAGAATTTCTTTGAAAAACAAACTGTTTATTTTGAAAAGGATTTAGAAAACCGTTAAAAAATTTTAAAAGATCAACTTAAAAAAGGATTTTTTATCTTTGAAGATATAAAGAGACATATTGTATAATATCTCTTTGAGCTTTTTCTAAATTTTAAAAGATTAAAAGTTTTGAGTTCATTTATTTTAAATATAAAATCTTTTCATGGTTTGGTTAATTTGTGAAAGGTTTATATTTTAGAGTTCTTTTAATTATAATAGAAAATATTTTAGTTAAAGGATTAATTATATTTTAACAATATGTTTATTTTTTAGCACATTTAATTTATTTATATAAAAAATATTCTCTTTAAGATACATTAATGTGATTACTAGGCTCTGTCTTTACTCACTTAATTCCTAGGACTTTTTTTCTTTTGCTATACCTCTCATCCACCAATCAAATTTATTCATTATTAGCCTATCTATTGCATATTTACCACAACATATTTGATAAAAGAAAATACAATAAGCAAATGCAATCCACCATATCAAAGACATGTAAATCATGTAACAGGCATATCATGCAATTTTTCCACTTTTATCATAGAGTTTCAATATTCATATGATATTACAGTTATAGATAGATTATAGTGCATGAATGGAAAGTAATATTACATAAAACAACCTAATTATATTATGTGAATTATTCATAAGGTTTCATTAGAAAATTACACATTTGTATATATACACGCATACAAACACACATATTTAACACATAAATACATATGTATAACCTATACAAATTCATATATAACATGTATATATATATATATATATATATGCATATAGAAATAGTTTTAGTATGCATATATACATAAGTTTAAGAATAATTTTAACATACATATATACATACACATTTAATATACAATCACATATAAACAAACATGCAAGGATAAGCATATATATGTACATAAACTTGTATATTAACTTAAATACACATAGAAACAAACATATATATATATATATATATATATATATATATATATATATATATATATATATATATATATATATCTTTACACATATTTCGTACATATATATAATATACATATACATATAACACACAAACATACATATATGTTTAAATTAAAATAACACAATTCCTCTTCTTCTTGTTTTATTAAGTTTTAGTTATGTTTGATTAAATTAAATTAATTAATTGAATGCCATGTAATGTTTAATTAAATGATTTAATTATACGATTAAAGTTCATTTAAATGATTAAATTATTTAAGATAATTATACTATTAGATTATTACTTGATGAATTAATTGATTTATTAAATGTTTAAGTGAATTGTTAATGTTGTAAGTAAAATAATAATTATTAAACGGTTCAATTAAAATATTAATTAGTTAAATTACTATTTATTTAATAAATTGATTAACATTTATGTTGTTTAATTAATATGTTAATTAATTAATAAAGCTTATTAATTAGTTAAGTGAAATGTTACTTAATCAAATGAAATATTAATTAAGCTCTTTAAATGTTTAGCTTGATGTTTAATAATTTAATTAAGTTATTAGTAATTTAATTAATTAAATTAGTAAATTTAAAGTTTCAGTTAAGAGTAGATTAAAATAGTTATAAGGTTAG
The DNA here is from genome assembly GCA_022702705.1 of Papilionanthe hookeriana x Papilionanthe teres. Lineage (NCBI taxonomy): Eukaryota > Viridiplantae > Streptophyta > Magnoliopsida > Asparagales > Orchidaceae > Papilionanthe > Papilionanthe hookeriana x Papilionanthe teres. The sequence continues at coordinate 40,698,751 of CM040429.1, read as the reverse complement.
TTAATTATTCAAGATTTCAGTTTAGTGTATCTAAAGATTAATCAGAGACTTATTAAAATAATTAGGGTAATTAGAAAAGAATTAAATTTATTTAGACACTTTGAATGTTTCGGCCAAGGGCATTTTAAGTCTAACCAAGTGGTAGTGGGAATAACTAAATCAATTAGAAATAAGTTTAACAAATAGAAGTCTCGGCTAAAGGATGAAAAGAAAATATGGCTTTCGGTTTTGATATTTTTGATGGATTAACATGTTAATTTTTGTTATAAAGTGAGTAGATGTGTTAATTACAAAATACAATCAATAGATTATAAAATCTTATAGATAATTCACCTAAATATGTGACATCAAATATAATGCATACAAACATGAAATAATTTGCAAATTGAACCATAAAACATACATGATAGTCGCGGTTTAGACTAAATGGGCATCAAAATTGCTTGGAAGCATGTAATTTAACAAACACATATAACAGAAATGAACAAAAGGATGACACAACAAAAATCCAGAAGAATTTTATACAATTGGCTCATGGTTTGGATCATGTATCTTGAAATCATAAAATTTTTGTGTGAAAGTGTGCTATTAACATGCTATTGAATTTAACAAAATCCATAAACAAATGTTATTAAAACATGCATTTAACTTTTTTATCATGGAAATATATGAAATAATGAAAATTAATATCAAACAGATGGATTAAAAGATGGTAGAATAGGAATCCTTACCGTTTCATGTATGCAAGATTTGGATATGACTATCTATATATGATAGAATTTCGAAAAATAAAATCACACATATACTATAAGATGAAAGGATGGAAAGCCCTATGTTCTATGCATTTATGTTTTTGGTCTTAATAAATTCATGGTAAAAATTCCTTGAATTCTGCATAAGAACATGAAGATATGTTGCATTAAAATTTTAAGATAGAAATAAGATGAAATCCCTTTGATTACATGGGTAAAATTTTGGACTAGATGAAAGCATGGAGAAAATTTAATAAATTTTGGATGAAAACATGTATAAATGTTATTTAAAGTATTTAAGATGTAAATAGAATAAATGCCCCATATTTTAATTGGAAAAATGAAAAACTTTTATGCTTTGGCTTTGGAATGAATGCTTCGAAGGTTCTTCTTTGATTTCCTCTTCGATGATCACAGTTTTGACTTCAGGAAGAATGAAAATTCAAAGGGTGAAAATTCAAAGGGAATGGAGAGGAGAGCTTTTCCCTTCTTGTTGTTTCATGAATCAGAGCGAGAATGGCGGTGTCAACTGGTTTGAATGAGGGGAAGTGGAGATCATGAGGTAATGAGTGGTTACATGAGGGAAGAGTGGTTATTATTAAAGAGAGAGTTGCATTTTTGAATTTAATGGCTAAGAACTATTTAAAATGGCCAAAATAATGATATGCCAAAATAAAAATTTGATTACGAGGATTAATGATGTGCCAAAATAAAAATAAACAAATATGATAATGACATTTTGATAATTAAGCCCAAAATGTGGGGTTTTTCTATAAAATTCATAAGGATGATCAAAGAAGTTCAATTATATTTTGTTTTGAAGAGGATAAAAAAAAAGATTTGAATGGTCTAAATGGTTTTAAAAATGGAGTTGTGTAGCCAACCGCCACATGAAGTTCAAAGTTGGTTGGTAAGTTGGTTATGGTGTTTGGAAAGCTGACTTTGACAAAAAATTATCTTTGGTCCAATTGATAGAAATAAATTCAAGAAATTTGATGTTCCAGTTAGTTTTGCCCAATTCAAGTGCGATAAAGAGATATTACTTGTCAAATTGGGCCCCACCTAGGAGAGAAAAAAAATTCAATTTTGACCAAAGGTTTTTATTGGATTTTATTGGTCCAAATGATGTATTTTTAACTTTAGATAACCTTCATTGAAATTGGAGTCAATTTGAAGTCGTCTTGAATGATTTATGCTCAACTTATCATTTTTCCTCTCCTAATTATCGTTTTTCTCTCTTGATTATCGTCTCCTCAGAAGGTGCCCAAATGGGGTTGAAATTGAGCACAAAAGGAGTTGTTTGAAAGTTTTTATTGATTTGGACATAATGGTGAATTCCATTATTAAAAATAGTGACTCATTAAAAAAAAAGAATTACATAAGACCATTTTCATGCATACAAACCCTATATGTGCACCGTTACGTAAAAGTTATTTTAACTCATTATCAGATTGGTTTGCATAGTCTTTATCAGTGATAATAAAATAAACCTCATGCAATCTTTAAAATAAGGTTTTGAGCCTTACAATGACCTCGGGAGAGAAAACTATAATTTTGAAGGTTTATTTAAAATTGAGCTCAAGTGAATTCCAACCAGGCCTCCGTCAAATGAATTAGAGTTGACTAAAAAAGATGTCAACAGGTCAATCTAAGGACTAGGTTGGTTGGTTGAGCCTTCAATCATGTCACACCAAAAATCAAATCAAGCAACCCCACTTGATTCGATAAGCAAAGTGTAAACATTTTCTTCTTCACACGTTCTTCTTCCTCTTCTCACCCTACGACGGTCCTATCCTTTAGTTTCTAAAATATGGAGTGAATTAGATCCTTGGTGGGAACATTAGCATGGTATTTTGACAAGTTATTTATCACAATGCCTAAACATGGAAGCCAGACACCTTAAATAAGGAAAGGAGTGGAGCAAATCAAGAATGTGAAGGACTTCAACCACGCCTTATTTATAGGAATCAAATGCACCAAAATCAAGAGATTTTTATTGAATTATTAAATAAAATATAACGTGATATACCTTTACGTTAAGTTCTCATATTGTTATTGCTCCATCACTTTCAAGAAGTAAGAGAATAAGAAAAGTAAAATACACACATAAAAATGTGTATGCACTGGTCTTAAAGAGATTCAATAGTTTAGAAGAAAAAAGTACAACAAAGGCTGACCCACTGACAGGAAATCGTGAGGCTCACCTGACCTAATGAGCAAAGGCATATTGTCGGGCCAACAAGGCTAAAATCGACCAAGTTATGAGGCAGAAAAGAAGACGACTGTATGATCCAAGAAGAAGCCATCATACCAAAAATGAGACAAAGAGTGTCCAAGCTAATCATTACACAAAAGCTGACCTGACGGGATAACCAGTACCGCAGTAAAGCCTATTCAAAGAAAGACCCAGTTTCACAAGTATCTCCGAACATCCCATGAAAACTCTGAACAATCCTTACTAGGGATCGAAGGTAGTTAACTAGGTTGGATCAGCTGATCAAATCATACCGAGCGAGCTCACCCGACCGTGCTGATCTCATTGACCTCAAGTCAACTAAGTTTAGCCAGCTGAGGAAGAAGACAGCCCAACAACAAGCCAACTCCTGTAATTTACCAAAATACTCTAACACAAACTTCTTTTAATGGGAGTAAAAATATAATCTCACTATTGTAATATCTCCTCTACAAATAGAAGAATCATTTAATGAATGACACAATTGATCAATGTTTATTATTGTAAATCCCTCTCTCTCTCTCTCTCTCCATCTCTATCTCTCTCTCTCCCTTATATTCACTCTAGTCCTTGGTTGTGATTTACAAGAAATCTCAGAATCAACATCATAAGATCAATAAAAAGTTGCCAATCCTTTTTGCTTTCACCTTCTTAAGGGTTGCATCTGAGGAGTTACCTTTTTTATTGTGATTTACGAGAAATCTCGGAATGAACATCATAAGATCTATAAAAAGTTGCCAATCCATTTCGTTTTCACCTTCTTAAGGGTTGCATCTGAGGAGTCATCTTTTTGTTTCATAGATATGTTATTTTTGAATATTTATACAAGTATTGTTGTTTTATGCCCTTGAAATTGAGAATTGAAATCTCTCTCCATATCACGATAAGAGAGGGAAGAAGGGAAAGAAAAGTTTAGGGATTTTTTTTAATTTTACCTACAATTTTTCATTTTGCTTCGCGTATTGGATGTAGTAAAGGTTTTAAGATGAGAAGACCAGAGGAAGGAATGGAGCGACGAAGCAGCCAAGGTAGATCACGAGATGTAGAGAATTAAGGATAAAGTGAGAGGAATAGAGGGAGATGAATGGTCTGTTTGAGATAGCATTCTGTCTGCTTTGCTTTTAAAATCGCCGCCACAGTTTTATTTGGGGAATTGTTTTCTTACTGTTTTTTAGAAATTCATATGGTAGAAAGCTGTTTTTTCAACTTGAGTTGTTAAAATGTGGTGACTGTTAGAAAGATGCAGTCAGACTTTTTAAAAATAAATAAATAAATTTGTAATAGCACTGTAGTTTTTTGAAATAGCAGTTTATTCAAACACAGCTTAAAATTATTTCTTTAAACAATTACAGCTGCCCCAAACAGACCCGAAGTGATAGAAATGATACTATAAAAGTTTTTTGAGTGATAGATCAATAAATAGCAAAATTTAGATGTTAGATAAATAAACAGTGGGGTGCTCTCACGTACACTTGAATCCTCAAAAAAATTAACACATCATTTCACCGTATATACAACCGAACGGCCTCGAGCCCGAGAAAGTTTGCCACACGACACAAAAAAGGCATTATTCAGAAGGCAAGACCCCATCAAGAATTTGTAATCCTTTTCCGTTGCGATCCGTGACATCCGTCTATCCAAACAGTTCCGAACGCATTGGTCCCCCAATCCTTATTCCCACTGATCACACGGGCCACACTACACGCTCGGCCAACCCATTATCGCCGCGAGACCTCTGCAAAGCCACGTGTAGCTCTGCGAGGCCGCAGCCGGCAAGCTTGCACGCGTGCCTGGCTGCTGACTTGGGACGATCTGGATCCCGGCCCGGCCCACAGCTTTTGACCGGGTAAAGCCTTCACGTCATCTCCGGCTCATAACAAAACAAATTTCGTCTGCCCATTTGATGAAGACCCATAATACAACCCGAAATTTAAGGATGATTCCATGCTATTGGAGGTGGGTGCCATAATGGGTAGAAAATTAGAGGTTTGTGACGTTATTTTTCTGGTTCTCGATGTTTCTCTCTGTTCCAGCGCTAGCCGAAACTGAAAGATCGGTGGTATTGTTTTTCATTTCTATCGCTCTCGAAATGAAGGTTTGATTCTCAAAGAGTCGATGTAGAAATCCTTCTGCGGCTCATGGTTTTCGCTTTTTATTCGGTAGGAACTTCAATTGGTTTTCGATCACGTAGGGGGATGAAGATTCAATGTTAGATTGATTATTACTGTATGGTTTCTTATATTTTGATTTAATTTGAGTTGAATAAGAAGTTGGGGAAGGGAAAGGGGTTGATCTCTGCGGGGGTTTGAGATGAGCTATTTGAACTCGACGCTTGCCGATTCCAGTGTAGTTAGCAGCGCTGATTCGCCCGTCAGCGGTGGAGGGCTCAGGTATGCTCCTTCTTGAGCTTATGTCAACTTGATTAGATTTTATGTGGTTCGCCTATTGTGGGAGTGCATAAATTTTGATAGGATTAGCATTGACAGAAACGAATTGGATAATTCGAATGGGATGACATTTGTTGGTTATATAGTTTTTGTTTCTTCATGAAGCAACTTATGAGGAATACTCTGCTCTCTCAATCTTAAATAGGACTTAAGTATGGATTTTGCTTACTTTCTTTTATTGATTTTCTTGCCAGTCATAATGGAAAGTTTAGTTATGGGTATGCGAGCTCTACTGGAAAAAGGTCTTCTATGGAGGATTTCTATGAGACCAGAATTGATGGGGTTGACGGTGAGACTGTTGGTCTTTTTGGAGTTTTTGATGGTGAGTTTTTGCCTTCTTGTTCCCATATAGCCGTCCGTTGTATGATATTTTTTTCATTTTATTCCTGATCACTCATTTTATTTGAAACTTAACTATTCTCTGGCTTATCATCAATGAATAAAAATTCTTTGTTTCTATATTTGTTTCCCATAATCATGTGCAATGATTGTTACGGTTTATCATGTTTGTGTAAATTTTAAGTAATTTCTGATATGTCTTTCATTTCTGCAATTTGCTGATTATGTTCTTACTGATAGGTCATGGTGGCGTCCGAGCAGCTGAGTATGTGAAACAACACCTCTTCAGTAATTTGATCAGCCACCCAAAATTTATCAGTGATACTAAGTCAGCCATAGGTTATTCTCTCTATCTTGGATTATTGTTATCATTGGCTTCACTGTAGGGAAGTTTTCATGCTATTTTTCGTTTCCATTCAACCCTAATGGCAATTTCCACAACCAGTGCTATTCTTATGAACCCATCTTTTCTATTTTGCAGCTCTTAAAAGCTGCATAGTCTCGAACATAGTTTATAGCCCCTATATTGAGAAAATAGACCGATAAAGAAAAGTCTAACTAAACAAGATTTTGCTAAACCAACTATATATTATGTTATTCATTTGCTAAAGTTCCTTACAACTGTTTGTATTCGACCTTAAGAAGCCTTTTTTGTTTGCTATGCATAGATGTTTATCTTAGTTTAACTTATTCTTTGGTTATTATTTTCGTGTGCTTCTTTTGGTCTACACCTGTTTTCCACCATCTCACATTAACTTATCCTCATGGCTTATTGACACATCATTTCTTTCCAGTCACACAGAGTCCAGTTTTGACCTTGCTTTTAACATTTTGCTACCCTACTCACTTATATGATCATGTCAAACTACTCTTTCTAAGCTTTACTATTCATCTTATCTTAACATTCTCATGTATAATGCAGCTAAATTGGTTGTCGTTCATTCATATAGGAGATCTACTGATATTATTATTTTCTAAAATAAATCTAATATAGGTCTATTATCTCTTATGACATCGTACAATAATAGAAACTGTTATCCCCATAATTTTGAGACTATTTTCTTTATCTTCATTAATATTTCCATTATTTAGTGGTATAAATCATATATATTACAATCTCAGCCCTAGTCATCACCTTGATCCTCCATTGATATAACTGATTGTTATTCCTTAAAAAAAAACATATTTACAAAATAAAACTGTAAACTACAGCAGGTGCCCACTACCATATTGAAGCTTTTTCTGCTGGAACAGTTAACAATTTTTTTTTGCAGGAATATTTATTAAATTGTATGGATTATTGTACAGATCACTGATCTGATAACTTACTTTTCAATGTTCAGCTGACGCCTACAGCCATACAGACTCAGAGTTCTTGAGATCTGAAAATAATCAAAGCCGAGATGCTGGATCAACAGCTTCAACTGCTATTCTCGTTGGCGATCGTCTTCTTGTAGCTAATGTTGGTGATTCTAGGGCTGTCATATGTCGGGGTGGAAATGGTGAGATCTCTGTTTAAGGCAGTGCTCCAAATTTTGCATTCGTTATCTTGCATCTTGGATAAAATTTAGAGTTGTTCAAATAATAAATTTTGGTGGCAATGCATTCTCTATATTCTTAGAAGCTAATTAGAATAATGTGTAGATTTGTTTGCCTTGAAGAAAAATATCTTTTTACATTTCATACTCTTTATACATCACATTCCAAGATGATAGGTAACGTTTCGAGGGGAAGTTCTGATAGAGTGATTGTTTTTAGGGCAATTACATACATAGCACTAATAATTTTGCTATTTACAAAATTGCACCCTATTTCATCCGTTTTTTAAATTGACACTGAAATATCAAAATTCACAATAAAATCTCAACCTGTATTTTTATTTTTTATCAAATTACCAATGTTTGATCGTGCTACACATAAATGCACCGGTTCGGTTCAAAAAATTGACCCGGGAGCTAGTTTTGTAAATAGCAATGTTCTGAATGCTATGTATATAATTTTCCCCTGTTTTTTTATTTAAGGTTTATCTGTTTTTCTACCTCTAGTGGCCTACTTCTTTTCACATTCAGAAACATGATTTACTTGAAGGTTGTTATTGTATTACTTATTATTAGGAAGTAAAAAATTCTAGAATGGGCCACAATTGTCCTTTTGACCTAATATTCTCACAGATCTTCAACTAGTTATGCTTTTCACTACTGGTACAAACATTATTTTTGACGTCCTTTTTTTCAGATCCAGCTTTTATGGAAGATAACAGGCCTTTTTGGTTTAAGTAATGTGACCTTGTACCCTGAGTAGGAATGAGTCAATTAAATGCAACTTGGTACTTTGTTTAGAGATTATCCCCTTGATATTGTTATGGCATTGAGCTCTACATCAAGTTTATTTGAGTTGATTTAAAAATTCATCTGGTTTAGTTTTACCTTTTTGACTTTTTAACTGTTTAAAATTCAACTACATTCATAAGAACTTTAATTACATTTATTTTTGAGGATTTGCTGTCTTTCCATTGTTTTCCCTGTCAATTGATGGTTGTTGAATTGGTTTTACAACCATTAGATTGAATTTTGTCGCATAAAATCTAATGATATTTAAGTTTTGTTCATTATCTGATTGGTAGTAGATGATAGTTCCGTGAATCTCCAATAAAATCTATTTGAGAATTCAACTTTCTACACATATATTGCTAACTACATCAATATCTCGAAGAAAGTTATTATACTAAAAATTTGACATTTGGTTTTTGGAAATAATATTATGATAGCTACCATCTTCACTGTCTAGGTAAGTAATAATCAAGTTCTGTAACTTGGGCTTATTGCATAAAAAATGATCTTAATTTATTAGAATTAAACAAAAATTTGACACTAAATAGGACGCAATGGAGAAAAAGGATTCATGTAGCCGACCCCACTTAGTGGGATTAAGGCATTGTTGTTGTTGTTGTTGTATATGTTAATGGTGATGGCATTTGGAGAGATGAATTTATGCCATCAGACTTGATTAGTGGCAAGATTGTTTAGTTATATGATCTTAATAGAAGGATAGGAATGTAGAGGTTGCTTCCTTATTAGTGGTGTGAGCAAGAGAGCTATTTTTAGTCAACAAAGTTTGCTAGCATTTCACTAGCTGGCTGCGTGCATTTAAATTTGCACAATTTTGTGCACCTACTACGTAATTGTTTGTTTTTGGCATGAAAATGAAAGCCTTATTTATCAATATGTTGGCCTATCTCATGCTTCTTTGAATGAAATTATGGATAGGTTTAAAGTTGTTTTTTCTTAGGATGCAAGGGGAGAGGTTTTATTGGTTTTTATGGTAGAGTTCAAAGTTTGAGTGAGTGTTGCACCAATAAGGCTTGTCTATTTAGCTTTTCACAAGATTTCAATGCCTTGATTGCCCAGCTTGTTCTGCCATTCTCTGGTAGTTTATTTGTAGTTGCATTATTATTAAGCCATTGCAAATAGCTACTTCAACTAACAAATTTTCCCTTTTAATTGATACGTATTTTTTCGCTACTGCTATTGTTCTACTATGTCTATCTACAATAATTCATTCTAATTGGTGTTCTACAGGGATCATAGAATCATAGAATCAATAACTCTAGTGGTGCCTTGGATTTATTTATTTCGATGGGGTTTTCCCTTGTTGTTTGAGTTGTTCTTTATGTCCTAAGGACTCTTGGAATATATGCGGTTGGAAGTAGGGTTAGGAGGGTATCATTTATGGTCATCAAGATACAATTCATGCCTTTGAATTAATAGGAATCTACTTTATCATCTCTATGGCATTTAGTCTTGAATTATTATGAAAGAAGAAAACAAAGCATGAGGATCTCATGTAGTTTGGTATTATGTGTTTAAGGCTTGCTAAGTTGGAAGGATTAGGTACTGTAAAGACTTGAAAAATGTTTGGAATCTATGTAGATATGATATGGAGCTTCTGTGAGTTTTTCAAGTCATTTAGGGTTTTGTGATATGGGCTAAGTCAAAACCAGTTCAAACTTTACTTAGATTGGCTGGTTGAACAAGCTTAGAGTTTTTCTTTTTTTTTTTCATGCGGAAGAGGCTAGAGTCATTTGAGTTTTTTAGAGGATGAAGACAGATTGGAGAGGATGAGAATTCACATATAAAATTTAATCAAAAGCAATAAACTCACACCCCTAAATACTAATGCTGCAAAGTGGAATGCACTATGATGCATGGCGCTATGCTGTGCATTTTAATAGCGAGCGCTATTTGCATCATACAAAATGACACATGGAGCATTGCCCTCATGACACACACGAAGTTATTCACAAACAAACATGCACACATAGAAGCACGTGCACACACACATGCACACACTTAGATACACTAATTACACTCAAGGTATAGAGCATTGGACGGATGAGAGAAAGAAAGAGAGAGAGAGGGGGAGAGAGAGAGACCTAGGGTGGACGGATGAGAGAAATAGAGAGAGAGAGAGAGAGAGAGAGAGAGAGAGAGAGAGAGAGAGAGAGAGAGCGATAGACTACCCACAAACACGAGTTTTGATGGAGCAAATGTGTTTGGCAGGATTTGGGCAAGGACTACGCCATAACAATTGAGGATGTTGATCAATTCTCAACATCACAGGAAGTGGATGCCAAATTGAAACTAATTCTTTTAGCATCAAAATTTCTCATCAATTCAGCTTCCTTTGGAGCCCAGACCAAGTAAGACTTATAAAATATATACATTAAGCGGAGTACCTTGCGAGGGATCGGTATGATTCTGCGCATAATTTTGCCCCAAAATAGTTGTTTGGTGCTTGATGGTTCCAACCGCCTTCCTTGATGAAATCAGAGACGTGCAAGCCTTCCAACTGTGTGATGTCAAGTGGGCAAGGCCGCTTAGCAAGAGATGTATCATTGATCCAAGTATCGTCCAATTCATGTATATGTTGCCCATTGGCAACCTGCCACTGCAGGATCAAACGAAGATCAGCTGGTCCTTCTCAAAGAATGTGCCAAGTTATGGAGGTGTTATGTTTATATTTAGGATTCCAAAGGCCTTCACCATATTTTTTGGAAAGTAGCTTGTGGAGGATAGAGTCCTCATCCTGGATGAAATTCCTGCCCAACCAAGCCCTCAACGAGCCACACCAAGCTTTCGAAGCATGGAACCCGAGACCCCCAAGGTGATTTGCACATGCAACATAGTTAAGTGCCGACTGGTCAGTGTTTAACATATGGGACATGTTCTTTACTATCAACTTTATTGGGAATGAATCTGACACCATCATGATGTCATATTATAATTTTAAAGTGACTCAAAAATAATGTTGTGGAATGGGTTGCAATTTCCCGAGTTTTTCCATAGCCCGGAAAATCTTGAGTTTCCTTAAGAATTCAAAAGAAATAACTTTCTCATATGATGCCAAGGTGATCATGAAAATAGATTTATCATGAATTTGATCATAAAAATTCTAAGTAGGTTTTGTTGTGGCCAATCCTTCAACTTTTCTTCTATTTGCTACTTTCTTTAAATTTAGCCTATAAGAAAAGTTTAATTGACTATTAGTAGTAAATGAGAGAATGATAATAGTAACTGCAAACTGATCTCATTTATTGCACTTATTGTTGCTGGCCGTTGTTAGCATCGAATTGCTAGAATTTTCTATAGCCAAACTTTATTTTTTTGGAACGAAGGAAGAGGAAGGTTGCCACCTTGCAAGAAGCTCTATTACACTTGAAAACTAGTAATAAAGAGCCAGACAGATATTTTGGCAGCTCAGCTTCTCTTAGATATATAAATCAACAGACATTAGGAGAGTGGAGAAGAGAGATAGAATAGGGGAGGGTCTAATGCTATGTGAAATGAATTATATTGCATTGATTTCAAAGCTTAGTGACAAGCTATATTTTTTCCATTTAATATCCTAATAATGAAATAAAAAATTATATTTCAGTACAAACCTAAAATAAAATAAGAAACATAAGATAATTTCTATCTACTCTACATAAGCCTTTTGATAACTCAAGTCAAATGATTATCATATTATTTTGATACTTGAAATAATAAATACCCATGAGAATTTTTTTTTCTTGAATTTATTCTTTTTGATGTGGGCAACTATCTTATAGACAATTGATCCAAATCTGAGTTTTTGGAAGTTAAACTTCATACAAGTTTGGTTTCCATAAATTGTATGAATTTTTAAACTTTGGCATGGCATTCTTAATCATAAAGTTATAGTAGATGACCTTCTGTATTTTTATCTTAATTGATCTTCATTATATTTTTTTATCTTCCTTGAAAGTAGCACATAATATTATCTACTTGGTTAATTTTTTGTATCGTATATAAGATTTAAATTTAAATTTATAGAGTGCAAGACATTCTTTATTAACAGTGGACATTTTTATGAGGTTGACGACTTAGTCTTATTATAAGTTATAACTATATGATCTAGTTTAAGAATATTAGTTCAATGGTAATGAAAGTGATATCACTCGAGATGGATGAAGGCTCAATTGATACATAGCTATGATAAGTATGCATATTTGGGCTCTATTATTTTGAGTTATTAGGATATAAAATGAGGATGTGCTTTCTAACTAATAATGTGGTTTGATGAATAAAGGAGCCCAGTTAAATTTTATTAAAAGCTTGCTATGCTAAATGAATCTGAGTATTTGGTTTAAAGAAGTCACTTTTAGACAAATTGATAGAAGAAGAAAAAAAATGGAAGAACAAAGTAGCCTTTAAATAAAGGGTAATTATGATAATAATGATTCGATGATCCAATATAAAGAAAGGGCTAAATTAGTGTAGAATACGTTTTTTTTTCATGTATATTAAAATTCAGGAGGATTCAAAGCCTTGTCTTAAAGTTTTTTTTTTAACTTTAGCGTAGCAATTTATCCAGTTTTTTTTTTTTTCTTTTAACTAGCGTTTTTTGCTTTGGGACATTTACGTATGGACTACACAATCACTTTGTATTTACATATCTAACACCAAAAATTTGATATGTACATGTATAACATTTAGTGCCATAAACCTATCCATTAAAAGGTGTTTCTTTGTTTTATGTATTATTAAAGATTTGAGTATTATGCATGTAAACTTGAATGTTGAGGTGTTAGATATATAAATATATAACAATTGTGTGGTTTGTATGCCAAATGTCCCTTTATCTTGTACCCTAATGCAAGGATCTTTCAATCTGTTAGTACAATTGTAGAATATTCCAGTGTAGAAACTGGAGCTGGCTGTCAAGAATTTCTTTTCCATTAAATCTGTTCTGTTTTTGGGGGCAGGTAGTGATCATCTAGGATAACTCAATTATGACGGATGAAGGAAGTGGATGCTAATACTGAAAAATTAACGTACCTTTTTCTTATTAGTTAGGGTTGAAAGAGATTTTCCTGTACTTTGTTTTACTATTTTTCTCTATAAATTTTTTGCATGCGAATGCAAGATTAAAAATGCTTGGATATCTCTCAACCGTCTCTATATATTGACCGACTTTTGAAACATTAAAATACAATCGATAGGGTCAAGCCATGGAAATGAAATATTTAAACTTCAGCTGGGTAGTTGATGTGAAAAATTTTGTATGGCTTTGGCTGCTGCAAGGTAGTTAAGGGTTTATTTATTCTACTGGCAAAATTGGGTATTTAAAGAGATTTATGAAATTCTGTTTAGCTGGAGGAGTGGATACTTCTATAATGTTGGTTTGCCAGCACAAAGAACCATATGAAAATACTTTGCAAAGCTAACTTGTGATGTGTGTGCTTGCACAAGAAGCACCTGTTTGAGGAGTGAGAGACTTGTATTGACACCAACGTGTTGGAGGTTTCGTCTCTAGTAAATCTACATTTTTGAAACAGGCAAAGTGAATAGTGCTGTAACTTCAATGCTGTTCTTATCTTTGATTTCTGTGTTTTTAGTTAGTTTGGTGTTTTTCTCTGCCTTAGCCCTTACATTTTGTCTTGAATTGGGCCTAATAGTTGTATGCTAATATCGTAACCTGTACTCTCTTTGCTATCTGTATTACAATTCATATGCATTTTCCACAATATTTTCCATCCCTTTAGTCGCAAGAAAAATAAATAAATAAATTAAACTTGTCTGAGATAGATGTACAAAACCTATTTAAGTCTATGTATTATGAACAACCATGAATCAAGTATTATTAGAAACATTGTTTAAAATTGCAAAATATGAAGCAAAACCGTAAGGCTTGCCTCTACCTTTTTTTTTTTTTTGAAAAATTTACATTTAATTTTATGCCTCATCGGGTGTTATATGAGGCTTTTACTTTGCATAATATGAGGCCCATCTGATAGTGTGCCTTGCCTTAATTCTGGTGAAATGTGCATAAGTAAATATAGGGTTTTCTTTAAAGTGAATATAAGTAAATTAAACATATAACATTTCTTATTAAAATAATATAGAATCAATAATCTAATTAAAATTGTTATCATCAAGATAATCATTTTTAAAATCTAATAAATAGTCTTATTAATTATTGATTGAATAGGAGGAATGATTTTGATTAATTATGAGGAATGAGAAAATAAGAATATAATTCAGGATGAGGCAAGAGATTAAGTAAATCATTATGCCAATGATTTTAATTAAGGCCTATTGAGTGATGAGAGTTATGATGTCTTTTCAATCTAAAAATTCTAATATGTTGTTTGTTATCTCCTTACTTCAATGGAGGATGGTTGGAATGTGAGGAAGATTAATTGTATAATATATTTCAATGGAGGATGGTTGGAATGTGAGGAAGATTAATTGTATAATATACTTATTATGAATTAAGTTATTATGTCGTACTTTGGTGTTTGCATAACTCTTCATATTTTAATGATTTGACGTTTGGATGTTGAAAGGTTTTTCGTAATTTGAATAATTTGTTTCTTTTACTATATTGGGATGCTAATATTTTATTTCTTTTAATATATTATTAGGTTATACGAGTTTGAAACTTAATATTTCTTACTTACAAAATTTGTTGATTTTGAGGTTTGCACTTCAAAATGTCTTGAGACTAATGGCTCGCCATAGGGAAAAAAATGACTTGTATCTAAATGTGCAATATTAAATCTTGATTTAAGGATATTTTAAATCTTGATTAAAGGATATTGTGATATCTTAGTTTCTAATAGACAAGTTAAGTTTGACGCATGAAAATATCTTATGGATGTGTGGGCGAATTATGAAGAATAAATCAAATGATTTAATATTTTTATGAGATGTTTGTGGCCAAATTTATTGAAGCAAATGCAATTGAAAATAAACTTAGGCATTTTTTACATATAATGAAGGGTAGAAAATGCACTCAACAGACAATTACAGACAAGTAGGAAGTACAAGGGGCGGACTAATGGCAACGTCGCTACAAGTTGTTTGAAATGAACTTTGAAGAATATATTTAATATCTATACTTTCAAGTTGAATACATGGCAAGTGAAAATTCATAAAGCCAATCATAAATAGTTGGGATATAACTATTGACAAAGATGATCATGTGAGAAATGACAACACTCATTCTAAATATGTTGCATTGCTTTTATTAATATCATGTTTCAGTTTCGTTTTATTGTATATGGCACTTCACTTTGCTTTGTTCTGATTTATTTATGTTGTCAAGAGTAGACATGTAGAACATGTAGCAGGAAGCCCAATGTTATTCTCTTATTTTTTCCCCTACTTATTTACAAGTTGTAAGAATTAGGTATTGGTAAATTGAAAGTGTAATAAAGAACTTTCTGTATTTTAGGTGTACTTTCAGGAGCACTCACTCAACTTTGTTCTGATTTTGGGGTCTGTTTGTGGCAGCTGTAGCTTTATAACAATGTCATTACTGCAAGCATGTCGCTATGAAATGTCTTGTGGATAAATTTAGTTGTCTGTTTGTTTTTTGCAATTTGATAATAGCTGAGTTACAGTTGTTTTTGGACAAATGATCATTTTGCCCTTTATAGTAATGCTGTTTGCAATAGAACCATCATACTAATTTATTTTATACTTCAGAAGCAAAAATACAGTGCAGAACATTAAGAACAAGAGATATACACTCACTTAACAGTGAGTATCATTATTACTAAAATTAAGAAAAAACTATTAAAATAATATTTAATACTTATGATAATATTAATTTTAAAATGCGAACGACATATGTCATGAGCTGAGCGTCTTCAGGGGATATTTTCTATGCACCGATCACTCTCGGTAGTGGAATCTTACATCTTATCCCAATGAAAAAAATAATATTTTTCGCAATTCTCCAGTGGCACTCGTAAAACTGTACCTCTCGTAGCTATGTGGCTGACGTGAAGTTAGCAGGGAACTTTGAAGTTCACAATAGCAATAAAATCCTTGAGAGGTACCAAAAATCTCAAACTTATCTTTCCTGAATGCTTTAAAAGATATCTCATTTGACATAGCACAAGTAAAAATTATTAAAAGTAATTACCTGTAGTTTTATGCAAGTATGAGCTCTCAGAGAACTCAGTATATCAACCAACGAATCTGTCAGCATAAAAAGACAATAGACCTTATAAAAAAAGATTTTTTGTTGTCTTTAACCCACGTAATATCAAGCTCGTTTGTCACATATGCGTATCACCAAAAAAGGCCATCCAGAAGAACCTAAAAAACTGTAGCACAAAAAAGAAGAGATTTACTTGGTTGTCTTCATTAGTATTTCACACGTGACGCCAACCAATAACGACAAACAAACCATCAGATGAATCATAAGGTCAACCGTCTCATAATAAACCTCTAAACTCACCAAAAGAAAAACAAAAGAAATGCAAATACAAAAAATAAAACACTTGCAAACAACGTAAAAAACCCAAACAATCAATATCAAATACACAAGGAACATAAATAAACATGAACTGTATAAAATATAAATATAATAAACTATTCAACGACCATTACAATTAATAATATGATGAATACTCAAATAACCCTCCTATCGTATCCGTAATTCGTTCCCTTAACTCTGTCATCTCGTTTGCACCTTCCTCGTCTTTATTACAGTTCTGGAAAATATTATTTTCAACATGTGACAATGATTGTCCATTACGTAGTCATATGCCTCGTTAGGGACATGCTAATGATCCTCGTCCGCTTATGGAAGTCAATGTCATTGGGGGAATGATGTTGTCGAATATAATTATGGAGAGTCATAGTGTTAATCACAATTTGCTCCTGTTTGGGAAATGGGTAATATATATCGTGAAGTATAACCCATTTCTTCTTCTAAATACCGAAGTTTCTCTCAGTGACATCACACAAGGAGGAATGCCTTTTATTGAACATTTCTTTCCTTGTGTGACATTGTCGACTCCTTTAAAGCCAGTTATGTGGTTTTTCATATCAGGGTCGGGCTTGAGATACTCTCGCTATAATGGATATCCAACATTAATCAAATAGAGTTTACCTGATGTAAATTGCATGGTTAGTATTGAGGGAAAAATGAATTAGGACAGTAGCTCAGTCTTAAGTAAATCTGTGGGTGAATGTGGGAAGTTGTACTTGTTATTTTGTGTTGCAGCTTTGAAAATTTGACTGTCATGTGCACTGCTCTCCCAATCAGCTATGACAAAAGTGAATCACATGTTGAGTTGCATATCGCCATGACGTTACGTAGTCGGGGACTCATAACGACCGATGAATGCGACTTCTCATTATTTGGAACACGTGCATCGACGTGTGTTCGATCGATTGCTCCAATACGATTAGAAAAATAACGAAGGGTTATGTAATTACGATATTTATTTGAAAATTAAACGTAATAAATAGGAGAAGTTACCTTAAAATATGACTATACCACACATTATGTGAAATCTCTGTGGGGGTCTGTTCGAACGTAGGATCTATTGAGTTTATGAATAGTGAAGAAAAACTTATAGGTTCTTTCAAACCTATTGAGAAGTATCTGCAGATCGTTTCGGAAAAAGGTTGGAATCACTCCATAGCTCCTTGCATTGATTTACTGTGACAATATGTAGAGGGTTAATGCCAACACCTCTTGCGAAGTTATTCTAGATGAGTCATGAAATCTATGATTCCTATGTAGTTCCTCTAGTAGATCGGTGAATACTGCCTATGTCATGTGGAATGGATTGTTTAATCTCGTTGGGTGGACCGCAAACAACTCTCCAACTTATTTATCGCCAGCATATGAGGATGTCATGCAGGGGAGTGCTCTATATACGATTTTTAATATTCGTACATCAAGCATACGACAGTGGCAACTCACATTCTGCGCCTTTCTCTAGTTGCATCCACGTATTTCGGTATCGAACTGGCTAACACATAAGGATCAATGAATTAGCTGCAATCATATAAGATTACGTAAAAAACTAACATAAGCAAATAACGTTACAAAAATAAATCGAAAACATAACGAGGAATAAAAAACTCTCCCCTAACGCGACATGTATAAACTAGTTTAAATATCCAAAGCACAATGAAAAACTATAAACAAATAGAATGTTCCACGTGAATGTAAATAAGAAAAATATCTATCAAATATCCCTGGTCTCATAAAAATATTGTAGGTAAGTGACTCTACGGTCAGCGAACATCGCGATGAATAAGTCTCTCTGGGTTGAATCTTCGAGCAAGTTATCTAAAACAGATACAGCTGCAAGTCCTCAGAAATCTCTGGACTTGCATTCAGATTTGCATAATCTCCTAGAAAGAAGTCGCTTGAGATGTGCTGGGGTTATTGCTGCATGAAGCCACCAACTAAGACATCTGTCTTCTAAGGAAAGCAATTTCCATTTCTTTTTATTTTCACCCCGGAGACGCTTAGAGCGGCACGTGGAATCAACTTCATGGAGGTATGGGCTGGGGCATTCAATGGAATCACCCGTTTGGTCGGCTCCGGGAAGGTCTCCAAACCCGTCTCAATGGAGGCACAAGTATTGTTGTCATTTTCCATGACATCCTCAAACATACGAGCCAACCTCTCTAACTCGGGATCTATTCTACTGTATTTAAATTTTTTCGCAACAGACACCACTTATAAGTACATATAAAATATAGTTCAATTTAAAAAAAAATTACAAATTGACCAAAATAAGGGATATTTTAAAAATGCTCATCGCAGGTCTCTCCGCTCATCACTCCTCGGAAGCATCAATCGTTCGCTTTACCAGATCCCACCCCAGGCCTGTTGATCTTCGGTTTAATTTCTTATAGATTTTCTAATCCTTATTGAGTTGATCCTACTAGCTTTTTAACTGCATTCTATTGTACTCTCTACCTATAATTTCATTGAATTTTCTAATAATATTTTGCCACTCTTCCTTGTTGAAAGAAGTTGTCAGCCTATTTCTTAGATCAGCCTTTTTGTTGCAAAGCTCTCAAAATATTAATTTTGTCTCTTTATCCCACATTGCAGACGAACTAGCCTCTTTTGTCTTGACCATTGTATTTTTAGCATGAGAAAAAGTAAATAACATAAATAGGAAAACCACAATATCACATATCAAAAAGAAATTAGAACACCACAATATCATCACCACGACGATCACGCCAACACCACACATGGGAACACCAAGACATCCACACACCACACCACCATCTCCACACCGCACACCGCACACCACACACCACACACCACACACCACCACTTCCATACTACACACAACCACCTCCACACCACCTCCACACTACACACCACCACCTCCACACCACACCAACATATCCAAAGATCATCAGCTCCACAACACACAAACACCCGACGCCACCACACTAATACCCAGCACCAGCACCAGCACCTGCACCTGCACCTGCACCTGCACCTGCACCTGCACCTGCACCACCACCACCACCTCCACACAACACACCCAACACCTCGACACCTCACAACCACCCAACAATCCACACACGACCGCCTCCTTATCACACAACCACCCTATACAACCACCCCACACCACCACCTCTACACCACACAACTCTCCACACCACCACCTCCACACTAACACATCCTCACCACACCACCACCTCCACACCAACACATCCACACCACACCACCTCCACACCACACAACCACCCGACGCCACCACAACACACCTAACACATCCACACCACACACAACCATCGCATCCACCCACCACCACCTCTACACAACACACCCAAAGCATCCACCCGACACCTTCATGGATACACACCACCACCTCCACACCACACAACTCTCCCAAACCACCACCTCCGCACCACACAACTCTCCCAAACCACCACCTCCACACTACACAACCATACGACATCACCACACAACACAATACACCCAACATATTTACACCACACAACAAACCCAACACATCACACATCACCACCTCCACAACACACCCAACACATCGACCCGACACTTCCACACCACACAACCACCCAACACATCGACCCGACACTTCCACACCACACAACCACCCAACACATCCACACCCCATCATTTCTTCATCACACAACTCTCCCACACCACCACCTCCACACCACACAACTCTCCCACACCACCACCACCACCACACCACTCTTAACACATCCATACTAACACTTCCACACACCACCACCTCCATTACACATAACTACACGACTCCTCCACAACACACCCAACACATCCACACCACACAACACACCCAACACACCACCACCTCCACACAACACACCCAACACATCCACACACAACCTCCTCATCACACAACCACCCAACACATCCACACACAACCTCCTCATCACACAACCACCCTACACCACCACCTCCACACCACACAACTCTCCGACACCACCACCTCCACACCACACCAACGCACCCACACACCACCTCCACACACACATCCACACCACACAACTCTCCTACACCACCACCTCCACATTCTATTTGCATTTCCATTTACCACGACCACCAAATTTTGGCATCAGCTGAATATAGCAAAGAAAAAAAAACCATGAGTACACGACACCACACAACCATCCAATCACCAATTGGAATTTCCAATTACCATCATACAACTCTCCAATGTGCATTTCCAGTTATTACCATACCGCACAACCATCCAACACCTCCAAATTCCACATGCTATCGCTAACGCCACCAAATTTCGGGCATCAACCAAATAGAGCAAAGAAAAACCAAATCCATCAACCGAAAAAAGCAAAAAAAAAATCAAATCCATCAACAGGATGTAGCATAAAGAACCCAAATCATCAACCGAGTATATAATAGAGAAACAAACAAATCCCAAAATCCAACATCAACCAAAAACCATCCAACGATAGGAGCACAGAGAACCGAGGAAAACCATCACATATAAATATTTGCAAAATTAAAATGTATGCATAGATATGGTAGAGAATACTGGAAAGAGGGGAGAGAGGGATTGCTGCATTGAGGGCAGAGGCAATTATCCAAACCGAGCTGAAGAATAGAGGGGAGAGGGAGAGGAAGAATGGAAAAGCTTAGCGCAACAACCACTGTAACCAACAAATCCAAATGGTGCCAAGCCTTACCCACCGGAGCCACTGATCCGAGGGGATTGAGAGAAGAAAGTTAGGGAAATAATCACAAGAGAGTGATGAAGGGGTAGCGGGGTCGAGCGAGCGGTGTGCGGGACGAAGGGGTAGCGGCGTAATGAGTTGCACCGTGGCTCGCGTTTCATATAAATTATTCGAAGTCGCTTCCTCACCGCATATACTAAACGCAGCCAGTAGCGGTGTGCAGCCGAGCTGCAAGTAAAAAGTCATCTCAAACGGGTCCTTAGTTAATGCTGTCAGAGCAAACTCGTAAACCATATGTTAGGAAGCCCAATGTTTGATATTTTGTTTATACTTGTATCCGAATCATAAGAATTAGGTAATGAAAAATTTCAAGCTTAATCGGGAGCTTTCTGTGTTCACACTTGGCTTGTCAGCTAATTACCGTGTTTAATATATAAAACTTTTGTTTTCAGTCTGTCCGGATTGCTTCGTTTGATTGATTCGAACCTTTGCTTTAGTCCGCCAAGACATGCCGTCAGACTATTCCGAGTCAAAGTTGCTGTGTATCCCTCCAGCCTCCTGAAAATGAGCCTTGAGAACTTTCATACAACTTTGACCTGTAACTACACTTCTTAGGTGCAGGACTCCATGTTATGACTTTTCGGATGAGACTTCTAGATTTGTTAGTTGGTAACCAAAATCAAACTCTTACTGGCAACGTTCTAATACCTGATTATTATATCAACTAACAAACCGTATGTGCTGCTTTGTTATGTCTATAATATCCATTCTGCCACTTAAGGAATTGTTTAGTCCATAAATGGGGTACATGTTAAGACAACTAAATGTTTTAACCTGAAATAATTTGATGTAGAAGGATTCAAAAACGTTTTCAATGTCAAATGGCTTAAATATAAGGTTTTCAATAAATAAATCATATGCATAAAATGTAGAATTTGGTGAGCGTAGTCCATATGCTGCAGTTAGTTTGTTAGAAATTCAGTCAAACTTGCGGTTGGTTTTTAATTTAATGTTTGGTTCTTTTAGAATAAATATAGATTTTTTTCTGATAATATTTTAAGCAGCTGCTTGTCGTTGCAATCACATTCAAATATGTGCTGGATTGTGGATGGCGCTGTGCTACCTCATTATTTATTTGGTATAGTTAAGAGCAGGGTAGAATCAATTGCTGTGCCTTAATTTTTTTTCGTTGTTTCGAACAACCTGATATTGCTGCAAAGTTTGTCTTACTTTTCATAAATTCTCTTTATCTTAATCATGTAAAACAATTGCAGCCATTGCTGTTTCAAGAGATCACAAGCCTGATCAAACTGATGAGAGACAAAGAATTGAGGACGCTGGAGGTTTTGTTATGTGGGCTGGTAATTTAACCTCAGAAAAAGAACATTTAGATATATATATATATATATATATATATATATATATATATATATAATTTTATGTTTACATGTCTTAGTACATTGTCCTGCAGGTACCTGGCGTGTTGGTGGTGTATTAGCTGTTTCCCGTGCATTTGGTGATCGTCTCTTGAAGCAGTATGTGGTTGCAGATCCTGAAATTCAGGTAAAAATCAATTTAAGTGCATCTATGCTTATTTTCAAACTGTTAACTACTCAAATTATGTAAGTTTCTGCAGATGGTTAAGCATTTATTTAGTGTGCAAAAACAGTTCAATATCATGAACAGCTTGTTGGTTGTTCATATTTAGCTAGTTCATTAAGCAAGCGAGCTGGATTTGAACAAGATTTTTCTGACACTGCCACCAAAATGTGAACGCAAATAAAATCCATCTCTATTATGTTTTGTTGGATAAGTGTTTGGTATATGTAACTATATACAATTGATTTTATTTTAGAATAATAACATGAGCTTCATTTATTAGTTTTGTATTTTAGCATTCAAAAGCTTCTGATGTGCTTATGTTATGGAAAGGACGTGCTTAACTTTTCTAATGTACTATAAGAAACACATTTTTTTTATACAATCGAATGATCAATCAATAAGTCTTTGATTTAATTAGTGGTAATTAGCTTGACTAGCATATACTCTATTTGTGTTCGGCTCAAAACTTAACAAGTGTAGTGCGCACATTTTTTTTACTCGTTAATAATGCTGAGCTCGTTTGTATTTGGCTCAATAATAACAAACTCTGCTGACAAAATGATCTCAGCTCATTCGTGTTTGGGTTTGCATATACTCATACACTCCTCATATACCAGTTCGCTTAATAATAAATGTAGTTTGGTCTCATAAATGTTTATCACTCTTAATATTTTCCTTATCTGACGAGATTTTAATGGAACAACAGGAAGAGGTGGTTGATGGATCTCTAGAGTTCCTCATCCTCGCAAGTGATGGACTGTGGGATGTAGTCTCCAATGAGGTAGTTGTGAATTTTTATTTATAAATGTTAGCATGGATCATATTCCACTGAAAATAATAGCTTTGTAATGTATGCATGCAAAATAATCCAGGAGGCTGTAGCCATGGTCAAACCCATTGAAGACCCAGAACAGGCTGCAAGGAGTCTGCTGCAGGAGGCTTCTCTTAGGGGAAGTGCTGACAATATAACCTGTGTCGTGGTGCGTTTTCTTGGTTGCATTAGTGAGGATAACACTCACAGCGTACAAGAGCAGTGAGGTAATAAACACCCATCCGCTCTTCTTCAATGTTTAACTTCTGCCCGCAACTAATACATACAGAGTCTTGAAGGTTGGAATAAAATTCACTCATAAAGCTTTTCTCTAGTAAAGCAAAAGGTATCAGAGGAAGGTATATTTTTCATATTTCAGTACTGCAAGCAATCAAAATTAATTGATTCTGCTAGCAGGTGGGTTATTCTTCTCTGGAACGGCTGTTGTTTGAAGGACGTAATTTTTTTCTTACCTCAATCTAACTGGTGACTTGGGTAAAGTGGTTGGGTCTCTTAACCACACATAGGTTGTAATGAATTTGTTTCTAAGTAGAGCACAGTTTGGTGTCCACTTCCTTGCAAAAATTATCTGGTGATTTGTTCTTTTGATCGTGTATACGCTTCTTATATACATTTCTTTTTTTATTCAGTAGTTTTAGAATTTGGTTTTGGTTTTGGTTTTATTCATTTTAGGTTCTGGTGAAAGTCTTAAATTCGCTTGGGGATTTGGTTTGTTTAGAAGTTTTGTAGTTTTTTTTTTTAATTTTTATTATTTTTATTATTATTTTTTTTTTAAAAAAAGGAAGATTTAGATTCTACCACCCAATTCTTGTGCATTTACATATCTAACATCTAAACTTTGAAATTTTCATACATGCCAACTTACCTATACATGAAAAAGGTGCATATCACTTTTAAAAAATCAAAATAGTGGCACTTTTGATGTGATATGGAAGATTTGGGTGGTATAAATGTAAAAAGTAATGCTTTAATTGTTAGATATGTAAATATATAATAATTGGGTGGTATGTATGTATGTAAATGACCCATTTTTATTATTAGAATTGCATACATCTTAAAATATTTTAAATATCTATTAATTCTGAATCTCTTACAATTTGAAATAACCCATAGGAAATTATATTTTTTTTAAGGCTTGTGTCCACCAATAAGTAAAAAAGGTGTATTAACATATATACCATAATACGTATTTATTTACTTATCTGACGTCTAAAGTTTCTATTTGCATACAAAATACTCAAATCCTTAATATCATATACAAAATATTACTACACAATAAATTTTAGGTGCAAAATCTGCTTTTCCAAAAAGCAATGTTGCAAAATATGGCTCTTAGGGTTGGCATGGTGCTAATTGTATTATTTTTTTTAATTATATTATTATTATTTTCTTATTATATTTTTATATTTATTGAGTATTACGTAAAGATTTAAATTTATTTTCCTACTTAATTTTGAATAATTTTTATTGCATGGTCTTAGAATTCTTTTTCCTTAATTTTTAACACTAATTTTGTTAACTTGTTTAGGTTGCATGTCTTTAAATCATTTAAATTTATTTTTCAGTCGCATTAATTTCAACGGATGTTAAACAAATAATTTTTTTTTTTAACATACTTGTTTAAATATATAGAGCAATTAAATTGATGTGTCATAATTTAAAATTATGAGAGAGGGTGATTGAACATAGGTTAAGGCGTAGTATCAAAGTTTCTCATATTCAATTTGGATTTACGCCGGGCAAGTGTACTATGGAAGCTATACATTTATTGAGAGGTTTGATGGAGAAGTTCAGAGATGATAAAGAGGCTCTACATTTGATTTTTATTGGTTTAGAAAAAGCTTACGGTAAGGTTCCAAGAGATGCTCTTTGGAGAGTCCTTGAAAAGTAAGGTGTTGATATGACTTATATTCAAGTCATGAAAGAAATGTATACTAAAGTTGTTATATGTGTTGGAACTGAAGGAGAATTAATCAATTATTTTACTATTTCTGCTGGTTTACATCAAGGATAGGCTTTAAGCTCATATCTTTTTGATTTATTTAGGGATGGTCTTACTGGACATTTACAAGAGGATGTACCGTGGTGTCTGCTTTTTGCTGATGATATCCTCCTCATCGATAAGACGAGAAAAAGCCCAAGAAAAATTTGATTTATGAAGGTAAACTTTGGAGTCTAAAGGTCTTCGTTTGATCAGAACTAAAACAGAATACATGAAATGCAATTTTAGTAATAGTAGCTTCAGTGACATAAGTGTAACTTTGGGTATTCAAATTATTAAAAGGTGTGAACGATTTAGATATCTCGGGTCTATTGTTCAAAGAGATGGTGATATAGATAGTGATGTTAATAGTAGAATTTAGGTTGGTTGGTTGAAGAGGAGGAATTCTTCCGGCCTATTGTGTGATAGAAAAGTACCACTTAGACTGAAAGGAAAATTTTATAAGATTGTGGTGCAACCTGCAATGCTCTATGGCGCTGATTGTTGGCCTTTAAAAGAGAAGCATAATGCTATGTTAAGTGTTTAGGGATGAGAATGATTAGGGGGATGAGTGGATTTATACTTAGAGACGAAATGCGAAATTAATATATTCGTAATAGGGTTGGTTTTGCACCAGCGACTGACAAAATTAGAGAGAGTCGCCTTAGATGGTTTTGTCACATTAAACGTCGACCACCTGATGATCCTATTAGTAAAGTAGATGTTTTAGATTTTACTTATGTTAAGAAAGGCAGAGGTAAACCTAGGAAGACTTGGGCTTATTGCATAAAAAATGATCTTAATTTATTAGAACTAAATGAAAATTTGAAACTAAATAGGGCGCAATGAAGAAAAAAGATTCATGTAGCCAACCCACTTAGTGGGATTAAGGCTTTGTTGTTGTTGTATACTTATCTTACTTTTTTTTTTCTAACAAATTTGAATTATTCGTTTTAATATTTTTACTTTATAACACATAATTTTAGGTTTATTGTTATTATTATTTTTATAGCTTAGTATTTGAATCAAAATATTATGACATACGTAATTGTTACTTTATTAAATTAAATTATATTTCCAAAATATTTTTCTTTCATAGAGTTGGAGATATTTCATCATTTTAATAATAATTGAAAATATATAATTTTTTATGCTTTCACTATTGTGTGCAATTGTTCTATGATTAACACAACACATGAAACATTTTATTGTTCAAAATTGTTGAATGACATTAAATTTATAATCATTACAGTTATGGACTTTATCTTGCATTTTAGTTTCATACTCCGTGTGTCTGTGAATCTAATATATCTTATAGATCACACCTAAGTGTAGAGCATTGGACAGATAAGAGGGAGAGAAAAAGAGCGAAAAGTAGACGAAACATTAACAAAAATGAGAGTATAAATTTATTGGTCCTTTGGTGGCGAAATGATTCATTAATTATTTATAGATTCTAGGGGTATACAGTAAAATTACTTTTTTCACCCTGTTTTAATAGGTAAGTTAAAATTTAAGATTACACATTTTCATATTCGTAACTAACTTCGGGATTTTTTAATATTCATAACTGCCATTGACATAGTTTCGTATTTTTAATTGATTGAAGAGGTATTTAATGGCTTATTGGTGTTATCATTTAGTTAATTGAGAAACATTCGACCGATTGAATGATCTTCGGTCAACCCTCTCAATAGAATCCTGAGTAGTGGTCCTCCCGTCATTAGAGTGAACTTGGATCGTCAGGTAGAGGGTGTATGACTATAATATGATGGGCAGCTCTCCTTAGACAAGGGGCATTCTTAAAAGATCAGGAAGGTATTTCGCGGGGTGCTCTTCAGTCATCTTTAATAAGAATTCCAAAATCGACTGAAGGAGCTGGTCATGAATGACTATCCCTCCTATTTAGTGACTTCTATTCCTTCATTCACCTGTGCTTCCATTCGATCGGCTCCAAGTTCCGACTGAATGAAACAAAACTTGGTGTTTCCATCTTTTGACTATCCTTATGTGGTCTTTTGATGTTCATAAGCGAAACCCATTGATTTTCATAGGGATTCATGTGGTTATACTTTAATGTTCATATTTAATTCTCCAATTTTCTTAATTCTTGAGAGCGACAACTGCGATAATAATAAAAATAAATATAAGAATAAACTTATTTATTATGTAGTAAGTACTTTCAATAATTAAACTTCCTAGATTTTTGTGCTTGTAGTCCTTATAAATAGAGTGTGATTGGCACTTCTCCCTCACCTTTTTTGAATTTCATGCTATTTAGTCAGGTTTTTAGCATATGAGCATTATGGTGAGTAGTAAGCAATTTATAAATGAGGTGGCCATGATGAAGGCTTTCTGATACACCTAAAATTAGTGTTTTAAAGTAAGGATTTGTAGGATTTTAACTTAGGGTTTCTTCTCACTTATCTCATTCTTTGTGAAGGAGAAAGTGGGTAGATAGTTTTAAGTCAGAATCCATTGTTTATTAGTGAATTTGAGAGATTTTAACCCTCTAGGGTTGGGTGACCAGTCCTAGGGAGCATTGTAAGAGAAAGAAAAAGACTCAAAGGAACTTTAAGAATTTGGTGGAGATGAATTTGAAATAATTTTTTTTCTTTGTGACTACATTTGGTTTTAATTTAGACTTCTGGTGTTTACATGATTTCTACTTTTAATCTCAATTGTTGTTGTATTTTCTTTATGAATTCTGATTATTTCACTTTATCTTTTTCCTTAACATGATAATTAAGTTTTGGAAGGAAGTTGTGTGAAGTATAGATCTTTTATGTTGGAATAAGTTGTAATAATTCAAACCTTGCACTTCATTTACTCCTTGATTTGGCCAATTAAGATGTTAATATTTTTTGTGAGAACATGTAAGATCCGTGATGGTATTGTCCCAGTTAACTTATGGTAAGAATCACATGAGATTGTATTAATGAGAATGTAATTCATATGGTTGAGTGCAAATAAATAGGGAGAGAAATTTTGAAGGGTGTAGAGTTAGAGGACTTTAGAGTGACAGACTAAAGCCCCTAATTAAGTCTATTATTTTAGGTTTTGATGTGAGAAGTTAGCCTCCAAGTGGAGGGATTGGAGGGAACTCTGAAGTGAGAGCTAATATCTTCCCTGCTTAACCCGTCTTCAAGACTATTAAAACTTCAAATTAAACCATGTTTTTTATAGCATCTCTAGTAAGGGTAAAAAATAATATTGCTCCTATTTAACACAACACAATATTTATACTTTAACAACAGAATTCTATACTTATTACTGATTCATGATAACGAGAAAGATATTTAAGTTATATTACTTTCATCTTACAAAAACCTCTTTAAATTTAGTTGGTTGTTTACTTTATTTTCAAATATCAAAACTACCAAAAATAATTGAATTTTTATTCCTACAATAGTATCTATAGTTTGAGTAAATATCTTTTCAAAGTAGAGTTTGTTATCTAATTTCTTCTAAAGAGTTTGAATTTTTCCCCGTGGGATCAATATTTCGGGGCTTAATCAGAAAGTTTTATATTACTTGATAATGATATGTATACATGCATAGAATCCTTTTATTAAATAAAGAGAATTGAACTTATAATTACATACATATAAAAACATATATAAAAGAAATTAGGATCAATTTTTTGGCATCGTTGCCAGGGAAAAAGCTGAAAATTTTTTTTAGGAAAACAAATTTCTATTTTTAAATAGCCTTATTTAAACTTATAGATTTATTACAAGAATTTGTAGTGTTGTTCCTATATAATTCTTGTTTGTGTTATTTTATTTATTTTGTAGTAGTGTATGCATAGTTCAGGTTATGAAGGACTAGTGCCCTACGATTCTGAATAAGAAAGAACTAATAGAAAAATTTAAAAAAATTAAAATATACAAAAATTTTAATAATTTCAAGAAGTGGCAAACCAAAATAATCAAAATGCTGAACTTCATCAAGAATTTAGAACTTTAAGAGATTATGGACACCCTACAGTTGATGAACTTCATGGTAGTATTCAAAAATCTGCTATAGCTGCTAATTCATTTGAACTTAAACATACTATTATCCAAATGATATCAAATAATCAGTTTTGGGGGCACCAACTGAAGATCCAAATTTACATCTTTACAATTTTCTAGAATTGTGCTACATTTAAATATGATGGTGTTTCTGATGATGCTGTTAGAATTAGTGTTTTTCCATTCTCACTGAGGGATAAGGTTAAGATATGGTTATATTCGTTAGCTTTTGTATCTATCAAAACTTTGCTAAATACTTTCTACCATAAAATACTGTGAAACTTAGAAATGATATTGCATATTTTTGTCAGTTTGAAGGGGGAATCTATTTATGAAGCATGGGAACAATTTAAAGAACTCCTGAGAAAGTGTCCATACCATGTTGTGCCAGAGTAGTTAGTAATTCAAACTTTTTACAATTAATTAGTTAGATCTCTTAGATCTATAATCGATGCTACTGTTGGTGGTTCATTAATTTCAAAACCATTTCATGAAGCATATGTTTTAATTGAATAGATGGCTACTAATAGTTTTTAATGGCCCTCTAAAAGTGTAAATCCTATGACAGTAGCCAATATTTATGAATCTGATGCTTTTGTAATGTTAGCAAATCAAGTTGTTACAATTTTAAGGAAGTTAGACCAACTTGGAGTGAATTTTTCTCAATCAATATCAATGATTGAAGAGAATTCATTAGGCCAAATTGTAGATTCTCAAACATCATTAGAAACTTTAAATGTTATGAATAATAAGTCCAAAACCATATTCAAATTATTATAACCCAGGTTGAAAAAACCATCCTAACTTTAACTAGAATAATTATTTGGGTGGTAATACTCAACAATGGGGAAACAACCAAGGTAGTAATAATTATAAACCTACTTATCCTCAAGGCTTTAATAGTAATCCATAATTTAAGCAAAGGAAGTTGTCTATAAAAGAAGTGGTGTTACAAATGGGAAACCAGTTACAACGTCAAGGAGCTGCAATTAGAAATATTAAGAATCAATTGGGACAAATAGTAAATGCATTAAGCAATAAACCTCAAGGAACACATCCTAGTAATATAGAAGTAAATCTAAAAAACCAGAATGAAGAGCGAGTAAATGCTGTTCAACTTAGAAGTAGAAGGGAATTGGAAGGTAGAGTTTAAAAAGAGATTGAAGTAAAGAGAGAGGAAATTGAATAACCTAAAGAGGATGCTCCAAAAGGTTCAGAGATACCAAGTTCTCCACTAAAAACTAACCTGGAATAACCACCAGCTCCATTTTCTCAGTAACTTCATCAATAAAAGTTGGATAAACAATTTTCAAAATTTTTGGAAATCTTTAAAAAGCTTATGATTAATCCATTTTCTGAAGCCCTAGAAAAAATGTCAAGCTATGTGAAGTTTTTGAAGGATATTCTTAACAAAAAAAGAGAAGTTTGAAGATAATGAGAATGTTGCACTTAGTGAGAAGTGTAGTGCTATAATTAAGAAAAAGCTTCCTAAAAAGCTCAAAGATCCTGGTAGCTTCACAATTTCATGTGCAATAGAAGACAGATTTTATGGGAAAGCTTTATGTGATTTAGGTGCAAGCATTAACCTTATGCCACTATCGATATTTAAAAGATTGGGATTAGGAAAAATATCCCCTACTACTGTAACTTTGCAGTTAGCAGATCGTTCAATAACATATCCTGAGGGAGTTATAGAAGATATTTTAGGGAAAGTGGATTAATTTATCTTTCTTGTTGGTTTCATTGTTCAAGATATGGAGAAAGATCAAGAGATACATTTCATTTTCGAGAAAACTTTTCTAGCCACTGGAATAGCAAGATAGATGTGCATAAATGGTAATTAACTATGTGCGTTAATGATCAAACAATTACTTTTAATATTTCAAAATTAATGAAGTATCCTGCAAATGGTAAACATGATGAATGTTTCAGGATAGATGTAATAAGATATCTGAATGAATGTCATAGCAACTTATGAAGATAAATCTGAAATGAATGGTTTGAAACATGAGCAAGAAGAGAAATTAGAGAAATCTGATGACTTTTATTAGGAAGAAACAATTTATTTTCAAGAATGTTTTGAAGTTTTGAACAAGATAGAAAAGATAAATCTTTTTGTTCGTTGATTGAAAATCCTCCTGAACTTGAATTAAAGTTACTTCCTAAACATTTAAAATATGCCTTTTTAGGTAATTCCTCAAAATTACCAGTTATAATCACTTTAAGTTTAAATTTAGAAGAAAAGAGAGTTTAATGAAAAATTTGAAGAGATATAAGAAAGCCTTTAAATGGAAAATTGCTGATATTAAAGGAATCAGTCCTTCAATTGTATGCATAAAATTCTTATGGATGAAAACTGCAAACGTAAAGCTGATCCTCAAAGGAGATTAAATTATGTTATAAAAGAAATTGTTAAGAAAGAGATTTTAATGTGGTTAGATGATGAAATTATATTTATATATATATTATTTCGGATAATGCATGGTTTAGTCCAATTCACTGTGTTCCTAAGAAAGTAGGAGTGACCGTGACTATTAATGAGCATAATGAGTTAATATGAACAAGACAAGTCAATGGTTGGCGAATATGCATTGATTATAGAAAATTAAATCTCGCCACTAGGAAATGTCGGTCGTGGAAAGGATTGGTTGGATTGTCGGCCGCCAAGATGGGTATCCCGACACCCGCTTTTAATTTAATTTAAGATATATATATATATATATATATATTAGAAAATACCATTTTTAATTTTGAAAAATATGAAATCAAACCGATCCCATATAATCAAAAGTTTAAATAAAATAGCACGTCGCCGTAAGACATGTATCTATCTTGAAGAATGAATACATTTCTTGATGGCGAGGCTTGATCAAATAAGCTAAAGAATCTATGACATTCATTTAGTCTGCAAATCATTTATGTTAACCGACAATTTTCCTCATCTAATATGAAAGAATTTGACAAAGTTTATATTAATCTGGGGTCTTTAAGTTTCTTATAAGGGCAAGTCCCTATAGTTAATTACATCTTAGATGACCGAAGTTACCTAAGAAAACTCTTGATATAAATCAGGAAACATTTATATTCATGACTTCCAAAAGGGAAAGGTTTTTCAAGAGAATTTGATAGTAGGAAATTCAATAGGTGAATGACTCAAGTTTTGGAACAGTTCTTGTAAGAATCCAAAGGAAGAGGAAACTAGAGGAAAGACATAGATCCAAGCGAGATCTTGGTGTTTTTCTGAACTATCCTATGGTTCAGCTTTAATTTGAGATAATTATTTAGTGTTTCATCTTGCCAATTTTAATTAATTAGGACTTACATTCACTTGATATCGATCATGTGAATAGCCTGGAAGATAGGAGAGTTTACATCATACCCGATGAAGACCTCATAATCCTAAGATGAGTTAGGGCTTATATTACACAAAGTGCAAAGGCCTAAAGAGAGAAGGTGAGGATTTATGCAGGACTAGATAAGCTACCTCGAAGCACTATGACTTGTTGTTTATTTTTAAGGAGTTTTACTGTTGAAGATGGCCGTGCTTCCCACTATGTATGCTCCAAGCTCCTCGTAGTGTCAGGTTCAGTTTAAAGAAATGCCAATTGAGTAGGAAAGAGAAGTGTCATTTTTTAGGAGTTTTGAATTGAGGTGTATTAATATCTTAGTCAGGGGAATATTAAAGTTGATTATTGTGGCACCGGTTAGAATCCCACGGTTCTCTCTTTCTGACACCTTTATTTTCTTCAGATTCACTTAGTCCAGATGAATTTACTAAACTCAACTTAATGAGTTCCATACTTTCATTTAGACCGTGGGAAATCCTGTTAACAGTTGTAGATTGCATGCTCTGAGATATTCCTAATCATCCGATAGAGACATTTTAATTTAGTTGCAATTATAATTTCATTTTGTTTGTGATTAAATTTTGAGTTATTTTATATTTTGACTATTGTGGCAGTGAGTTTAATCTTGTTTTGTTTTAATTTTGTTTTGGTTTTGGTTTTGTGGCTATCCTAAAAGTTTTAGTTTTCATGCAGGGTGACATTGTTGTTTAACATGCAGGCTTGTAAGCAAGAAAAGTAAAGTGAAAGGAAATGCTGAAAAGTTATTGTAAACTTGTAAAAGAGTACCTGGCGAGTCTTCTCGTTCCTCTACCTAAAACTTTAGCATCTTTTACAATAAACATTTATAAGTTGCAGGAAAGTAAAGCTTATAGATTGGTTTGTCACAAGCTTACCAAATCCCATGTCATAACTTGGTGGGTCATGTTTATCCATTTGAGAGATCTCTTCATTTAATAAATATGATAGGTCCAGTTGTCCTACAAGTTATTGAGAAGATTTGTGAGACTGGCCTAGGAGATACCTAGACATTTCACAATCCTTTTGAGCTTCCTTAAGTTCATTTCAGACTTTTCATAATTATTGAATGACTTATTTATTTTATACTCTTATGCTTATTGAATTAATTTTTTGATTACCCCAAATGGGACGGGTAAATATCCCTTGTTATTTCACTTAAGAATTATGTAAGTGGGACCTTGAGAGATAATTTTAATTTATGAGAGAATCTAACCAATTTTGATGGGCTTGTAGTGTTTCAATAATGCTTATAACTAGTTATATTTCATTTTCTAACTTTCAATAGTCAATTTTTTAATTACGCCTAGCTCACTAGTAAGCCCTTAAAGTTTTAATGGGTATATTTTGTGATCAGAGAAAAGTGAAGTTATATAATTATGATTCTTATCAAATTAATGAATTATCATTTAAACATCAAGGGTATTGAATTTGTGGATTATCAACTTCCAAAAAATCAACCCCTAACCTTAAGGATCACTTAATTTTATTTTCCTCCAAATCAACCCCTACCCATCAAAATACCCAACACACTTCAATTTTTCTAAAATTCCTAAAATACCCCTAAATTAGCTAAAATTACCTAAATGTCCCTCCAAATCCAAAAATTTCCAAAAATTCTAAAATCATCCTCATATCCCCAAAACCAATTTAAACCACTTCATTAGACCCAATTTGACTATATTCACCCATTTTTGACCAAAAACCCCAAATTACCCCCTCAGGACCCAAGATACCCAAGTCACCTCCAATGTCCACCTAGTTGAACCCAAGCTCCATAAATTTCAATTCTAAACCAAAATTCATCATGCCCAATCTCATTCCAAGTCTAATCCAAGCCTAATGTTACCTAATTGCAAACCCAATATCAACCTAAACCAAAAAAAGGCCCAATTTTGACAATATCACTAAATTCCCCCAAATTAAATTCCCTAACCCTAAAATTACAACCCAATTTTGATCGAAAACCCTTCATGACATTCCCCTAAACTAATGAACAATCAATTGAACCCTAGCCAAGCTCTAGCCTAACCCAAACCAAAGTCTAACCCAACATGCCCAAAATTGACAAAATGTCAAAATCCCACCAAATTCATCTTCAAGATCAACTCAAAGTCACTCTAATCGTTTTCTAAAACTTTTGTGACAATTGTACACGCCATTTTGAACACTCAATTGGACACAAACCGAAAATTCACCCAAACCTAGCCAAATTGACCAAGTCAAGCCCACCACAGCCAGCATTTGGACACTAGGAGCCACTCTAGATCCAATTAGCCTAACCTACTGGAGCCATGGACCAAGGTCCCCTAAATTAGGGGGTCTCCTTCCTTAAATGGTTAAACCAAAGGGGTAGTCATCACCACTTAAGCTAATCACTGTAATGGCCTGCCTACTGGATCACCTGACCACCTGACCCCTCTCCTAGCCTGGCCAGCTGGCTTAGTCACCGGAGGAGCCAAAACTGAGAGCCACCTCCCATGGATGAAACCCAATTGCACTCTCCTGAGCTGCTCAACCTTGATTAGTTGATTGCTCTTTGCTGCCCTCCGCCTAAGCACTTGGGCACACCCAGGTTAGAAAACCTAAGAAAATCCATAACATAGTGTAGACACATAAAAAAAAAAAACTCATAATGCTCAGTGAATAGAGGAGAACAATGTGGAAATAAGTTTGAGTTTGTTTGACTTATAATTTATTTTTAATTAACTAAATACAATAAATAATACTTAAGCCATAATTTGCACTATACATTTAACCATGGCATGAGGTTTGGAGGGCTTAAAAGTTCTGTGGTTAGGGGTCTTCCCTAATTTTTCCATGGTCGGGGGGCATCCCTAGCCAGAGATTCCTAATTTTTAAGTTAGTCCCCTCTATTTTAGTATAAAAATTATAATAATTAAAATATTAATAAAAAATACAAAACTTATTTTGGTAGGTTTACTGTGGTCAGAGGACCCTAGGAAAACTATAAAATTTGTTTAAATAATTAATAATAGTACAAATGGTATTAACTCATTAAAATCATTTAAAAATTAAATAATTAAAATAAAAATGCAAAAATCATAAAAATGACCCTCTATTGTTAATAACAAATAGAGGAGCTCTCCACAAAAATTTGAAGTTAATTGGAGTTAATTTACCCACTAAAATGAATTTTCAAGTTAAATGTTATTTTGGAATTAAAAATAGTTATAGTAACTAAAATATAAGTAAAAAAATTATAAAATTGGACTTGGGAGCTCCTAGTAACTAGATGTTGACCTCACTATGTTGAAGTATAGTGTTCCTTTAGAATAGCATAGGGTCTAGCCATAAGTCTGTCCTAGTGACTATCTTAGAGGACTAGCAAAGGAACCTTTACCCCATAAAAATCAAAACACTTCTTTGCTTCACTTGGAGTTTTCAAATGTTTAAAGTCTAACCTCTAAATGCTTAAGAGGATAAGACCAGGCATAGGAAGCTCAAGAGGGTTCTCTATAAGAAGGTTAAGCCTTAGGATTGACCCTATTTGGTCTAGAGCTGATACACACACACACTTGCACATTGAACTCTCACACACTACCTCACAACCCCATACCCCAAACTTCCTTACACTTGATCTCTTACTCTTTTGGAAACTCATGTGGGTGGTTTCCCCAAGCTTTTAGCCCTAGGCTAGACTTTGGCTAGTACTAGCACATGGAGGATCCAAATGAGGAATTCCCTTAGTCCATGGCTCAAGTGGGTTATCAATCTCACTCAACCCCAATTTTACAAAAAATCCCAACTTTTGACCCCTTTACCTCTAAACTCCACCAAATGACCAAATTACCCATAAAACCCTAATGTTACCTAAAATTCTCAAAATCAACCAAAATTATCAAAATCCCTCAAAGGTCATACTAAAACATTCCTTATCATTTAAAATACCCAAAACACCTCAAATCTACCAAAATTCCCAAAATACCCTGACAAAAAACCCAAAATAACCAAAATGTCCCTCCTAGCCCAAAAATTCAAAAATTCCAAAAATTCCAAAAAATTTCCAAAACCCTTCAAATATTCCCAATGTCAATTTAAACCACTTTACTTGACCCAATTTGACTAAATTAGTCTAATTTGACGAAAATCACATAAAGCCTAAATTACCCAAATCACCCCCTATGTCCACCAAATTGACTTCATTCCTCCCCAATTTCCATTCTAAACTCAAATTCACAACGACCAATCTCATTCCAAACCAAGTCCAAGCCCAATTTGGCCCAATTTCAAGCTCATTTCCAACCTAAAGCAAAAGGACCCAATTTTGACCCTATGGCCCAATTCCCCCAAATTGAACCCCAATGTCAATCAACTCCCCAAATTTGAAATCTAAACCCTTGATGATGTTCTCCTAAACCCAATAGAACAACCAATTGCCTCATATTTCCCCCCAATCCTCACCCAAGTCCAGCCTTAGCCAAAATTCCTAATTTTTTGCCAAATGTTCCACATGTCCAAAATCCACCAAATTGAATGTTCCATTTCCAAAATCTCCACCCAATTAATGTTGAGAACTCTTCATGACATGCACCTACAACATTTTGACCAATAAATTGAGATATAACCCCACTCTAGCTAACCCAAAACTAAGCTAACCCAAAGTCCCCAAAATTGACCAAATAAATAAATCTCACCAAATCCACATCCAAAATCAGTTTAAAATCGCTCCAATCGTTTTCTAAATTCTTAGCGACAATCATAGACATTATTTTGAGCAA
The DNA here is from genome assembly GCA_022702705.1 of Papilionanthe hookeriana x Papilionanthe teres. Taxonomy (NCBI): domain Eukaryota; kingdom Viridiplantae; phylum Streptophyta; class Magnoliopsida; order Asparagales; family Orchidaceae; genus Papilionanthe; species Papilionanthe hookeriana x Papilionanthe teres. The sequence continues at coordinate 40,660,951 of CM040429.1, read as the reverse complement.
TCAATTGGACCTAACCAAAGCTTGAAAGCAACCTAGCAAAACTTGAACCCACTTGACCCAAAGTTGATCCCATGAGCCAAACTAACCAAACCTAGCCAAATTGATCAAACCAAAATTTTCACAGCCACCAAATCGACCCTAGGTCCACCTAGCCCAACCCACACGAGCCATGGAACAAGGGTCTCCTAAATTATGGGATTTCATCCCATTTATGGCTAAACTAAAAGGATCCTTGCCCAAAACCCATGCCCCATCCAACTTAATGCCTTGAGTGTCTCTTCACTTAGAATTGTAGTCCATATGGTTGAGTGCAAATAAATAGGGAGATATACTTTTTAATGGGGAGTAGAATTAGAGGATATTAATGTCAATGCATTCCCCAAATTTGAAATCTAAAACCTTCATGATGTTCCTCTGAACCCAATTGACCAGCCAATTGCCCCAAATTTGCCCCCAATCCTCTTCCAAGTCCAACCTTAGACAAAATTCTTAAATTTTCCCCAAATGTGCCACATGTCCAAAATCCACCAAATTGAATGTCTCATTCCCAAAATCTCCACATAATTAATGTTAAAAACTCTTCATGACATGCCCCTACAACATTTTGACCAATAAATTGAAATATAATCCCACTCTAGCCTAACCCAAAACCAAGCTAACCCAAAGTCCCCAAATTTGACCAAATACACAAATCTCACCAAATCCACCTCCAAAATCAGTTTAAACTAACTCCAATCATTTTCTAAACTCTTAGTGACAATCATATACATTAATTTGAGCAATCAATTGGACCTAACCAAAGCTTGAAACCAACATAGCCAAACTTGAACCCACTTGACCCAAAATTGAACCCATGAGCCAAACTAACTAAACCTAGCCAAATTGATCAAACCAAAACTTTCACAGCCACCAAATTGACCCTAGGAACCACCCTAGGTCCACCTTGCCCAACCCACATGAGCCATGGAACAAGGGTCCCCTAAATTAGGGGATTTCATCCCATTTATGGTTAAACTAATAGAATCCTTGCCTAATCCCATCCCCTATCCAAATTAATGACTTGAGTGACTCTTCACTGAGCCATCTGATCTCTGGCGACCCTCTTCTATCCTTGTCGGCCAACCTAGTCACTGAGGAGCCAAAACCATGAGCCACTCCACTTGATTTCTCACCCAATTGAACCCACTTGATGTGTCAATCTCTGGCTGCTCGCTGGAGCTGATCTGTACTTCACCTAAGTGGTCTAATGCACCTGAATTGGACCCTTGAGCTCAGTCCAATAGCCATGGTTATAAAAGCCATCCTTCACGGACAAGAGGGGTGCTGAAAATTTCTTAAGGAAACTCTGCTAAATTACTTTCAGAGCTTCTTTGGGACCTTCTAAGTGCAAGCCCACCATGCTCAGGCCCTAATTCCCACCGTCTAAAGCCAATTTTCCACTGTATTCTCATTCAAAACTAGGACACTTCCCACCACAGCTCCACAGTGCACCAAATCCAAATTAATATCACCCGCACCATACCCACACTGAAAGAAGAAGTTCCCCCATCAAAGCCCTATTACATAGAGCCTCTATACGAGACTTTGATAAACACCTAAAATTGGCCTTGATTGAATTTAGGTCTAGATATTTCACCATAGTAGGAGGCTTCAACTGGAGGCTCATTGGGTCCAATCAAAGCTACCACAATCATCTGATTAAGGTCTCTCCTCTCAAACAAAGGTATTGCACTCCCTCATCCTCTGGAGCTTATTTTGATTATCAATGCATGCTGAATTGATGTCAAGCTAGATTAGCCATATAGATAGGTTCGTCTAGGTCAATTGAGTCCATTGAAATAAACCCCTTGTAATTTGGTTGAGTATCAAGGGAGATATTATGTGTAGAGTGTGGACGATCTGTGGGATGAACCAGTCAAAGACGATGACGAGGAGCAGTTGGATGGAGCGTGTATCAAACGGACAGATCATATGACATCGAACAAGGATATATTACATAAAGCGCAGGCGGTGTGGCACTGAGTTAGAAGGTGGTGCCCAATCAGAAGGAGTTACGTGTGGCTTCGACGCGCCGTAGGATTGCATGGTGCTGAGTCACTTAAGTGGGAAATATGGATTTATTTGATCTATTTAATTCCCTGAACTTTAAAAAACCATAACTTGGTGTAAAAAAATCACAAAAATAAAATAAAAAAACCCTCTTGCTCAGTGAACACATGAGAAAAATGTGGAATTGATTTTAAGTTTGTTTGATATAGTTTTAATTTTCAACAAATAAAAATGATGTATCTCTTCTTTCAATTCTCCATTTTCATGTGTATTTGATCATGGTTTGAAACTTAGGGCTTTGTTTCCCTCTGTTATGATGGATCTTCCCTGATTTTTTCAAGGTTAGGGAGCTCTCTAAGTGGAGATCCCTAATTTTCAAGATAATCATCCCTATTTTAGTAAAAAAAATATAAAAATTAAAATATTGATCATAAAAATATAAAGTAAATTTTGCTAGGTTCACTATAATCAGAGGACCATAGAAAAATTATAACTTAGCTTAACTCATTTAATATGACCATAATGGCCGTTAAACCTCATAAATAAAAGAAAATTAATTTGGGCTAAATATAAATTAAAAAAATAAAAATCTCTCTCCACTATATCTTAAGGTTAGGGGAACTCCACATAAAAATTTTTCATTTGGAGTTGATTTGATCAATTAACTTGATTTTCTAAGTTAAATAACATTTTTGATGTTAAAATAATCATAATAAATAAAATACAAATTGGAAAATTATGAAATTGATTTTGGGAGTTTTTTGTGATGAGAGAAACATAAGAAAAATATAAATTTAATTAAAATAAATTTTTTATTTTTTAGGCTATTTCAAATATTTAAAAAATTAAAAATTCATAAAAATTACAAAAATAGTAAAATTTGTGGAAACGTTTTAAATTGTCTTCTAATCTTAGGAGAAATTAGAATAATTTCCTAATTTTCTATGTAAAGATATTAAGTTTTAAAGGGTCTACAACATTTTTTTAAGCTTAAAAATGGAATTTTCTTAATTTATCACTAAAATAATTCTAATAATTAAAATATAAATCACAAAAAATGTAAATTTTTTTCTTTGGGTTCTCGACTTCATAGAGATTTAATAAAAATATAAGCTTAATTTTCAAATTAAATAATATTTATATTTAATTAATACTCAATAAATTAAAATAATTATAATATTTAAATTAGAATTCAAAAAATCAGGAAATTTGGTCCAAGTGGTTCATTGGTCTAGTTGAACCTCCAATAACTTTTTTCAAGGATAAATAATTTGTTTTAATTAAGTTGTTGAATTATCTTTGAAAGCCCCTATTTTGCATAAAAAAATTATATAAATTAAATAGAATTTAGAAAAATCACATTTTTTCCTATGATTTTTTAGTTGACCCATGAGTAGGATACCATAAACATTTCAAAGTCATTTGACTTAAATTTCATTAATTATGAAGTATTAAGGCCTTAGAGGTAAAAGTTATAATTTTAAAGAATTTAGCCTTAATTAATATGTAGGCTTAACCAAAGTGATAAATGGGTAATAAATGATATTAATAAACATGTTTAAAATGATTAACACATGAAGGTATAAGTGGTAGAAACCAATCACTCTTGTCATATTAGAGGATAAACTTGTAATTTTTTTAATTGCACTAATCTAAAAGAAAGTTAAACCAAAACATTCTTGAGGTTAGGGGTTCGACTTTGGAAGTGTATAATTCATTAATTCAATACCCATATTTGATGTTTAAATGATAATTCAGTATTGAGATAAGAATCATAATCATAAAAGTCAACTTAACTTCCTTTTTCTATATATATATATATATATATATATATATATATATATATATATATATATATATATATCTACCCACTAAAGTCTTAAGGGCTTAGTAGTGAACTAGGCTTAATTAAAATTTGACTAATGAGGTTTAGATAAGAAATCTTAATTAATTTCAAAAACTTTTGAAACACTACAAGTCCACTTCCATACTAAATTTGGCTAAATTTCTTAATAAACCAATTTTTCCCTAAGGGCCTTTACTCACATAATTTATGAGTGAAATTTCAAGTAACAATTACTCCATTTTTTTGATAGTCAAAACATCAAATTCACTAAGCATAAGGGTATGAAATGGATGAACCATTTAATAAGTATGATAAATTCAAAAAAACTCAAGAAAGTTCAAAAGGGTTGTGGAATATCTAGAGACTCTCTGGATCTTTTCATAAGTATTCTGGACATCTTTTAGGACAACTGAACCTATTATACTTATTAAAGGAAAGCATCTCTCAAATGAATAAATAGAGCCTACCAAGCTATGAAATTTGGAAGGCTTGTGAAGAACCTATCTATAGGCTTTACTTTCTTATAAAGAGTAAGTGTTTACTGCAAAATATACTAAAGTTCCAGATGGAGGAACGAGAAGACTCGACAGACACGCTTTTATAAATTTACTGCATCTTCTTTTCTTGTACTTTCTTTATTGTAAGCTTGCATGCTAAACAACCAATATCACCCTACATAAAAAATAAAACCTTTAGGATATCCACAGAACTAAAACCAAAACCAATATCAAAATTAAAATAAAATAAAGATAGAATTCTCCGCCTCAATAGTCAAAATGTAAGACAACTCAAAATTTAATCACAAAACAAAACAAAAATCACAAGTGAAACTAAATTAAAATGTTTCTTTGGATGCTCAGGAATCCCTCAGAGGAGGCAATCTACGACTGCTAAAGAGATTTTCCACGTTCTAAACTATAGTATTGAATTCATTCAGTTAAAATTGGTAAATTCATGTGTATTAAGTTAATTCGAAGAAAATAGTGGTGTCAAAATGAGGAAACTGTGGGATCCTAACTGGTGTCTTTATAATCAACTTAAATATTCCCCTAATAAGACATTATTTCATCTTAATTTAAACCATTTCTAAAACATAACTCTCAACCCTTTTACATTTGACATTTCTACAACTGAACCTGCTACGACGAGGAGCTTGGAGCATGCATAGTGGGCTGCACGGCAGTCTTCAACAGGAAAATTTCTTAGAATAAAATAATGAGCCATAGGACTTCAAGGTAGTTTTCTTAGTGCTGCAAAAATCTTCACTTTATCCCTTTAGGTCTTTGCATAACCATGTTGTGCAATATAAACCCTAACTTGTCTTAGGTTTTGAGGTCGTCATCCGATATAAAATAAATCCTCCTATCTTCCAAGCTATTCACATGATCGATATCAAGTGAATGTAAGCCCTAAATAGATTAAAATTTGTAATATGAAATAGTAAATAACTATCTCAAATTGAAGCCAAACCATAGGATAGCTTGGGAAAACACCGAGATTTTTCTCAGATCTATGTCTTTCCCCAGTCTTCTTTTCCTTTGACTCCTACAATAACTATTCTAAAATTTGAGTCACTCACCTATTGGATTTCCTATTATCACATTAGTTTGAATATTTCTACCTTTTGGAAGTCACGAATACAATATTCTTGATCTATATAACGAGTTTTCTTAGGTGACTTCGGTTATCTAAGATGTAATTAACTATAAGGGCTTGCCTTTATAGGAAACTTAAAGACCCCATATTAATATAAACCATATCTAATTCTTTTTTTTATAGGGGAAGTTTCCAGTCAACATAAATGGTTCGTAGACCAAACAGATGTCATGAATTCTTTATTTTATTTTATCAAGCCATACCACCAAGCAATGTATCCATTCTTTGAGATAGAGACATGGCTTGTGGTGCAGTGCTTGATTATTTAATTTATTGCATATATGAGATCGGTTTGATTTTGTATTTTAAAAATAAAAATATATTTTCCAAACTTCTATCTATATTTATATAAATCTAAATCCCAAAACAAACCCTTCTGCGTCGACAATTTTTATGGCGACGCCGCTGGGGAGCAGTTTCTCTTTTCATTGAAATAAGGAAATGTTATATTCATACATCGGTAATGAATTTATGTTCCTTATAAACAAGATTATCATTCATCTGTTGACATAATTTTACCCATTTCTTTCTTGGGAAAGTATAATCAACTCTCCTTAATTTCAGGACCATTTATTTAACCATCCTTAAATAGAGAGGTTCAGGAAACTTTAGGTTGTTCCTTGATTTTGTGAGGTCGGACGCCTGATAGGTATGTTGGTGAATGTGTTTTGCCAAGGCGATGTGCGTTGTGAAGGGGATCCAGGGACGGGTCCGGCACTTCACTTTTCCTTTGTGCTTGCGGGGTTCGATCTTGTTGTCAGTAGATCGAACCATTCCTTCTTAAAACTTAAACTCTTTTTAATGAATATATGAAAATCAAAACTTAATAAAATACTATGAATCAAATAAAATTAAATAAAATGAAATTTTTCCCAATTCACAGAGCGCCCTTTTTTATAGTGTTTGCACTATGATTATAAGAGTTTAGGCCTTCGTTAATTTTCAAAATATTTCTTTCAACTGTCACGATGTCGATCCCTACGCTTACCTTCTACTGAAACTTGCTTTCCTCCCGTGAGGCCCATCTTGTTGCACCAATGATCCAGTTCGGAACCGGCTTCAGTAAGTTCTAAGTCATACTTGGAAAATCCCTATTCGTCATCATGAAAGTTGCTGCCCCTCAAATTCTAGAGCCATCTACCGAGTTCGATCTAAACACCCACTAGAACTTCGCTGCTACTAAGAGGGTGAAGGTCGCTGCTACCCCTGTCAAGTCTGTCATCTCTATGCCTGAGAGAGTTGCTACCCATACTGCTACTGGTTTTACCATCACTGCACCTACCTTTCTGCTTGCCAAGGGAAGGAAATTATTTATGAAGAAGATTCTGATAGTGTTATCCTTGCCCAACCATCAGTTTTTGAGGTAGGTTCTAGCTCTGGAGTTCCCCCGTCGATTAGGTCTTATAGGAGGAACCGTAGTCGTAAGATTCTCAAAGCCGCTAGGGCACAAGCAACAAGCTTGCCAGAGATTGATGTGATTCCTCACCAAGAGAAACTCGGCTTGCCGGAGTCCTCCCCTCTCCTTTGATGAAGTAGATTCCACCCATTAATTGATACTACCAGATGAAAGCCTCCACAAAATTGCTACTACTCTATCATCACCACATGGACGTAATGAGGTAAGGAAGAGGCTCACACTCGTCATTCAAGTCTGTACAGTTTTTCAGAGGTTAGCTGAGAAAGACGGATTTTCCTTTGCCAAGATTCTCAAGAGAGTGGGATTTGCAGTATTCTCTAGGATGAAGGATGAAATTTTAAAAGAGAAAGTCGATTGTCTGGTACGCAGTTCGTCTGAGACACCGTCAATCCGTGTTTCTGTCAGGCTCCATTTTAGGAGCCGTGTTGGTGCTACTACCACCACTACAAATGACACTACACCACTATTGTTCTGACATCTACAGTATGCAGATCAATCAAGTCTTGGTTGGGTCCCAGAATACCATTTGTCGATGATTATAAGGAATTTTAGAAGAGGAAAAATAGGAGAGGATTATTTTCCAATGTACATGGTCTACACCCTAGGGAACACACTTCCCCTCACCACTCTGATGTCCCCACCAAGACATCCCATCTCAAGTCACCAAATTTTAAGAGAAAAGTGTGGTTACTGAAGTTTGTTGCACCAGTACGCTCCGAGAAGTCTAACGATCATAAGATCAATCATGAGTCTGATGTTCCCCTTTCCACTACCGCCATTGCTTCTGAGTCAATTGCAAAGAGAAGTGACAGTAGAGGGAAGCCTATAGATCTGAGGTTAATTAAGGAGAAAACAGTCGATGATAAAGTACAAATGCTCCGAGCAGAGATTTAAAAATTAGCTAAATGACAGACCTAAAATATATACGCTTTTTGCTATATCATTTTATTCATTTTTGATGATATTACACTGTAAAGGAAGGTATTTTGTATATTTTTTGGTTTTAGGTACAAGAAATGGTGATTGGAGTAAAAGGAAGCAAAAACGGTGTAATTTGGAGCAAAAACGAGCAATAAATGAAATTCTGCCCTGACATCTTTCGATTAGTCTTTTGATGCTTAATCACTTTTATACTTCTTGCATATTTTTGAATGAGATTACACTTTAAAGAAAGGTTGTTTTTATGCTTATTTTGTAGGGCTATCTGTTACGAACACAACACAACTGAAATGGGGCGAAACGGAGTTGAAACCGAGCCAAACGGAGCGAAACGGTGGAGCCTTGCAGCAGCCTGCTCGCCAGCGGTGAGATCGATCTCGCCGACGGCGAGATTTTCCCGAGACCACCGAAAAGTGCCCAAAAAGGCCACCGACAGTAGCCTCGAACCTGCCGACAGCAACCCAGACGACCATGAACCGACATTTGGCGGTTTTAGGCCAATATTCGACGTATTTGGACGCTTTTTCGAAGGGGTACTTAAGGAGACTCTTGGAAATTCGTGCACACTCTTTAAAAATGGTGAATTTATGTTAGATAAGGGAGAAAAATAGTAGATTAGAGAGGAGAAAAAATAGAGAAAAGGAGAGAAAAACTTAGAGGAATGTTTAGGATTCTTAGATTAAGAGTAGAAATGTAGATTTCTACCTTTTTGGAGAGATTGAAGAGGAGATTTTGAGAGAATTTGTAAGGGATTTTGCTAGCATTGCATGGATCGCTGGGAGACTTTATGGGAGAGATCTTCGTCTTTCTTTCAAAGAGAAAAAGCTAAGTATTGTTCTTCATTATCTTATAATTTTGTAAACATTTATTTAGTGGATTTGCTTTAGTTAAATGAAGTTTCCATTGTGTTTTATTCGCGCTTTGTGATGTATCTCTCTTACTCTTTCTTTTTCTTTCGAAATAGTGGCATGAGAAGATTATGTCATTCTTTTCCTTCTACTGTTCTTCTGAAATGAGTAGAAATCATGTTTAGGATTTTGTGATGCATGGTAGAAGTAAATTTAATTATAAATGTGATGGTTTTTACTTGCACTTCATTTACATTGCAATAAGGGCCCATTGTAGTGTTAAAATTCGTTATAATTGCATCGACCCGAAAGGGCAGTGTAATTCTCAACAAAGTGAAACCACATTCAAATTTCATGGATGGTGAAGTTCATGGGGATTGAATGCAAATAAATAGGGAAATAATATTAATCGGGCGTAGAATTAGAGATTTTAGAGTGACAGACTAAAATCCTCAATTCGGTCCTATCGTTTGGGTGCTGAAGTGTAGATTGTTAGCCCTCAGGCGAGGGGAACGTGGGAGCTCCAAAGTGAGAGCCGGTATCCTCCCAGCCTAGCCTCAGATTTAGTAACCAAGCATAAGATTAGTCAATGTTCTTTATGCCTGGACCAAAGGGTAAAGAATAGGTTTACTCCTATTTGACACATACAATATTAAATGCATCTCATTCCTATACATTATCTATTTCATTACATAAGAATTGTAGTTTTTAATATCTCAAAATTCTTCAAACCAACTCATCCAAAAAGTGTTATCTTTAGAATTATTATTTACACTTAGTTATAGTTACTATTTTTACATTTAACACTTGCATTTAGTAATAGTTGCTAGATAAAACACAATTTTAATCGACATTCTAAACTAAGGACTATTATTAGTAGACTAGAATTTGATTAAAGACTTCTTTCTTCACTTCCTCGTGGGATCGATTCCGGGGTTTTTAAATAAAACTCTATATTACTTGAAACGATACGTATACTTGCGTAGTACCCCTAGTGTGTAAAATATTTTCCAATTTTTATATCATTTAAGATTTTGCACACTAGCCGTCATTTATAAATCGGGTCAAGTTTTTGGCCATCTTTTGGAAGTTAATTTACTGTGTAATTGCGGGTCGGGACAAGTTTTTGGCACCTTTGCCGTGGAGGCTTCGGTAAGAACTTTAGGAGAATTTTAGTTGAAGTAATTAGGCTTAGACTTGGAAAACTGTAGCGTCGTAAAAACTGTTTTGTGTGAAAAGTGTTTTTATATGAAAAAGTGTTGTGAAAAAAACTATTTTTGTGAAAAACATGGTGTTCGTGAAAATGTTTAGTAGTGTTGAATATATTTCATCTATTATTTATTTAATTGTTAATATATTTTTTATTGTGTTACGTATGCAAAACAAAGGATCTGCAGAATTTGTACCTTATGATCCCGAGTTTGAAGAAAATAAAAAAATAAAAATACAGAAAGGACTCGAAAAACTAGAAATGGAAATGAAAAACTTTCAAGATAATAACTTAGAAAATCATCATAAATCATTGAGGGATTACATAAATCCTACGACAGATGAAATTCACTCTAGTATACAAAACCCTGTCGTAGAAGCTGACTCGTTTGAAATAAATCCTGAGATTATCCAACTGGTGCAGAACAATCAGTTTGGGGGAACTCCTTCAGAGGAACCATATTTACACTTATCAAATTTTCTAGAACTTTGTGCTACATTTCATTATAATGGCATGTCAGACGATGTTGTTAGACTAAGGATTTTTCCTTTCTCACTAAGGGATAAGGCTAAAATGTGGTTATACTCATTAGCACCTGGCTCTATTAAAACTTGGGAGACGTTAACTCAGAAATTCCTAGCTAAGTATTTTCCACATTCAAGGACTACTAAACTTAGAAATGATATTATCTCATTTCGTCAATATGAAGGTGAATCAATATACGAAGCCTGTGAAAGATTTAAGGAACTCTTAAGAAAGTGTCCACACCATGCTCTGCCCAATTGGTTAATCATTCAAACATTTTATAATGGGGTTAGTAGGATCCCTTAGGTCTATAATTGATGCTACCGCTGGTGGATCATTAATGTAAAAATCATTTGATGAAGCGTATGCATTAATTGAAGAAATGACTACAAATGAAATTCAATGGCCCTCTGCAAGGGTAAATCCTAAAAAGGTAGCTAGTATTCATGATACAGATACAATTTTAATTCTTGCATCTCAGATTGCTGCAATATCAAGAAAGTTGGACCAATTTGGAATGAACCAACTCAATTTACTCCTGTAAGTGGGGAAAGTTTATTACGTCATATGATTGATTCTAATTTATTTTATGAGACTTTAAATACCATAAACAACCCGTACTCTAACTTTTACAACCCATGTTGGGAGAACCATCCTAAATTTAATTGGAATCATACTACTGATGGTGGAAACCAACAATGGGAAAATAATCATGCAAATCATAATGGAAGTTGGAATAATCAGGGGAACACAAACTATAGACCTTCATATCCACCAGACTTTAACAATGATCAACAATTTGAGGATAAGAAAATGTCTATGGAAGAAGTGGTATTGCAAATGGGAAACCAGTTGCAAAGTCAAAATGCTGTGATTAGAAACATAGAGAATCTACTGGGATAAATTGCTAATTCATTTAGCAATAGACACCAAGGAACACTTCTTAGCAACAATGAGATCGACCCTAAAGAGAACACTAATGAACAAATAGAAGCTGTCCAAATAAAAATTGGAAGAGATATAGTGGATGTGGTTAGAAAAGAGAAAGATGTTGTGAGAGAAACAAAGGAAACTAAAAGACCTGAAGAACATGTTTCTAAGGATCTGGAAGAATTAATATCTCCAACTAAAATTAGTTTGGAAAGACCACAACCTACATTTCCTCAAAGACTTAGACAACATGAGTTGGATAAAAAATTTTCAAAGTTCATGAAAATACTTAAGAAGTTAACGATAATTATTCCTTTCACTGAAACTTTGGAACAGATGCCAAGTTATGCAAAGTTTATAAAGGATATATTAAACAAGAAAAGGAAATTTGGGGATTATGAGACAGTTGCACTAAGTGAGGAGTGCAGTGTCATACTTCAGAAAAATTTTCCTCATAAACTTAAAGATCCTTGTAGCTTTACAATTCCCTGTGCAATTGGAAAAGAATTATGTGGAAAAGTTTTATGTGATTTAGGAGTGAACATTAATGTGATGCCTCTATCTATATTTAGAAGGTTAGGTTTAGTCGATATTTCTCCCACTACTGTAACCCTTCTGTTAGCTGATCGATTTATCATTTATCCAAAAGGAGTTATAGAAGACGTGCTTGTTAAAGTGGATAAATTTATCTTTCCTTTGGACTTTATTGTATTAGATATGGAGGAAGATAAAGAAATTCCAATTATTTTAGGGAGACCTTTCCTTATTCTTTGGACAAGCTATGATAGATGTGTAAAAAGGAGAGTTGACTATGAATATTAATGACCATGAAGTCACTTTTGATGTATTAAAGACTATGAAATATCCAGCTGAGAGAAAAGATGATGATTGTTTTTGGATAGATGAAATTGATTATTTAAGTAAATACCATTTCCAAGAAAGTTTTGAGAGTAAGTTAACATATGAGAATGAAATAGACATTCATGATGATTCAAAAGCATTACTTAAAGAAGACTGTATGTATGTTCAGGAGAGGTGTGAAATGATGGACGCTACCAAATATAATGAACTTTTAATTCCATATGTTGAAAAATCTCATGAGTTTAAGATGGATGTACCCCATACAATTTTAAAGCCTATCTTTTTAAGGAATTCATCTACACAACCAGTCTTTATATCTTTAGATACGTCGCAATCACAAGAAAAACTTGAATTAAATGATGAATAAGATAAAAATATTGAACTAGGACTTGGAAGAGAATTTGAGGATAAATTTCAAAATAACTTTAAGTTAAGAAAAGAGGATAAGGATATTGGAAGACCATTGGAAGAAATTTCTAGGGAATTAGAAAAACCTATTTCCTCAACTAAAATAGATCCTCAATCATTTAATAATTATAAAGGGGAAGAATTGGAAGATAACTTGAATCATAAGAGTGACATAGAAGAATGTGATCCTGAATCTGAATTATCTAAAGAGATTTTGATAAAAAAATTGGAAGATATTGAAGTATTTTATAAAGATCCATTTCTAATAAATTTCAAGGATGATATTAATATGCAGATTGAAAAAATCAATAGAAGAATATTGGATCTAGAAAGAAATATGAGGAATTATGATTTAAATTCATCTAAAAATGAAGAGCTGAATGAAAAATTAAAATTTGAGGATTTTATAGGAATCCCTGGATCTGGAAATGATTAGGCGACTGATCGAGGATTACTTAAATGGAATTTAGTTCCAAGTGGAATCATTTGTCGGGCTAATGACGTTAAAGCAAGCACTTTATGGGAGGCAACCCATAGTTATCAGTGTGCTTTGATTTAGTGTGCTTGAGAGTCATGATTGTTAGTGATTTATTGTATTTTCTTTATAATGGATTGATCAATTTGATTATTTTTGGTAGATGTTTGGATTGTTAGTAGTTTGATCTGATCTCTATCTGTGTCTTGAGGGAGGTGATTCCTTAACTTCTTATTATGGCTAGACTTGATCTGTTGTAGTAGTTGGATTAAAGAGTCCACTGTGACTTGGGTCTCACCCAGACTTGAGTTTTACAAGAGACATCAAGAATTTAAACTGTACCAAATTCATCTCAATTTGTTACATCCTTTCTCTAACTTTGTTTTCATTTGGTAGGAGTCGCGAACCTATTTGATGAATAACATTAGGATGATCTTACACTACAAATTATAAGGATTAGGTGTTGCCTGAAATTGGTGCCTAGGAACCAATTTATCAGGGGTAATCTTATCTTTGGGATTATAATCTATAAAATCTTTTGAAGTGCCTAATTTACTAGTGTAGTGATTCCGTTAGAAATTGGAAGTAAATTAGTGAGATGTGATGAGTTAAAGGAAAAATTGACCTCATTTATCATTTGTGATTGTATTTGAATTGTGTGTTTATGTTTGTGTTACAACTTTATTTAGGTATTGAAGAACATTTTTATATTCCCATGCTTGATACATGCTATGCTAGTTAGACTTTGGTTTAGTTAATTTCATTACGGCATGATTAGTTTAGATTTACTTTCTGCTGCATATTGTTCTGTCCTAATGAATACTTGCAAATGATTTTGATAGACATTTTTTGTAGATAGAATTTCTAAATTGTTTTCTTCCTGCTTATATTTTTTGTACTGAATGCTTTATATGTTAAAAATTAAGTTTGGGGGTAGGAAGAAAAATAAAATTTTAATGTAAAAATACTTCCTTTTAGAGTAATTTTATTACAAGCATGTTTTAGGCTAGATTTACTTTCTTCTACAGTCATTTTATCCTGATTATGCATGCTATGAATTTGATAGGATGTTGTAGTAGTAAGTATATTCAACTTTTACTTTTTCTTCTTGCTATATTTTATGGAATTAGTTGCAAAATATTTTAAAATTTAAGTTTGGGGGGAAGAAAAATATTAACTCTTATTTGTTCTCAATTATTATATTTTCAAAAATTATTAGCATAACTTCTGGCAATTGAACCTCGCTTAAGATAACTAAAACTTTTTATTTTAGTTGAATATTATGGAAGGATTGGATGAAAGTTTTTAGTAATAAAGGTTAATTTTATAAGGGTAAGATATTTGATATGAAAGAAATTGATTATAGTTAACTATTTAAAGTAAAGAAAACTATATTTTTGAAATGTTAAGAGACTTAAAGTATTGTGTGTTAAGAAGAGATTGTGACTTTATGATGAATAATAAAGCTCATACCTAATTATAAAGTAAGGATGTGTTTCAAGTTTGAACTTTAGAAAGAGGAGAGTGAAGTTCAAAATCATTACGGGCTCTCAGGATATAGTAATCCTCATTTAAAAAAGAAGAAAAAAAGAAAAGAGAAAAAAGGGGGATTGAAAATGATCCTGAAAGAAAAGAAAAAAAAGAAAAAAAATATTTATGAGGAGAAGCTTGAGGAGATGCCTAATCAAATATTGGCTTCACTTCAGTCACTCTAAAGGCAAAACTTGATTTCATTTCTGAATTTATAATTAAAATATTAGCCTACATTCTGACGAAGTTTACATGAACTTCTTTTTCACATAATCTTTCAAGGCATTCTTAATGTAACAAATTATGGTTTATCTTGAAATAAATAGAAGACTATAACCCTTAGACTTGATTGTTGAATATTCTTATACTTGTAGTGTTAACCTGAGTTACTGAATTTCTTTCTAAAAG
Organism: Papilionanthe hookeriana x Papilionanthe teres; assembly: GCA_022702705.1. Taxonomy (NCBI): domain Eukaryota; kingdom Viridiplantae; phylum Streptophyta; class Magnoliopsida; order Asparagales; family Orchidaceae; genus Papilionanthe; species Papilionanthe hookeriana x Papilionanthe teres. The sequence continues at coordinate 40,645,849 of CM040429.1, read as the reverse complement.
TCTAACCAATATATTCTTCTGAATGAAAAATTTTAGTCTCTTACAGGTGAAAAGTACATTGTCTTGAGTTATATTTTTATGTAGTAAAAGTGTTACTTGAGGACAAGTAACAGTCAAGTTTGGGGGATTTTGACAGACCTAAAATATATACGCTTTTTGCTATATCATTTTATTCATTTTTGATGATATTACACTTTAAAGGAAGGTATTTTATATATTTTTTGGTTTTAGGTACAAGAAATGGTGATTAGAGCAAAAGGAAGCAAAAACGGTGCAATTTGGAGCAAAAACGAGCAACAAATGAAATGCTGCCCTGACACCTTTCGATAAGTCTTTTGATGCTTAATCTCTTTTACACTTCTTGTATATTTTTGAATGAGATTACACTTTAAAGAAAGGTTATTTTTATGCTTATTTTGTAGGGTATCTGTTACGAACGCAATGCAACTGAAATGGGGAGAAACTGAGTTGAAACGGAGCCAAACGGAGTGAAACGGTGGAGCCGCGCAACAGCCTGCTCGCCGACGGCGAGATTTTCCCGAGACCGCCAAAAAGTGCCCAAAAAGACTGCTGACAGCGGCCTCGAACCTACCGACAGCAGCCCAGACGACCATGAACCGACATTTGGCGGTTTTGGGCCAATATTGGACGTATTTGGACACTTTTTCGAAGGGGTGCTTAAGGAGACTCTTGGAAATTCGTCCACACTCTTTAAAAATGGCGAATTTATGTTAGATAAGGGAGAAAAACAGTAGATTAGAGAGGAGAAAAAATAGAGGAAAGGAGAGAAAACTTAGAGGAATGTTTAGGATTCTTAGATTAAGAGTAGAAATGTAGATTTCTACCCTTTTGGAGAGATTAAAGAGGAGATTTTGAGAGAATTTGTAAGGGATTTCGCTAGCATTGCATGGATCGCCGGGAGACTTTATGGGAGAGATCTTCTTCTTTCTTTCAAAGGGGAAAAGCTAAGTATCGTTCTTCATTATTTTATAATTTTGTAAACATTTATTTAGTGGATTTGCTTTGGTTAAATGAAGTTTCCGTTGTGTTTTATTTGAGCTTTGTGACGTATCTCTCTTACTCTTTCTTTTTCTTTCGAAATAGTGGCATGAGAAGATTATGCCATTCTTTTCCTTCTACTTTTCTTCTGAAATGAGTAGAAATCATGTTTAGGATTTTTTGATGCATGGTAGAAGTAAATTTAATTATAAATGTGATGGTTTTTACTTGCACTTCATTTACATTGCAATAAGGGCCCATTGTAGTGTTAAAATTCATTGTAATTGCATCGACCCGAAAGGGCGGTGTAATTCTCAACAAAGTGAAACCACATTCAAATTCCATGGATGGTGAAGTTCATGGGGATTGAATGCAAATAAGTAGGGAAATAATATTAATCGGGCGTAGATTTAGAGATTTTAGAGTGACAGGCTAAAATCCTCAATTCAGTCCTATCGTTTGGGTGCTGAAGTGTAGATTGTTAGCCCTCAGGCGAGGCGAATGTGGGAGCTTCTAAGTGAGAGCTGGTATCCTCCCAGCCTAGCCGCAGATTTAGTAACTAAGCATAGGATTAGTCAATGTTCTTTATGCCTGGACCAAAGGGTAAATAATAGGATTGCTCCTATTTGGCACATACAATATTAAATGCATCTCATTCCTATACATTATCTATTTCATTACATAAGAATTGTAGTTTTTAATATCTCAAAATTCTTCAAACCAACTCATCCAAAAAGGGTTATCTTTAGAATTATTATTTACACTTAGTTATAGTTATTATTTTTACATTTAACACTTACATTTAGTAATAGTTGCTAGATAAAACACAATTTTAATCAACATTATAAACTAAGGACTATTATTAGTAGACTAGAATTTGATTAAAGACTTCTTACTTCACTTCCTCATGGGATCGATTCTGGGGTTTTTAAAGAAAACTCTATATTACTTGAAACGATACGTATACTTGCGTAGTACCCCTAGTGTGTAAAATATTTTCCAATTTTTATATCATTTAAGATTTTGCACACTAGCCGCCATTTATAAATCGGGTCAAGTTTTTGGCCATCTTTTGGAAGTTAATTCTTGCGTAATTGCGGGTCGGGTCACTAAACAACAAGTTTTGGATATTGATGATGAAGATTACTACCCGTCGGATTACATGGAAGAAGAATTTATGGATATTCATATGGTTAAAATGAGGTTCACGTCGTCTTCGCTCGATACTCCCGTTGAGGAGAGTGCCGCTGATAAGATTCAAAGGGCCATATTGTTAAGAGATGAACATATAAGTCGGATGGAAAAGAAGATGGAGGAGATGGCTGCCACCATGACCGCCATGACCACCATGACCGCTATGGCCATAGTACACGGACATTCACAGTCACGGCTAGCAGCATCTCTGGAAGTTAACCATCCCAAAGTTATAGATATCACAAATGAAAGAAGAGAAGTTGCTTCTGCCAATGAAGACTAACCTCCAAAGAAGGATTCAGCTCCAATTCTATCAGAAAAGGATACCAAGCAAATGTTCGAACAATATTTGGGAGGACTTGGCTCAGTCCAAAGCTGGAGCATCAGTTTCAAAGGTTAGACCCTACCTGGAGAAGTTCGATGTCATACCTTTCCCCAAAGGCTTTGTGCCCCCGACATTCAAGACGTTCGATGGGACATGAAACCTCGTCAGCATAGAGCACACTTCAGAGCCAATTATTGCAACTCAGGAGGAAGTGAAGCTCTATTGGTTCTGATAGTTCATCAACAGCTTGTCAGGTATAGTTTTTGACTGGTATGCAGAAATACCTAACGAATCGGTGAAGACCTTAACAGAATGGAAAGCATGTTTGTGAAAAGATTCGCCCGTGCGCTGCACCACATTACTATAAGAGATCTCGTAGTGGAGCGACCGTAGCCCGACGAGACTTTGGTCGACTACATCTTGAGATGGAGAAACTTAAACATGAAATGTGAGCCTAAGCTACAGGAGAAACACATGATCGAAATACTACTCAAGTGTATTCCTGATCCAGTGGCTTTCATGCTTAAGGGTCTTACCATTAAATCCTTCGGGAAACTACTCAGCAAAGCAAACAGTTTACAAGAGGAAGTCAAGCACATGGAACCTATAAAAATAGAAGATAAAATGAGACCTGTTAAAACATACGAGAAGAGATCTGGCGTAGTGGCAACGGTCGACAGAGGGAAACAATGGATGAGGATTCATGCTGAGCTGTCACTGTAGCAGCATAGTCAGTCACCACAGTACAGTTAGCCCCCACAGTATGGTTAGTCTCAGCAGTATGGTCAGCCCCATCCGTAGCAGATCAGTCAGGCTATTCAATAGCAGAGGCTGTACAGGATAGATGAACGATAGGGTCCATCGATTTCAGAATGGCTACGTAGAAATTAATCCTTCAAAGATGATGTCATAGCAAAGATGTTTATAAATTTGATGAAGAAGACCGTGTTCAAATTGCCCGAGCCGAAGAAGTTGGAAGAGATAAAAAAGAAGGACCGTCCCAACTTTTGTCCATACCATAGGTTTCTCGGGCATAAGATAGAGGGATGTTTCAGTTTTAAGGATTGGCTCAAGAGAAGCTTCAAAGAAGGGAATATAAAAGTTCCAAAAGATTATTTGAAAGAACCTAAAAGAGGTTCTGTGAATATGATTTCGGCCGAACCATACTACCCTATAGATCCATATGCCAACAGAGACAGATGGAGTACAGCTTAGACTTGGATTAGATTCCGTCCGCTTCAGAGCAAGCTGCCACTGCACGAAGTCTGCAACCTCCCAACCCAAAGATGGAGATTACATCGAAGAAACCACCGTAGGAAAAGATAAAAAAAACATCTCAGATGAGGCAAATATTGATAGCATGAAGGCTAGGATAGAGATTGCCCCTATTAGATTGGTTGTCTCGGATTTAGCGAGAAATCCCTCGAACCGTTAACTCTGTATAATTTGTTTTTCTCCCCTCTGGGGTCTTATAATTATAAGAGTGACAATTTTTGCTATGTTCTTACTATCTCTAGTGATGACGTAACTAATCATAAGCCATCTAAACCCAATTTTGATTCTCAAAATGATCCTTAAATCATGCTAGTTCCCAATGAGAAAATCGATGAAAATAAAGAAGATATCGATAACGCTAGTTACGAAAGTTTGGAAAGCGAGGAGCTAGTCCTTGAATGCAAAGAAAATCCACTTGCCATCAACTTAGACTTCTCAAATACGGAAATAGTACTGGAGGAATCAGCTAAAAAATTAGGAGAACCTCCGGGTCTAGAGGAGGAAGAAAACAGAAGTAAATCTCAGAAGTGATAAATACTACTGCCAAGAACATCTCCGGTGGAGAAAGGAAAACATATATTTACTCAAGAAGAATTAACTCGAGAAATAAAAGAAGTGCAGATTTGAAACAAAATAGAGAATTCAAATAAAGTGGATTACAATGTACTAGCTCATCTCAGGAAGTTGCCAACCAAACTAAGCATTTATGATGCTCTGATCCTGTCAAAGGAGATGAGAGAAAATCTGATCATGGCTTTACTTGATCTAGAAATTTGCTTAGCATAGTTGGCTAGCACATTATGAGATGGAGTTTGTACATTGAAGGGGCAGCCTGGCGTAACCTTCACCGATGAAGACTTTTTACTCGGTACTGCTAACCACAACTATCTGCTCTACATTTCTGTCATCATCGGCAGGTTTGTGCTTTCTAGAGTGTTAGTAGATTCTAGAGCATTGCTTAACATAATGAGTCTATGGACATTAGCTTATTTGGACATCGACGCATGAAAGCTCTCCACAGATAAGATGATGATAAGAGGATTCAACCAGAAAGGAGAAAGAATCCTCAGATATATAGCATACGCAAATGTAAGTTGGAGATCTATTAACAACAACAAAATTTTCATTTCATCGATGCAGATACTTCATTCAACACCCTGCTCGGTCAGCCATGGCTTCATGAATACAATATGGTCCTATTGTCGTGTCATTAATGCACTAAGTACTACAAAAAATGGATAAGAAAATTGCATCAAGGGAGACTCACAGCCATTCTAAATACATGAAGTGGGCATTCAAGAAGACGCCGCCTACTATGCTCCCCCAAAGGAAATAATATTTTCAAGAGAAGTCGTGTCAAGAAAAGTTCAAGGTTTAGAAAGATCACAGGAGCGCGACCATTCACCTCCATTTCCATAATTTCTCACCACTCTTTCACGACAAATTGGTTGAGGTTATTTTAGCCCACGCACCCAAGGTCAAGGCTGAGGATGCGGGCGAGGTAGAACTCACCAGATTGTTGAATAGATGAAGCCAACAATCAGAATTGACGTAGAAGGAAGCTCCAAGGAAGATAAATTCGATAAAGAAACAATGATAATAAGTCAGAATAAGCCTCAGTTCGAGATCTCTTTGGAAGACACAGAAAAGAATGAATATGAGTCAATATACGATCAGATTAACCGTTATAACATCCTCAAAAGAAGGAGAGTTTGGATGTCAAGGAAGTCCATAATGGTGGTTTTAAGCCGAACAAGTTTTACCGAGCTTCTCCTTCTACTTCCGAACCTTGTGTAATTCTTGAAGAATATAGTTCTAATGAATTAATGGAATTACCTTTTGGTTACTTTTCGCCATATGTATAGAAATTAATTCAACAAGGATATGTGAAAAAGAAAATGCCAAAAGATAAGCTACAATCTTTTGGAAACTATGGAATAAAAAAAGAAAGAAACTTAATTCAAATGAAGGCCTTAGGTTTGGTACGATTGGACCCGTTGATGACTCGAGATTTTGCATAGTTGTTATTAGTTAGCCAAAAGAAGATTGCCTAAGCATTAAAGATGAATTCAAAGATCAACGATAGATGATGCCCCACCAGAATTCAAAGAAGAAATCAAATCAATAGTTGATAAATTAAAAGAAATTAACCTTGGGACTGAGGAGCAAACCCTGAATAACCTTTATAAGTTCGTTACTCAGTGAAGTGGAGTCTACGGATTTGATCAAGTTATTATCATAATTCAAAGATTGTTTTTCCTGGAGCTATGATGAAATTCCAGAATTATCCCCAGAAGTCGCAGTTCACAAACTCGGAGTGGATCGAAATACAACACCAGTAAAGCAAGCTCCCAGAAGGATGCGCCTTGAAATAGAACAAGTTACAACAGACATAAAGAAGTTAATAGATGCTAAATTTTTGTGAGAGGAACAAATATCCCAAGTGGTTAGCTGTGCTAGTAAAGAAGAAGAATGGACAGATTTAAGAATGTGTCGACTTTAGAGATTTAAACAAAGCATGTCCAAAGGAAGCGTTTCCGTTGTCAATGCTAGAATTGATGGCGGACATTGCATTGTTACATGAGGTCATCTCCTTCATGGATTGATCTTCATGTTACAACCAAATCAAGATGGCTCTATAAGATGCAACGCTCACAGCATTCAGAACTCCGACCGAGATTTACTACTATACTGTGATGCTGTTTAGATTTAAAAATGCCGGAGCTACCTATCAAGGAGCAATGATGACCTTATCCATAACCAAGTGGAATGCTACATGAACGACTTGTTCATTAAGAGCAAAGTGAAGGAAAACCACCTGTATGATTTGAGGATTGTATTTGAACGATTATGACAATATAATCTCAAGGTGGACCCCTTAAAGTGCTCTTTCAGCATTATCTCAGGGAAATTTGTAGGATTTGTTGTTTGTTATTTGGAAATCAAACTCGACCCAGAGAAGATTAAAGCTATATTGGAAATGCCCCCTCCTAAAGCCTTGAAGAAATTACATTCTTTTTAAGGAAAATTGGCATACCGAAGGCACTTTATATCTAATCTATCGGGAAGGTGTCTACCCTTTTCAAACTTACTTTGAAAGGATGTCAGTTTCATTTGGAGAGAGCCGTACCAATAGGATTTCAAAAATATTAAATGATATCTAACGACACCTCTTGTTTTAGCAGCCCCTATCCCGGGTAGACCATTGATACTTGATACCGCGACCTTAGACGACTCCTCGGAGCCTTACTAGCCCAAGTCAATGATGAGGATAAGGATAACACACTATAATAATTGAGTCGACGTCTAATACCAGAGGAGGTAAAGTATCCTCCTATTGAGAAACATTGTCGAGCTTTAGTTTTTGTCGATCAAAATCTTAGACACTACATGTTGTCTCATAAGGTCAACTTTATTTCGAAAGTAATCCCTTGCAATAATTGATGACCCGACCAACACTATCTGGATATTTAACAATGTGGTTAATGATACTATTGAAATTTGACATAACTTTTGTGCCCCTTCGTACTATCAAAGGGCAGATTCTTAAAGACTTTCTTGCAGCGCACCCACTACCAGCTGGGTCCCCGCTCAACGACGAGTTACCAGACAAAGAGATACTACAAGTGGATTAGCCCAGTGTCAAACATTGGGAGATGTACTTTGACCCGCCTAAAATATATACATTTTTTGCTATATCATTTTACTTATTTTTTTATGATATTGCACTTTAAAGGAAGGTATTTTGTATAATTTTTGGTTTTAGGTACAAGAAATGGTGATTGGAGCAAAAAGAAGCAAAAACGGTGCAATTTGGAGCAAAAATGAGCAAGAAAGCAAATTTTGCCTTGACACCTTTCGATAAGTCTTTCGATGCTTAATCTCTTTTACACTTTGTGCATATTTCGAATGAGATTACACTTTAAAGAAAGGTTGTTTTCATACTTATTTTGTAGGGTTATCTGTTAGGAACACAATACAACTGAAATGGGGTGAAAGAGAAATAAAACAAAGCCAAAAGGAGCGAAATGGTGGAGCTGCACAGGAAGCTCGCCGACAGCGGGAATATCCCGATAAGGCCAAAAATTAAATGCAAAAGCCCGCCGACAGCGCCCTTGGGCCCGCCGACGGCGCCGAGAAGATTCTAGACCGACTTTAGGCGATTATGGCCGAAATTCAACGTATTTGGAAACTTTTGCGAAGGCGTGCTTATGGCAACTCTTCAAACTTCATCCCTACACTTTAAAAGAATGAATTTAGTAGAGGAGAAAAGAAGACAAACAAGAGAGGAATGTTAGGAAAAACTTGGAGAATATTTAGGGATTTTAGGATAGAAGTAGAAATGTAGATTTCTACCCTTTTAGAGAGATTGGAGAGGAGAATTTGAGAGAATTTGTAAGGGATTTCGCTAGCATTGCATGGATTGCCGGGGGACTTTGTGGGAGAGATCTTCGTCTTTCTTTCAAGGAGAAAAAGCTAAGTATTGTTTTTCATTATCTTATAATTTTGTAAATAATTACCTAGTGGATTTGCTTTGGTTAAATGAAGTTTCTGTTGTGTTTTCTTCGTGCTTTGTGACACATCTCTCTTACTCTTCTTCTTCTTTGGAAATAGTGGCATGAGAGGATTATGCCATTCTTTTCCTTTTACTTTTCTTTTGTAAAGAGTAGAATTCATGTTTAGGATATTGGGATGCTTGCTAAAAGATTTTATAATTATAAATGTTATGGTTTTTACTTGCACTTCATTTACATTACAAAAAGAGCTCGTTGTAGTATTAAAATTTGTTGTAATTGAATCGACCTGAAAGGGCGGTGTAATTCTCAACAAAGTGGAACCACATTCAAATTCCATGGATGGTGAAGTTCATGGAGTTGAGTGCAAATAAATAGTGATATATATTAATCGAGCATAGAATTAGAGATTTTAGAGTGACAGGCTAAAATCCTCAATTCGGTCCTATCGTTTGGGTGCTGAAGTGTAGATTGTTAGCCCTCATGCAAGGGGAACGTGGGAGCTCCGAAGTGAGAGCCGGTATTCTCCCTACCTAGCCGCAGATTCAGTAACCAAGCATAGTATTAGTCAATGTTCTTTATGCTTGGACCAAAGGGTAAAGAATAGGATTGCTCCTATTTGACACATACAATATTTAATGCATCTCATTCTTATACATTATCCATTTCATTACATAAAAATAGTAGTTTTTATTACCTCAAAATTCTCCAAACCAATTGGTGAAAACAGGAAAAGATTGGTGTGGATTATCGATATTAAGGAGTCGCCATCTAATATTAGCCTAATTTTATTCCTATAAATCCCATGAAAGATTTGAGAAATTTAGGGCTAATAGTAGAAAATGATGTTTATGACAATCCTCATAAAAGAATATCCTAGAATAATATATCCTAGAATTTTCATATAAAGAAAATCATGGAAAACCAGAGATTTCTATTGTGGGTTCTTTTGGATCTCCTATAGAAGCAAGCTTCTATAGTTAATTACATCTTAAACAATTTTTAATTGTTCAAGAAAACTTCTGATTAATGTCAATCATTTGTTTTCTAAAATTTTATTTTTAAGGAGAGATGTACCCACTATCACTCCTAAATGTCATGTCATATTTATTATTTTAAAGTTTTGATTTTGTTTTTCATGTCGTTATCTTAAAAGTTTTATTTTTGTTTTCCATATCGTTGTTTTGTTTTGTTTTGGAGACTATCTTAAAAGTTTTTGCTTTCTTTTTGTTTGTCCAGAATGTCGTCTTGTAAAACAGAGTTAGCACATCCTATAACATGCAAAGAAAATCTAAACGAAACTTTTTGTCTTCACCCTGCAAAGAAAAGATTGTCAGAAAATAATGTCATGTTCATTGCCTTAGAATTTTGTAGGATGTTTTGATTTAAAATGTCCTGGATGTCGGTTTATGTCAAATTATATTGATTAATGTTTAATTTTGTTGAAATATCAGATTAATTTCATTTAATATCGATATTTGTCAAATTTATATTTGAAATGTCAATTTTATGTCGGTTATGTTGATTTATGTTTGAAATGTCGATTAAGTCAAATTTTGTTTGAAATATCAAATTTATGTTGATTATGTTGAATTTTTATTTAAAATATCAAATTTATGTTGATTTTGGTTTGAAATGTTGAATTTATGTCTTGATTTAAGTTTAAACTTAAATTTTGAATTCATGTATGTTTGAATTCGAGTTGAAAGTTGGGTTAGATTAAGTTGAGTTCCTATCTGTCTGAACATAAGTTAAAAGGTTGGAAGTTAGATTCAATATTGATTGAACTAACTTTGGTTTATGTCTGGTTGAACCTAAATGAGATTCAATATTGATTAAATCTACTTAAGTTCATGTCTATCTGAACTTATGTTAAAAAGTTGGAAGTTAGATTCAATATTGATTGAACTAACTTGGGTTCATGTCTGGTTGAACCTAAGTTAAATTCAATGTTGATTGAATCTAATTAACTTGAGTTCATGTCTGTCTGAACTTTAAGTTAAAAGGTTAGTTTAGAATAGAGTTAATTAAGTTTTAAGCCTTGTTTAAATAGGACTTAAAGGTTAATTAAGTTTAATAAATTAGACTTAATTAGAATTACTTACCATCTAAGTCCATTTTAGGTAAGACTTTAAGTTTTAATTAAGTTTATTTAGCTGTAGTTTATTGAGAAATTAATGAATTAGGCTTAATCAAGGTTTGTTGATTTAAATCTCAATTAATTAATGGTTTGATGATTTAATTAAGTATAATATGTTAGACTTAATTAAAATTTTATGTTGAATTTAGGTTTGAATTAAATTAAGTTAAAAGTTCAATATGATTTGGTTTTAAGTTAAGGTTTGACTTAAGTTAAGTTCAAGTTAATTTGAACCTATACTTAAAGTTGGTTTGAGTTCAATATGGGTTGAGTCTTGAGTTAAGATTAAGTTTGGGTTAGACTTAGATTCATGTAGAGTTGATCCTAAGTTTGATTTTGACTTAAGTCTGATATGGATTAGACTTAAGTTCAGGTTTAGGTTTGACTTAGATTCATGTCAGGTTGAACCTAAGTTTGGTTTGACTTAAGTCTAATGTAGGTCAAACTTAAGTTAGGTTTAGGTTTGACTTACGTTCATGTCGGGTTGATCCTAAGTTTGGTTTGACTTAAGTCTGATATGGGTTAGACTTAAGTTAGGTTTAGGTTATGTTAGATTGAATGTAAGTTGAACCTAAGGTTTAGGTTAACTTGAGTTCAAGTTAGGTTATAATCATGTTATATTAGATTTAATATGGGTTAAGTTTGATTGTTTAAGGTTAATTAAACCTAATTTAGGTAAGGTTTAATGACTTAATTAGACTTGTTTAAGGTTAATTAAACCTAATTTAGGCAAGATTTAATTGATTAATTAAACTTAATATGGGTTAAGTCTAATTGTTTTAGGTTAATTGATTAATTAGACTTACTATGGGTTGTCTAATTGTTCAAGGTTAATTAAACCTAATTTAGGTAAGGTTTAATTGATTTAATTAGGTCTAATGGGTTAGGCATGATTAGGGTTTAGGTTTGATTAAGTCTAATTTAGTTAAGACTTAATAGTTTAATTAGGTCTAATGGGTTAGACCTAATCAGGGTTTATGTTTGATTAAATTTAATGTAATAAAGGTTTAACTAAGTTTAAAAGATGTTTTAAACCTAGTTAAGTCTAATTTTGTCATTTTAGACTTAATTGATTAAGCTTAAGGTTTAATAGGTTTAAATGATGTTTTAAACCTAATTAAGTCTATTTTTGTGATTTTAGACTTAATTAATTAAGCTTAAGGTTTAATGGATTTAAATGATGTTTTAAACCTAATTAAGTCTAATTTTGTCATTTTAGACTTAATTGATTAAGCTTAAGGTTTAAGAGATTTAAATGATGTTTTAAACCTAATTAAGTCTAATTTTGTCATTTTAGACTTAATTGATTAAGCTTAAGGTTTAATAGTTTTAAATGATGTTTTAAACCTAATTAAGTCTAATTTTGTTATTTTAGACTTCATTGATTAAGCTTAAGGTTTAATAGGTTTAAATGATGTTTTACACCTAATTAGGTCTAATTTTGTCATTTTAGACTTAATTCATTAAGCTTAAGGTTTAATAGGTTTAAATGATGTTTTACACCTAATTAGGTCTAATTTTGTCATTTTAGACTTAATTAATTAAGCTTAAGGTTTAATAGTTTTAAATGATGTTTTAAACCTAATTAAGTCTAATTTTGTTATTTTAGACTTCATTGATTAAGCTTAAGGTTTAATAGGTTTAAATGATGTTTTACACCTAATTAGGTCTAATTTTGTCATTTTAGACTTAATTCATTAAGCTTAAGGTTTAATAGGTTTAAATGATGTTTTACACCTAATTAGGTCTAATTTTGTCATTTTAGACTTAATTGATTAAGCTTAATGTTAAGTTAAGTGTTGCCGAGATGAGAATGATTAGGTGGATGAGTGGCTTTACTCTTAGAGACAAAATGCGAAATGAATATATCCGTAAAAGGGTTGGAGTTGCACCAGTGACGGATAAAATTAGAGAGAGTCGCCTTAGATGGTTTGGTCACATTAAACGTCGACCACCCGATGATCCGATTAGGAGAGTAGATGTTTTAAATACAACTTATGTTAAGAAAGGCAGAGGCGAGACCTAGGAAAACTTGGGCTTATTGCATAAAAAATGATCTTAATTTATTAGAATTGAACGAAAATTTGACACTAAATCGGACACAATGGAGAAAAAGGATTCATGTAGCCGACCCCACTTAGTGGGATTAAGGCTTTGTTGTTGTTGTTGTTGTTGTAGACTTAATTGATTAAGCTTAAGGTTTAATAGGTTTAAATGATGTTTTAAACCTAATTAAGTCTAATTTTGTCATTTTAGACTTAATTGATTAAGCTTAAGGTTTAATAGGTTTAAATGATGTTTTAAACCTAATTAAGTCTAATTTTGTCATTTTAGACTTAATTGATTAAGCTTAAGGTTTAATAGGTTTAAATGATGTTTTAAATCTAATTAAGTCTAATTTTGTCATTTTAGACTTAATTGATTAAGCTTAAGGTTTAATAGGTTTAAATGATGTTTTAAACCTAATTAAGTCTAATTTTGTCATTTTAGCTTAATTGATTATTTGCCATTAGCCTAACATAGACTAGATTCATTTCAAACTTAGATTTTCGAAGGAAATAAGCTAAGTTTATGAAAAGGTGATTTTTAGGATTAAAATTATTTAATTAATAAAGAATTTTAGTCCTAAATTTTAACATATTATTCAAAATTATTTTTAGAACATAGAAATGATTTTCTTAGGGTTATTCTAACCATTTTTAATTTATTTTCATAATTTTTATTTTTTTATAATTATTTATTTGAAATAATTACAAAATGACTTGAAAATTAGAAAAAAGTTTCCTAGACATGTTTTCTGTTCTTGGAAAAATCATGAAACATTCCTAAGAGCATAAAGGTAAAAGCCTCAAAGTTTCATATTTTTCTGATTTATAAATAATTTTTAATAATTAAAATACTCCAGAGAGTATTTAATTATTTAAAAATTAAATAATGGGAATAAAATTTTGATTTTTATTTCAAAATTTTCTTCTCATTTTGCTCTTTCTATTGGTATTTTTGTTATATTTTTGTGATTTATATTTAAAAAGTTATGAATTTTCGATTGTTTTAAGGTTAAAATAGATTTTTTAACCAATTTCCCGCCGCCAAAATGATCCCACGCCACCGCGTTTCCTCGGATCTGTCGAAGAGCGTGAAAATCTGCTGCGGGAGGCCGAAAAATGGACACCGCGCGGTTTGATCAGCGCCGTCCGTTCCAAAACACGGAAATAGACGACACTAATAAATCCATTTTAATTCCAGAAAAATTCATAACCTTTAAACTTTAAATGTTAATATCTCACTCATTTCTTGATGAAATTGAGTGATTTTTGAACCTATGGAGTCATCTAAACATGTAGAATATATCCATACGGTGATGCAACATTTCTGGGCTAGTATAACACATGATATTTTAAAAATATGAATTATTTTAAGAAAAATAATTTCATACCTTTGCCACAAATCAAGCTTGATCAGACCTTGTAATTGTCTTCTAAGACTCCAGAGGAAGATTGTTGCTGCACCAATTTGGTTCAAAAGTCAGCCTCAGAGGAGAATTTTAAGAAGGTGGCTGGTTTGGGCTGTATTTGAATTTTGATCAAATTGGCTCGGTTGGGCTCAATCTATGGCTTGGGTTTGATCAAAATGGATTGCTAAGACTCTTGGGAAGAGTTTTTGTGTTGGGAGCCAGAAGATTTGAGCAGCCTATAGGTCTCACTAAATTTTTTTCTTCTTCATAGTAAGGCTAGGGTATGACTTTATTTATAGCCATGGGGAGGCCATGACTTGGCTTAGGCTGTACTAGGGGACTTGTTATCTTCCCTATTAATGAATTGAAGATAAAATTTCAGCTGAGGGGATAATTATGGTTGTCTCTCCAAAGTTCTCCATCATGAGCTCATTGTTTTGGCTCCTTTCCATTGGATCATGCATGAGGTTGTTTAACTCTTTAAAATGAGCTGTAATTTCTCTTCCTCACGAGCTTACAAGTGACCCGTTAGCTTTGGCATATGGTGACACATATGTTTCCCCCTCATGATTTCATTTAACCATGGTGAGGAGTGGAGTTTAAGCTTTGTTCCCTTCCCATTGGTTAGTTTAGGAGGTGGGAAATATGCCTTAGTGTTGGCCGGCCACCTCATTGTTGAGTAGAGGTGAGTCATGGCTTAGACTGAAGGAGAAAGAGCCACCTCATTTTATTCACCATGATGGGAGTTAACCCATGGTTAACCATAATTTAAGCTAAGCTTTGTCATGTGTTAATTATGTCTTATGATGGGTTTAATTTAGTTTTAACTTTAATTAATTATGGTAAGACCATGTGTCATTTCCATTTTAATTAATTATGTTATTTAAAATTGTTGGAAATTATTTCATTAATCAATTTATTAATTGAAAATAATTTTAAATTAATTAATTGATTAATTTTATCATTTTTATTTAATTTTGTCATTTTATGATTTTAATTTAATTTTTATTTTAATTAATTATGTCATTTAATTAAAATACTGAAAATTAAATCATTAATTAATTTAATTAATCAAAATAATTTTGAAATTAATTATTTGATTAGTTTTGTTATTTTTATTTCATTTTTTACCTATTTTGATTAAAATAAATAAGTGTTGACCAATTTTGATTTAGGCTGACCCAAGTTAGCCTAAATTGATCAATTTAATTTTAAGATGTCTAATGTGACCTTTTTCAACTTTGTCATGGTTGATTTGATCACAATATTTGTGATTTTATCATTGTGGGGTTTTAAACATGTCATTGGGTTAAAGGGTTGACCTATGGGGTCAACAAGTTTGGTCATTGGGTCTAGTTTGGTCAGTTTGACCAAACATGACTTTTTAGGTCAAAAGGGTGTCCTATGGGGTCAATAGGATTGGTTATTGGGTCTAGTTTGAATATTTTGACCAATGTTGACTTTTTAGGTCAAAAAAGTGACCTATGGGGTCAATAGGGTTGGTCATTGGGTCTGGTTTGGCCATTTTGACCAAAGTTGACTTTTTAGGTCAAAAGGGTGACTTAAGGGGTCAACAGGGTTGGTCATTGGGTGTGGTTTGACCATTTTGACCAAAGTTGACTTTTTAGGTTAGAAGGTTGACCTATGGGGTCAATAGGGTTGGTCATTGGGTATGGTTTGACCATTTTGACCAAAGTTAACTTTATAGGTCAAAAGGGTGACCTATGGGATCAAAAGGGTTGGTCATTGGGTCTGGTTTAACCACTTTGACCAAAGTTGACTTTTTAGGTCAAAAAAGTGACCTATGGGGTCAACAGGGTTGGTCATTGGGTCTGGTTTGACCATTTTGACCAAAGTTGACTTTTTAGGTCAAAAGGGTGACTTAAGGGGTCAACAGGGTTGGTCATTGGGTGTGGTTTGACCATTTTGACCAAAGTTGACTTTTTAAGTCAAAAGGTTGACCTATGGGGTCAACATGATTGATCATTGGGTCTGATTTGACCATTTTGACCAAAGTTGACTTTTTAGGTCAAAAGGGTGACCTATGGGATCAACAGGGTTGGTCATTGGGTCTGGTTTGATCATTTTGACCAAAGTTGACTTTTTAAGTCAAAAGGTTGACCTATGGGGTCAACAGGGTTGGTCATTGGGTCCGGTTTGACCATTTTGACCAACGTATACTTTTTAGGTCAAAAGGTATTGACTCATTATAAAAATGAGGTCAACAAAAGGGCCCCCAATATGTGTAGAATATTATATAAGTATTCTACACATATTGGCGTTGACCGAAGTGATCTAAGAGATGTCCCATAACAATCAGGAAAAGAGTGGGTATCATACTGCTCCTAGAGGATGTCAGATGTCTTGTTTGTCGGTTCTTAGAAGGAATATTCTTCTCATGTCTGAAAAGGAATTTATCGGGAGAGAAAATGGATGTCATATTCCATTTCTCAAAATGTCAATGTTGTTATTTTGTTAAAGGAATGCCATGATTTTCGTGTAAGGAAAGGACTTATATCCCATAACTGGAGAGAGAAAATAGACGTCATTTTCTATTTTTCTCAAAATGTTAATATCAAGATTTGGTTAGAGAAAAGCCATGATTTTTGTGTCAGGAAAGGACTTACATCCAATAATCGGAGAGAGAAAATAGACGTCATTTTCTATTTTCCTCAAAATGTCAATGTCAAGATTTGGTTAGAGGAAAGCCATGATTTCCGTGTTAGGAAAGGACTTACATTCAATAATCGGAGAGAGAAAATATATGTCATTTTCTATTTTCCTCAAAATGTCAATGTCAATATTTGGTTAGAGGAAAGCCATGATTTCCGTGTCAGGGAAGCACTTACATCCAATAACCAGAGAGAGAAAATAGATGTCATTTTCTATTTTCCTCAAAATGTCAATGTCAAGAATTGGTTAGAGGAAAGCCATGATTTCCGTGTCAGGAAAGGACTTACATCCAATAACCGGAGAAAGAAAATAGATGTCATTTTCTATTTTCCTCAAAATGTCAATGTCAAGATTTGGTTAGAGGAAAGCCATGATTTCCGTGTCAGGAAAAGACTTACATACAATAACCGGAGAGAGAAAATAGATGTCATTTTCTATTTTCCTTAAAATGTCAATGTCAAGATTTGGTTAGAGGAAAGCCATGATTTCTGTGTCAGGAAAGGACTTACATCCAATAACCGGAGAGAGTGGCGAACTCACTAATATTTTTGGTGGGAATATCCGCTGGGGTTTTGACCTATATAGGTCGAATGATAATTATCATGTTTAGTTATCACAAGTTATTCATTTCATCATTAAAATTTATTTTATTATTTTAGGACCTGTCGACATATCATAGACAATGGGGAACATTTTTCCAATATTTCATTTTATTTCCATAAAAAGGTCACCAGTACATATTATTGCAAGCAAAAGCTAACGGTACATATATGTGTATATATCATATAGCGTGCTGCAACAAACTACTGATATTTAACATGCTAACAATTACCGATATATCATACATCGACAACTACCGATATACCACATGTCAAAAGTTCTTATATATATCATAACATAGCCTTGGATGTTAACAGACTGTCTATAAATGTCCTAAACTCCAAAACATTATTTGTCGAACATGTTTCAGGTGTTCAGACATTTTTATGGGATTACAGTAACTCTAAAGGCTTCAATCCTTCAAGTTCTGGGATAGCTTGGTATCCAACCGGTCTTTTGTCAGGCTTCATCCGTCGCAAAGTGATTGATATGCGTGGCCTATCGACGCTGGGTATGCAGTGTTTTACAAAGTCTGCTCCATTTCCTTGAAATAAAAGGACTGATCCTCGAGTCAGAAGGATACGACATGTTCCTTCAAATTCTCCAGGTCCGAGAATCTGTATCTCCCTCCCAAATACAATAGAGCAGTGGTTCATTAAAGACACCGTGCAAAAGGGTCTTTCAAAGTCATGACTATCAATATGAGGAGGGATATAATCTCCTTCATCATACACGTTGATGATGCAGCTATCGGGAACACAATCTGCAGGTATGAGCCCCCAAGTGAAAAGTCGTCTGATAAGTTGAATTATCACAGTGGGTAAAGGATCTACTTGTTCGTGTCGCAAAATTCCGTGGAGATTTCTTTCTTTGTCTCTTGCATAATTGTAGCAACACCCATATTGGATGGTTTGTCTGCCCTTGCCACGAATCCATTTATTGGGTTCAGAATATGTTTTCCTTCGAAGGTGTCCAGCCCTACCTTGATTTCGGGCTTTTGTAATATGATCAATGATAGCAGCTTGTTCATCCTCATCGAATATTCCAGTAAACGAGTTTAAGACCATCCGGAATATTTATTGTCCTTTTGTTCACATGCTTATATTGTTCGAAAGGTTCTCCATTTGATAGTGCGAATTCGTCGCACCTCTTACCTTGAGTGATTCTTTATGTCAACTTTCTTATCTGACACCTTCAAACTCTGAGCAGGTGTGACTGATGGTGAAGTGATAATCGCTTTCCCATCTTGATTTTTCTTTGTAGGATTTAGATTTGTCGTCTCTAATGCAGAATTTATTTCTTCAAATGGAGTATTAATAGTTCGTGATTTCGATTGACTAATATCCTCCATATTTTGTTTTTCTTGTAATTGTTTTTGACGCTTCAATTGTTTATTATGATTTCGTCTCTGTGATCTAGTAAGTCATGTTGCCATATTTTTTGTACCCGATGTAGATACTCCTTGTACTGAAGTAGTCATGAATTCTTTCTCATCTAAGCTATCATTGATTGTGAAGTCATACTCTTCGGGTTGTCGGAGTTCGAATTCTATCAAAGGTGTTTGCAGATTAACTTCATTATAATTCACCAGATAAAGTAACGATCTGTGATATATGGATTCAACCTGCAACAGGTCAAAGTTGAAATGAATTCTGGTTCCCTCGTCCATGTTTGACGGTCCAAGGCGAAGGTCATATTATTTTGAAACGAGAAAAATAGTCTGTCTTCAGACATTTTTCCCGAAATAATAAGACAAAATGACATTTTAGCCTTTTAAACATTTGTTCGACAAATGAAACGGATGTCATAAAAAAAATAAAGATGATTTTGGAAAGAAGAATTTATTGTCCCGGTTTATAAATAAGTCGTTATTCATTTTTATTTTTATGTTGCATAGTATTTCTTTAGAAAACGTCCATTGATTGGAGGCAGGATTCTTTCTCCTTGACAATCCACCAGTTGGTAGGATCCTCTTGAATATGTCTTTTCAATTACATAAGGGCTCTCCCATATTGGTTCAAATTTACCACCTATCTTTCGATGAGCTAGTATAGGTCTTCGAAGAACTAAAACTAATTAGCCGATTCGAAAGGTTCTAGGGCGAGCTAATTTGTCGTGAGCTCGTATCATTTTTGCTTGATACAGTTTGAGATTTTGTTGGGCTTGTAGACGTTTTCCTTCCAAACTTTCAAGTTCTTCAAGTCGTAGTCTAGCATTTTCTTCTTTAGTTATTTTGTTTGCTATCGCAATTCTGAGAGAAGGAATTTGGACTTCAAGTGGTAAAATGGCTTCAGAACCATATACCAAAGCAAATGGTGTAGACTGTGTTGGTGTTCGGTATGTAGTTCTATAAGTCCATAAAGCTTCTATTAATCGTTCATGCCACTATCTCGGGTTGTTATTCAACATCTTTTTCAAGATTTGAACCAATGTTTTATTGAAAGCTTCGGCTAATCCATTGGCCTTAGGGTAATAAATTGTGGAGTACCTCCAATCAATCCCGTGTCTTTGGATAAAATTATTCATTTTTGAGTTTTTTTGAAGGCTAGTCCGTTTTCTGATATGACCCTTCGAGGAATTCCAAATCTATAAACGGTATGTGTTTTAAAGAAATGAAGAACTTGTTCTGCCTTAACTTCTCTAAGTGGTGTTGCTTCTGCCCACTTGAAAAAATAGTCAGTGGCTGCCAGAATAAATTTATGACCCTTGGAAGATGGAGGATCTATAGGGCCCACTATGTCGTACCCCAACATTCAAATGGCCATGATGTAATAGTTGGGTGTAGGACATTTGGAGGTTGATGTAAAACTACCCCATGTATTTGACATTGATGGCATTTCTTTGCAATGTCAAGGCAATCAGCCATCATTGTTGACCAATAATAACCCATTTTTTTATTTTCATTTTCATTTTGGGCCCACATTGATGTCCACCACATAAACCTGAATGAACTTCGTTAACAATCTCTTGAGCTTCAACTTGGTTTAAACAGCTTAACCACATTTGATCAAAAGATCGTTTGTAAAGAATATCATTTATTAGAGCATATGATAATGCTCTTTGTTTGATTTGGTTGGCAAAAGAAGTGTTTTCAGGTAATTTTCTAGTTTGTAATTATTAGATGATTGGTTGTCGCCAATCATTTTCGTCATTTATTGTCATTGTCATATTTTCACCGATTTTATGTAAATTATCCATATCAATTTGAGAAGAACTTGTCATCCTCTTATAGAGACCGGTATGTCGTCTTCTCTGGACATGCAAATTCTTTTGCGAGTTTTGCCAGAGCATCTGCTAGAGAATTGTCTCGTCTCGAGATTAAGAAGAATGTTACATCAGGAATTTTTTGAAGTAATTTTAGAGTCGAGAATACTGTTCAAGTCCTGACTTCAAATTTTTGTATTTGCCAGCAATTTGATTAATAATCAACTGGGAATCCCCGTAGATGTCAATATTTTTAATTTCCATCAATATTGTTAATTCTAGACCGGTTATGAGCGCTTCATATTCGGCTTCATTATTTGTGCATGGTTACGTCAGAATGATAGGAAAAAGGCATCATCGTTTTGTACGGAGTAATGAAAATCAATCCTACTCCAGCTTTGCCTGGTATAATTGTCTATTTGTCTTTGTCTTTCCATGCAAATGATGCTCCGTCAAAGTAGAGTTCCCATCATTGCACATTGGAATTTTTTATTTCTGATATTTGTTAATGAGGTAAATCATCATTAAGGGGCGATATAGTTGGAATTGGATGTACTGCTAAGAAATCTGCCAGGATTTGTCCTTTGACAGCACGTAACGGTACAAATGTTATATCAAATTGGAGTAAGATCATTGCCCATCTTGCTAATCTCCCAGAAAGTGTTGGTCGTGTTATTAAATATTGTAATGGGTTAACTTTTGAAGTAAGAGTTACCTTATGAGAAAACATATAATGCCTTAGTTTTTGAACTGCGAAGATCAAGGCTAAACAATGCTTCTCAATTGTCGGGTATTTTGTTTCCGTTAGAACTAAACAACGACTTAAATAGTATAATGCACTTTCTTTTTCCTCGTCATTTATTTGTGCTAATAAAGCTCCAAGTGAATTGTCCAATGCTGCGGTGTAAAGGATTAGAGTTCTTCCTAGTACAGGGGCTGCTAAGACAGGAGGGGTTGCTAAGATATTGTTTAATGTTTTCAAAGGCGTGCTAACATTTTTCATCCCACACAAATTTGGTATCCTTTCTAGTAAGGGCAGTGAGAGTTTGACATCTACCCGATAGATTGGAAATGAAACGTCGTATATACGCTAATTTTCCTTGAAAGGATCTCAATTGGGTTAGATTTTTAGGAGGAGGCATATTCAGGATAGCTTCAATTTTGAGAGGATCAATTTCTATCCCACGATGCCGAACTACAAATCCTAAAAATTTTCCTGAAGTGACACCGAAGGCGCACTTTAAGGGATTAATTTTAAGATTATATTGTCGTAGTCATTCAAAGACAATTCTCAAATCGTATATATGATCATCTTTTTGTTTACTATTGATAACCAGATCGTCGATATAACATTCGACTTGATTATGTATTAATTCATCAAAAATCCATGTCATGGCTCTTTGATAGGTTGCACCGACATTTTTTTAGTCCAAATGGCATAACCTTATAACAATATATCCCCATGGGTGTCCGGAAAACTGTATTCGCTTCATCTTCCGAAAACATCTTTATTTGGTTATATCCTGATGATCCATCCATAAAGGAGAATATTGCATTTTTTGATGCTATATTGACCATTAATTCAGGACTTGGTAAAGGAAATTCATTTTTTGGACATGCTTTGTTCAAGTCCATGAATTCTATACAGACCCTTATTTGTCCATTTTTCTTTTAAACTGGCACCACATTGGCTAACCATGTCGGATAATTCTCTTCTCGTATGAAATCAGCTTCTATCAATTTCTTGACTTCTGCAATGACTTGTTGCTCTACTTCAACACACATTCTCCTCGGAGCTTGTTTAACTGGGATTGTGATTTGATTTATCCCAAGTTTATGGACTGCGACTTCTGGAGACAAACCATGCATCTCATCGTAAGTCCAAGCAAAACAGTCTTTATACTCTATCAATAGTTGAGTTATGTCTTTTACTTCCTCATCATTAAGGAATGAACTAATAAAAGTTGGTTTTGGATTTTCATCAGTTCCTAAATTTATTTCTTTTAATTCATCAATTGTCGATTTAATTTCTTCTTCCAATTCTGGAGGAGCATCTTCAATTGGATGATCAGGTAATGATTCAGAATTGTATTCTTCAGTGTTGGTCAGACAAAATTCTGTGTCATTTAATGGTCCTAGTGTTCCAAATCCAATACCTTCATTGGAGTTAGAATTTCGTTTATTATTATTCCACATTTGTTCAATGAAATGTGGTTGTTTTAAAGACCATTGTTTGAGCATTAAACTTTTTTGAATAAATTTTTGTGTCCAAGGAGAATACAACTCAAAAGGAATTTTCATTGATTGTGGAAGATTTTCATCTTCTATTTTTACATCATTTTCAGTACAAGAGGAAGTAGAGCCAAGTCTAAACTTAATTGGCTTTTTGTCATCATTATATACTTTTTTGACTATTGGATTCTCAATCTTAGCAGTGGAGATTGGAGTCAAAGTCATAGAATGTATATAATGATTGATTTTGTCATACATAGATTCAAATTGTCTTTCTTTATCTTCTTCCAAAGATATTTTGAATTGAGGTTTCTTCGCAATCACAGATGTCGTTTCTTCTTCAGAGTCCAAGTGGATTTCGAATTTCAGTAATTTCTTCATTGTGACAATCGGATTTTCTTTCCTTCGTCATTGTCCTCAAGTATGAGTTTGACGGGAATTAGTTCCTCTTGTCTTAATTGAAGAAGAATTCTTTTCATTTATTTTATTTTCTTTGTTCTTTTCTTCCACGTCCACCATTGTTTCTTTGGAAGACATTGTTTTATTTATAGGAGCATAATATGCTGCAACTTCTTGTATATTGATTTCATGAATTGAAAATGGTTGCAGATCTCCTATAATACGACATTTCTGTCCTTTTCGTACGTATTTTATACGTTGGTGTAATGAAGAAGGAACCATTTTGTATTCATGAAGCCATGGTCTGCCAAGTAAGGCATTAAAAGAGGTGTCTGAATCAATAATATGAAATTTTGCTGTCGTTGCCAAGTCAGCTATTTTTAAGAGTAATGTTGTTGATCCAAGGGCCCGTTCTCCTTGCTGATTGAATCCTCGTAACATCATCATATCCCTTGATAGTTGAGAGGCATCAATGTCCAAATATGCAAGAGTTCTCGAATTCATAATGTTGATTGAAGCACACAGGTCAATAAGAACTCTTGAAAGTATTGTATCATTTATGTTCACCGTAATATACAGTGGACGATTGTGTTCATTTGTTCCAAGCAACAAGTCATTGTCAGAGAAGGTAATTTTCGTTGATTCCTCTAATGGGTAAGCTTCATTTTGGGTAATACTAGCAAGTTGAGTAAAGCAAATATATCGATCTGAAGGGCCCTTATTAACGATTCTCTCATTTCTTTGGAAAGTATGAGAGCATCATAGATGCTTAACTTCGCAGGTAATTGTCGGCATATTTTTAGGTTGAATGTTGTATTTTAAAAAGGGGGTCGCCTACAGAAGTTGTCGGCAAATTTTAGATTTAAAATTTGATTTATATATATATATATATAATTTAGAAAGTAGTATTTGATTTTGAAAAAAAAATTAAGTTTGAAAATTTTAAGATATGAAATCAAACCGATCTCACATCCCAAGTAGTTTATATAAACGAGCACCGCATCATAAACCGTGTATCTATCCCGAAGAATAGACACACTGCTTGACGATGGGGCTTGATTAAGTAAACTAGAAGATTTGTGACATCCGTTTGGTCTGCGAACCAATTTTATAAGCCGACAAGTTCCCCTGCTTAATATAAAGAAATTAAGTAGGGTTTATATTACTCAGGTTCTTAAAGTTCCCTATAAGGGCGAGCCCTATAGTTAATTACATCTTAAGTGACGGGAATCACTTAAGAAAAATATTGATAATGATAAGTGGTTTTGCTCTCAAGAATTTCAAAGTTTAAGGTTTTCAAAGGATTGAATTTTGAAAATTTCAAAAGGGAATGGATCAAATTTGGAACATTTTATTTCAGGAGTCCAAAGGAAGAGAAGTAGGAGAAGCTGAGGATCCAAGAAGAATCTTGGCAACTTCCCAAACTTTCCTATTGCTTGGCTTCAATTTGGGAGTTTATTTAATGTTGCAATCCTACCAATTTTAATTAATTAGGACTTATATTTGCATGACATGATCATATAAATATCCTTGAAGATGTGAGGTTTATGCTGTACTAAACGACTACCTCGGAATCCTAAGACCGGTTAGGGCTTAATTTACATAACATGATTATGCAAATGCCTAACAAAAGGGTTGAGGATTTATGTTGCACTAGGCAAACTACCTCAAAATCCTACAGTTTGGTTGTTTAATTCTACGAATTTTTAGCTGATGTAGAGTTGTTTTGCTGACGAAGATGGCCGTGTCGCCTACTATGCTCCGTGCTCCTTGTTGTTGCAGAGGTTTAGTTTTAGAAGTCATAAATCAGGAGATGAGAGAAGTGTTTTGGTTTAGAGAAAATCTTAAAATCCAAGTGTTTTTAATATTTTAATTAAAACAAATCTTAAAGTTGATTAACATAACCGATTAAGATCCCACGGTTCCGTCATCCCGACACCAGTTATTTTCATCGAATTCACTTAGCCGGATGAATTTGCTAAACTCAACTGAATGAGTTCCACACTTTCATTTAGACCATGGGAAATCCCGTTAGCAACACGTGGGTTACATCATCCGAGGTATTCCGATCATTCAACGAGACGTTTTAATTTAGTTGCAATTGTAGTTTTGTTATTCTGTTTGTGATTAAATTTTGAGTTGTTTTATATTTTAGAATATTGTGGCGGTGAATTTTGTCTTGCAATGAATTTTAATTTAGTTTTGGTTTTAGTTCAGGGACTACCCTAAAGGTTTTGGTTTTCATGCAACAGTTTTATTTATCATGCAAGAAAAGTAAAGCACAATGCATGTAAGTAAATTGCAATAAAGTAAATTACAATAAAATAAAAGGGTACCTAGAGGGTCTTCTCGTCATCCCAAGCTGCACTTAAAACTCATGTTAAGGCGTTTAAATATTTCAACAAGTACCTAGGTAAAGCTAAGGGAAGGGTTTTGGTTGTCTACCAAATTCCTAATCCTATAACTAGTCATCTTTTATGACGTCTAGGTTCTTGTGTTTTGTTTAAGGATGATTTTCTTCATCAAAGAACAATTAAATTTAGTTGTTCTTCTAAAACATCCCGTCATATTGAGGAAGTGCTTAAGATAAGTCCTGAACATCTTTTCAATATTTCTGGGATTGTTTTGAGTCCAAGTAAATTTAGTTGTACAGGTGAATTAATCATCCAGGAGTTTAGTTAAACTTTGTTTCTTGCTTAGTGAACTTAGGTATTTGATTACCTGATGAATGAAGTGATATCTCACTTAATACTCTATTTAAGAGTTATAATAATTAAAGCCTTTAAGGGCATGTTAGTTTATCGAGAATTTTAATCATAATTAATTAAACATTTGAATTAATGGTTTAAAGTGTTTTAATTTAATAATGAGGTTTTAATTAATAATTTTAAGTTTGGAATACTGTTCAAATTATTTTAGATTTAATTCTTAATGATTTCATTTAGGTTTGTTGTTAAATGATTTTAATTCAATTTGATTTTAATTTAATTTTAATTTAATTTAATTTTAATTTAATTTTAATTTTAATTTAATTTTAATTTAATTTTAATTTTAATTTAATTTAAATT
This sequence comes from Papilionanthe hookeriana x Papilionanthe teres, assembly GCA_022702705.1. Classification (NCBI taxonomy): domain Eukaryota; kingdom Viridiplantae; phylum Streptophyta; class Magnoliopsida; order Asparagales; family Orchidaceae; genus Papilionanthe; species Papilionanthe hookeriana x Papilionanthe teres. The sequence continues at coordinate 40,619,772 of CM040429.1, read as the reverse complement.
TATTTAATTTTTTAATTCAATTTAATTTTAATTTAATTTAATTTAATTTTAATTTTAATTTAATTTAATTTAATTTACTTTACTTTAATTTAATTTAATTTTTAATTTTAATTTTAATTTAATTTAATTTTAGTTTTAATTTTAGTTTTAATTGTTAATTTTAATTATCAATTTGGATTATTATTTTAATTTTTAATTAAGAATTAAGTATTGTTAAAGTGACTTATTTAGGGATTTTTAAATTAAAGAATAAATATCCTCTTAATAATATCCCTATTTTAATGATCCAAATTTAAATATATTCTTTCCAAAATTTAAATTATTTAATTAATTAATGTTTCATTTTTGATATTTTCATAATGTTTAGTGGGTTTCTACCCCTTAATTTTCCTAAGTTTCAATCATCCAAGAGACAGTTAAAATCAAATATTTTACCCCCCCCCCATTTTGATTAAACCTAAAGTTTTAATTAAGGGTTAAAATTTTTAATTACCTTTATGCCCTTTTAGAATTATTTATTTCATAACTCACTAAATTGAGCTTAGATGAATTTGAAACACTCATATGTCAATTAAGACATTAGAGGAGAAAATGTGATTTTTCTGAATTTAATTTATTTATATAATTATTTTTAGTAGAAAATAGGGGTTTTCAAAGAAAATTCAACAACATGACCAAGGAAAGGTTTCTATCCTTAAGAAAATTATGGGATGTTCCTAATGACCATAGGACCACTTGGACCAATTTTGGTGATTTTTTGAATTATATTTTATTTATTATAATTATTTTGAGTTTTAGAGTATTAATTAATTATAAAATAAAATTAAAGTTGAAAAATGGATTTTATATTTTTCCTAAAACTCTCTAATCTCAAGGAGTTCAGAGAAATAAATTTTAAAATTTTCTGATTTTTCTTTGATTTATTGGAATTATTTTAGTGAAAAAGGTTAAAAACTCATTTTTAATATTAAAAATTACATTAAGCCTTTAAAAATTTAATATCTTATCCTAGGGACTTAGGAAAAATATTTAGTTTGTTCCTGAGTGATTAGGAATTAAAATGTGACATTTTAATGATTTTTAATATTTTTATGATTTTTATTATTTTTAAATTATTAAAATATTAAAATATTATGAAAAATCAACCTTTATAGAAAATTCCAATTTTAATTTTCCTGAACTCCTTTGATATCAGAAACGCTCCAAAATCATTTTTGTGAATTTTTGAAAAGTATTTTTAGAGTTATGTAATTTTAAAGTTCCATTTTTCTTATGAGGCTTAATTAATCCATTTGATAGGGTTAATCAAGTCCAATTGATTTCAAATTTTTATGTGAAGTTCCTCTGATCATAAAGATCAGTGGAGAATTGTTTTCAAGTCAATTTGATGTGTGGTTAACCCTAATTAATTCAAATTCAATTTTAGGGGTTTAGGCATTTAAGGTTATTATAAATGAATTAACTCAAAATATATTTTTCTTAGGGTCTTCTGGTCCCAAGGAACATCACCGAATTTTCCTAGAATTTATTTCACAATATGCTAATTATTGGAATGAAAATACCTCAAAGAGTGACATGAAATTGAAAATTCAATAACTTTTCACAGAGATGGCCTCTGACCTTGAAAAATTCAGAGAATGTTCCCAAGATCAGAGGCTTCAAAAGCCCTATGTTCTCATGTCATGGTGAATTATCTATGCAAATGAAGAATCAAAATACTACAAACAGTAAATAAATTATTAAAAATAAAATGCTCATCCAATTAATTTGATTTATTTTCCACATTATTCTCCACTGTTCACTGACCAAGAGGGTATTTTTATTTTATTTTTGTGATTTTTCTATGCAAAGATATGGATTTTAGAAGTTCTGGGCATTCAAATAATTCAAAAATACCTTATTTATCTACTTATCCACGCGGCGCCAGCGCAACATCGGCAGCTCTGAAAGCCCACACGGCGCATTCCCATTCGACGCCGCCATCCGACTCAGCGCTCCGGGGGCCTGCGGTTCATGTAACATTCCCTGGTCCGGCGCAATCTGAACCGTCCGCTCGATACACGCGCGATCCAACGGCTCCCGGTCATCGTTTACGACTGGTGTGCACCCGTGACCGTCCACACTAAAACCCTAAGATCTCACTCGATTCTCAATGGATTTTCATGTTCTTATGCTCTATGGATTCGTCTTGAAGAGACGAACACTTCCATACAGTTTATAGGCTATGAAATTAACCCAAAAAAATAGAGAATCACTGGAAGCTCGGGAGGAAGAGTGAGTTCATACCTTTGCTCAGAGAAGTGAAGCTTCGATCTAAGAGTTGTGTCACCTTCGATTGAGTCCAGGCAAGCTCCAGATGAAGTCTCTGGCTCTGGAGAATCTTCTAGGTATGAAAGTGACTAAGGCCCATCATAAAGCTTGGAGGCTGGAAGCAATGGCTTGCCTGGTGAGGGGGCTTTTTCTGGGGAACTTCTCCTCTTGGTCTGGTGAAGGTGTGGGACCATTCAATTTGGAGATTGACTCAATGTGGTGAAGTGTTCTATTTTTTGGGTGGATTTTCAACTCAGAAATTGAGCTCTGTTAATGGGGATTAGGGCAAAGGAACACTGGGGATCAACTGCTCTATGTCTGGAGAGGGGTCTGGAATGATTTTGGCAGAGTTTTGGCAAGGTTTTTGTTCAACTCCTTCTTAGGCAGAGAGGAGGTGGTTTAAATAGGCATGGCTGGAGGGCTCACCAGGGGGTTTGATGGCTTGGATCAACTGCTTAGGGCAAGGGAAGAACAACCATGGTGTTTAATTGGGCTGGGACAACTCGACGAGGAGAAATTCAAAATTGGCTCACATGGGTGCTCTCGGCACAGTGGTTTCGGCGGCTTTGGTGGTCGGCCGGCCATGGTCGAGTCACCCTCAAGGTCGGGAGGACCGAGTCTTGGAGGTTTGTGCAAGCAATTGTCCAATGCCAAGTGTAAAGGGTTGGATTTAAGTGGTAAAGGGAGAAGAGTGATTTTGGGTTCACATGTTTCAACCCATGTATTTGGGCTTGGTTCACCTCCCCATGGTCTGATTTTGGGCCAAGGGGATCAGTTGGGTCAGCTACCATGGAGTGGTGAAGTCCCCATCAAAATAGTTTAAGTTAATTTTGGGTTATGGTGTTGCATTAAAGAGGTTAAAATGGCTTAAGGAATGCTTAGGAAAGGACTCCCTCTTTTTTCCATTAATGGCTTGATGACAAGTCAAACCCCCCCATGGCTTCATGTGGCTTGTCCATGGCTTGCATGTGGCTCCATTTGGCTCATCCTTGGCTTAGGAAAAGTGGATTCATTTATATGAAAAAGGAATTTGGAAATTTTGGCAATTTAGTGAAAAATTTAGATGGTGCTTGATTTAGGTTGATTTGATGATTGATTTGGGACTTAGGAATTGATTCCAATTAAAGGGATGATGAGAAGGAATTATCATGTGGGCTTTGGAATGGGTTTGGGCTTTTGGATTTTACTTTGGATGGGCTTTCAAGATGGTTTAGGGAGTGGGCTTTTAGATTTCAAAACAAATTTTAGGATGAAAATTTTGCAAAAGATTGGGTCCAATAAGTGTTGAATTTAATTTATGAATGTTTCATGAATGAATTGGAATCAATTTGAAGTGATTTGGAGTTGAATTGGGTTGTATTTTGGTCTTTTTTGGTGATGGTCAAAATGGATCCAATTGGGCTAACTTGGGTTAAGGTTGGGCTAAAGTTGGATTTGATGTAAAATTAATGGCGAGAAATGTTCATGGGAGTGTCACAAAGAGTTTCCAACTTTGGTTGGGCTCTAATTTTGAGATTTGGGCCCATTTGGGTTAGGTTTGGACTTAGGTCAATTTAAGGGATTTTGGTTTTGGGTTAGGTTTGGGTGGAGTTTAGGTTCAAATTTTGGGCAAATCAAGTTAGTGTTTTGTTTATGGGGATGTTAGGAAGACTTTGGAAAAGATTTGGGGCCAATTGGAGTTGAATTGGATGGGTTTGAGCTAGGTTTAGGTCATGGGCCAAAATTGGGCCTTAGGCTTCAAATTGAAATTGGGCTCAAATGTCAATCAAATTGTACTTGGATTTGGTCTAAATTGATATTGGAGATTTTAATCTGAAGTTTAGAATTGAATTGGACCAAAATTGAGGTCAATTGGGGTGGTTTGGTTTGGCATTGGGTTCACTTGGGTTAAAAATGGGTCAAATTGGGGGTTTTGGTAAAAGTGGAGTAAATTGGCAAAATTGGCCCATGGTGTAGTTAAACAAACTGAAATTGGGAATATTTGGGATTTTTAGGAATTTTTGGGAATTTTCTGAATTTTTGGATTTTTGGGCTAAGAAGAGCATTTTGGGTATTTGGAGGGTATTGGGGTGTACTTTTGGAATATTTGGTATTTTTTGGCTATGGATAATCAATTTGAGTGGGGGGAAATGTTTAGGATTGATTTTGAGGAATTTTGGGTAATTTAGGTGATTTTGTAAATTTTGGGTAGTTTCAAGGGCTTTTGGTAGGTTTAGTAGGTGTAGGGCCCCGGAGGTCAAAAATTGAAATTTTGGAAAAATGAAGATTGATCAAATTTAAGTAAAATGGAATCACTTTGGTTGAGCCATGAAGCCATATTAAGCCCATATGAGCCATGAGAAGACTCATTTGAGGCATTCACTATGTTGTTCCTAACTCTCTTAGCCAAGGGCTTAGGGGTTAAGGACCATCCATGTGAATTACCAACATATGTCAGGAAGTCAAGTTGGGTGAGAGTGTGGTTTTAGGACATGGAATGTGTGTGAGAGTGTAGTGTATGTGCAAGTCAACCCTAACCGGACCGTGCCATCCAGGGTATTCCTAAGGCCAAGAAGTCCTATAGGGAACTCATCCTTTAAACCTCCACATTTAATTTCAACCCTCTAGGTGATTAGGGGTCTAATATCAAGCTTGTGGGGTTTGCAAGGAGTTAAGAAGTTGTTTGAATTTCTAAAGAGTGGGTTCCATTTCTAGTCCTCTAAAATTAGTCAAAGGAAAAACCTAAGGCTAGATCTTAAGTACTAAAGAGAGAAGCAAAAGACCTCATAAAAAATGAGGTCAACAAATGTGCCCCCAATAGGTGTGGTGTGCTAACCAAGCACACCGTGCGTATTGTCGTTGACCAAAGAGATCAAGAAAACCAACACAGATGTCCAAGTGACAAATTTTAGACGAAGTAGAAGAATTTCTGCTGGGGAGTACCAGGTATATTTCCAAGACTGGAGATTCCTGAAGTCTCGCCGGGGAATGGAAAAGGAGGTGAACTCCAAATCACCAGATATGGGGAATTCGATTTAGATTTCAGTTTACTTTTAAATTTTAAGTTTCAATGTGTGAGTTCGGATTTTGATTTAAAGTTTGATTTAAAATTGATTTAAGGAAATTTTGAATTTGAAATTTGGATTTGAAATGAGAATTGAAACCTAGGTCTCAACCTCGGGATTGTGAAGAGAACTGGAATTTAGGTACTAGCCTCGGAGTGAGAATTAGAGTTTAAGTATCAATTGAAAAGGATGAGAATCAGAATTTAGGTACTGATCTCGAAATGAGAGTTGGAATTTAGGTACCGACCTCACAAAGGATGAGAATCAGAATTTAGGTACTGATCTCGAGAGTGTGAGATTTGAAATTTAAGTATCAAACCTGAAAGAGAATAGAAATTTAAGTATAGATCTCGGATGAGAGTCAGAATTTAGGTACCGACCTCGAAGGAAGAGAACTGGAATTTAGGTACCAGTCTCGGAATTTAGAATTGAAATTTAGGTATCAATTCAAAAGAGAATAGAAATTTAGGTATCGATCTCGAATGAGAGTCGGAATTTAGGTACCGACCTCGAAGGAAGAGAACTAGAATTTAGGTACCAGCCTCGAAATTTAGAATTGAAATTTAGGTATCAATTCGAAAGAGAATCAAAATTTAGGTATCGATCTCGAATGAGATTCGGAATTTAGGTACCGACCTCGAAGGAAGAGAACTGGAATTTAGGTACCAGCCTCGGAATTTAGAATTGAAATTTAGGTATCAATTTGAAAGAGAATCGAAATTTAGGTATCGATCTCGAATGAGAGTCAGAATTTAGGTACCGACCTCGAAGGAAGAGAACTGGAATTTAGTTATCAATTCGAAAGAGAATCGAAATTTAGGTATCAATTCGAAAGAGAATCGAAATTTAGGTATCGATCTTGAATGAGAGTCAGAATTTAGGTACCAAACTCGAAGGAAGAGAACTGGAATTTAGGTACCAGCCTCGGAATTTTGAATTGAAATTTAGGTATCAATCCAAAAGAGAATTGAAATTTCGGTATCGATCTCGAATGAGAGTCGGAGTTTAGGTACCAACCTCGAAGGAAGAGAACTGTAATTTAGGTACCAGCCTCGGAATTTAGAATTGAAATTTAGGTTTCAATTCAAAAGAGAATCAAAATTTAGGTATCGATCTCAAATGAGAGTCAGAATTTAGGTACCGACCTCGAAGGAGGAGAACTGGAATTTAGGTACCAGCCTCAGAATTTAGAATTGAAATTTAGGTATCAATTTGAAAGAGAATCAAAATTTATGTATCGATCTCGAATGAGAGTCGGAATTTAGGTACCGACCTCGAAGGAAGAGAACTGGAATTTAGGTACCAGCCTCGGAATTTAGAATTGAAATTTAAGTATCAATTTGAAAGAGAATCAAAATTTAGGTATCGATCTCGAAGATGAGAACTGAAATTTAGGTATCAATCTCAAAAAGAGAGTCGGAATTTAGGTACCGACCTCAGAAGGAGAGAACTGGAATTTAGGTACCAGTCTCGAAAGTTTGAAAGAGGACTAGAAGTTAGGCTCTAGCCTCGAAGATTTATCTGTATGAAGAGGGACCCAGTCTCATGCCATCAGAACGAAATCAAACAAAGTTCATGGCTCCGTGTCAATAGAACTAGTCGATCCTCTAAGACACAGAAGAAAGAGAATTGAAAGGAGCTGGTAAATGTACCAAGCTAAAATGACTTGACTTAGCAATAAGTCGAGAAAAATATTCAAATTTCAAAGGAGTTTCGAACAGATTTCGATTGAGAGAAGAACTGAAAGGTTCAAATCAGAGGATTCAGATTAGAATTCAATTTGAGATTTAGATTCATTTTGTTTGTTCTTTAACAATCCCATTTTTTTTGTTGTTTATTTAGTGTTCACGTGAATTCAAAATTCATTTTAATATTCAGATTTTTTTTAAAGAAAAATTCTCATTTATTTTCTTTTCTTTTCTGTTCTTCGTTTAAAGTTCATTTAACTCTAATGGCGTTTCCCAGTCAATTTGCACAAAAAGAGGTGAAGGAAAAATATGACGTAGTCATTTTTATTCCAATTTGCTGAAAGTACATCATACAACTTGATCTAGTCATGATGACATTTTTCTCAGAAATTTTATGTCTCATACAATCCAGGTAAATCCAAAACGGATTGTGTAAGATTCTTGTTGATCCATCCAAAAGCGTTTGTCAAAAATCCATGTCTGAATAGTAAGAAACTTGGGTAAAAACATCACCTTCCAAGCCACCCTTGGCAGGAATGCCGCTTGGATGTGCATTGGAGGTGTGCTATTTCCCGTGTAACTCACAACTCGTAGGGCCGGAGACTCTCCAATTTTGGATTTGGTTGAAAATGGTAAGGCATTTTTCTGTCGTCTATTCTTCTAAAAGTAACTGAGATCCGCTCCACAGGTACTCTTAGAATGCAATGCTTCGCAATGTCTGCTCCGTTTCCTTTTAACACCAGGACGGAACCTACCGGTAGTGGTATCTCCACCGGCCCTAGGAACTCACCGGGGCCTGTAATCCGGAGGTCAGATCCGAACATGATGTTGCATTGGCTGAGGAATGACACCGTGCAGAAGGGTTTAACAAAGTCATGATGGTCTATCTGTGGAGGTATGCAGTCGCCTTCCTTGTAGATGTTGATAATGCAGCTGTTGGGTATGCAATCTGCAGGCAGTACCCTCCATGTTATCATCCTTTTCACCATTCTCTTGATGACTCTTGGTATTGGATCCACCTCACTGCGATGGAGTATCCCTGGTGGATTCCCTTTTCTGTCTATGGCAAAGTTGTAACAACATCCGCATTGGATTGTAAGTATTCCCTTCCCTGGCATCCATCTACGGGGTTCTGAATATGTCTTTTCTCTCAGGCGGCCAGCTCGACCCATTTTCTGTAATTCAAGGATGCAATCTACAATTTGTTTTTGCTCATAATCCAAGAAAACATCTGTATGTAGCTCGAGGCCTTCCAAGGTGTTGACCCTCTTGTTTCCAATTCTTTCAAAGTATTCAAAGGTTTTCTTCTCAACTAATTGCTTTTTCTCTAGCTCATATTCCGGGATTATCTGAAGTCCTCGGTGTCTAGTAACATACTACAGGATGTATGGCTCAACCCCAACACGTTCTTCTGCATATCTTGGCTCCTCGGTGATAGTCTCTGTAGGGACATCCTCCGGGGTTGCTTTCACAACAAGACTCTTCAGATTCGGTACAAATGCTCGGCATCGAGGTACCGACTCTATTTCTGCTTTCCTTGGTATTTCTTTTATCTATTTTGACCTTCTTGGAATTGACTTTCTTCTTTCTGGTTCCTGACGAATCGGTCTCCTTGGAGCATTAATATTAACAGTATCCACTGTCTGTTCATATTGATCTTCTGCTAACTTGGTTAGCATTTTGCGAATGCGACAATTCTTATTTCTTCGTTGGGTAGCAGTGAGAGTAGCTCTCCTTACCCCTTGAATTTCTACGGGTGCGGCACTGACAAGCCTTCCCTCTGCTGTGGAAACCACGGACTTAATTTTCCTATCTTCTCCGGTTGCATGCGTTGCATTTGCTTTTCTTTTCTTGTTGTTGTATTGGTGGCTCGGGCCACCCATTTTCATCACTGTCCATTGTGAAGTTCTTCTCGATCAACTGGGATTCAATCATTTTCTTCGTATTGTAAGCCGGCTAGTGAGAAGTCTGAGTCAATCTCTATCACTGCTCCATCCCTCACCCTCTTTTCATCAAGTGCTAGACTCACACCATTTCTAAAGTTTAGAACCAACCGTCCGTTCGACATTTTCCTGCGAAAAAATAAGGAAAGGATCAGGGGCTGTACTAAGAATAAGAACAATAAGAAAAACACTTAAAAAATTCTTATTCATTTTTTTTTTAATTTTAAAGGAAGAAGGAAGAGATGAGAAAATCTCAGGAATGAATGGATTTAAGAGGAAAAATTGACATTTTATTATTATGATTTCCCATGTTTTCTTTTTAACATTTTTGTTGATGAGATTTTTTTTATCATCAATTTTATTTTGTTTTGGGTTCGGACCCAGTCACAAAGTGATTACTTCACCCGTGTTTCTAGGAATAAGATTCTACTTTAGAGGCCACCCTTCGAAACATCAGGTTGCGTAATACTTCTTTAAATACCATCCATTGATTGGAAGCATGGGTCGTTCTCCACGGCAATTCACCAGTTGGTACGAACCTCCAGAGTAGACTGTCTCGACCACAAATGGTCCCTCCCAGGTTGGTTCAAACTTACCACCTATCTTGCAATGTGCAAGAATAAGACTTATGAGAACCAAAACCAAGTCACCGACTTTAAAAGTTCTTGGGCAGACCAGTTTATCATAGGCCTGGATCATTTTGGCTTGATACAGTTCCAAATTCTGCTGTGTGGAAAGTCTTTTCCCTTCTAAGATTTCCAATTATTCTAGTCGTAGTCTGGCATTTTCTTCTGTAGTGATCTTTTCTGCAACTACAATTCGGAGTGACGGAAGCTGAACTTCCAAGGGCAAGACAACCTCGGACCCGTACACTAAAGCGTAAGGCGTAGACTGAGTAGGAGTCCTAAAAGTCGTCTTGTAGGCCCATAAGGCTTCTAACAACTTCTCATGCCAATTTCTCTTGTTGTCATCCAAAGTTTTCTATAAAATTTGAATGAGAGTTTTATTAAAAGCCTCGGCCAAGTCGTTTGCTCTTGGGTAGTAGATCGTTGAGTATCGCCAATCGATCCCGTGTCTTCTGACAAAATTGTTGATCTTTATACTTTTGAATGCGGACCCATTATACGAAATGACTCTGCGTGGTACCCCAAAATGGTAGACGACTTGGTTCTTGAAAAACTGTAACACGTGGTGTGCTTTCACTTCTCTGAGTGGTATAGCTTCTGCCCATTTAGAAAAGTAGTCTGTAGCTGCAAGAATGAAGCGATGTCCTCTTAAAGAAGGCGGTTCTATTGGACCCACTATATCTGTGCCCCAACACTCGAATAACCACGACGGGATTGTCGGATGTAGCACATTTGGAGGTTGGTGTAGAACCAGTCTTTGCACTTGGCACTGGTGACAACCTTTGGCAACTTTCATACAGTCGGTCATCATTGAGGACTAGTAATACCCTAGTCTTTTAATCTTCATTTTCATTTTCGGACCCGACTGATGAGCGCCACAAAGTCCTGAATGTACATCTTTAACGATTTCACGAGCCTCGGACCCGCTCAGGTATCTTAGCCACATCTGATCAAAAGACCTTCTGTATAATGTCTTGTTTATTAATGCGTAAGACAGAGTTCTTTTCTTGATTTGATGGGTATCGACTTATCGTCGAGCGGGTTTCTGTCTGCAAGTAGTTCATTAGTGGTCGCCGCGATCTTCTGTATTTTCTGTCACTGCTGCAATTGTTTCATCTTCTTTTTCTGTTGATTTGTGTATTGTATCCATGTCGAGCTGTGATAGGACTTGTCATCCTTGAACTGGCACTTCAACTGATTTATCCTGCAAGCAGGCAAATTGCTTTGCAAGGTGGGCTAGCGCATCGGCGAGAGCATTTTCTTTTCAGGGAATGTTGTAGATTGTTACGTTTGGAATTTGTTCCAATAATTTCATGGCATACTGAAAGTACTGCTCGAGTCTTGGCTTTAAAATTACGTCTTGTCCGGTGACTCGTTAAATGATCAGTCGAGAATCTTCATAGATGTTGATGTCCTTTATTCCCATCGAATGGTTAATTCCGATCCCGTTATGAGGGCTTCGTATTCGCCTCGTTGTTGGTACATGGCTCGTTAAGTGGTAGGAGTATTTTAACATCCCCCTCCGGCGTTATAAAGATTAGTCGATTCCTGCCTTCACAGGCACTTATCGTTTGCAATTCTTTGTTCTTCTGTGCTGAGGATGCTCTGTCAAAGTACAGTTCCCAACGTCGATCATTGGGGTCTTCTAGGCTCATTATCTGCTCATCAGGCAAATCGTCCTCGAGAGGCAAATCTGCCAGTAAAGCGTGTGCTGCAAGGAAGTCAGCTAGGACTTGTCCCTTTACGGCGTGAAGAGGAACGAAAGTTATGTTGAATTGCAATAGTATCATTGACCACCTGGCAAGTTTTCCAGAAAGCGTTGGTCGGTTCATCAAGTACTGCAACGGATTAAATCTCGAAATAAGGTTGACTTTATGAGAAAGTATGTAATGCCTGAGCTTCTGAGCGGCGAAGATCAGGGCCAAATAATGTTTCTAGATCGGAGGATACTTTACTTCTGTCGGGATTAGACGACGGCTTAAGTAGTAGAGAGCATTTTCTTTTCCCTCATCATTGACACAGGCTAGCAGGGCTCCGAGGAGTCATCTAGAGCCGCGGTATAAAGTATCAACGGTCTACCTGAGACTGGGGCTGCTAAGACAGGAGGTGTCATTAAATATTGCTTAACGTTCTTGAAAGCCCGTTGGCATTTCTCATCCCAAACGAATTTGACGTCCTTTTTAACTAATGCCGAGAAGGGCTGACACCTACCTGACAAGTTCGAGATAAAGCGTCAAAGATATGCCAACTTCCCTTGAAAGGATCGTAGTTTTTTCAAAGTTTTGGGAGGAGGCATTTCTAAAATAGCTTTAATCTTTTTCGGATCGATTTCAATCCTGTGATGTCGGACAACAAATCCTAAGAATTTCCCGGGGGTAATGCCGAAGGCGCATTTTAAGGGATTCATCTTATGGTTGTATTATCTTAGTCGCTCGAAAATAATTCTCAAATCATATAGGTGTTCTTCCTTCAGTTTTCTTTTGATGACCACATCATCCACGTAGCACTCGACTTGGTTGTGAATGAGATCATCAAAAATCTTCGTCATCGCTCTTTGGTATGTTGCTCCTGCGTTCTTTAGTCCGAATGGCATTACTGTGTAGCAATACACTCCGATCGGCGTCTCGAATGCTTGTGTGCTTTTCGTCTTACGGTGCCATCTTTATTTGGTTGTATCCCGATGATCCATCCATGAAAGAGAAGATTTCATGTGTTGAAGCAATGTCGATCATCTGTTCGGGATTGGTAGTGGAAATTCATCCTTTGGACATGCTTTATTTAAATCTCTGAAATCTATGCAGATTCTGATTTGTCCATTCTTCTTTCTGACTGGTACCACGTTGGCTAACCAAGTAGGGTATTGTTCTTCACGAACAAATTTAGTGTCTATTAGCTTCTTAACTTCGGCTATTACTAGTTGCTCAATTTCTGGACGCATTCTTCTGGGGGCTTGTCTGACTGGAACAGAAGTATGATCCACTCCTAATTTATGAACTGCGACTTCTGGAGCTAATCCTGGCATTTCATCGTAACTCCAAGTAAAACAGTCCTTGAATTCCATTAGTAGCTTGATTATTCTTTCGGAGTCTTCTTTATTGAGTAAGGAGCTAACAAAGATAGGCCTAGGTTCTTCGCTAGTATCCAAGTTAACTTCCGTTAACTCATCTATTGTAGATTTGATTTCTTCTTCAAATTTTGGTGGAGCGTCTCTGATTGGTAGATCTTCGAGGTCTTCTGAAGATCCGATCATCAACTGATCCTAATTTGATTCCAAGCAGTCTTTATTAGGCTCGCAAGTGACAACCAAGCAAAATCCCTTACCATCAACTGTTCCTACTGTGCGAAATCCGAGACCATGTTTTGTAATGGGAGGCCGACCGGCATTATTCCATAATTTTTCAAAGTGTTGTGATCGGTCTTTTGTCCATTGTCAAGGTAAGACACCACGATGAATTAAATTTTGAACACAGGGAGAGTACCACTCAAAAGGTAATTCCATTAATTCATATGGAGTAACATCTTCAAATTGTACATCTTTTTCAGTATTGGAAGAAGAAGCACCACGGTAAAACTTGATTGGTTTAGTACCACCACCATGTACTTCCTTGACCACCATACCCTCGATCTTATTAGAATGAATCGGGGTCAGGGTCATAGTATGTACATAATGGTTAATCTTCTTGTACATTGATTTGTATTCTTCATTCCTTTCATCTTCGAGAGAGATCTTGAACTGTGGTTTCTTCTGATTTATTGTTGCTGCTTCTTTCTTAATTTCTTCTTCTTCTTCGAGCTATTCTCCCAAACAACATCGATGACCGGTTTCTTACGTCCAACTTGTTCCAACGTTTCTTCCACGTCCTCGTCCCCGGCCTCGACCTCGGGTGCGAGTTATGGAGAAATCTTCACCATCTTGCTGTAAGGGAGTGGTGAGTAACTGTTGGACTAGAACTTCAGGTTCTTCATCATCTCGAATTTCTTTTGCTTCATTTGGTATGGTATTTCTGGAAAATATTGTTTTCTTCGGAGGCGCGTAGTAGGCCGCATCTTCATGAATTCCAATCTTGTGTATGGAGAATGGTTGCAAGTCACCTTTGATACACTGATCTTCTCCTTCGTAATACTTTATGCACTGGTGCAGAGACGACGGTACCATCCGATTTTCATGGATCCATGGATGACCCAGTAGAGCGTTGAACGATGTCTCAGAATCAATTATGTGGAATTTTGCGGTTGTCTTTACTAAATCACAGGTCTTCATTAGTAGTGTTATCGATCCAAGAGCTCTTTCTCCTTTTTGATTGAAGCCTCTTAATAGCATCTTGTCTTCTTCAAGCTCGCGAGCATCAATTTCCAAATATGCTAGCGTCTGAAGATTCATTATGTTGATTGATGCTCCCGGATCAACCAACACTCTGGAGAGCGTGAACTTTCCAATAATGACTGAAATGTATAACGGTCGGTTGTGATCTGCTGTTCTCAGTAATATATCATTGTCCGTGAAGGTAACACCTTACTGTTCTCTTAATGAGCAAACCTCGTCGAAGGAATTACCGGCCATTTGGGCTAAACAAATCTCTGGATCAAGTAAAGCCTTGATCAGAGCCTCTCTCATCTCCTTTGATAGGATCAGAGTGTCGTATATGCTTAGTTTGGCTGGTAGCTTCCTAAGATGGGCTAGCACGTTGTAGTCTACTTTATTACCATGTTCCTCGGTTTCTTCCCGAATGGCAGTTCCTCTGCTGGGGTTGGCTCTTCCTGAGCAACCACCTGCTTCCCTTGATCCTTTGGATCCATTCTCGGGGTAGAACTTTTCCGCTTCTTAGATTGACCTCTGTTATCTCTTTTAAATTTACTGGTGTCTCCTCTTGAATCAGAACAACTGGCTCTTCTGATGTTACTTCGGTGTCTGATGGTTCTAATTCTATCGTGATCGGAGCTTCTTGGAATTCACAAATGGACTCGTTGCTTGTCGAGCTTTTGTAGCCTCCTTTGTGAACATCTTCTTCATCGTGGTCGTCGAGGTTATGTATGATTTGAGAATCGTCATTTGTATTGGAATCGAGATCTAGATTAAGTCAGTTGTCGCTAGTTACGTAATCGTTAGAAACAGTCAAAACGTAGCCAACGCCATAACCCTCATCATTATGAGATCCTGCCGGGGCGACCAGATAATCATACAGAGTCAGGAGTTTGATGGATTTCTCCCCTGAATCGGAAATAACCATCCTAGGATAAGCAGCCCCTAGTCTACCCTTCGGAGCCTCGGTCTTCTTTTCTTCCACGATCTTCTCCTCCTTCTGGGACTGTTCTTCAATCGCAAGTGATAGTGTCGGCTCGACAGGTTTTAAACTTTGAGTTGAAGCGTGTACCGAAGTGGTATGGATGTGATCCAAAATTTTCTTTGAAGACTTTGTCCAGACGGTACTCCATCCATCATCAGTCGCGTAAGGGTCTATCGGAACAATAGGATCCGTTGAAATAACATTGACGGAACCTCCTTTCTGAGGTTCCTTCATGTATTCCTTTGGGATCATTATGTTCCCTTTCCGGAGATTGTCATCAAGCAAACTCTTGAAAGTGATGCAATCCTCTATCTTATGTCCGAGCATCTGGTGGTAAGGGTAATAGTTCGGATGATCTTTCTTATTGACTTTTTCCGGCTTCTTAGGCTCTAGCAGCTGAAAATCCAGTGTCTTCATTAAGCTGCGGAACATCTTCGCTACTGCTTCAGTTTTGAATGGATATTCTTTATTTAGGAGTTCTCTTAAGGTACGCGATGAACGAGGCGGTTGTTTGTATTGCTGAGGCAACTGGTAGCTCGGACGAGGTTGCTGATAGCCTTGCTGAGGTTGCTGATAGCCCTGCTGAGGTTGCTGATAAGTCAGTTCTGGTGGTTGATAACTAGGCTGTGGCCGCTCTGACTGTATCTGAACCGGCTGCTTGCCCTTATTTACTGCCGCGACGATTCCAGATTTCTTTTCAAATGTTTTCACAAGCTTCTGCTTATCATTCTTGTCTACTAAATTTAACTGCTTTGCCTCTTCTTGCAAGCTCCCAGCCTTTCTAAGCAACTTCTCGAAAGTCTTGATTGTAAATCCTTTAAGGAGAAGTGCTATCGGGCCATGGATACTTTTAAGTAGGATGTCGACTGCATGTTGTTCTTGAAGCTGTGGTTCACACTTCTTGCTTAAGTTTCTCCATCAAAGTATGTAATCCACTAAAGTCTCGTTCGGCTTTTGTTGCTCCACCACTTGATCGCCGATAGTGATGTGGTGTTGAGCTCTGGCAAATCGTTTAACGAAGAGATTTTCTAGTTCTGAAAAGGTCTTTATTGAACCATTCGACAACTCTGCGTACCAGTCGAAGGCAATCCCTGATAAGCTGCTGACGAACTATCGGAAGAGTAAAGCGTCACTCCCACCGGCATTGCAGCAACTAGCATGAAAATGTGCAACATGTTGCCGGGGGTTTCCTGTTCCATGAAAAGTCTTAAATAGAGGTGGTACGAAGCCTTTCGGGTATTGGACTGCATCAAACTCTTCTGGGTAAGGTCTACCCACCTGAATAGATGCTTCGCTCTTGGATTGTGCTAGGGCCTCTCGCACCTACTATTCTACCATGCTTTTAATGTCCTTTTCTGGAATCATACTTTGTGCAGAATCTTTCTTTGGTTGTTCATCTCCGTTGACGGATGTGATTTTTTTCCTCCATCTGCAATATGGATAATTTCTGGGGGTGTTTCTTTTTGAGGTTGTACCTGACTCTCGAGAGTGGCTAAGGCAGCAGCCATCTCTTCCATCCTCTTTGCCATTTGGGAAATTGTGTTATCTCTCTCCCGAATCTATGCTCTCAACACCTCTAGTTCATCTCTTTCCGCAGATGCCAGAGCATCTTGTGAAGCTGACGATGCTCGTGTCTCAACTATGTTGATCTTTGCATACTTCTCATCCATGAACTCGGATGAGTCAACTTCATCTCCTAATTCTTCTTCTCTTTTTTTGGCTAACCGTCAGATATCGGTCCTTAACTTGTCCATGGCATCCTCTAGTGGCCCTTTTCGCACGGTCTCGCAGTTTTCTCGTAATGGTTATTGAACTTCCTTCCCGAGAGTCCCCTTTATTGCAGTAGCACTTTCTTCTGATTCAAGTCTCCTGATGAGACTTTTCTTCTCAGGGTATTGTTTTTGTCTTAACTCGCCAGTAGTAGGTCGCCATACCATCATCATGCAGCCGGAAGCCTAGGACCGGAAAATCTGTCGGTTATATGCTGGAAGGTAGTATCCTCCCTAATTTGTAGACCCGATACAACAACGGGCGGACTGGCTTTTATCTTCTTCTTTGGTTTCTCTGTGGCAGCAACATGCTCTATTCGCGGTCCAATGCAGGATTTAGCTGGCACCCGTCCTATCCTTCTTAAGATTTCTGACACAGGGCATCTTTCTTTCTTTGCCAATCTTTCTATCACGAGCTTGCGGTCGAGTCAATGGTGTAGTCTTATCCCTTTTCCTTTTGTAATTGTTGTAGTACGCAGGTCGGGGTAATGCAGCGGCGATCCTACGGACATTCTCTTCATCTAATGCGGCGGAGAGAGGGTGAAACCTGCTCCCTTCCAACAGAGGTATATACTCAGGCAGTTCTTCTCTTTCCTCAGGAATTTCTTCTGGAAAAGCAACTTCAGCTGCTCTGGCTTTCTTGGCGATCTTTCTGCTTCTATTTCTCCTTTGAGTCCGAGTTAGGGGTATAATTCTTGAACTAGACCCAATCTCAAAAATAGCTGGTATTGTAGTAAAATCTGTACCCTCCACGGTGACAGGCTCATCATAGACTTGGATTTCCTTCCCCTTCAGTTTGGCAGAAGTCGGGGTAGGTGCAGAGATGACTAGACCAGTGGGGGTAGAGACAACAGTCCTCCTATGAACAGTAGTACTCTTCTCGAGCTGGAACCCTTTGCAGGGGAGGGAATTCTTGAGTCGATTTAGATTGAACTCAATCATGGGCTCTTCAGTTTCTGACACTTTGTCCATTAATGTGATGAGAGTGACATCAGAAAACTTGATATCTGTGTTGCTGAATCCTTGTCCGAAACGGATGATCCCATTGTCGGGCAGCTCATCCTTGTAAACGACAAAGTCCATTCCATTGGTGAAGGAGAAGATTAGCTTTGGGGCAGTCATTTTCTGCAGAGCAGATTCCGAATGTCAGTCCCGAATTATGCTTCTTTTTATCGTAAAGTTTAGGATTAAAAAGAAACAGTCCAAACACATTTTCGTTTATCTTAGTGTATTTGTGACTTTTAAAAGAGATTGTTTATCAGGAGGTTCGTTTGTTAGAAACAAAATGATTAAAGGAAAGAAAAGGTTATAGAAAAGGTAAAGAGCCCGTTTTAGAATTGGAAAGGAAGAGAAAGTCTTATGCAAGACTTCTCGACTTGAAGGACCGCTCCTAAATTAACACCTATTAGGGGTCCACCCCTCCTCAGAAAAGAGGTAAAAGGATCTCGGAACCTCTCTGTTTAGGGGTATCTAAACAGTAGCTCCTAAATCCTAGAGGAGTTAGCTATACTCGTTCCAGACAGAAATGAACGGGGCATTCCAACGGAAGAATGGTAGTTTTGGTCCACTAGGGATATGGACTCACTACCGATTTATGAAAGCAAAACCATCTAATAAAAAATGGAGAGAGGAACTAGTCCCCAGTGGAGTCGCCAGAAATATGTCGGCATTTTTTTAGGTTGAATGTTGTATTTTAAAAAGGGGGTCGCCTACAGAAGTTGTCGGCGAATTTTAGATTTTAAATTTGATTTAAATATATATATATATATATATATATATATATATATATATATATATATATATATATATATATATATATATATATAGAACACCTTACTTTTCCTCAAATACTGCATGATGCACTGTTCTTGGTAGAGTCTGATCGCCCTTTTATTAGACCTCCGGGCATCGAGGATGGTCGACTCGCAATAGTTTTTACTACTCGGGAAATGAATGCCACAGTCGATTACGTTAAGTTCACCATTGTGGGTCAATTCCAATATGGACATCCCAAATTGGAAATGGTCGGGAGACATTTTGAAATTCTTCGGTTTGAAGGACGAGTGGAAGGCGGGGGTGATGGATGGAAGGCACCTCCTTATTAGAGCTATCTAAGGAGGAGGACTATGCAAGGCCGTTGGGAATGCAAGTTATGCAGCTGGCTAATTCATCTATGAAGCTTATCAAATGGTACCCGTGATTTGACCACCGCCAAAGAACCCCCTTTAAAACCTTTGTGGTTTACTTTCCCAAACCTACCAATCCAACTATACCACACCAATTCCATTTTTCGGATTAGCAGGGCTCAGGCACACCTCTTAGAGTTGACTCTCCAACTCATGATATGGGTAACCCCACTGCCGCAAAGGTGTTGATAGAAAGAGATGTGTCACCGCCGGACATTGATAAGATCCGGATTACTACTTCGATAATGGTGATGGGTTTTGGCAGGAAGTAACACTAGAAAATAAACCTATCTATTGCCACCACTGCAGGATGTTTGGCCATCCTAAGGAAAAATGCTATAGGCTCAGACCTCCTTCCAAAAAACCAGAAAAAGGTAAGGGTGTAACCCAATCTGCCCAAGTGGTTAATGACACTCAGATGAACAGGTGTAACTCAGAACTAATTGATGTAATCCCCTCTATCAAGCACAACCGGAACTCCAAAGAGTCCGTACTTCCGGGACGGGTTTTGAATGTTGAACTCCACATACCGGTTGTTTGTCCCTCTCCGGCAATGTTAGAGGAAAATCAAAAGAAAATGGAAGAAGCCCGGCAAATTCGGAAGTCGAAGAAGAAAAAGCATCACTCTACCGAGGCTGCGAAATTAACGGGTCCTTCACGGGAACAATCCGAACTAGTGAGAATTCACAATGGATCCCCTCGGCTCCCTTCCGGAGCGGAACCACCACTAGATCCGGGTCCGGATCTAAATCTACTCCTACATCACCCAACCACTAAACCTCCCGATGATCGACTGCACGTGTTGGAATATTAGAGGGGTGGCACACCCCCTCACCTTAAAGAGATTATTACACTTGTACAAAAAACACCAGCTTTGGTGTATGATTCTTTTGGAACCAATGGTCCATAAAAACCAGTCTAAAATCCTAAATAAATTCCCTGGATGCACTTTTTATGCAAATTACACAAACAAAATTTGGGTGATTTGCAGAAAAGAACTCTCTTGGAAGGTTATGGTTGACCACTCCCAGTTTTTACACTGTCATTTTCAGTTGATGGGTAATAGCTTTGCGGCAACATTTGTTTATGCTGGTTGTACCAAATCCGAGAGGCTAACTACTGTGGAATGAGATTATAAAAATCGGTAAGGAGGAACATCAAGGTTGGATTGTGGGGGTGACTTTAATAGCATAGCCTCTCCAAGTGAAAAATTGGGAGGGAGAATTCCCAACCAAGGTATGATTTCGAATTTAATGATAATATCCTTTTGGCGAGCCTTTTTGATCTTGGCTACATTGGGAACCAGTTCACATGGAGAAGAGGGGCCATCCAGGAGAGACCTGGATAGGTTTTTGGCTAATGATTCCCGGCACCACCAATTTCGCATACCACTATTTCTCATCTAAATTTTTTCTGGATCCGATCACGTACCCCTTCTTTTAACCATTTCCACTCCACGGCCCCAAACCTCCTCCCCTCCATTTAGATACCTAAGCTTTTGGTCGAGCCATCCCGAGTTTAATAAAATTATGCAAGACAATCTGGAAAGGGATTTCCTCTACTAACCCTTTTACTAAACTGCAATACCTTCAACGAACCGGCTAAAGCTCTCGGGAAGTGGAGCCGGGAGTCCATTGGTGATGTCTTCGAGGAGGTAATCCAAGCTGAATGGGAGGTTAACAATGCCGAGGTTGCTGCCTAAGCTGATCATAACAAGTTTAAGGATTTTGTTGCTCGCCCAAGAAAAGTTGCTAACTTACATCAATCGGCAAGACCAAATCCTCGGTCGAAAGTCTGCTATTAACAAATTTAAACTTGGGGATAGGAATACTAAATACTATCATGCTTGTATTAAGTATAAAAGGAAGTGCAATGCCATTTTTTCAATCGGGACCGATCGAGGACACTTCTTACTAATGGTACCGATATTGCTAATAGTCGTTGTTTCCTTTTTCAAAAGCTTCGACCTTCAAGCCGAGCTCGGGTATTCCTATTGATAGCAATACTGTTTAATGATGTCCACAACTACACCAGCTCTCTCCATCTTACCGACACTCCCTCTATGGAAGAAATTTGGTCAGCTTTGCAGTCCATTGACAATTCTAAAGCTGCTGGACCAGATGGGTTTAATGCTGAATTCTATAAAAAGGCCTGGAATTTTTGTCACACTGAAGTGGTTGCTGCAGTTCAAGGTTTCTTTAATGGCATTGATCTTAATCAATACTTTTACTCATCTAACACTGTACTCATACCTAAAACAAATGCTCCTGTAAATTGGAACCATTACAGACCTATAAGTCTAACTACAGTGATAAGCAAATTAATTAGCAAAGTTATTGTGGGGAGATTACAACCTCATTTGGACAAAATTATTAGCCCGCAGCAGTCAGCTTTTGTGAAAGGAAGGTCCATAACTGACAATGTTCTGCTTGCCCAGGAATTACTTCTTGATCTTGACAAAACATGTAGGGGAGGTAATATCATATACAAACTTGACATTAAGAAAGCATATGATACTGTAGATTGGAACTTCATTCTCCAAGTGCTGCATGCCAGAGGCTTTCCACCTGAGTTCTGCCAAATGATCAAAAGATGGCTGAAGTTCAACCATCACTCAATTCTGGTAAATGGTCAGTGCTGGGGAGGTTTCCAGGCTACCAGAGGTCTTAAACAGGGAGACCCTCTTTCCCCCTCTATTTTTATATTAGTGATGGACTATCTCTCTAGACTCCTTGAAGCTCAAATTTCCCCTCACCACTATGCTAGATACCACCATAAATCAAATGTTATCATATCCCATCTATTGTATGCTGATGATCTGATGTTATTTTCCAGAGCTTCCAAACTGGCTGTCAAGAGAGTTAATGAATGCCTTACTCAATTCCAAAATATTTCTGGGCTCCAATTTAACAAATCCAAATGTGAGTTGATTTTCTCTAGTAACACCAAGCCTGACCTCTGTCACTGGATTACTAGCTATACTGGATTTTCTACTGCATCTCTTCCTATGAAATACACAGGAGTGCTTCGATCGAGGGAAATCTAAGCGACTCCACTTTGATGAGATCATTGGTAAGCTGAATACCCAACTCTCAAATTGGGCTAACTCTTATTTATCTGATGGGGGAAGAATCACTCTACTTCACAGTATCCTTACCACCTTCCCTAATTATGTTCTCCAAATGGCTTGTTTAAAGAAAAGCTCCGAATCCAAATTGAAAGAATTTTTAATAGGTTTCTTTGGTCCGGTCGGAGGAAGCAAATGCACCTGGCAAGTTGGCGAAACTTGCCAAACCTACTGGGCTGGAGGATTGGGTTTCAAAGGGTTGCATCATCTGCGAAAGTCAATTTCCGCAAGTTATGGGTGGAATTCGGACAACGAAGTCTCTATGGGCACTTTACTTGACAGGAAAATATTGTAAAGATAGCCACCCGGCTTGGCCCAAATTAAACCAGGTTGCTCTAGAATTTGGAAACAAATGCTTATCAATAGAGATCCGGTCGAATCACTTTTCACATGGGAGCTTGGTCGAGGGAAGATTATGTTACGGCGAGGATACCTGGTGCCCACCTGAAATGAAGATTGCTATCCCATATACAAACCAACAGCTTTTCCCTGTGGCTACCTGCTGGGACAATAATCATTGGTCCCTCACTAAGCTTCAGGAACTGCTGACTGATTGTTCTGCTCAACAGGTTTCTGCTATTCATTTTGATACTTCCCAACCTGACAAAATTATCTGGCAGAATGGTAAGCCCCACGACCTTACTAAGCATATCTACGGACCATTTACAATTGGCTCGACATTACTTGGGGCAAACATATCTGGAACAATTATCTAACTCCATCCATGTCATTCTTCATCTGGAGGCTCTTTCACCATCTACTTCCTACTGATGACATCCTCAAACTCAAGGGAATTAGAGGACCTTCCAAGTGCTACCTCTGTGGGACTGCTGCTGAATCTCTGCAACATCTTTTCTTTAACTGTTACTTCTCTCAGGAAGTCTGGAGGGGAGTGATCAATTTATTAAACATAAATACTATTCTACTTGATTGGAAGGACATATCCACCTGCTGGCGGCAATGGAATAAAGCTAATTTAGTGGTCGTCCCATTTCGATTGCTTGGTTCATCCGGATGCACAGGAACAAAGTAAAAAATGAGGAGGAGAGCGAGAAAAGTATTAACTGTGGTAACAAATTGTCGGGCCTTCTTGACTAAAATCATACTTTGGAAGCACTTCCCCAACATTCTTCACTATCCTACCCTTCTTCACCCCAAGCGAGTTCAAGATTATTTTAGTTAATTGGAAGGTTCCTCCCTCCCCTTTCATTAAAGTTAACAACGATGGGGCTTTTGCAGCTCGCTGGTGCTCGGGTGTGGTGGTGTGTTCGGGGATCCATATGGCAAGTGTATCCGTCTCTTCCATTCTCCTACTGTGGCGGTCGATGCTTTAGAAGCCGAGTTAACGACGGTTTGTTGGGCTATACGACTAGCCATTTCCTGCCATTGGCATAATATCCTTGTGGAATGTGACTCTGCCACTATTCCGCAATACTTACAAAACACTCTCCATCCTCCTTGGCATCTTTCAAATTGGATACATAAGATCGGAAGACTCTCCCAACAATGTAATATCCAGTTCTCTTTCATTTACGAGAGAAGGTAATAGGCCCGCTAATTGGCTAGCTAGGAAAGCCCTCCACTCTCAACGAGTCCTTGTGTCGCTGCCCCTCCTCCTACCCTATCCTATCTTTTGGATGCGGACCTTGTGCGGGCTCCACATTTTAGATTGGTGTCTATTAGTGGATGACATATGTTTTGCTTTGGTTTTTCTTTTTCGTTGGAAGTATGCCGGTGTCACGTATAGGGTGTGGTGTGTAGCATCTTATACCACCATAGTTATTTTGGATACTTCAATCGGGGTATGTAATTGTTTTTTTTTCTCATCATTAACATGCGAGGGAGCTACTCTAGCTCTTTTCTTTTTAAAAAAATATATATATATATATATATAATTTAGAAAGTAGTATTTGATTTTGAAAATAATTTTAAGTTTGAAAATTTTAAGATATGAAATCAAACCGATCTCACATCCCAAGTAGTTTATATAAACGAGCACCGCATCACAAACCGTGTATCTATCCCGAAGAATAGACACACTGCTTGACGATGGGGCTCGATTAAGTAAATTAGAAGATTTGTGACATCCGTTTGGTCTGCAAACCAATTTTATAAGCCGACAAGTTCCCCTACTTAATATAAAGAAATTAAGCAGGGTTTATATTACCTGGGTTCTTAAAGTTCCCTATAAGGGCAAGCCTTTATAGTCAATTATATCCTAAGTGACGGGAATCACTTAAGAAAACTCTCCATAATGATCAGTGGTTTTGCTCTCAAGAATTTCAAAGTTTAAGGTTTTCAAAGGATTGAATTTTGAAAATTTCAAAAGGGAATGGATCAAATTTGGAACAGTTTATTTCAGGAGTCCAAAGGAAGAGAAGTAGGAGAAGCTGAGGATCCAAGAAGAATCTTGGCAACTTCCCAAACTATCCTATTGTTTGGCTTCAATTTGAGAGTTTATTTAATGTTGCAATCCTGCCAATTTTAATTAATTAGGACTTATATTTGCATGACATGATCATACAAATAGCCTTGAAGATGTGAGGGTTTATGCCGTACGAAACGACTACCTCGGAATCCTAAGACCGGTTAGGGCTTAATTTACATAACATGATTATGCAAATGCCTAACAAAAGGGTTGAGGATTTATGTTGCACTAGACAAACTACCTCGAAATCCTACGGTTTGGTTGTTTAATTCTATGAATGTTTAGCTGATGTAGAGTTGTTTTGCTGACGAAGATGGCCGTGCTGCCCACCATACTCCGTGCTCCTTGTTGTTGCAGAGGTTTAGTTTTAGAAGTCATAAATCAGGAGATGAGAGAAGTGTTTTGGTTTAGAGAAAATCTTAAAATCTAAGTGTTTTTAATATTTTAATTAAAATAAATCTTAAAGTTGATTAAACAGAACCGATTAAGATCCCACGGTTCCGTCATCCCGGCACCGTTATTTTCATCGAATTCACTTAGTCCAGATGAATTTGCTAAACTCAACTGAATGAGTTCCACACTTTCATTTAGACCATGGGAAATCCCGTTAGTAACACATGGGTTACATCATCTGAGGTATTCCTGATCATTCAATGAGACGTTTTAATTTAGATGCATTTGTAGTTTTGTTGTTCTGTTTGTGATTAAATTTTGAGTTGTTTTATATTTTAGAATATTGTGGCAGTGAATTTTGTCTTACAATGACTTTTAATTTAGTTTTGGTTTCAGTTCAGGGACTACTCTAAAGGTTTTGGTTTTCATGCAACAGTTTTATTTATCATGCAAGAAAGTAAAGTACAATGCATGTAAGTAAATTGCAATAAAGTAAATTGCAATAAAATAAAAGCGTACCTAGAGGGTCTTCCCGTCATCCCAAGCTGCACTTAAAACACTTGTTAAGGCATTTAAATATTTCAACAAGTACCTAGGTAAAGCTAAGGGAAGGGTTTTGGTTGTCTACCAAATTCCTAATCCTATAACTAGTCATCTCCTGTGAACTATAGGTTCTTGTGTTTTGTTTAAGGATGATTTTCTTCATCAAAGAACAATTAAATTTAGTTGTTCTTCTAAAACATCCCGTCATATTGAGGAAGTGCTTAGGACAAGTCCTAAACATCTTTTCAATATTTCTGGGATTGTTTTGAGTCCAAGTAAATTTAGTTGTACAGGTGAATTAATCATCCAGGAGTTTAGTTAAACTTTGTTTCTTGCTCAGTGAACTTAGGTATTTGATTACCTGATGAATGAAGTGACATCTCACTTAATACTCTATTTAAGAGTTATAATAATTAAAACCTTTAAGGGCAAGTTGGTTCTTCGAGAATTTTAATCTTAATTAATTAAAAGTTTGAATTAATGGTTTAAAGTGTTTTAATTTAATAATGAGGTTTTAATTAATAATTTTAAGTTTGGAATAGTGTTCAAATTATTTTAGATTTAATTCTTAATGATTTCATTTAGGTTTGTTGTTAAATGATTTTAATTCAATTTGATTTTAATTTAATTTTAATTTTATTTAATTTTTAAATTTTAATTTGATTTAAATTTATTTAATTTTTTAATTCAATTTTAATTTAATTTAATTTAATTTAATTTAATTTAATTTAATTTAATTTTAATTTAATTTTAATTTAATTTTAATTTAATTTAATTTAATTTTTAATTTTAATTTTAATTTAATTTAATTTTAGTTTTAATTTTAGTTTTAATTATTAATTTTAATTATCAATTTGGATTATTATTTTAATTTTTAATTAAGAATTAAGTATTGTTAAGTGACTTATTTAGGGATTTTTAAATTAAAGAATAAATATCCTCTTAATAATATCCCTATTTTAATGATCCAAATTTGAATACATTCTTTCCAAAATTTAAATTATTTAATTAATTAAAGTTTCAATTTTTGATATTTTCATAATGTTTAGTGGGTTTCTACCCCTTAATTTTCTTAGGTTTCAATCATCCAAGAGAAAGTTAAAATAAAATATTTTACCCCCCCCCATTTTGATTAAACCTAAAGTTTTAATTAAGGGTTAAAATTTTTAATTACCTTTATGCCCTTTTAGACTTATTTATTCATAACTCACTAAATTGAGCTCAAATGAATTTGAAATTTTTATGTCACCTCACTCATATGTCAATTAAGACATTGGAGGAGAAAATATGATTTTTCAGAATTTAATTTATTTATATAATTATTTTTAGTAGAAAATAAGGGTTTTCAAAAAAAATTCAACAACATGACCAAAGAAAGGTTTCTATCCTTAAGAAAATTATGGGATGTTTCTAATGACTAGAAGACCACTTGGACCAATTTTGGTAATTTTTTTAATTATATTTTCTTTATTATATTTATTTTTAGTTTTAGAGTATTAATTAATTATAAAATAAAATTAAAGTTGAAAAATGGATTTTATATTTTTCCTAAAACTCTCTAACCTCAAGGAGTTCAGAGAAATAAATTATAAAATTTTCTAATTTTTCTTTGATTTATTGATATTATTTTAGTGAAAAAGGTTAAAAACTCATTTTTAATATTAAAAATTACATTAAGCCTTTAAAATTCAATATCTTACCCTAGGGACTTTGGAAAAAAAATTGGTTTGTTCCTAAGTGATTAGGAATCAAAATGTGACATTTTTTTGATTTTTAATATTTTTATGATTTTTATTATTTTAAATTATTAAAATATTAAAATATTATGAAAAATCAACCTGTTTAGAAAATTCCAATTTTAATTTTCCTGAACTCCCCTGATATCAGAGATGCTCCAAAATCATTTTTTGTGAATTTTTGAAAAGTATTTTTAGAGTTCTGAATTTTTAAATTTTCATTTTGCTTATGAGGCTTAATTAATCCATTTGATAGGGTTAATCAAGTCCAATTGATTTCAAATTTTTATGTGAAGTTCCTCTGATCTTAAAGATCAGTGGAGAATTATTTTCAAGTCAATTTGATGTGTGGTTAACCCTAATTAATTAAAATTTAATTTTAGGGTTTTAGGCTAATTAAGTTTATTATGAATGAATTAACTCAAAATATATTTTTCATAAGGTCCTCTGGTCCCAAGGAACATCACCAAATTTTCCTAGAATTTATTTCACAACAAGCTAATTATTGAAATTAAAATACCTAAAACAGTGACATGAAATTGAAAATTCAATAACTTTTCACAGAGATGGCCTCTAACCTTGAAAAATTCAGAGAATGTTCCCAAGATCAGAGGCTTCAAAAGCCCTTTGGTCTCATGTCATGGTAAATTATCTATGCAAATGAAGAATCAAAATACTGAAAATAGTAAATAAATTATTAAAAATAAAATACTCATCCAATTAATTTAATTTCTTTTCCATATTATTCTCCTCTGTTCATTGAGCAAGAGGGTATTTTTATTTTATTTTTGTGATTTTTCTATGCAAAGATATGGATTTTTGAAGTTCTGGGCATTTAAATAATTCAAAAATACCCTATTTATCTACTTATCCACGCGGCGCCAGCGCAACATCGGCAGCTCCGAAAGCCCACACGGCGCATTCCCATTCGACGCCGCCATCCGACTCAGTGCTTCGAGGACCTGTGGTTCATGTAACATTCCCTGGTCCGGCGTAATCTGATCCATCCGCTCGATACACACGAGATCCAACGGCTCCCGGTCATCGTCTATGACTGGTGTGCACCTGTGACCGTCCACACTAAAACCCTAAGATTTCACTCGATTCTCAATGGATTTTCGTGTTCTTATGCACTATGGATTCTTCTTGAAGAGACGAACATATCCATACAGTTTATAGGCTATGCAATTAACCCAAACAAAATAGAGAATCACTGGAAGCTCGGGAGGAAGAGTGAGTTCATACCTTTGCTTAGAGAAGTGAAGCTTCGATCTGAGAGTTGTGTCACCTTCGATTGAGTCCAGGCAAGCTCCATATGAAGTCTTTGGCTCTGAGGAATCGTCTAGGTATGAAAGTGACCAAGGCTGATCACAAAGCTTGGAGGCTGGAAGCAATGGCTGGCCTGATGAGGGGGCTTTTGCTGGGGAACTTCTCCTCTCGTCCGGTGAAGGTGTAGGACCAATCAATTTGGAGATTGGCTCACCGCGGTGAAGTGTCCCGTTTTTCGGTGGATTTTCAACTCAGAAATTGAGCTCTGTTAATGGGGATTAGGGCAAAGGAACACTCGGGATCAACTGCTCTATGTCTAGAGAGGGGTCTGAAATGATTTTGGCAGAGTTTTGGCAAGGTTTTTGTTCAACTCCTTCTTTGGCCGAGAGGAGGTGGTGTTAAATAGGCATGGCTGGAGGGCTCACCAGGGGGTTTGATGGCTTGTTTCAACTGATTAGGGCAAGGGAAGAACATCCATGGTGTTCAATTAGGCTGGGACAACTCAGCAAGGAGAAATTCAAAAATTGGCACAAGGGTGCTCTGGGCTTGGTGGTTTCCGGCTGCTGTGGTGGCTGGCCGGCCAGGGTCAGGTCACCCTCAAGGTCAAGAGGACCAGTGCTGGAGGTTTGTGCAAGCAATTGTCCAATGCCAAGTGTAAAGGGTTAGATTTAAGTGGTAAAGGGAGAAGAGTGATTTTGGGTTCACATGTGTCAACCCATGTATTTGGGCTTGGTTCACCTCCCCATGGTCCGATTTTGGGCCAGGGGATCAGCTGGGTCACCGCTATGGAGTGGTGAAGTCCCCATCAAAATAGTTTAAGTTAATTTTGGATTATGGTGTTGCATTAAAGAGGTTAAAATGGCTTAAGGAAGGCTTAGGAAAGGACTCCCT
The DNA here is from genome assembly GCA_022702705.1 of Papilionanthe hookeriana x Papilionanthe teres. Lineage (NCBI taxonomy): Eukaryota > Viridiplantae > Streptophyta > Magnoliopsida > Asparagales > Orchidaceae > Papilionanthe > Papilionanthe hookeriana x Papilionanthe teres. The sequence continues at coordinate 40,590,534 of CM040429.1, read as the reverse complement.
CTTCTTGCCATTAATGGCTTGGTGACAAGTCAAACCCCCCATGGCTTCATGTGGCTTGTCCATGGCTTGCAAGTGGCTCCATTTGGCTCATCCTTGGCTTAGGAAAAGTGGATTCATTTATATGAAAAAGGACTTTGGAAATTTTGGCAATTTAGTGAAAATTTAGATGGTGCTTGATTTAGGTTTATTTGATGATTGATTTCGGACTTAGGAATTGATTCCAATTAAAGGGATGATGAGAAGGAATTGTCATGTGGGCTTTGGAATGGGTTTGGGTTCTTTCAAGATGGTTTAGGGAGTGAGCTTTTAGACTTCAAAACAAATTTTAGGATGAAAATTTTGCATAGGATTGGGTCCAATAAGTGTTGAATTTAATTTAATAATGTTTCATGAATGATTTGGAATCAATTTGAAGTGATTTGGAGTTGAATTGGGTTGAATTTTGGTCTTTTTTGGTTATGGTCAAAATGGATCCAATTGGGCTAACTTGGGTTAAGGTTGGGCTAAAGTTGGATTTGATGTAAAATTAATGTTGATAAATGTTCATGGGAGTGTCACAAAGAGTTTCTAACTTTGGTTGGACTCTAATTTTGGGATTTGGGCCCATTTGGGTTAGGTTTGGACTTAGGTCAATTTAAGGGATTTTGGTTTTGGGTTAGGTTTGGGTGGAGTTTAGGTTCAAATTTTGGGCAAATCAAGTTAGTGTTTTGTTTATGGGGATGTTAGGAAGGCTTTGGAAAAGATTTGGGGCCAATTGGAGTTGAATTGGATGGGTTTGAGCTAGGTTTAGGTCATGGGCCAAAATTGGGCCTTTGGCTTCAAATTGAAATTGGGCTCAAATGTTAATCAACTTGAACTTGGATTTGGTCTAAATTGATATTGGGGATATTAATCTGAAGTTTAGAATTGAATTGGACCAAAATTGAGGTCAATTAGGGTGGTTTGGTTTGGCATTGGGTTCACTTGGGTTAAAAATGGGTAAAATTGGGGGTTTTGGTAAAAGTGGAGTAAATTGGCAAAATTGGCCCATGGTGTAGTTAAACAAAATAAAATTAGGAATATTTGGGATTCTGGAATTTTTTGGGAATTTTCTGAATTTTGGATTTTTTGGCTAAGAAAAGCATTTTGGGTATTTGGAGGGTATTGGGGGTACTTTTGGAATTTTTGGTATTTTTTGGCTATGGATGATCAATTTGAGTGGGGGGAAATGTTTAGGATTGATTTTGAGGAATTTTGGGTAATTTAGGTGATTTTGTAAATTTTGGGTAGTTTCAAGGGCTTTTGGTAGGTTTAGTAGGTGTAGGGCCCCGAGGGTCAAAAATTGAAATTTTGGAAAAATAAAGATTGATCAAATTTGAGTAAAATGGAATCACTTTGGTTGAGCCATGAAGCCATATTAAGCCCATATGAGCCATGAGAGGACTCGTTCGAGGTATTCACTATGTTTTTCCTAACCCTCTTAGCCAGGGGCTTAGGGGTTAAGGACCATCCATATGAATTACCTACATGAGTCAGAAAGTCAAGTTGGGTGAGAGTGTGGTTTTAGGACTTGGAATGTGTGTGAAAGTGTAGTGTATGTGCAAGTCAACCCTCACCAGACCAGGCCATCCAAGGTATTCCTAAGGCCAAGAAGTCCTATAGGGAACTCATCCTTTAAACCTCCACATTTGATTTCAACCCTCTAGGTAATTAGGGGTCTACAATCAAGCTTGTGAGGTTTGCAAGGCGTTAAGAAGTATTTTGAATTTCTAAAGAGTGGGTTCCATTTCTAGTCCTCTAAGATTAGTCAAAGGAAAAGCCTAAGGCTAGATCCTAAGTACTAAAGAGAGAAGCAAAAGACCTCATAAAAAATGAGGTCAACAGTAATTTTCTCAAATGAGCTAGTACGTTATAATCCACTTTGTTATGAAGATCTTCCTTATTTCTTTCAAGGGTTTGGGGATGTATTGGAGGAATGATCTTGTCTGGTGTGATTATTTGTTTTTCTTTTTCTTGTGGAATCATCCTAGGAGGTAAGATTTTTCCACTTAAATTAATTTTAATTATTTCTTCAAGTTGATTATCTGACTCTTTAGTTTCTGAATCTGAGAATTCCAATTTTATGGAAATCGGAGTTCCTTGTAGTTGAAGTGTAGCAATGTCATTTTCATCTTTGTCGTTATCAAACTTTTCATCTGTATTTTCATTATTTTGGTTGTCTTTAGATTGATCATATACGATTTGAGTATCGTCTATAGGGTTAGAATTTAAATGATTATTCTCAGAAATATCGCCAAAATAGACAAATTATAAGCAAAACTAGGATTGTTATTATTCATGGTAGTAAAGAGGAAGTCATACAAAGTTATCGGTTTGAGGATTTTTCGTCCTTCACTCGATATAACTATCCTAGTACAAGAGGGAAATGAACTAGAAGGTACAAAAGGAGTTGCAGCCCCTATATCTGGAAGACCTTTGCTCTTTTTTGGTTTCTTGATTTTCTTTTTCTTTTCCTTCTTGGGAAATTTTTTGATTTGATATTTAGCAAAGATCTCTTCAGAAGTACTGTCTTTGTTTCCAGGATTGAGTTTCTCTATCGAAATCATATTGACTGATCCTTTTTCAGGTTCTTTCAAATATTCTTTCGGGATTATTATGTTTTCGTCTTTAAAATTACGCTCCAACCAGTCTTTGAAGACAAAACGGTCTTCAATTTTATATCCAAGCATTCTTGGTAAGGACAATAATTAGGATTGTCTTTCATGTCAATTTTTGCTGGCCTTTTAGCTTTTGGTAGCTTAAATTCGGGCATTTTAAGCAGACTAAGAAATATTTTACTAACGGCTTCTATTTTAAATGAATATTCTTTATTCATTCTTTCAGCCATTGTTTTCTTTTCTGTTGGTTCTGGGTTGGTTGTTGAAGTTGTAATTGAGGTGATGTCTGTGATGTCGAAGGATTCTGTCGTTGTTGTTTCTTTTGTTCTGATTGAATCTGCATCACCTGTTTACCTTTTTCTACATCATTTCCAGGTTTCTTTTCAAATGTTTTGATAGTTTTTGTCTTTTCAGTTTTGTCTGTTACACTCATCTTCTTTGCTTCTTCTTGGAGATTAGCAACTTTACTGAGTAGTTTTTCAAATGTCTTTATTGTGAATCCTTTGAGCATAAAAGCTATAGGACCATGGATGTTTTTAAGCAATATTCCAACAGCGTGTTGCTCTTGTAGTTGTGGTTCACATTTCATGCTGAGATTTCTCGAGCGTAAAATATAATCCACTAAGCTTTCTCTCGGTTTTTGTTTTTATACCACCAAATCACCAACAGTGGTGTGATGTTGTGCTCCTGCAAAACGTAGAATAAAGAGGCTTTCAAGTTCCATAAAGGTTTTGACAGATCCATTGGAAAGTTCTGCATACGAGTCGAAGGCAACTCTTGTGAGATTGTTAACAAATTGTTGAAATAGGAGCGCATCACTTCCTCCAGCATTACAACAGCTTGCTCTAAAATGTGCTAGGTTTTGTCGGGGATTACCCATTCCATCAATCATTTTAAAGACAGGAGGAACAAAGCCTTTAGGGTATTGAACGAAATCAAATTCCTCTAGGTATGGTCTACCCTTTGGAGTTAATGCTCCAGCTTTACTTGAGCCATTGTTTCTTTAATTTTTTGTTCTAATAATTTTGTAATATCCTTTTCTAGAATTTCATTATGAGGAGAATTCTTTTCTTTTCGAGTGCTTTCCTCAATATCTATTGGTTCTTCTTTATTTTCAAGGATATGAATAGCCTCCCAGTCCGATGATTTCAATTGCTGGAGATGGGTTCGTTGGTGGATTTTTCAGAGTTGCTACCAATTCTTCCATTTTTTGTTCAAGACGACTAATTTGTTCATCACGTTGTCGTATCACCGCTCGCAATTCATTGGTTGCCTCCTCTTCAATTGATTCTCGTGCTATGAAAGTAGATCGTGTTTCGACCATGTTAACACCGACAACATTTTCATTGGAACTATAAGAGGTATCTTTCTTTTCTTGCCTTGAAAGTTGTTTAATATCGTTTTTTAATTTCTTCAAACTTTCCTCAAATGATTTTGCAGAATGTTTTTTGCAAGTTTCTTCTTGTGAACTATTCATAGGAGTGCTGGTGGTATCTGAATTTCTTTCAGATGATTTTCATCTCCATACATTATTTTTAAGTAGAGGACGAGAATTTTCAGGTGGTGTATCGTATCCTGTGTGAGGATAATTTACTTTTTATAGCATTTGCACCAAGTTCGACATTTTAGCAATTGTATCTTCTGCTCCTGATATCAATTCATCATATTTAGCTTTGTCATTTGCGACTACCACATCTTTTATTCTAGAGCCCAATCGAAATTTTACTGGCACTCGAACACAATGTTTATCAGTTGGAAATTGATAGTCAGTTTCTTAATAGTCAGGATTTTCCATCGCTATAATTCTCCTTTTTATGGTGTTGGAGACTGCACAACCCATTTTGTTTAATAATTTAGATAGTGAACTTCTATCTTTTCATGCTAACCTTTTAAACACTGAATATATAGCACGAAACGGAGGAGAGCTTTTAGGTTGAAAGGAATTATCAGTGTATTCAACGAGAATCGAATATATCGATTTTCTTCTAAAAAGGAAGGGTTTCCAAAAATATTCTTTTGAAATTCAGGTGTTTCAAAATTATCATTTTCGTTCCACCTTTTCTTTCTTTTGAATGAAGGAGTTTTATGAATATTCTTTGAACAAGATCCAATCTCATACATAGATGATGGTAGAGCATCATCTTCCTTGTAAACTTGTTTTCCTTTCCTATCAGCTTGTCTCTTCATTTCTTCAAGGGTATTAGGTTCTTCAGGTGTATATTCAGGCAAATTTTCTGTAAAATTCATAAAGTCTTCATAAGGTTGTAAGTTAAATTCTTGAAAAGATTGTGTATCAGTTTGATATGGATTATCTAATATGAAATCCGTTTCACTAAATAATCCATAATCATTTTGATAAAAGGGAGGATTTTCCTCTATTGGTATGTCAAAGTCTTGCAAATAAGAAAAGATTGAATTCGGAGAATCCATTGCAACTTTTCTGAAATTTCAAAAAAAAAAAGAATATTATCGACTTATTTATAAACTTGGAGCTCATTTTTTAAAATTTGAAATGAAAACAAATGATGACAAAAGATGAGAAGAAAGATCATCCCCAGCGGAGTCGCCACAAAATCTCTTGGTGTCAACGGGAAGAGATTGGTGTGGAATGTCGATATTGAGGAGTCGCCATCTAATATTAGCTTAATTTTATTCCTATAAATCCCATGAAAGATTTGAGGAATTTAGGGCTAATAGTAGAAAATGATGTTTATGACAATCCTTATAGAAGAATATCCTAGAATAATATATCCTAGAATTTTCATATAAAGAAAATCATGGAAAACCAGAGATTTCTATTGTGGGTTCTTTTGGATCTCCTATAGAAGCAAGCTTCTATAGTTAATTACATCTTAAACAATTTTTAATTGTTCAAGAAAACTTCTGATTAATGTCAATCATTTGTTTTCTAAAGTTTTATTTTTAAGGAGAGATGTACTCACTATCACTCCTAAATGTCATGTCATATTTATTACTTTAAAGTTTTGATTTTGTTGTTCATGTCGTTATCTTAAAAGTTTTGTTTTTGTTTTCCATGTCATTGTTTTATTTTATTTTGGTGACCATCCTAAAAGTTTTTTTTTCTTTTTGTTTGTCTAGAATGTCGTCGTGCAAAACAGAGTTAGCACATCCTATAACATGCAAAGAAAATCTAAACGAATCTTTTTGTCTTCACCCTGCAAAGAAAAGATTGACAGAAAATAATGTCATGTTCATTGCCTTAGAATTTTGTAGGATGTTTTGATTTAACATGTCCTGGATGTCGGTTTATGTGAAATTATATTGATTAATGTTTAATTTTTTCGAAATATCGAATTAATTTCATTTAATATCGATATTTGTCAATTTTATATTTGAAATGTCAATTTTATGTCGGTTATGTTGATTTATGTTTGAAATGTCGATTAAGTCAAATTTTGTTTGAAATATCAAATTTATGTTGATTATGTTGAATTTTTATTTAAAATATCGAATTTATGTCGATTTTGGTTTGAAATTTTGAATTTATGTCTTGATTTAAGTTTAAACTTAAATTTTGAATTCATGTCTATTTGAATTCGAGTTGAAAGTTGGGTTAGATTAATTTGAGTTCATATCTATCTGAACTTAAGTTAAAAGGTTGGAAGTTAAATTCAATATTGATTGAACTAACTTGGGTTTATGTCAGGTTGAACCTAAATTAGATTCAATATTGATTAAATCTACTTAAGTTAATGTCTATCTGAACTTATGTTAAAAAGTTGGAAGTTAAATTCAATATTGATTGAACTAACTTGGGTTCATGTCTGGTTGAACCTAAGTTAAATTCAATGTTGATTGAATCTAATTAACTTGAGTTCATGTCTGTCTGAACTTTAAGTTAAAAGGTTAGTTTAGAATAAACTTAATTAAGTTTTAAGCCTTGTTTAAATAGGACTTAAAGGTTAATCAAGTCTAATAAATTAGACTTAATTAGAATTACTGACAATCTAAGTCCTTTTTAGGTGAGACTTTAAGTTTTAATTAAGTTTATTTAGCTGTAGTTTATTGAGATATTAATGAATTAGGCTTAATCAAGGTTTATTGATTTAAATCTCAATTAATTAATGGTTTGATGATTTAATTAACTCTAATATGTTAGACTTAATTAAAATTTTATGTTAAATTTAGGTTTGAATTAAATTAAGTTAAAAGTTCAATATGATTTGGTTTTAAGTTAAGGTTTAACTTAAGTTAAGTTAAAGTTAAGTTGAACCTATACTTAAAGTTGGTTTGAGTTCAATATGGGTTGAGTCTCGAGTTAAGATTAAGTTCTGGGTTAGACTTAGATTCATGTCGGGTTGATCCTAAGTTTGATTTCGACTTAAGTCGATAGGGGTTGGACTTAAGTTCGGGTTTAGGTTTGACTTAGATTCATGTCGGTCGAACCTAAATTTGGTTTGACTTAAGTCTAATGTAGGTCAGACTTAAGTTAGGTTTAGGTTTGACTTAGGTTCTTGTCGGGTTGATCCTAAATTTGGTTTGATTAAAGTCTGATATGGGTTAGACATAAGTTAGGTTTAGGTTATGTTAGATTCAATGTAAGTTGAACCTAAGGTTTAGGTTAACTTGAGTTCAAGTTAGGTTGTATTCCGGTTATATTAGATTTAATATGGGTTAAGTTTGATTGTTTAAGGTTAATTAAACCTAATTTATGTAAGTTTTAATGACTTAATTAGACTTATTTAAGGTTAATTAAACATAATTTAGGCAAGGTTTAATTGATTAATTAAACTTAATATGGGATAAGTCTAATTGTTTTAGGTTAATTGATTAATTAGACTTAATATGGGTTAAGTCTAATTGTTTAAGGTTAATTAAACCTAATTTAGGTAAGGTTTAATTGATTTAATTAGGCCTAATGGGTTAGACATAATTAGGGTTTAGGTTTGATTAAGTCTAATTTAGTTAAGACTTAATAGTTTAATTAGGTCTAATGGGTTAGACCTAATTAGGGTTTATTTTTGATAAAATTTAATGTAATAAAGGTTTAACTAAGTTTAAAAGATGTTTTAAACCTAATTAAGTCTAATTTTGTCATTTTAGACTTAATTGATTAAGCTTAAGGTTTAATAGGTTTAAATGATGTTTTAAACCTAATTAAGTCTAATTTTGTCATGTTAGACTTAATTAATTAAGCATAAGGTTTAATAGATTTAAATGATGTTTTAAACCTAATTAAGTCTAATTTTGTCATTTTAGACTTAATTGATTAAGCTTAAGGTTTAATAGGTTTAAATGATGTTTTAAACCTAATTAAGTCTAACTTTGTCATTTTAGACTTAATTGATTAAGCTTTAGGTTTAATAGGTTTAAATGATGTTTTAAACCTAATTAAGTCTAACTCTAACTTTGTCATTTTAGACTTAACTTATTAAGCTTAAGGTTTAATAGGTTTAAATGATGTTTTAAACCTAATTAAGTCTAATTTTGTCATTTTAGACTTAATTGATTAAGCTTAAGGTTTAATAGGTTTAAATAATGTTTTAAACCTAATTAATTGTTTTAAACCTAATTAAGTCTAATTTTGTCATTTTAGACTTAACTGATTTAGCTTAAGGTTTAATATGTTTAAGTGATGTTTTAAACCTAATTAAGTCTAATTTTGTCATTTTAGACTTAACTGATTAAGCTTAAGGTTTAATAGGTTTAAATGATGTTTTAAACCTAATTAAGTCTAATTTGGTCATTTTAGACTTAACTAATTATGCTTAAGGTTTAATAGGTTTATATGATATTTTAAACCTAATTAAGTCTAATTTTGTCATTTTAGACTTAATTGATTATTTGTCATTAGCCTAACATATACTAGATTCATTTCAAAGTTAGATTTTTGAAGGAAATAAGCTAAGTTTATGAAAAGGTGATTTTTAGGATTAAAATTATTTAATTAATAAAGAATTTTAGTCCTAAATTTTAACATATTATGCAACATTATTTTTATGACATAGAAATGATTTTCTTAGGGTTATTCTTTGTTACCCTAATATTTCTAACCATTTTTATTTTATTTTTCTTAATTTTCATTTTTTTATAATTATTTATTTGAAATAATTAGAAAATGAATTGAAAATTAGAAAAACGTGTCATAGACATGTTTTCTGTCCTTGGAAAAATCATGAAACATTCCTAAGAGCATAAAGATAAATGCCTTAAAATTTCATATTTTTTGATTTATAAATAATTTTTAATAATTAAAATACTCTAGAGAGTATTTATTATTTAAAAATTAAATAATGGGAATAAAATTATGATTTTTATTTCATAATTTTCTTCTCATTTTGCCCTTTCCAGAGGTATTTTTGTTATATTTTTGTGATTTATATTTAAAAAGTTATGAATTTTCAATTGTTTTAAGGTTAAAATAGATTTTTAACCAATTTCCCGCCGCCAAAATGATCCCTCGCCGACGCGTGTCCTCGGATATGTCGAAGAGCGGAAAATCTGCTGTGGGAGGCCAAACAGCGGACACCACGCGGTTTGATCAGCGTCGTCCGTTCCAAAACACGGGAATTGACGGCGGTGAGAAATTCATTTTAATTCCAGAAAAATTCTTAACCGTTAAACTTCAAATGTTAATATCTCACTCATTTCTTGATGAAATCGAGTGATTTTTGAACCTATGGAGTCATCTAAACATGTAGAATATATCCATATGGTGATGCAACATTTCTGGGCTAGTATAACACATGATATTTCAAAAATATCAATTATTTTAAGAAAAATAATTTCATACCTTTGCAACAAGTAAATCAAGCTTGATCAGACCTTTTAATTGTCTTCTAAGACTCCAGAGGAAGATTGTTGTTGCACCAATTTGGTTCAAAAGTTGGCCTCGAGAGGAGAATTTTAAGAAGGTGGTCGGTTTGGACGTTTTTGAATTTTGATCAAATTCGCTCGATTGGGCTCAATCTATGGCTTGGGTTTGATCAAAATGGATTGGTAAGACTCTTAGGAAGAGTTTTTGTGTTGGGAGCCGAAGATTTGAGCGACCTATAGGTCTCACTAAATTTTTTTCTTCTTCTTAGTAAGGCTCGGGTATGGCCTTATTTATAGCCATGTGGAGGCCATGGCTTGGCTTAGGCTGTACTATGAGAGTTGTTATCTTCCCTATTAAGGAATTGAAGATAAAATTTTGGCTGAGGGGATAACTATGGTTGTCTCTCTAAAGTTCTCCATCATGAGCTCATTGTTTTGGCTCCTTTCCATTGGATCATCATGAGGTGGTTTAACTCTTTAAAATGAGCTGTAATTTCTCTTCCTCATGAGCTTACAAGTCACCCATTAGCTTTGGCAAATGGTGACACATATGTTTCCCCCTCATGATTTCATTTAACCATGGTGAGGAGTGGAGTTTAAGCTTTTTTCCCTTCCCATTGGTTAGTTTAGGAGGTGGGAAATATGCCTTAGTGTTGGCCGACCACCTCATTGTTGAGTAGAGGTGAGTCATGGCTTAGAATGAAGGAGAAAGAGCCACCACATTTTATTCACCATGATGGGAGTTAACCCATGGTTAGCCATAATTTAAGCTAAGCTTTGTCATGTGTTAATTATGTCTTATGATGGGTTTAATTTAGTTTTAACTTTAATTAATTATGGAAAGGCCATGTGTCATTTCCATTTTAATTAATTATGTTATTAAAAATTGTTGGAAATTATTTCATTAATAAATTTATTAATTGAAAAATAATTTCAAATTAATTAATGGATTAATTTTATCATTTTTTTTAAATTTTGTTATTTTATGATTTTAATTTAATTTTCATTTTAATTAATTATGTCATTTAATTAAAATACTGAAAATTAAATCATTAATTAATTTAATTAATCAAAATAATTTTGAAATTAATTATTTGATTAATTTTGTTATTTTTATTTCATTTTTTACCTATTTTGATTAAAATAGATAAGTGTTGACCAATTTTGATTTAGGTTGACCCAAGTCACGTTTAAATTGATCAATTTAATTTCAAGATGTCCAATGTGACCTTTTTCAACATTGTCATGGTTGATTTGATCACTATTTGTGATTTTATCATCGTGGGGTTTTAAACATGTCATTGGGTCAAAGGGTTGACCTATGGGTCAACTGAGTTCGGTCATTGGGTCTAGTTTGGTCATTTTGACTAAAGTTGACTTTTTAGGTCAAAAGGATGACCTATGGGGTCAACAGGATTGGTTATTGGGTCTGGTTTGACCATTTTGACCAAAGTTGACTTTTTAGGTCAAAAAGGTGACCTATGGGGTCAACAGGGTTGATCATTGGGTCTGGTTTGACCATTTTGACCAAAGATGACTTTTTAGGTCAAAAGGTTGATCTATGGGGTCAACAGGGTTGGTCATTGGGTCTGGTTTGACCATTTTGACCAAAGTTAACTTTTTAGGTCAAAAGGGTGACCTATGGGGTCAACAGGGTTGGTCATTAGGTCTGGTTTGACCACTTTGACCAAAGTTGACTTTTTAGGTCAAAAGGTTGACCTATGGGGTCAACAGGGTTGGTCATTGGGTCTGGTTTGACCATTTTGACCAAAGTTGACTTTTTAAGTCAAAAGGTGACCTATGGGGTCAACAGGGTTGTTCATTGGGTCTGATTTGACCATTTTGACCAAAGTTGACTTTTTAGGTCAAAAGGTTGACCTATGGGGTCAACAGGATTGATCATTGGGTATGGTTTGATCATTTTGACCAAAGTTGACTTTTTAGATCAAAAGGGTGACCTATTGGGTCAACAGTTGACTTTTTAGGTCAAGAAGTTGACCTGTGGGGTCAACAGGGTTGGTCATTGGGTCTGGTTTGACCATTTTAACCAAAGTTGACTTTTTAGGTCAAAAGGATGACCTATGGGGTCAACAGGGTTGGTCATTGGGTCTGGTTTGACCATTTTGACCAAAGTTAACTTTTCAGGTCAAAAGGTATTGACTCATTATAAAAATGAGGTCAACACCAATTCATCCAAAAAGGGTTATCTTTAGAATTATTATTTGCATTTAGTTATAGTTACTATCTTTAGATTTAACACTTGCATTTAGGAGTAGTTGCTAGATAAAACACAATTTTAATTGACATTCCAAACTAAGGACTTTTACTAGTAGACTAGAATTTGACTAAAGACCTCTTACTTCACTTCATCGTGGGATCGATACTGGGGTTTCTAAAGAAAACTCTATATTACTTGAAACGATACATATACTTGCGTAGTACCCCTAGTGTGTAAAATATTTTCTAATTTTATATCATTTAAGATTTTGCACGCTAGTCGCTATTTATAAATCGGGTCAAGTTTTTTGCTGTCTTTTGAAAGTTAAATTACTGCGTAATTGCGGGTCGGGTCAAGTTTTTGGCGCTGCTGCCGGGGAGGCTTCGGTAAGAACTTTAGGAGAATTTTAATTGAAGTAATTAGGCTTAGACCTAGAAAACTGTAGTGTAGTAAAAGCTATTTTTGTGTGTGAAAAATGTTCTGTTGTATGAAAAAGCGTTGTTAAAAAACTGTTTGTGTGAAAAATAAGGTGCTTGCGAAAATGTTTTGTAGTGTTGAAAATATTTCATATGTTATTTGTTTACTTATTAATGTATTGTTTGTTGTGTTACGTATGCGAAATAAAGGATCTGCAGGACTTGTACCTTATGATCCCGAGTTTGAAAAAAAAATACAGAAAGGACTCAAAAAACTAGAAATGGAAATGAAAAACTTTCAAGATAATAACTTAGAAAATCATCATAATTCATTGAGGGATTACTTAAATCCTACGACAGATGTAATTCACTTAAGTATACAAAACCCTGTCGTAGAAGCTGACTCGTTTGAAATAAATCCTGAGATTATCCAATCGGTGCGAAACAATCGGTTTGGGGAACTCCTTTGGAGGATCCCTATTTACACTTATCAAATTTTCTAGAACTTTGTGCTACATTTCATTATAACGGTATGTCAGACGATGCTGTTAGACTGAGAATTTTTTGTTTCTCACTAAGGGATAAGGCTAAAATGTGGTTAAACTCTTTAGCACCTGGTTCTATTAAAAATTGGGAGGAGTTAACTCAGAAATTCTTAGCTAAGTATTTTCCACCTTCAAGGACTACTAAACTTAGAAACGATATTATCTTATTGTGTCAACATGAAGGAGAATCAATATACGAAGCCTGGGAAAGATTTAAAAAACTCCTAAGAAAGTGTCCACACCATGCTCTGCCCGATTGGTTAATCATTCAAACTTTTTATAATGGGTTAGTAGGATCCCATAGGTCTATTATTGATGCTGCCGCTGGTGGATCATTAATATCAAAACCATTTGATGAAGCGTATGAGTTAATTAAAAAAATGGCTACAAATGAATTTCAATGGCCCTTTACAAGGATAAATCCTAAAAAGGTAGCTAGTGTTCATGATACAGATGCGATTACAAATCTTGCATCTCAAGTTGCCGCACTATCAAGGAAGTTGGACCAATTTGGAATGAACCAGCCTCAAATTACTCCTGTAAGTGAGGAAAGTTCATTAGGGCGTATGATTGATTCCAACTTATTATATGAGACTTTAAATACCATAAACAACCCATATTCTAACTTTTACACCCAATGTTGGGAGAACCATCCTAAATTTAACTAAAATCATACTACTGATGGTGGAAACCAAAAATGGGAAAACAATCATGTAAAACCTAATGGAAGTTGGAATAATCAGGGGAACACAAACTATAGACCTTCATATCCACCAGACTCTAACGATGATCAACAATTTGAGGATAAGAAGACGTCTATGGAAGAAGTGGTATTGCAAATGGGAAACCGGTTGCAAAATCAAAATGCTGCGATTAGAAACATAGAGAATCAACTGGGACAAATTGCTAATTCACTTAACAATAGACCCCAAGGAACGCTTCCTAGCAACATTGAGATAAACCCTAAAGAGAACACTAATGAACAAATAGAAGCTGTCCAATTAAAAAGTGGAAGAGAGATAGGGGATGCGGTTAGAAAGGAGAAAGATGTTGTGAGAGAAACAAAGGAAACTAAAAGACCTGAAGAACATGTTTCTAAGGATCTGGAAAAATTAATATCTCCAACTAAAATCAGTTTGGAAAGACCACCACCTCCATTTCCTCAAAGACTTAGACAACATGAGTTGGATAAAAATATTCAAAGTTCATGAAAGTACTTAAGAAGTTAACGATAAATATTCCTTTCACTGAAGCTTTGGAACAGATGCCAAGTTATACAAAGTTTATAAATGATATATTAAACAAGAAAAAGAAATTTGGGGATTACGAAATAATTGCACTAAGTGAGGAGTAAAGCGCTATATTTTAAAAAAAAATTCCTCGAAAACTTAAAGATCCTTGTAGCTTTACAATTCCTTGTGCAATTGGAGAAACATTATGTGGAAAAGCTTTATGTGATTTAAGAATGAGCATTAATGTGATGCCTCTATCTATATTTAGAAGGTTAGGTTTTGTTGATATTAATGTGATGTATATGAGATTTGAGAGTTTTGATTATCTTTCGGATTATAATCTATAAAATCATTTAAAATGCACTTTATTTATCTGTGTAGTGATTCCATTAGAAATTGGAAGTAAATCAATGTGATGTGACGAGTTAATGGGAGAATTGACCTCATTTATCTTATGTTTGTTTATTTTTGTGTTACAATTTTATATAATAATTGAAGAACATTTTATATTCCTTTGCTGATACATGCTATGCTAGGTAGACTTTAGTTTAGTTAATTTCATTCTGGAATGTTTATTTTAGATTTACTTTCTGCTACATGATTCCTATCCTGATTAATAACTGTAGATCTTTCTGATAGACACTAGTGGTAGATAGAATTTTTAAATTGTTTTTCTTCCTACTTATATTTTCTATACTAAATGCTATATATGTTAAAAATTAAGTTTGGGGGTAGGAAGAAAAATAAAATTTTAATGTCAAAATACTTCCTATTAGTGTAATTTTATTACAAGCATGTTTTAGGTTAGCTTTACTTTCTCCTACAGTCATTCTATCCTGATTATGCATGTATATGAATTTGATAGGATGTAGTAGTAGTAAGTAAATTCAATCTTTACTTTTTTCTTCCTGTTATATTTTATGAAATTAATTGCAAAATATTTTTGAAAAAGTTTGGGGGGAAGAAAAATATTAACTCTTATTTGTTCTCAATTGTTATATTTTCGAAAATTATTAGCATAACTTCTTGCAGTTAAACTTCATTTGAGATAACTAAAACTTTTTATTTTAGATGAATATTATGGAAGGATTGGATGAAAGTTTTTAGTAATAAATGTTAATTTTATAAGGATAAGATAATATGTATGAAAGAATTTGATTATAGTTAACTATTTAAAGTAAAGAAAACTGTATTTTTGAAATGTTAAGAGACTTAAAGTGTTCTGTGTTAAGAAGAGATTATGACTTTATAAGGAATAATAAAGCTCATACCTAATTATAAAGTAAGGATGTGTTTCAAGTTTGAAATTTAGAAAGAGGAGAGTGAAGTTCAAAATCATTACAGGCTCTCCAGATATAGTAATCCTCATTAAAAAAAAAGAAGAGAGAAAAAAAAAGAGAAAAAGAAAAGAGAGGGAAAAAAAGGGATTGAAAATGATCCCGAAAGAAAAGAAAAAAAAAAGAAAGAAAAATATTTATGAGGAGAAGCTTGAGGAGATGCCTAATAAAAAATTGGCTTCACTTGAGTCACCCTAAAGGATGAACTTGATTTCATTTATGAATTTATATTTAAAGTATTGCCCTACATTCTGATGAAGTTTGCATGAAATCCTTTTTCACATAATCTTTCAAGGCATTCTTAATGTAACAAATTATGGTTTATCTTGAAATAAATATAAGAGTAGAACTCTTAGACTTGATTACTGAATATTCTTATACTTGTAGTGTTAACCAGAGTTACTGAATTTCTTTCTAAAAGTTTAACCAATATATTCTTTTAAATGAAAAACTTTAGTGTCTTACAGGTGAAGAGTACTATGCTTTGAGTTATAATTTTATGTAGTAAAAGGGTTAATTGAGGACAAGTAACAGTTAAGTTTGGGGGATTTTGACCCGCCTAAAATATATACACTTTTTGCTATATCATTTTACTTATTTTTTTATGATATTGCACTTTAAAGGAAGATATTTTGTATGATTTTTAGTTTTAGGTACAAGAAATGGTGATTGGAGCAAAAAAGAAGCTAAAACGGTGCAATTTGGAGCAAAAATGAGCAAGAAAGCAAATTTTGCCTTGACACATTTCGATAAGTCTTTCGATGCTTAATATCTTTTACACTTCTTGTATATTTTTGAATGATATTAGACTTTAAAGAAATGTTATTTTCATGCCTGTTATTTAGGACTATCTATTAGGAACACAACGCAAATGGAGCTAAATTGGAGCCAAATAGAGTGAAATGGTGGAGCTGCACAGGAAGCTCGCCGACGACAGCCTCGAGCTTGCCGACGGCGGGAATATCCCGATAAGGCCAAAAATTAAATGCAAAAGCCCGCCGACAGCGCCCTTGAGCTTTCCGACGGTACCCGAGAAGATTCTAGACCGACTTTGGGCTGTTATGGCCAAATTTTAACTTATTTGGACACGTTCTCGAAGGGGTGCTTATGACAACTCTTCAAACTTCATCCCTACACTTTAAAAAAATGAATTTAGTAGAGGAGAAAAGAAGAGAAACAAGAGAGGAATGTTAGGAAAAACTTGGACAATGTTTAGGGATTTTAGAATAGAAGTAGAAATGTAGATTTCTACCATTTTGGAGAGATTGGAGAGGTGAATTTGAGAGAATTTGTAAGGGATTTCGCTAGCATTGCATGGATCGCCGGGGGACTTTGTGGGAGAGATCTTTGTCTTTATTTCAAGGGGAAAAAGCTAAATATTGTTCTTCATTAACTTATAATTTTGTAAACAATTACCTAGTGGATTTGCTTTTGTTAAATGAAGTTTCTGTTGTGTTTTCTTTGTGCTTTGTGACGCATTTCTTTTACTCTTCTTCTTCTTTTGAAATAGTGGCATGAGAGGATTATGCCATTCTTTTCATTTTATTTTTCTTTTGTATTGAGTAGAATTCATGTTTAGGATATTGGGACGCTTGCTAGAAGCTGTTATAATTATAAATGTGATTGTTTGTACTTGCACTTCATTTACATTACAAAAAGAGCTCGTTGTATTATTAAAATTCATTGTAATTGCATCAACTCGAAAGGGCGGTGTATTTCTCAACAAAGTGGAACCACATTCAAATTCTATGGATGGTGGAGTTCATGGAGTTGAGTGTAAATAAATAGGGAAATATATTAATCGGGCGTAGAATTGGAGATTTTAGAGTGACAGGCTAAAATCCTCAATTCGGTCCTATCATTTGGGTGCTGAAGTGTAGATTGTTAGCCCTCAGGCGAGGGGAATGTGGGAGTTCCGAAGTGAGAGCCGGAATCCTCCCAGCCTAGCCACAGATTCAGTAACCAAGCATAGGATTAGTCAATGTTCTTTATGCCTGAACCAAATGGTAAAGAATAGGATTGCTCCTATTTGAAACATACAATATTTAGTGCATCTCATTCCTATACATTATCCATTTCATTGCATAAGAATAGTAGTTTTTATTACCTCAAAATTCTCCAAACCAATTCATCCAAAAAGGGTTATCTTTAGAATTATTATTTGCATTTAGTTATAGTTACTATCTTTACATTTAACACTTACATTTAGGAGTAGTTGCTAGATAAAACACAATTTTAATCGACATTCCAAACTAAGGACTATTACTAGTAGACTAGAATTTGACTAAAGATCTCTTACTTCACTTCCTCGTGGGATTGATACTAGGGTTTTTAAAGAAAACTCTATATTACTTGAAACGATATATGTACTTGCGTAGTACCCCTAGTGTGTAAAATATTTTCTATTTTTTATATCATTTAAGATTTTGCACGCTACCCGCTATTTATAAATTGGGTCAAGTTTTTTGCCATCTTTTGGAAGTTAAATTACTGCGTAATTACGGGTCGGGTCATACTTCGATCGTGCGTCATTAGCCAGAAGAGACAAAGGACAACAAACAATGATACCAGGCAAGGCAGGAATCAATCTGATCTTTGTGACATCGGATCAGGCGATGTTAAGATTCTCCTACCACTTGATAGAGCTATGTTCTAATAACGAAGAAGAATATGAAGCCCTAATTACTTGTTTGGAATTAATAATATTAATGGAAATAACAGACATTGCCATTTGTTGTGACTCACAACTCTTCATTCAATAACTGACATGCCAAAATAAGATTTCGAAGCCAAGATTAGAAGAAATCATTGGTATACGATGAAATTGCTAGAGCAGATTCCCAATGTGACGTTATATATGATTTCTTGAGCAGACAATGCCCATGCAGAAGTTTTAGCGAAGATTGCAAAAGACTTAGCTTGTCCACTCGAAGATTTTATAGATATTACATTGGAAGGATGTCAAGTTTTGTCGCAGATTGACCTTAATAGTTTGCATAAGCTCAAAAAAGAAGAGATAGCAGCTACAGTGTCGGATGATATAGAAGATTGGCGTCAACCATTAATAGAATATTTGCAAATAAAAAGATTGTCATATGATAAGTCATTAGCACATCAAATTCAGAAGAGGGCTTTATCGTTTCCCTTAATCGATAATGTTCTGTACATAAAATCTTTCGATGAAATGTAGTTTAGATGCCTAAGCAGAATAGAAGAGAAGAATATCGTCAAAGAAGTACATGTCGAATTGTGTGGAGCACACGAGTCGGAGCCAAAAATGAAAATCAAGCGACTTGGATACTATTGGCCATTGATGATGATAGTTTGCATGGACATAGCGAAGAAATGTCATCAATGCCAAGTGCATGGAGTGGTCTTACACCAACCTCCGAATGTTCTACACTCCACGATTGCCTCGTGGCCATTCATGTGTTGGGGTACGGATATAGTGGGTCTGATAGACCCTCCATCTTAAAAAAGACACAGATTTATACTTGCTGCCACAGACAATTTCTCCAAATGGGCAAAGGCAGTTCTGTTACGAGAAGTTACAGTGCAGTAGGTGCTACAGTTTTTTAAGAATTAGATCGTCTACCGCTTCGGTGTACCGCATAGGCTCATTTCAGATAATGGGTCCGCCTTCAAGAGCACCAAAATTAATAACTTTGTCTGATGTCATGGGATAGATTAGAGACACTCTACAATCTACTACCGGAAAGCAAACGGATTGGTAGAAGCCTTTAACAAAGCTCTTGTACATATCTTAATGAAAACACTCGACAACAATAAGAGAGGATGACATAAGAAGTTACTGGAAGCTTTGTGGTCTTACAGGACGACCGTCAGAACGCCAACACAATCTACACCTTACGCACTCGTGTATGAATTTGAGGCAGTATTTTCGTTAGAGGTTCAGCTACTGTTGCTCAGAGTCACCACTGCCAATCAGCTAACTACAGAAGAGAATGCCAAACTTCGGTTGCAGAATTTGAAAGTCTTGAAGGGAATAGATTGCTCGCGTAGTAGAACTTGAAACTTTATCAAGCGAAGATGATTCAAGCTTACGATAAATTGTTCCGCCTGAGGTTGTTCAAAATTGGTGACCTCGTGCTCGTTCTTAGAAGGCCTATTCTTGTACATCGCAAGATAGATGAAAAATTTGAACCAACCTGGGAGAGACTATTTGTGGAGAAAGTTTGCTCCGGCGGGGCATACCAGCTGGTGGATTCTCTATGGGATATACCCATGTTGCCAATAAATTGATGTTACCTGAAGAAATATTACACAACGTAAAAACCAGAAATTTTGAAAGAGCATGATTGTTCTGACATAAGCCATGTGGCCAATGTCTGTGACTGGGTCCAAATTTTATAATAAAATAAAGTTGAACGAAATAAAATAAATTATCTCACAAGATAAAATACACTTGTTAAGTTTGTAATGCTAACATTTTGTAAAATTATATTAAATAAGATAATGGCATCAAAATATTTGTAAATAAATAATTATAACTTTGTTATTGTTCTTGTTCGTACAAAGTACCAACCATTGACATTTCCCTCTGTTTTCTTATATAGGAAGTGTCAGGTTGCAAGTTCGTATTTTTATTCAAAGATAGCTTGAACCTTGCACTCCGAGAAGAAAAAACGCATGCAGGAAGTGTGTTCAACTTCAACTAGGATTACTCCCGGGTTTATGTCAACTACGAGGAGTTCGCAAACATGAAATCAGTGATGAAGATTAGTCGTAAAGAGACTGGACAGACATTGGGAAATGGAGGCACTGGAGGTTTTGTTGACTCACACCTCCTGATAAATTTAAATTCATAATACTATTATTATTCAATTATTTATTTTCTTGGTTGAATACATACTAATACAGATTCAAAAATTAAATATTCAATTTTTTTAAAAAAATTGAATGGTTCTTTTAAAATAAAACCAAATAAAAAAAATGAACTCTGTTTGATTTGATTTTGGTTTTGACCAAACTATCCAAACCCTAAGTAACACTGTGTGACCCGCATCATTATTCATCTACTATTTTTCTATAATTATCAAATCTAAGAGCATTACTTTATTTGTTTTATTCAAATAACGGGGGAAGAGAAAACTTTATATTACTTTATGTACATAATGAATCATTTCATCTAAGCTATTCTCCTTGATTCTTTTTATTCTTAAATTTGCACATATAAAAAATTTGGTATATTATATTCCTATTTCTTATATACATGCAAAATCTTCGTGTAATGTAAATTTATGATATTAAACTCACTTGACTATCATAAATTTTCTAGTACACAACAACAATCACATTAATAACACCTTAAATAACATCTCAACTGTGAATTTATATACAATGGTAGCAGAATTAGAAAGAAAAATTCGAATTTCTGAAAATTTAGTGGAAATATTATTTATTAATAAAAATTTTAACATAATAATTTAACTTTTTTATTTGAAAGAGTAAAGATGGATTAATTAACAACAGTAACAACAACTCACTAAGTGGAGTCGGCAAAGATGGATGATTTTTAAATTGCCAAGACAAATCAACCATAAATGACAACAAGAATGATTTTTAATTGCTGAGGTGCAATAATAGTGCAAGAGAAATTGCAACGCAATAATTTGAGATCATTTTTTCAAGGTCACAGATTTGAGGTCCACATTATGATATAAATATATATATCATAATCAGAATAGTCTAAATATCCATCAAAATTATTAAATTTAATTTAGAATTAGTACAATATAAACTCTTGATATATAATACTAATCCCAAATCAAATTTAATAATTGCCGAATCTTAGTACAAATTCTACCAATATATTATCTTTTTTTATTGTATCATTACACATGACACCATGATTAGTAAGATGCATTTATCAGACAAGAAATATTGGAGTTAGACTCCCTTTATAAGATAAATCCACTCACTTATAATCATACTTTTCACCATTAATCATAAAATTTAAACAATTAGACCTTAATCAAACAACTACTTGGCAAGCCATATTGTGCAATTGCAACCTCAAAAGCTTGCATACTTTCTCCACGAGCCAATCCATTGTGATCGTATGATTCGTATGATATCTTAGAATTTTTGTAGTTTTGTGCATGCTTAAACAAGCGCTTCCCCTACCCTCTGCACGACTTCTTAAGATTTTTACACATACACCCAAATAGTTAGGAAAACGATCAATTACTAGTAATTCACCATAATTTCTATTTCAAAATTGGTGCAATAATTTAAAATCTAACCCTACTAAATTTTGAAATTTTTATCATAACATATTTACCCAATTTTTTCTTGTTTTAAAAAATAATTAAAAACTCGTTGGAATAAATTATGCTTGGCACATTGTGGCCAACGACATCTCATATATGAATATCAACTGTATCTACTTTCATTTGATAAAGTTGTGCAATATTCTATTGAAGGAGATAAAACTACCATACCCTTGCATAGAGATAAAAGTTAATTCCAAGTAAGAAGGAGGATAAAAGTGAAACCAAATGGAATATAAATCTAGAATAAATGAAATTAGGAATGGAAACTATTAAATTGCAAATTTTGTTCAAATGTTCGCAAAAAGAAGGCAAAAAGACAAATAAAAAAAAGGCAAAATTACTATTTGTGACTCACATTATTTGAAAACTCAGAACTAATGAACCTCATTAATAGAAGCACGGCAAAAGAAAGTAATAAACCAAGTTCAATTTAACAATCATTCATCAAATAAGATTTGTTTAGGGGTTAGAATCACAAAAGCCAAAAATAAAAGCATGCATGCACATATAGTTGAAATGTGGATACCAAACTTATTAAGGGTGTGTGTGGAGGCAGAGACTCGATGGATGGTGTGCCATGAAAGCAGTGATTTGAAAGGGTGAGCGTGTAGTGGAGGTGGATGCCCGACAGATGGGTGTGTCGTGGAGACAGTGACACGAAAGTATAGGCGTGTCATGGAGGAAGCAGAACGACGAATGGGTGTGCGGTGGAGGCAGTGACCCGAAAGTGTGGGTGTGCTCAGAGGCAGAGGCCTGACAGATGAGTATGCCGTGGAGGCAATGACCCGAAAGGGTGTGCGTGTCGTGGAGGCAAAAGCCCGACCTACGGGTATTTCACGGAGGCAATGACCCAACAGGTGTGAGTGTCGTGGAGGCAGTGATCTGCAAGGGTGGGCATGCCGTGGTGCTAGCTGCCCGGAGGATGGGTTTGCCGTGGAGGCAGTGATTCGAGGAGGGGTATGCCGTGGAGGCGGTGACCTGAAAGGGTGTGAGCATGCCGTGGAGGCAAGGGGCTGGGTGTGCTGTGGAGACAGCGACTCGATAGGGTAAGTGTGTTGTGGAGCCAGAGACCCAACAATTAGGTATTCCGTAGAGGCAGTAACCTCAAAGATTGGGCGCTCGAAGAGATGACCTAAGCATGCTACATGTAAGTGAAAAGCTCAAACCAAATATAATGCATCATGCAAGTAAGCGAGCAGACATATGTACATGCAAAACATTCACTATGCAAGTGGTCGGTGAGCCTGCTAGGGTTGCTGGTGAAACCAAAATGATTGGTCAACCAAGCCGGGGTAGCAGCTTGAATGATAAATGTGGCTTAGCCTCGTCAACTCTTACACACGTCAACTAAGAAGAACAACCTAGTACGAATGCATGAAGTATGCATGCCAAACAAAGATTCCCATGCCATGAGAATAAGAACTAATGACGTGAATCGTTTGTCATAGAACTAGTTGACTCTGAGTAGAACATGTTCATGAAAAATGGTGACTCAAATGTTTATTTCACCAGACAACATCTAGATCTCCCTAAAAGCCTCAGCATAATCATAGCCTATGTTTATTTTTTATACGCCTATAAAATTAAAAGAAGGAAATTAAATGTAATGTAAATTTTAATCCCCATTCAATGAAATCCTTTTTATCACCACAATAACAGAGATCCCTTAGTCAAAATGTGATTGAACATAAATAAATTATAGACATTCTATTTCCTTGAATATATTCTTCAGGCTTCAACATCTACGCCATTTCTGGATGATTTGTTACACTATTGCAAACATAAGGAAATCGAGAGTTGCATCTTAATGATTGAGAGGCGGATAAACTCAGAGACTAGAGTGCAGCTAAATCTGCTTGCGGGGAGTGGACAAAAATAAAAATGTAAGAGAATGGAGATCAAAGCATAAATGCCCGGTTTATTAGAAGGTTATGCCCGATGATCAATGCTATCAACAACATTTTAGTTGGGTTGATCGTACATTTTGGTATAATATTGAAGAAGGAAAAAAAAGAAGCTAGGATATCTGTACTTAAATTTGATGAATATGACTTTGGAAGTTATTTGATTTTAGTCCCCTGTTAATGGTATGAGTTTATTTTAGTCCTAAAATTTATAGAAATATCAAAGTAGCCACTGACTATTTTAAAACTGAGCTCTAATTATCGTGAATGCAGATTATTTTAGTCAAAATTTAAAGAGTTTGAGAACTATTTTATCAATTTTATAAATTTTATGACTAAAACGACTTCCATGTAAATAATATGAGACTATTTTGAAATTTTACTCTTTGATTGTGCACAATAAATATATTAAAAAAGTAATTAATTAATCAATAATTATACCTAAAAGATATTAAAATTAGTTATTGGACATAAAATATTTTTTAATTAAATTTGCATCATATTCTAGACCCTGATTTCTCCAACATTAATTATTGGTTTGATTGTTGCTTGGTGTAACATAAAAGTGGGCGTGCGAAGCTTTGCGCATCATTAATGAGCCCATACTTTGCCATCCCGTGACAAATAAGTTTGAACCCGCGTGTGTAATGAGTGATTTTTTTCAGAAATAATTCCATTAGAATGTCAATCTTTTCAAATCGTTAATTATCTTATTTATATTCTACTTAAAAGTTAATGAGGGTGCAAATAATTGGTTAATTTGGACCGAAGAATAAGAACTTCCACGTTCAAACGGCTTGTGGTCACTCTTTGAATGCTATCCAATCACAGAATTGCCTGCAGAAAACTTTCATGTAGACTTGTGCTACTCCCGTACGAAACGAATAAAAATTGATTAAAATTCTTCCTTTGGAGGAGTTATTAATTTGGGACAAAATTTTAATTATTAATTTATTTTTAAAGGTTTGCCACAAACGTCTAAACGGGTCATTACTTATTCTCTTTCAGTTAAAATATGCTTATGCAGAATAACACGCTTTAAGTGAAACTGAACTTTATGTTTAGAAAGAAAATATGTTTTGAATAAAATAAGCATAATTTTGACGATCAAATCATTAGAAAAAAATGGTCATTTACGAATCAAATTTTTTTAGATTTACAGATTACGATCTACATCACTTGATAAATCAATATCCAAGAAGAGACTAAAAAAGGCCCATTTGATAAAACTGTAAAATTTCAATTTAAATATTCTGTATGTGCGTGTAAACTATATATTTATAATAGTCCATGTTATATGGCTACTAAAAAGTAGCGGGTCCTAATCCTTGAAAATGAAAAGTAGCGGAGGGTTGCGTTAGCTAGTTGACAACTAACATAAAATTTGTCGATGACATGAATTCTTTAGATCCTTGGGTAAATGCTAGGTTGTCTACTGGAAGCAATGAGTTAAATAACCTGAATATTATGAAAAGTGTGCAAGGGCCACTACACCTGTGCCTGGGTTTAGTGTCAAATAAGTAAGGGTTCCAATATTATAAACAAAGGAGGGTAAAATAGTTAGTCAATGAAACTCATATTATGATAGAATCTTGAAATATAGGCACTCATAGGTAAATGAGGGAATTAAATGGTATTATGGTTCATAGGAAAAAAAATATCTTATGTATTTCAGAAACTAAATAGGTTGCAGAAAATGATAAAGAGATTAATAACTTAGGTTTTAAACTTTGGTATTCAGGTAAATGTCGCACTAGAAATGGTGACGGTGTAGTTATAAATATGCAATTGAAAAAAAATATTGTGAAAATTACTAAAATTGGAGATAGAATTATAATCTTTAAGATTGTTGTAGATACTAAGATTTTGTTTATTATAAGTGCTTATGTTCCTCAAATAGGTTTATATGTAAGTTCTAAAGAAAAATTTTGGAATGACCTAGAAGAACTAATAAAAATGATAACACCTCAAGAAAAAAAAATTATTGGAGGAGATTTAAATGAACATGGTGGAAGAGTGGTAGAAGATTTTAGAAATCTTCATGGTGGATACGATTTTGGAGAGATTATGAAAAATGTAGTCATATTAGCTTTTGCTTTAGCGTATAATTTTGTTATTGCTATAACTTTATTTAAAAAAAGAGATGAAGATATTATTACTTCTAAGAATGGATCTAATAAAATATAAGTTGATTAATTTTTTTACGAGAAGAAGAGATTGTCGAGATTGTAGAGATTGTGAGGTCATTCCAATTGTGAGTTTAAGTACTCAACATCGATTATTATTTCTGGTTTTTAAAATGAAAAGTTGTAAGATAAAGAATACTAGGAATAATTGCTATAGAATTAGATGAGGGCACAAAAAAAACACAAATAAATTTATTTTTATTAATAAACTTCAAGATTTTAAGATTTGGAATGTTCATAAAGAAACAAATTCTATGTG
Organism: Papilionanthe hookeriana x Papilionanthe teres; assembly: GCA_022702705.1. Classification (NCBI taxonomy): domain Eukaryota; kingdom Viridiplantae; phylum Streptophyta; class Magnoliopsida; order Asparagales; family Orchidaceae; genus Papilionanthe; species Papilionanthe hookeriana x Papilionanthe teres. The sequence continues at coordinate 40,564,728 of CM040429.1, read as the reverse complement.
GGATAAAGTAATAGACATTATCGGACCATTGGTAAAAGATGTACTTAGAGAATCAAAAAGAAAAGTTTCTATAAATAAATATGGTTTGTGATTGAATAATAATGAGCAAGAAAAGATAAAAAAATATGTTGTGTTATAAAATTGGTTTAAATGTAAAGGTTTGTGAACTGTGAAAATATAAGGTGGCATGTATAAAGTCTAAGAAAACAATTTGTGATGCTAAAAATTCTACTTTTGTGATCTTAGTAATAGATTAAATACCAAAAAAGAGTAAAAATATATGTATAAACTAGCTAAACAATGAAAAATAAAAAAAAAGGATTTAACTCAAGTATAATGTATTAAAGATGAAGAATAAAAAAGAGCTTTTCATAGAAATAAATATTCAATATTGGTGGGTGAGTTATTTTGATGAACTTTTCAATGGAGTTTCTGAAAAAATGTTTTATCTTTACTGTCCCATTAGTGAATAAGAAGTTGAGGAGGCAATAAAAAAATCCAAGGGTGAAAAATTAATAAAACCTTATGATAACCATTTGAAGTGTGGAAATCATTAGAAGATTTAGGAGTTTCTTGGCTCACAAAACTGTTTAATACTTAAAAAAAAAACTAAAAAGATGATTGAGGAGTGGAAGAAGAGTATTTTGCTCTACATTTTTAAGTATAAATGAGATTCACAAGAGTATGCAAATTATAGAGCAATTAAGTTGATGTCTCATACTTTAAAATTACGGGAGAGGGTAACTGAAACTATGTTAAGACATGTTATCAAGATTTCTCATAATCAGTTTGGATTTATGCTAGACAGGTCTACTATGGATGCTATGAATTTATTGTGAGCTTTGATGAATAAGTATAAAAAAAATTAGGAGGTCTTCTTATGATTTTAATTGATGTGGAAAAAGCTTACGATAAGGTTCCAAGAAAAAGTGTTGGTATGACTTATAATAAGGTTATTAAAGATATGCATATTGGAACCGTTACTTGTGTTCAAACAAAATGAGGGCTGACAATATATTTTCCTATTTCAGTTGAGTTACATCATGGATCAGTTTTAGATCCATATCTTTTAACATTAGTTATTGATGCTCTTACTAGACATTTATAGAAGGATGTTCCTTGGTGCATGATTTTCACTGATGATATCGTATTAGTGGATAAGACTAGGGAGAGAGTTCAAGAAAAATTTTAATTATAGAGGTCTACATTGGAGTCTAAAGGTCTTAATTTAAGTACAACTAAACCAGCATACAAGGAATGCAGTTTTATTAGTAGTAGCTCTAATATAGAGTTGTATCTATGGGTGATCAAATATTTAAATGTATGAATGCTTTAGATATCACAGATCTATTAATCAAAGTGATGGTTCTATTGATGGTGTTTTAATTACTAAAATTTATGTTAGTTTGTTAAAGTTGAGGAATGCTTAGGGACTGTTGAATGATAGAAAATTACTGCTTAGACTGAAAGGAAAATTTATATAAGATGGTAGTGAGACCTGCAGTGCTTTGTGACACAGAATATTGGCATTTAGAAGAGAAGCATAAAACAAAGTTAATTGTTGCCGAAATGAGAATGCTTAGGTGCATGAGTGGCTTGACACTTTGTTGACTTCACTTTTGTTGAGGTCTAGTCTTATTTTACGAGACTAGAATCTAGCCACAGGATTTCCTGGTGAGTATTTGATGCACCAAAAAGATATTTGATTTTTCATATACATTTGGTACTCATTTTTTGTGATATTGCACTTTAATTGAAGACATTTTTCATGTTTTCCTGCAGGTATGATGATTTTAGGCAAAATGGAGCAATGAAAAGAGAAAATCAAAGGATTAGGAGCGAAAAAGAAAAAAAACAGAAATTTGAAGTTCTGGTGCCGACGACGCCCAAATGAGCGCCGACGGTACGTTTTCCAGAGAGTCCAGAATTAAATTGCATGATTAGGCGCCGACGACGTCCAATGCCGGTGGAGGCCAAATTAAATGTATTTGGACAACTTTTGGAGGGATCTTGAGGGAACTCTTAGGAAATTCATTCCTAAACTTTTTTAACTTGATTTGGACGCCAGAATTTGTGGTGTGTGTGTTTATGTAAGTGAAGTAAACTGTGTGTGAGTGAAGAGGAAGTATTTAAACAAAGTTTAGGGTCTAGGGTTTGGTGTTAAGTGTTGTTTAGTGAGGGATTCTTCTCAAAAGAGTTGTAGGAGATGAGGGAAAGTGAGAGATTGCTTATTCCCTACTATTCTAAGAGAGAATTGTGTGTTGTTGTGAAGACTGAAGGAGATTCAAAGGAACATCAAGGGATTTACTTGGGGAATAAATTAAGATAAGTTGTTTTTACTTTTTATAGTTTGTATGACTTTGCTTTTATAAATAAAATCTTTGTTCTGTCGTATCTTTCTCATGACTTATGAGTAGATTTCTTTGTCTTTCTCCTTGCAATGATGAATGGTGAAGTGATGGTTTACATCGGATGTGTCGTATGAAAGATAAGAAATAGTGATGCTTTTTCACTTCGCTCTTCATTTACTTTTTGATCAAGTTAATTGAATTATTAAAATATGTTGACATACGATCCGAAAGGGCTATGCTTTCTACAACAAAAGTGGAGGTTACATTTAATGTCCATGAATAAGTGATGTAGCTCATGGGGGTTGGGTGCAAATAAAAAGAGAAATTTGTTTATTGGGCGTAGAATTAGAGATTTTAGGGTGACAGACTAAAATCCCCAATTTGGTCCTAGTGTTTGGAAACTAAAGCGAGAGTTAGCCTTCAGGTGAAGGGAAGTGGGAGCTCTGGAGTGAGAGCCAGTATCCTCCCAGCCTAACCACGGATTTAGGGACTAAACCGAGGATTAGCCAATGTTCTTTATAGCACTCAGATGAGGGTAAAAATTAGGTATGCTCCTATTTGGCACAATACAATAATTATACTAATATATATCATTTACTCACCATAATATCATTGTAAGGGGTAGGGCACTTTCTCTAAATTTGAACCTCACATTACAAAACTTAGTGCATTAATAGTTAACTTTAATCTAAAGTTTAGAAAGTACTATAGCAATTTTAAATTCTTTAACATCTTTAAACATTAGTAAGTCTAGTATTTACTTTTGGTGTTTTGTAAATTTGAATATCAGTTTTCTGTTCTACGCTTTAAGGTTTGCTTCCTCCTTATGAGATTGATAACCAGGACTCCACTAGAGCCATATATTACTTGAGCGATACGTATACTTACATAAAGATTGGATGCTTTCTTATTAAACTGATTATACTTTGTAACTAAATTCAAAATACTTTTAAAATATTACTTTAAGTCAGCAAGCCATGGTCAAGTTTTTGTCACCATTGCTGTGGAGGTGATAGTAAATGTAGTATTATCTAAAAACCTTTAATTCATATTTGTGTATGCGTAATTTTGGATCCATAGTTTATTTCCTTACGATTCAGAATTAGAACGTACCGTTAGAAAAATTCTAAAACAAAAAAAAAATAAAATTTGAACAAAATGATGAACAATCTCGATGACCAAAGACATGAAAATGAACATTAACCTAAACCTTCAAGAGATTATGTTAACCCTACAATAGATGAAATTCACTTAACTATTTAAAATCCTGATGTAGTTACTAATTCATTTGAACTTGAACCTGTTATTATCCAAATGGTACAAAATAATCAATTTGGTGGAGCGCCAAATGAAGATCCTAACTTGTATCTTGCTAGTTTTCTAGAATTATGTGTTACATTTAAATGTGACGGAGTGTTGAACGACACTGTCAGGCTTAAACTTTTTCCTTTTTCATTAAGGGAGAAAGCTAAGGTGTGATTAAATTTTCTAGCACCTGGATCTATCAAAAATTGGGGAGAACTATCACAAAAGTTTTTATCAAAATATTTCCCTTCAGAAAAAACTACTAAGCTTAGAAATGATATTAAATCTTTATGTCAGTTTGAAGGGGAATCAATATATGAAGCTTGGGAAAGACTTAAAGATCTCGTTTGGTAGTGTCCACATCATGCTTTACCAAATTGGTTAATAATTCAAACATTTTACAATGGATTAGTGGGATCTCTTAGATCAATTATTGACGCTCGTCGTCATGAGGATCATTAATGTCAAAACATTTTGATGAGGCATATTCTTTAATTAAAGAGATGGCTACTAATAATTTTTAATGACCCTCTAAACAGGTAAATCCAAAAAGAGTAGCTAGTATTCATGATTCTGATGCAATATCTATGTTGGCTTCTCAAATTGCTGCAATTTCAAAGAAAATAGACTAATTCAGAATGAACTATTCTCAAACACCTCATGTGTAAAAGGAAAATTCATTAGGATAGATAATATGTTTTTAATCATCTTATGAGACTTTAAATGCTATCAATAATATAACCAAAAATCCTTATTCTAATTAATATAATCTCGATTGGAAAATCCACCCAAACTTAAACTAGAACAATAACACTGCTACTGTTAACACACAATGAGAATTTTGTGAACCCATTGGGAAATTCAAACAACTAGGGAAACACTAATTATAGATCTCCCTATCTTAAACTAATTGCAAAGTTAAGGAGATGCTATTAAAAATATTTAAAATTAATTGGCACATATTCTTATTGCACCTAGTAACAGAGCTTCAGGAACTTTCTCTAGTAATGTTGAAATTAACCCAAAAGATCAGAATAAAGAACAACTTAAGGCTACACAGTTAAGAAGCGGAAAAGAACTGGAATCAAGAGTGCAAAAAGACGTTTAAATTAAAAAAAGGTGGAAATTGATAAAGGAAATGATAATATATATCTTGATTTGGACTATCCGCTTAAACCGATGAAAATTGCTGTAGAAAGAACACCACCTCTGTTTCCTGACCTCGATCTGCGAACAACACAGTAATTTATGCTTTCAAAAATATGTTATAGCCAATACTTTGACCCAAATAATAATAACGGCTAGTGTATATAAATATAACTTTATGGAAAATATTTCACACTAGAGGTACTACGCAAGTATACGTATCGTTTCAAGTAATATAGGGCTTTAAATAAAGACCCCAGTATCGATCCTACGAGGAGGTTTATAGATTTTTAAATATTTTTATTTTATTTTTTTGTATTTCTTTTAAAGTTATAGATTTAATATTTAATTTACTAAATGCAGAATAAAGCAATAATAAAATAATGAGTGATGTAAATAATAATAAGCAAACAATTTTCTTCCTTTAAATTAATCCAAGACTTTTTAAATAATATTATATTCGTGGAGAATATAAATTTATGGTATTGTGCCAAATAGAAGCATTCTTATTCTTTACCTTTGTTCAATAGTATAAAGAATATTGGCTAATCTATAGATCAGGTCTGGATATATTGTTAGTAGAATGGGTTAATCTAGGCTCACACTACTAGATGTCCAAGGGTGGCTATGGTCGGCCCTACTAGTGACCTGTTTCCTCTCTATAAACCAAATTACAAGAATTTAGTCTGTCACTCTAAAAACTTATCAATTCTACGCCCATTAAATAATATTTTCCTATTTATTTGCACTTCACCTTGAATAACCCGGACAAGGCCTTCGACTACCCAAGGATTCATGTGATATCTACTAGTTAAGAATTCATCTCCTTCTAGGTCTCAAAATTCTTCAACTGATTTTAACAATTTAAATGGCCAATTTAAATAGTAAATTAAGATCCGGTATTAATATCATCACAATATTTAAACATATTTAGTTTTTAATTCTCCAACGAATTTAATATTTTCTTATTTATCTTTTCATAATTGAAAGGAGAAAGTGAAGTAACTACTCAGAACACATTGAATTTAAACAACAAAACATATAAACAAAATTTTGAATCAAATTACAAATACTTATCTCAAATGTTTCTCCAACTGAACCTCTGATTCCTTCTGACTCCAAAGCGAAATAGACTTCAAAAGCACCAACTCTTTCAAAATCTCAATACAAACTCTAAATAAAATAAACTCACTAATTAATGAAAGAAAGTAAACTACAATTGTAGCCCTTAAAATTATCTCTCTAATTCTCTCTCTAATTGGGCGTTGGGCTTGGGTGTTTTTCTCTGTAGAAATGACCTCCTATTTATAGGCTTCAAGGGTTGCCTAAAGCATCTCTTCAAAATGTGTCCAAGTACAATGAATCTTCTAGAAAGTGTGTCTGGCGCTTAGGCGCCGGCATCTGGCGTCTAGGCCCCAGACTCCGCGTGCAGTTCTTCGCACCTCTTCACTTTGGATCACACCTCTTCGCGCTCCAAACCGTTTCCAAGCGTCTAAATACAATGTATCATATGTCCTATAATCCAAGAATATCTGTCAATCTTCTAGATGATCCAATAACCGCTCTAATAATCAAAATAACCGCCCAAAGTATTTACAAAAACAGTCACATATTTGGTATCGAGCTGGCGCTTAGGCGCCGAATTCTGGCGCCTAGGCGCCAGGCCCATTATTTTGACAATTTTGCATTTTTTCTCCAATTTTTGCTTCTTTTTACTCCTTTTTCATCTTTTTTCCTTTTTGAACATTTTTGCATCACCTACATCCAAAAACACAAAAATATCTTTCATTAAAACATAATATCCTTAAAAATTTGATAAAAATCAAGACATAAAAACATGTATTTTTTTATGGATCAAAATCTCCCAAACTTAAACGTTACTTGTCCTCAAGTAACCCTTTTTACTATATAAAGTGTATAACATTTAGATTAAAAGGTAAATATTTAAGATTCCTTGTAATTTTTGATTTTATAAAGGCTTTAGTAAATCATTAACCAAATTTCACTAACTAAGTTTAATTTTAAGAATTTAAAGAGTATTTAACTACCAAATTGTAAGACTTCAAAAATTTTTCATTCATTTCAAAAGTAATTGTAGTTTATTATATTAAGATCACATAAATTATTTACAAGAAAAAGATCTTTATGAAAATCTTTCTAATAAAGATGCATGTATAAAAATTAAGTAAAATATGTAATTAGTTTTCTTCTTATAAGATAATTCATGTGAAACCAATTTTTGATTAGGCATCTCCTCAAGCTTCTCCTCTCTTCTTCCTTTTTTTTTTCACAGTGAGGATTACTGTATCGTGATAGCCTGTTAATGGTTTTGAACTTCACTATCCTTAACTTATATTTTCAAACTTATACATTTTCACTTAATAGATTTCAAAAAGACATTCAAACTTTTCTTTTTAAGTTATAATTCTTAATTTCTTAATACCTGTAAAATCCAATTATCTCTACCATGAATAGAAAAAATTCTTAATCTTACTCTTCTTTAAGTTGAATAACTCTATTCTTAAAATCAGTCAAAGTTATTAAAATTTTGGTTTAGTCTACTAAATTATTTATAATTTCAAAAATTTAAGTAATCTTAAATAGATTTTTCATTCCTTATGTTATGTTAATATTTTTTTTATTAAAGAAAATATTAGCACTTAAAGACAAATAAAATTTAAATTTGCATGTATTTTCCCTTCCCCCAAACTTAAGTATTGATATATCAACAAAAAATTTAAAGTATGAGAGAAAGAAAGGCGTAATTTTAAAAAGGAATTTTTATAAGTATGTAAAAACAATCTACAAAGAAAAATTTTCTTCTACATGTGCTTTTTATGAATATTACTGAAATAATGAAGCATATATAAAAGTAAGCAGGCTCAATTTATATATCATTAGCTAAATGAAACGACTATACTAATCACTATAACAGAAACAAAATAACATCACTAACTATTCAAGAATAATAAATAGTAGGCTGAAACAGAAATAAACATTTATCATAGAAAATGAAAAAAATTCATCCATATTTCAGTCTTAAACACATATCACACTAGATACTCTAAAAACAGTCTCAACATCAAAAAATCCACACAAAGTTACTTAAACAAATCGAAACTAACTAACAACAAACTAATCAATACTAACAAATAAGAAATAAACTAAAAATAGAATCAACTCATCTCAAGAGGTAAATCAAGCTACTAATCACTATCTGTAGCCTCGTCATCGGCATCACCAAAAGAAAATTCCACTTCCTTTGGATCAACATACGGTGTAAATCTAGGACAGGTAGGGAACTGAACATCATGCTCACCCTTCAAGAATCTAACCAAAGACTCTGAATACTCAACATCATAATCACTCTTCTTTTGGGTATATTCAGATAGATGATCAATCTTCTTGTCTATAGTATCTACTCTGCAGTGAGTTAGAAATAACTCATTCTGCTGCTCCAGAAATTGATCATGCATGGATTCCCAGAAACTAGATGGTGGCTCAGCAGTAGAAGTAGAAGGTCTAGAAGTAGAAGCTCTACCTGGAGTAGATATAGAAGTAGATGTTGACCCCATTTTTGATGAGGTCTTCTCTTCTTCTTTTTAGTACTTAGGATCTAGCCTTAGGCTTTTCCTTTGACTATCTTAGAGGATTAGAATTGGGACCCACCACTTAGAAATTCAAACCACTTCTTAACTCTCTGCAAACTCCACAAACTTGACTGTAGACCCCTAATCACCTAGAGGGTTGAAATCAAATGTGGAAGTTTAAAGGATGAGTTCCTATAGGACTCTTTGGCCTTAGGGACCGCCTACAGGTGGCACAGTGCAGTGAAGGGGCTGATTTACACACACACTACACTCATACACTTTCACACACTTCCTAAAACCACACACATACCTAACTTGACCTCCAGACTCATGTAGGTGATTCACATGGATGGTCCTTAACCCCTAAGCCCTTGGCTAAGAGGGTTAGGAACAACATAGTGGATGCCTCAAATGGGTCCCTTCATGGCTCATGTGGGCTTGATGTGGCTTCATGGCTCAACCAAAATAATTTCATTCCACTCAAATTTACCCGATCTTCAATTTTCCAAATTTTCAATTTTTGACCCCAGAGACCACACCCGCTAACTTTACCCAAAACCCTTAAAATTACCCAAATTTCTCAAAAATTTCCAAATAACCCAAAATTCCCCAAAATCAATCCCAAGCATTTCCACATCACTCAAATTGATCATACATACCAAAAAATATCAAAAATTCCAAGAAAACCTCCCAATACCCTCCGAATACCCAAAATACCCCCCTTGACCCAAAAATCCAAAAATTCAGAAAATTCCCAGAAAATTTCAGAAAATCCCAAATATTCTTAATTTCATTTTGTCCAACTACACCATGGGCCAATTTTGTCAATTTACCCTACGTTTGTCAAAACTCCCAATTTGACCCATTTTAACCCAAAGTGAACCCAATGTCAAACCAAACCTACCCAATTGACCCAAATTTTGGTCCAATTCAATTCTAAACTTCAATTCAACATTCCCAACACCAATCTAAACCAAATCCAAGTCCAATTTGATTGACATTTGGATCCAATTTCACTTTTGGCCTTAAAGCCCAATTTGGACCCTTGACCCAAACCTAACCCAAACTCACCCAATTCAACTCCAATTAACCCCAAATCTTTTCTAAATCTTCCTTAACATTCCCACAAGCATAACACTAACATGATTTGCCCAAAATTTAGATGCAAACCCCACTCAAATTCAACCCAAAGCTAAAAGGCCCATTTTTGACCTAAACCCAAGCCTAACCCAAATGAGCCCAAACCCAAAAATCAAAGCCCAACCAAAGTCAAAACCTCTTTGAAACACTCCCATAAACATTTCTCAACATTAATTTTACATCAATTTCAACCCTAGCCCAACATTGGCCCAACTTGGCCCACTTGGACCTATATTGGCCCATTCACCAAAAGAGCCCGAATTCAACCCAATTCAAACCCAAATCACCCCCAATTTGCTTCAAGTCACTCATGATACATCCATGAGCTAAACCCAACAATTATTTGGCCCAATCTCTTTACAAAATTTCATCCCAAAATCCATTTTAAAATTCAAAAGCCCACTTTCCTAAACCATCTTAAAAGCCCATCTAAAACCCTTTCAAAAAGCCCAAAATCCACCCTAAAGCCCACATGACATCTCCATTTGCCATCCACTTAATTAAAGCCATTCCCTAAGTCCTAAATTCATCATCAAATCATTCCAAATCAAGTCACATACAAATTTCCATCAAATTACCAAAAATTCCTAAAATCCATTTTTATGAAATTGACCCGATCTTTTCCCAAGCCAAATGGAGCCATGAAGCCATGCACAAGCCATATGCAAGCCATGGCAGCCACTTTACACATCACCATGTCATTTTTGGCAAAGGGAGGGAGTCCTTTAATGATTCCCTTAAGGGTGATTAAGCCTTTTCATGACTCTTTTAAACCTTGATTAAACATAAATGTACTTAGATGGTGACTTCTCCCCACTAAGCTAGCTGACTTACCTGATTCCCTCAGCCCAAAAATCAGGCCTTGGAGGGTGAACCAAACCTAAATCCATGACTTGGACACATTTGGACCCAAAATTAGCCCCTCCCGCATTCCATCGAAATCAAACCCTTTACACATGGCCAATGCCAATTGATTGCACTAAGCCCCAGCCCTGACCTCCCTGACCAAGATGGTTACCAATGCTTGGCCGGCCAGCCACCAGGTCGCCGGAAAACACCATGGCCGAGAGCTCGCATGCGAGCCCGACTTGGAATTCTCACTGCCGAGGCGCCCCATCCTCGGTGGCCATTGGAGCTGTTCTTCTCTTGCCGAGAGCAGGCTGATCCCAAGCCCTAACTCTCACGGGAGGCCCTCCGCCCTCTCCTATTTAAACACCACCCCTCTCGGCCATGAGAGGTGCTTGAAACAAACCTTAAGGAAACTCCGCCAAAATTGTTCCGGACTACTCCCCATACACGAGCACTTGATCCCCAGCTGAGATCCCCCTGCCATTTCTCCTCTGTGAGCTCAATTTCGGAGTTGAAATCTAGGCCCAAAACCGGGACACTTCTCCACGGTGAGCCAATCCCAAATTGATTGGTTCTACACCTTCACCGGACCGAGGGAAGGTGTCCACCAGCAAAAGCCCCATCTCCGGGCCACCCGGTTTCTCCGGCCTCCAAGCTTTGTGATCGGGCTTGGTCGAAATCCCACCTAGACAATTCACCGGACCAGGAGACTTCATCGCGGATCTTGCTTGGGATCCGATCGAATGTGCAACAACCCTCGGATCGAAGCCACACTTATCCGAGAAAAGGTATGAGCTAATTCTTCATCCCGAGCTTCGGAGATTCTCCATTTCAAATGCTTTAATTTCAATGCATGATCACCGTATAGATGTGTTCGTCTCTTGAAGACGAATCCATAGAAGCATAAGAACATGAAAATCCATTGAGTATCGAGTGAGATATTAGGGATTTAGTGTGGACGGCACTCGGGTGAGAACACTTGGGGACGATGAACGGATGCCGTCCATTCAATACACGCGCGGACGGATGGCCAGGATCACGTCGGATCAGGAGAGGGTACGAGAACCGCGGGGCCCGGGCTGCTGACTCAGATGGCGGCGTCGAATGGGAGCGTGACACGTGTGCGTTCGGAGCTGCCGAGGTTGACGCGGCGCCGCGTGGATAAATAGAAAATTAGGGTTTTTTCTGATTTATTTAATTCCCTAAACTTCAAAAATTCATAACTTTGTGTAAAAAAATCAGAAAAATAAAATAAAAATACTCTCTTGCTCGGTGAACGAGAGGAGAATAATGTGGAAAAGAAATTATTTAATTTTATCAAGTATTTTATTTTTAATAATTTATTTACTCTCTGCATATTTTTAATTCTCCATGCATGTATACAATTCACCATGGCATGAGACCATAGGGCTTTTGAAGCCTCTGAATTTGGGAACATTCCCTGAATTTTCCAAAGTCAGAGGCCATCCCTGTGAAGAGTTATTGATTTTTCAAATTCATGTTACTGTTTTGAGTATTTTAATTCCAATAAATAGCATGTTGTGAAATAAATTCTAGGAAAATTTGATGATGTTCCTTATGACCAGAGGACCCTAGGAAAAATAGGTTTTGAGTTACTTCACTTAAAACAACCACTAATTGGCTTAAACACCCAAAATGGATCTCTAATTAATTAGAGCTAACCATACATCAAATTGACTTGAAATCAATTCTCCACTGACCTTTAGGATCAGAGGAACCCACCACAAAAATTTGAAGTCGATTGGACTTGACTAGCCCTACTAAATGGGTTGATTAAGCCACTTAGTTATTTTAAACTTTAAAAATTCATAACTTTCAAAATATCTTTCAAAAATTCACCAAATTTGTTTTGGAGCCTCTCTGATATTAGGGGAATTTAAGAAAATTAAAATTTCAATCTTCTAAAAAAGTTGATTTTTAATATTATTTTAATATTTTTAATAATTAAAAAATAATAAAAATCACAAAAATAATAAAAGTCACCAAAATGTCACATTTTGAATTTTAATCACTTAGGAACAAACCCCATATTTTTCTTAGGTCTATTTAGTGAGATATTAAATTTTAAAGCTCTAGGGTAATTTTAAAATTAAAAAATGTATTTTCTAGCATTTTCACTAAAAAAATTATAATAAATCATAGAAAAATCAGAAAATTGCAAAATTTGATTCTCTGATTTCCTTGATATCAGAGATATTTTTGAAAAATATAAAATCCATTTTTCAACATTTATTTTATTTTTAAATTAATTAACACTCCAAAACTTAAAATAATTATAATAAAAATAATATAATTCAAAAAATCACCAAAATTGGTCCAAGTGGTCCTTTGGTCATTAGGATTGTCCCCTAATTTTCTTAAGGACAGAAACTTTCCCTTGGTCATGTTATTAAATTTTCCTTGAAAATCTCTATTTTCTAGCAAAAATAATTATATAAAAAAATTAAATACAGAAAAATCACATTTTCTCCTCTCATGTCTTTATTGACATATGAGTGAAGTCACATAAAAATTTCAAGTTCATTTGAGTTCAATTTAGTGAGTTATGAAATTATTAAGCTTAAAGGGTAAAGTGGTAATTAAAATTCTTAATTCTTAATTAAAACTTTAGGTTTAATAAAAATTAACAAGTAAAATATTTGATCCTAATCTGATTTGGATGATTGAAATTTAAATAATTAAAGGGTAGAAACCCATTAAACAATTTAAAATAATTAAACCTTAATTAAATAATTGATTAAATTTGGAAGAATAATAAAATTGGAATTATTAAAATAGGGATATTATTAGGAAGAGATTTATTCTTTAATTTAAAATTCCCTAAATTAATCATCTCATTAATATTCAATTCTTAATTAAAATGATAACTCAAATTCAAAACATTAAAAGACTTAATCATTAAACTAAAATTAAATTATTAAACTCTTTTAAAATTTTAATTAAAATTAAATAAAAATTAAATTAAATTAAAAAAATTAAATTAAATTAAAGTAAATTGAATTGAATTAACTTAAATTAAATTAAATTAAATAAACAAATTAAATTAAATTAAATGAATTAAATTAAATTAAATTAAATAAATAAAATCAAATTAAATTAAGTTAAACCAAATTAAAAATTAAATTAAATTAAATTAAATTAAATCAAATTAAATTAAAATTAAATCAAATCATATTAATTTAATCTAAAATCAAATCAAACTAAATTAAGTTGAACCAAACTAAATTAAATTAAAATTGAAACCCAATTAAATTAAATTAAATTAAATTAAATTAAATTAAGTTGAATTAAATATAACATCACCAAAGACATAAGGAATTCAAAATAAATCTAAAATAACTTGAACACTAATCCAAATTTAAACCCATTAATGGAAATTAAACTAAATCATAAAACATTTGAATACCAATTTACCCTCGAAAACTTTGATTATCATAACTCCTAAACGGAACATTAAATGAAATGTTACTTCACTTATAGGATATTCAAATGTCCTAGTTCACTGAGCAAGATAACAAAACTTGAGATTCTTGGACGATTAATTCATTTGTGTAATTGAATCCATTTGGACTTAAAACAATTCTAGCAATATTGAAAAGATGTTTAAGATTCTTCTTAAAAATTTTCTCAATATCATAGGATGTTTATAAGAACAATTGAATTTAATTGTTCTTTGATGAAGAAAATTGTCTTCAAACCAAAACACAAGGAACCTAGACGTCATAGGAAATGACTAGCTATAGGATTAGGAATTTGGTAGAAAACCATAACCCTTCCCTTAGCTTTACCAGGAACTTGCTTAAATATTCTAATTGTGTTTTAAGTGCGGCTTGGGATGACGGGAAGACCCTCAGGGTACGCTTTTATTTTATTGCGATTTACTTTCTTGCAATTTACATTATTACAATTTCATTAATCGCATCGCACTTACTTTTCTTGCATGATAAACAAGCTGTTGCATGAAAACCCACACCTTTAGGATAGTCCCTAAAAGCTGAAACCAAAACTAAGTTAAAAGTCATTGCAAGATAAAATTCACCGCCACAACATTTCAAAATATAAAACAACTCGAAAATTTAATCACAAACGGAACACAAAACTACGATTACAACTAAATTAAAACGTCTCGTTGGATGATCGGGAATACCTCGGATGATGTAACCTACGTGTTGCTTAACGGGATTTACCACGGTCTAAATGAAAGTGTGGAACGCATTTAGTTGAGTTTAGCAAATTCATACGGACTAAGTGAATCCGATAAAAATAATGATGCGGAAGGATGGAACCAGTGGGATCTTAACCGGTGTCGTTATAATCAACTTTAAGATTTGTTTTAATTAAAATATTTAAAACACTTGGAAATTAAGATTTTCACTAAACCAAAACACTTTTCTCATCCCCGATTTATGACTTCTAAAACTAAACCTGCTGCAACAACGAGGAGCTCGGAGCATGGTGGGCGGCACGGCCATCGTCATCGGCGAAAACTTGAGTCTACATCGAGCAAAACTTTCCTAGAATTAAATAACAAAGCCATAGGACTTCGAGGTAGTTTTCCTAGTGCAACATAAATCCTCGGCTCTTCGTAAGGCACTTGCATTGCAAATTAAGCCCTAACCGGTCTTAGGATTCCGAGGTAGTCGTCCGATACGACAATAAACCCTCACATCTTCGAGATTTATTTGTTTGATTTTATCATACAAATATAAGCCCTAATTAATTAAAATTAGCAAGATCAAAACATTTAAATAAATATTAGGACTTTCCTAAACTCAAGCCAAACAATAGGATAGTCGGGAAATTACCGAAGTTCGCTTCGAATGCGTGATTTCTCCTACTTTTCTTCCTTTGGATGCCCAAAACAAAATGTTCCAAATTTGATCCATTCCATATTGAAATTCCAAAATTCGATCCCTTGAAAACTTAAACTTTGAAATCCTTGAAAGCAGAATTATTGATTATTATCGAGAGTTTTCTTAGGTGATTCTCATCACTTAAGATGTAATTAACTATAGGGGCTTGCCCTTATAGGGAATTTTAAAAGAACCCAGGTAATATAAACCACTGTTTAATGCTTTCATATTAAACGGGGAATTCGTCGGCTTATAAAATTGGTTCGCGAGACCAAACGGATGTCACAAATCTTCTAGTTTATTTAATCGAGCCCTACCATTAAGCGGTGTAGTACTATCCTTAGGGATAGATATATGGTTTGTGGTGTGGTGCTCGTTTATATAAACTTATTTGGGATGTGAGATCGGTTTAATCTCATATCTTAAAATCTTGAAATTTAAAATTATTTTTAAAGTCAAATATTACTTTTCAAAATTATTTATTTAAATTAAATTAAAAATTCGCCGACAACTTACGTCAGGCGACCCCCTTTCAAAATAAAACACACGACCTAAAAATGTGCCGACAACTGACTCGGCGACTCACGTGAGGAAAATTCCTCTCTCCATTATAATCGGATAATTACGCTTTCAAAAAATCGGTAGTGTATCCATGTCCTTAATGGGTCGAACTACCTTTCTTTCCGTTGGAATACTATGTTCATTTCTACCTTGGACAAGTATAGCCAACATTCTCTCGGATTTAGGAGCCACTTGTTTAGACACCCATAAACGGAGAGGTTCAGAGATCCTTTTACCTCATTTTGAGGTAGGGTGGACCCCGATAGGTGTTAGTTTAGGAGTGATCCTTCGAGTCGAGAAGTCTTGCATAAGACCTTTTCCTTTCCGACTCCGAATCGGATTCCTTACCTTCTCTACACCTTTGAACATTCAGTTCTAAATAAACGAACCCTCTAATAAATGATTCTTTTAACAAATGATTCCTTCTTATAAATACATGAACAAGAATGAGTTCGGACTCTTTTCAATTCCTTTCTTTTCGTCCTAAAGAAAAGAAGCATAACTAGGGACGACAACAGAATCTACCTGCCGAAATGGAAGCCCCAAAGCTGATTTTCTCCTTCACCGACGGATTGGACTTCGTCGTACATAAGGATGAGGCTGCCCGACGATGGGATCATCCGATTTGGACGAGGATTTGAAAACACGAATGTCGAGATCACCGACGTCTCCCTCTTTGCAGCTGACGAACAAGGTATCCGAAGCGAGAAGCCGGCGCTGGAGTTCGACCTTAGGTCGACCCAGAGTTTCCTCCCCTGCAAAGGATCCGTGGGAGGAATACTGCTTGTCCGCGAGGAGGACCATTCTTACTACCCCCATTGGTCTAGTTGTTTCGCACCTACCCCGACTTTCGCCAAATTAAAGGGAAAGAAATCCGGAATTATGGTGAACATGTTACCATGGAGGGTACGGATCTTCTGTAAGACCTTCATTTTCGAAATCGGGTCCGAGTTCGAAGATTCCATCAGCGACGAGGACCCGAAGAAGAAACAGAAGCGAAGGATCGCTGGAGAAGCCGAGGCTGCTGAAATTGCTTTCTGGAGGAAATCCGAAGCTACCGAATATACACTGCACGAATATACACCTTTGCTGAATACATATCGCTTTTGGGAGGAAGTAGGTTCCATCCCCTCTCCGCCGCGGAGGACGAGGAAAATGTTCGCAAGATTCGTTGCGCATTACCTCGGCCCGCATATTACAACGATAGCTGCAAGAAAAGGACTAGAACTACGCCGTTTGCTCGATTGCAGAACTTTGGTAGAAAAGTTAGCAAAGAAGGAAAAGCTGCCCGTATCGGAAATTCTACGAAGGATAGGGCGGGTGCCGGTCGAATCCCGTCTTGGGCCACGAGTAGAACCCGCCATCATGACGGAAAAGCCAAGTAAAAGAATGAAGGCTAGTCGCACTGTCGTCGTCTCGGGATTACGGATTAGGGAGGATACCACCTTCCGGCATTTGGGCGATGGACCATGCGGTCCTAGACACCTTGCTGCTAGAAGGATGGTATGGCGTCCACTTCTTGGGCGATTAAGATTGAAACAACGGCCCGAGAAGGAAAGTCTCGTCGGGAGACTTGAATGCGAAGAAAGCGCCTCTTGCGATAAAGGGGACCCGAGCGGCGCTATCGCATGACAACCGTGAAGACACACGGAAAGCCCCGCTAGAAGATGCCATGGAAAAGTTGAGAACCGATATCCGACGATTGGAAAAGAAAGAGAAGAAAAGTTCGGAGACGAGATTGATTCATCGGAATTCATGGACGAATAATATGCGAGAAATCAACATGGTCGAAACACGAGCTTCATCGGCTTCGCAAGGTGCTCCTGCGGCCGCGGAAGAGAGGAGCCGGAACGGATGAGACGGCGGCTTCGGGAGAAGACGACACGATCGCTCGAATGGAGAAAAGGATGGAAGAGATGGGCGTAGCTCCGGCCACTCTCCGAGTCGAGTGCGACCACGAAGAGAGACACCCCGGGAGGTCATTCACATTGTAGACGGAGGAAAGGAGATTACATCCGTCGATGGGGATGATCGGCTGAAAAAGGATACAACACAAAGTATGATCCACGAAAAGGATATCGAGAACTTGGTGGAACGGCGGAGTGCGAAGCCTTAGCACGATCGAAGAGCGGGACATCCATTCGGACGGGTATGACCTTACCGGAAGAATTCGACGCTATCCGATACCGAAAGGCTTCGTACCACCTGCGATTCGAAGACCTTCGACGGAGCCGGGAACCCCGACGGCATGTTGCACACTTTCGTGCCGGTTGTTGTAATGCGGCGGGAGCGATGCATTACTCTTCCGACGGTTCGTCGGCGGCACTGTCGAGGATCGCCTTCGGCCGGTATGCGGAATTACCAAATGGTTCGGTGAAGACGTTCTCGAAGCTAGAGAACCTCTTCATCGAGCGATTCGCGGAGCTCGGCACCACATCACTATAGGTGATTTAGTGGTAGAGAAACAAAGGCCGAACGAAACTTTGGTGGATTACATACTTCGATGGAGGAACTTAAGCATGAAGTGTGAACCACGACTACAAGAACAACATGCGATCGACATCTTACTTAAAAGCATTCACGACCCGATAGCACTTCTCCTCGAAGGATTCACTATTAAGACTTTCGAGAAGTTGTTAAGCAAGGCGGAAGCTTGCAAGAAGAGGCGAAGCAATTAAGTTTCGCCGACAAGACGGACAAGCAAAAGCTGTGAAGACTTTTGAAAAGAAATCCGGGATCGTTGCGGCGGTTGACAAAGGCGAGCAAGCCGTCTGCAAATCGCCACGAACGGCCGCGGCAACCACAACGGAATTACCGGCGACCCCGGCCCGGCTATCGGTCATCTCCGCGGTATGAACAACCGCCTCGTTCGCAACGTACATTAAGGGAGCTTCTGAGCAGGGAATATCCGTTCAAGAATGAAGCAGTGCCGAAAATGTTCCGTAGTCTGATGAAGACTCCAGATTTCCAGCTACCAGAGCCTAAAAGACCAGAGGAAGTCAACAAGAAAGGTGATCCCGACTTTTGCCCCTACCACCGGATGCTTGGGCACAAGATAGAAGATTGCATTACCTTCAAAAGTTGGCTCGAAAGACAACCTTCGGAAAGGGAATATAACGATCCGAAGGAGTACATGAAGGAACCCCGGAAAGGAGGTTCCGTCGATGTTATCTCAGCGATCCCATCATTCGATAGATCCCTACACGACCGACGATGGATGGACTACCGCTCGGACGAGGTCTTCGAAAAGATTTTAGACGACATCCAAGCCGCCTCGGTGCGAGCCTCGATTCGGAGTTCGAGACACTGTTAAGCCGGTACTTATCACTTGCGATAGAAGAACCACCTCGACGGAGACGATTGAAGAGAAGAAGAAAATCGACGAAGAAGAGAGGACCGAGACTCCTAAGGCTAGACTAGGGGCTGCTTATCCTAGGATAGTTGTTTCCGATTCGGGGGAGAAATCCCTCGAACCTCGATTTTGTATGATTATCTGCTCACTTCGGTGGGATGATATAATGATAAGGGTGATGGCGTTGGCTACGTTTTGACTTGTTTCTAACGATTACGTAACTAGCGACAATCCGGATATCGATTTCGACATCAACGACAATTCTCGAATCATACACGATCTCGACGAGCAAAATAACGAAGAAGACATCCATCGAGGAGGCTACGAGAGTTCGACAAGTAACGAATCTATACGCGAGTTTCGAGGAGCTCCGGTCATGATAGAGTTAGAGCCTTCGGACTGCGAAGCTAATCCGGAAGAACTCGTCATTCCGATTCGGGAGGAGACACCGGCAAGCTCGACACTAGATTCGGAAGAAATTACGAAGTCGACTTAAGAAGTGGAAGAGTTCTACCTCAGAGAATGGGTCCGAAAAGACGAAGGAAGCGGTGGTTGTTCGAGAAGAACCAACCCCGGCGGAAGAAATACCCATTCGAGAAGAAGCGAGACGCATGAAAATAAAGTGGACTACAACGTGCTAGCCCATCTTAGGAAACTACCGACGAAGCGAGCATTTACGATTCTCTCATCTTATCGAAAGGAGATGAGGGAAGCTGCGATCGAAGCCTTACTTGATCCGAGAAATTTGCTTAGCTCGAATGGCTGGAGATTCCTTAGATGAGGTTTGTTCGTTAAAGGAACGACGAGGTGTTACCTTCACGGACAATGACCTACTACTTGGGACGGCGGATCACGACCGAGCCATTGTACATTTCGGTTACAATTGGGAAGTTTACACTCTCCGGAGTATTGGTGGATCCGGGAGCGTCGATCGATATAATGAGTCTTCGAACACTAGCATACTTGGAAATTGATGCTCGTGAGCTCGAGGCCGAACAAAATGTTATTAAGAGGATTCGACCAGAAAGGAGAAAGAGCCCTCGGGTCAATAACGCTACTGATGAAGACCGGTGACTTAACAAAGACAATCGCAAAATTTCACATAATTGATTCAGAAACATCGTTCAACGCTTTCTTTGGGCTGATCGTGGATACATGAAAACGAGGATGGTACCATCATCTCTGCATCGGTGCATCAAATATTACGATGGAGGGGAACGAGTGCATCAAAGGTGACTTGCGACCATTCTCCGTACATGAGATTGGAATCCATGAAGACGCGACTTATTATGCACCGCCAAAGAAAACAATCTTCTCAGGAGATACCGTAACAAATGAAGCAAAGAAAGTTCGGGACAACGAAGAACACTGAAGTTCTAGTCCAACGGTCACTCACCGCTCCCTTCGGCGAGATGGTGAAGGTTTCTCCACGACTCGCATCCGAGGTCGAGGCCGGGGACGAGGCCGTGGTAGAGACGCTAGGATAGTTGGACAGAGGAAACCGACCATCAATGTTGATTGGGAAGATAGTTACGAAGAAGAAAAAGAAATCGAACAAGAAGCGACGACAATAAGTCGGAAGAAGCCGCAATTCGAAGATCTCTCTCGAAGATGAGATGAACGAAGAATACAAATCGATGTACGAGAAGATTAACCACTACATACATACTATGACCCTAACCCCGATCCATTCTAACAAGATCGAGGGTATGGTGGTCGAAGAGGTACGTAGCGACGGTGCGAAGCCGATCAAATTTTACCGTGGTGCTTCTTCCTCCAAAGCGAAAATAATGTACAATTCGAAGATGTCACTTCATCGAAATTAATGGAATTACCTTTTGAGTGGTACTCTCCCTGTGTTCGAAATTTAATTCAACGTGGTTTCTTACCTCGACGATGGACGAAAGGTCGATCACAACGTTTTGAAAAGTTATGGAATAACTCCGGTCGTCCGCCCGATTCAAAGCATGGACTCGGATTCGGCACGGTAGGATCGGTTGACGATGCGAATTTTCTTGGTTGTCACTTGCGAATCCAATAAGCTGCATGGAAACTACGGACGAACTCGAAGATGTACAAATTGGAGACGCTCCACGGAATTCGAAGAAGAAATTAAATCTACTGATAGATGAGTTAACGGAAGTTAACTTAGGTACTAGCGAAGAGCACTAGACCTACCTTTGTTAGCTCCTTACTCGATAAAGAAGACTCCGAAGAAATAATCGAGTTATTAATGGAATTTAAAGGCTTGTTTTGCTTGGAGCTACGATGAGATGCCGGGATTAGCTCCGGAGGTCGCGGTCCATAAGCTAGGAGTGGATCCTACTACGTCCCAGTCCGGACGAGGTCCGGAAGAATGCGTCTAGAAATCGAACAACAAGTCATAGCCGAAGTTAAAAAGCTAATAGACGCCGAGGTTTGTCCGTGAAGAACAATGCCCGACTTGGTTAGCTGATGTGGTGCCGGTCGAAAGAAGAATGGTCGGATCGAGAATCTGTGTGGACTTCGAGAGATTTAAACAAGGCATGTCCGAAGGATGAATTCCCTCTGCAGATCCGGAGCCGATGATCGACATTGCTTCGACACATGAGATATTCTCATTCATGGATGGATCTTCGGGATACAACCGGATAAAAATGGCTCCGAGAAGATGAAAAGCTTACAACATTCGGAACGCCGATCGGAGTATTTTGCTACACGGTGATGCCATTTGGACTCGAAGAACGCGGGAGCGACCTACCGAGAGAGCAATGACAAGAATTTTTGATGATCTCATCCACAATCGAGTCGAATGCTTACGTGGACGATGTGGTCATCGAAAGCAAAGTAAAGGAAAACCACCTGTATGATTTGAGAATTGTTTTCGAACGATTAAGACAATTTAACTTTAAGATGAATCCCTTAAAATGCGCCTTCGGCGTCACCTCCGGGAAATTCTTAGGATTCGTTGTCCGACATCGTGGAATTGAAATCGACCGGGAAAAGATTAAAGCTATCTTAGAAATGCCGCCTCCCAAAACCTTAAAACAACTACGATCTGTGCGGCTTATTTTTTATTTTTTTATTTTTAGGTCGTGCTTTATTTTGAAGAGGGGTCGCCTAACAGAAATCTGTCGGCGAATTTTTAATTTAATTAAAATAAATAATTTGAAAAGTAGTATTTGATTTTGAAAATAATTTTAAATTTGAAGGTTTTAAGATATGAGATTAAACCGATCTCACATCCCGAATAGTTTATATAAACGAGCACCGCACCATGAGCCGTGTATCTATCACTAAGGATAGA
The DNA here is from genome assembly GCA_022702705.1 of Papilionanthe hookeriana x Papilionanthe teres. Taxonomy (NCBI): domain Eukaryota; kingdom Viridiplantae; phylum Streptophyta; class Magnoliopsida; order Asparagales; family Orchidaceae; genus Papilionanthe; species Papilionanthe hookeriana x Papilionanthe teres. The sequence continues at coordinate 40,542,274 of CM040429.1, read as the reverse complement.
CACACTGCTTGATGGTGGGGCTTGATTAAATAAACTAGAAGATTAGTGACATCCGTTTGGTACGTGAACCAATTTTATAAGCCGAACAAGTTTCCCTAGCTTAATATGAAAACATTAAACGGGGTTTATATTACACAGGTTCTTTAAAATTCCTATAAGGGCAAGCCACTATAGTTAATTACATCTTAAGTGACGGGAATCACCTAAGAAAACTCTCGATAATAATCGATGATTACGCTCTCGAGAATTTGAAGTTTAAGGTTTTCGAAGATTGAATTTTGGAATTTCGATAGGGAATGGATCAAATTTGGAACATTTTGTTTTGTGAATCGAAAGGAAGAAAGGTAGGAGAAATCAGCTGATTCGAAGTGAACTTCGATAATTTCCCGACTATCCTATCGTTTGGCTTGAATTTAGGAAAGTCCTAATGTTTATTTAGTATTTCGATCTTGCCAATTTTAATTAATTAGGGCTTATATTTGTATGATAAAATCAAGCAAATAGCTTCAGAAAATGTGAGGGTTTATGTCGTATCGGACGACTACCTCGGAATCCTAAGACCGGTTAGGGCTTAATTTGCAATACAAATGCATAACGAAGAGTTGAGGATTTATGTTGCACTAGCGAAGCTACCTCGAAATCCTATGGCTTTGTTGTTTTAATTCTAAGAAGATTTTCTTGAAGTAGGTTTAAGTTTTCGCGACGACGATGGCCGTCTTTGCCCACCATGCTCCGAAGCTCCTTGTTGTTGCGAGAGGTTTAGTTTTAGAAATCATAAATCGGGGGATGAGAGAAGTGTTTTGGTTTAGAGAAAATCTTAATTTCCAAGTGTTTTTTATGTTTTATTTAAAACAAATCTTAAAGTTGATTATAACGACACCGGTTAAGATCCCACGGTTCCATCCTTAGGCATCATTATTTTTATCGGATTCACTTAGTCCGGATGAATTTGCTAAACTCGATTGAATGAGTTCCACACTTTCATTTAGGCAGTGGGAAATCCCGTTAGCAACACGTAGGTTACATCATCAGAGGTATTCCCGATCATCCAACGGGACGTTTTAATTTAGTTGCAATTGTAGTTTTGTGTTACGTTTGTGATTAAATTTTGAGTTGTTTTATCTTTTGAAATGTTGTGGCGGTGAATTTTATCTTGCGATGACTTTTAACTTAGTTTTGGTTTTAGTTTTAGGGACTATCCTAAAGGTGTGGGTTTTCATGCAACGAGTTGTTTTATCATGCGAAAAAGTAAATGCATTTGCGATAAAGTAAATTGCAAGAAAGTAAATTGCAATAAAATAAAAGCGTACACTGGAGGGTCTTCCAGTCATCCCAATTGCACTTAAAACACGATTAGAATATTTAAGCGAGTTCTTAGGTAAAGGCTAGGGGAAAGGTTATGGTTTTCTACCAAATTCCTAATCCTATGGCTAGTCGACTCCTATGACGTCTAGGTTCTTTGTGTTTTTGTTTGAGGACGATTTTCTTCATCGAAGAGACGATTAAGTCCGATTGTTCTTATAAATATCTATCATATTGAGGAAGTGCTTAAGAAGAATCTTAAACATCTTTTCGATATTTCTAGGATTGTTTTAAGTCCGAATGAATTTAATTATATAAATGAATCGATCGTCCGAGGTTTTGAAGTCTTGTTAATTTGCTCGAGTGAACTAGGACATTTGAATATCACATGAGTGAAGTGACACTTCATTTAATGTTTTATTTAGGAGCTATAATAACTAAAGCTTTGAGGGTAAGTTAGTATTGAAATGATTTGGTTTAAGTTAAAGAGTTTAAATTTGGAATAGTGTTCGAGTTGTTTTATATTTAATTTCTTTTATGTCTTAGGTGATGTTATATTTAATTTAACTTAATTTAATTGAGTTTTAATTTAGTTTAACATAGTTCAATTTAATTTGACTTGGTGTTTAATTAATTTGATTTGATTTAACTTTAATTTAATTATTTAATTTAATTTAATTTAATTTTAATTTAATTTAATTTAATTTAATTGTTTAATTTAATTTAATTTAATTTAATTTAATTTAATTTAATTTAATTTAGTTTAATTTAATTTAATTTAATTTAATTTAATTTAATTTAATTTAATTATTTAATTTAATTTAATTTAATTTTTAAATTTAATCTTAATTTAATTTATCTTTAATTTACTTTATTTTTAATTTTAATTGAAATTAAGTCTTTTAATATTTTAAATTTGAGTTATCATTTTAATTAAAAATTGAGTATTAGTTGATATAATTAATTTAGGGATTTTTAAATTAAAGAATAAATCTCTTCCTAATAAAGATCCCTTATTTTAATAATTCGATTTTATTATTCTTCCAAATTTAATCTATTATTTAATTAAAGTTTAATCATTTTAAAAATTATTTAATGGGTTTCTACCCTTTAATTATTTAAATTTCAATCATCCAAATCAGATTAGGATCAAATATTTTACTTGTTGATTTTTTATTAAACCTAAAGTTTTAATTAAGGATTAAAGATTTTAATTACCATTTTACCCTTTAAGCTTAATAATTTCATAACTCACTAAATTGAACTCAAATGAACTTGAAATTTTTATGTGACTTTACTCATATGTCAATAAAGACATGAGAGGAGAAAATGTGATTTTTCTGTATTTAATTTATTTATATAATTATTTTTGGTAGAAAATAGAGATTTTCAAGGAAAATTTGATAACATGACCAAGGGAAAAGTTTCTGTCCTTAAGAAAATTAGGGGACATTCCTAATGACCAGAGAAGCACTTGGACCAATTTTGGTGATTTTTTGAATTATATTATTTTTATTATAATTATTTTGAGTTTTGGAGTGTTAATTAATTTAAAAATAAAATAAATGTTGAAAAATGGATTTTATATTTTGATATTTTATGCCCATATACAATTCTCCGCAATCATAAATTGACACTTTTCCCGCCTCGTAATTAAATTTATTCTTTCGCATAACCTCTAAAACTTTTCTAAGTTGCATAGGCATGCATAAAATGAATCTCTAAATACCGAGATATCATCCATAAACACTTCTATTCCATCATCTATTAATTTGTTAAATATAGACATCAAACATCTTTGAGATGTTATATGCGCATTACTTAATCCAAAGGGCATTCATCTAAAAGCAAAATTTCCATAAGAGCTAGTAAATGAAGTCTTATCTTGCTCCTCAGAGCACAGTATTTTCACATAACCCAGATATCTATCCAAAAAGCCTGTACACCACTTGTGTCCAGTAATTTTGTCTAGCATTTGGTCTAAAAAGGTAAGTGGAAGTGATCTTTTTCGTGGCGCATTTAATTTTCTATAATCAATACATATTTGCCAACCAAAGGACTTGTCACGCCTAAGATGATTTCATTTCACTATTTACATCAATAAATACTCCTCATTTCTCAGAATTAATAATGACTAGCTACCTAAACATTATTATCATAAATATGATATATAATTTCATCATCTAACCATTTTAAAATATCTTTTTTTTAACCACTTTCTTTCATCATTTATATGCCTGTCTCCTCCTGTAATCAGACCTACATTTATGTTGTTCATTCAACAAAATTCTATGCATACAGATCGAAGGACTAATTGCTTAATATCTACTAAGGACCAAACAAAAGCCATTTTGTATCCCTTTTAAGGTATCCGTAATTTTTGTTCTTGATATTCATTTAAATAAGAAGATACAATGACTGCAAAGTAGAGCGCTCTCCTTAAAACATACACTTCAAATGATGAGGGAGAATTTTCATCTCAAGTTCGTGTGTCATGATAAATGGTAGTAAACTTTTATCTTCATTTTCCATATCCAATCTTTCAAATCTTTCCTAACAAATTCTAACTTTTCATTCTTCATATCATCCAAATCATTCCTCACTTTCAATTTCATCCTCACATTCCAAATTCTCTTCAAATACTTCTTAAAATGATCTTCTCTCAAATAATCACAGATTTCCTTTCGAAAGCACTCATCATATTTTTCCGTCAAGGGTATATCAATAGATTTTAATATTCAGTTACCTTCGATCATTAACTCATGTCTAATTCTCCCTTTGAACATCGATCATAGCTCTTCTAGTAAAGCAAGGAATGGTCTTACCCAAAATAATTGAAATTTCTTTATCTTTCTCCATATATAATACAATAAAGTCCACAGGAAAGATAAATTTATCCACCTTCACTAATACATCTTCCCACTAACCCTTTGCAGATTGCCATTAACGATCACCTTAATTCCAAGAGTACAGAGATGTGTAGGTGAAATTGCATTCCCAATCTTTGGCAAAAATCGATAAAGCATAAGATTAATACTAGCTCCCATATCACATGAAGCTCTTCCGAAACACCACCTATAAGACACGGGATAAGAAACTACTGTGGTCTTTAAGTTTTTTTCAGAAGTTTCTTTCAATAATTGCACTACACTCACCGCTAAGTGCAATATTCTCGTGGTCTTTGAACTTTATTTTCTTTTAAGAATAACCTTCATAAACTTTGCATAATTAGTCATCCGCTCTAATGCTTCAATAAAGGGAATATTAATCATTAATTTCTTAAGGATTTCTAAAAACTTTTGTAAATATATTATCCCCGTTCGTTTTAATTTTGTTGTGTTGAGAGGGAATGCCCACACCATTGAATTTATCAATATCAGATTTATTTTAGTTCGAATATATTTTATTAGAACATTTTTCAATATTCATCCTCTCCTTTCAACTTCAATTTCTTTTTGTACTTTATTTCCAATTCTTCTCCACTCCTTAATTGAATAGCCTTAATTTGCTCCTTGTTTTGCTCTTTGGGTTGATCTCAACATTTCTAGAAGATTTTCGAAGGTCTATCATTAAGTGCAAGAAAAATATGTCTCATTTGATTCTCAATGTTCTTCATTACAATATTTTCGAGCTTGAATTGATTATCTAAGTTCAGAATTATTTCTTCGCAGGACAACTTCTTCTCCTTAAATTGTGGGTTACTATTAAAACCTAGAAGGAGGATAAGAGGGTATATGATTGCAGTATTTTCTTGGTTTTTCAAATTTCTAACCGGATTCATCAACTGTTTCCCCATTGTGAGTTAACGACAACATTGTTTTTATTCCAGTTAAAGTTTGGATGATTCTTCCAACCAGGATTATAATAATTCAAATAATACTGTTGATTTTGTTATTTATGGCATTCAAGGTTTCATAAGGTGTTCGAGAGTCTATCATCTTGGCCCCGATGAGCACCTTCTCCTAACACCAGGTGTTTGAGAATTAAATTCATTCCATATTCATTTTCTTAGAAAGTGATCAATTTGAGAGACTATCATAGTTATCACATTAGAATGATGAATACTCGCTACTCTCTTCACAGAATTCACACCTCACTTATAGGCCATTGAAAATTATTAGTAGCCATCTCTTTAATTAATGAATATGCTTCATCAAAAGGTTTTGACATTAATGATCCACCAGCAGCAACATCTATAATCGATCTCAAATATCCCACTAATCCATTATAAAATATTTGAATTATTAACCACTGTAAAGCATGATGTGGACACTTTCTAAGATCTTTAAATTTTTCCCAAGCTTCATATATAGATTCACCATCAAACCGACTAAAAGATGGATATTATTCCTCGCCTTAGCAGTTTACAGGAAACACTTTGACAAAAAATTTTATGAAAGTTTTCCCAAGTTTTGATAGATCCAGTGCTAACGAATTTAGCCATGCCTTAGCCTTATCCCTTAATGACAAAGGAAAAGTCTTAAGCCTAACAACATCATTCGATACTCCTTTCTATTTAAAGGTAACACACATTTCTAGAAACCAATTATATTCTAAGTTAGGATCTTCATTAGGTGTTCCTCCAAATTGATTGTTCTCATAATTATCTGATAATAGCAAGCGAAGCTCAAGTGAATTAGCAATAACATTAGGTTTTTGATGTTAAGTGAATTTCAAATCGCTATTGGATTAACATAACCCCAAAGGTCTTGGTAAATTTTCATTCTCATTGTTTTGATTTCACACTCAAATTGTTCGCCATTTTGTGAGGATTTTCGCATTATTTTTGTTGTTTTCGAATTCTTCTAATAGTATGCTCTAATTAAGAATCGTGTGCGCAACTAAACTCCCCATGTATCCGATAAGTACGCATACAATCACCTAAATAAGCACACTAACAATAAACAAAAAAAAAAAAAAAAAAAAAAAAACACACATAATTATGACTTAATTCAAATATAAGCTTTTAAATACTACAAAATAAATTTTAGCAGTTACTCTCCCAAAGTTAGCCGGCGCCAAAAACTTGTGCAACTTTTTTAAATTGCCAAAATTTATGAACTCGCATATTGATTTAGTTATCTATTGAGTCACACAATTAAACGCAAGTATAAGTTTCCTCAGTAATACAGGACTCTAGTGGAGTCCTGGTTAACGATCCCACAGAGGCAAGCATCCTTTTATAACATTGCACAAAGTACTAACGAATCACAACACAATTGTAAGTATTTACTAATATTAAAAGAGGGACAACAAATAATCGTTACTAATTTTACCAAAGTACGTTCTAACTTTCTAACAAGGTTAACTAACTCAAGACTAAATTTATAACAAAATTTCAATTGTAAGAAAAAATCTTCCTCCTCTCCAATAATAATGTGATGATTTAGTGACATGTATCGCTGATGCAAATTTATTCGTGCCAAATAGGAGTACCCTATTCTTTAGCCTCTTCTGCATAAAGAACATTGGCTAATCCTAAGTTTAGTCCTCAAATCCGTGGTTAAAGTGATGCATGACTCAACCTAACGGGCTTTATATATATTTTCAAATGCAAGATTTTGATACCACTGCTAGAACATTCTAATCACTGATAAACTGCGCCAAAAACTTGATGTGATTTTACTTATGAAAGATTTTATGAATTTATATTTAGATTTTTTATAATTTGTAAAGTTACAATTTCAAACGCAAGTATACGTATCGTATCAAGTAATACAGGTTCTAAAGTGGGAGTCCTCGTTATCAATCCCATAAAATGGAGAATTTAGAATATTAAGTAATATTTTTAGATTTTTTAAATTAAAAGTAATTATTATTTTTATTTATTTTTAAAGATTTAGATTTTAAATTTAATGAAACTTATACTAGATGTAAGTAAGCAATACTAAAATAAATATTAATGGAGGTATAAATAAAACAACTTTCTCCTTTTCAACAAATCCAAGATTTTTAGAATAATTATCATTTGTGGAGAATATTAGATTACACAGGTAATGTGCCAAATAGAAAACATTCTTATTCTTTAATTCTGTCCAGTAAAAAGAACATTAACTAATCTATAGATCTATTTTCAGATGTTTTATTGGTAGAATGGGTTAATCTAGGCTCACACTACGAGATGTCCAAGGGTGGCTGTTGGTCGGCCCTACCAGTGACCCATTCCCTTTCTATAAATCAAATTATTCATAATTTATTCTATCTCACTTAAAAATTAATTAATTTTGCGCCCCAATAAATCATAGCTTCCTATTTATTTGCACTTCACCTTGAAGTATCAACCCACATGTGCTCAATGACTACCCAAGGATCTGTGATATCTACTAGTTAAGCCATAAACTCATCTCCGGATATATCTCAAAATTCTTCAACAGGTTTTAACAATTTAAATGGCTGCTTTAAAACGAAACTTAAGATCTCCATTAATATCATCACAATTTTTATAAATATTTCAAGTTAAATTCTCTAACAAAACACCAAATCCCATTCATCATCTCTTCAGAAGAAGTTAAAAGGAGAAAGAAAACTAACTGCACAGAACACATTGAATTCACACAACAAAACATATTTATAAAACTTTGAACCAAGTTACAAATACTTATCCGGAATGTTTCTTCAAGTTATCCGCCGACTCCTACTAACTTCAATGCAATGATGAAAGACTTCAATAGAAACAACACTAATAATGTCACACTTAACACTCAAAATAAACTAAAAATAAACTCACTAAATAATAAAGAAGGTGGCTCCTTAAAATAATTGGAAGGCTATATAAGGTTTTGGGGGACTAAAGGATGCTAGAATGTGAAGGCGATTTTCCGTAGAATGGGCTCCTATTTATGAGCTCAATTTGACCGCAGGTTGCTGTAGTAACCTCTGGGGGCTACCCCTCCAAGATAATGCTTTATCTTCTAGGAAGGTAATCGTCGCACCTAGGTGCCGCATCCGTCACTCAGCGCCGACTCCGTGACCGGTGTCCGTCGTACCTCTTCACTTAGGTCGCACTTCTTCGCGATTAAAACAAGCCCCGTGTCCAGAATGCATTGTATCACATGTCCCTTATATTAGGAGTAACTTCCAGTCTTCTAGAAGCTCTAATAACCGCTTAACACCGTCAAAAGAACTAGCCAAAGTCGTCGGGAATCTTGTCTCAAGGTCGCATTGAACTAGCGCTTAGGTGTTGATTCTGCGCCTAGTGCGCCAAGCCTACAATTTCGACAACTTTGCTTTTTTAGCTCCATTTTTGCTCCTTTTTGCTTCATTTCTCCTTCTGAACTCTTTTTTTATCACCTACATCCAAAAACATAAAAACACCTTTCATTAAAGCATAATATTATTAAGAATCAATCATAAATAAGGCATAAGAACGGGTATTTTTAATGTGGATCAAATTCCCCCAAACTTTAATGTTACTTGTCCTCAAGTAACCCTTTTAATTATATAAAATATATAACATTTGGAATGAAGTTTAACATTTAAGATTTCTTTTAATTTTTGGTTTTATAAATGTACTTTAGCAAATCATCAACTAAATTTCACTAATTAAGGTTAATTTTAAGAACTAAAAGAATATTTAACTATCAAATCATAAGACTTACAATTTTTCATTTATTTCAAGAATAATTGAAATTTATCATACAGGTCACATAATATTTACAACAAAAAAATTTTCATGAAACATTTTTTTAGTAAAATTAATTGTACATAAAAATTAAGTTAAAAATGTAATTGGTTTTCTTCCTATAAGATAATTCAAGTGAAGCCACTTTTGATTAGGCATTTCCCAAGTTTCTCCTCACATTTCTTTTTTTCTACTTTTTTCTTTTCTTTTTCTCTTTATTTATTTGTTTATTTATTTATTTGTGAGGATTACTATTTTTGGATAGCCCGTTAATGATTTGTAACTTCACTATCCTTAACTTATATTTAAAAACTTATACATTTTTTTACTTAATAAATATGACATTATTAATAAGTACTTTTTAAAAATTATTTCAATCTTTTCATTTTCGTGTAATAATCTTGATTCTTTAGTATTTCTAGAATACAATTTTTACTATAAATAGCGAAAACTCTTAATCCTATTATTCTTTAAGTTAAACAATAATTCTATTCATAAAATCAATCAAAATTATTGAAATTTAGTTAAGTTTACTAAATTATTTATAAATTCAAAATTTTAAGTAATCTTGAACAGATTTTTCATTCATTATGTTATGTTAATATTTTTAAAGAAAATATTAGTTCATTAAGGAGAAATAATATTTAAATTTGAAAAATGTTTTTCCTTCTCAAACTTTAGCTTTAGTATATAAATGAATCATAAAATTTTCTAAAGCATGAGAGAAAGAAATAAACAGGAATTTATCTAGGTACAAGGATAATGTAGTAAGGAAAACTCATTTCTAATCCTACACATGCTTTAATAAAGAATATAAATGTAAAATAATTAAGCATATATAGAAAAGTCAGAAAGAAGGAGTTTAATTTCTAAATTTTTTTTAAAATTAAACATGCAAAATTACTAACTATTCATGAATTTTAAATTATAGGCTGAAAAAAAAAAAAAAAAAAAAAAAAAAAACAGAAATAAACATTTATTCATCGAAAATAAAAATTTTATCTATTTCAAGCCTTAAACACATAACACAAATGTATACTCCCCAAAACAATCTCAATAATCAAAAAGTTCACACAAAGTTACTCAAACAACCGACACTAGCAAACAACAATACAATCACACTAATCAGTACTAACAAAAATCAACAAATAAACTAAAAATAGAATCACACATCTCAAGAGGCAAATCAAAGCAATACACCATCTCTTATCCGTAGCCTCGTCATCGTCATCTCCAAAAGAAAATTTTATATCCTTCTGATCAACATATGGTGGCACCCAGGGATGTGTAGGAAAACCGAACATCATGCTCACCCTTCAAGAATCTAACTAAAGACTCAAAATACTCAGCATCATAATCACTTTTCCTTTTAGGTATACTCGCAGAGATGACTTATCTTCTTATCAATCGTATCTACTCTACAATGAGTTAGAAATAAACCCATTCTCGCTTTCCAAAAACTCATCTGCCACATGAATTCCGTAAACTAGATAGTGGCTCAAATAAAGAGAAGTAGAAGGTTTAGAAGTAGAAGCCTACCGTGCTATGTAATGTACTAGAAGGTACAAGAAACTTTACCCGAAGTCGATCATAGATACTAACGCTTTCTTCTATGGCTTTAGCAGATCTTCAGCTTTTCTCGTAAAAGCTCAAAGAACTACTCCAAGACTTACACACATAGAATATATCAAAGATGGAAATCCAAGTCCAAATCGTGCTAGAATGAGCAAAGGCCTCTGGCGTAATCATAAATGATCTAGTCCCTACATCATCCGCCCTCCTCTCCCCGAATGCACAGTCGAGGATAGCTCTATCCTCAGCAATCCCTGCCCAAATCGGACTGAATGGAAGGAGACGAGCGTAACAAAGTACTAAGCCATGCCTTTGAAACACTATTAAGGTTAGAAGATGAAAAATTTACCCTTTTCTCGTTCCGGATCTTCCAAGCTCCCCGTACCATCAACAAAGCAATAATCATAACTAAATCCTCTCGTATGGAGGATAACCGCAGTAATAACACTCGATGTTCGTTCTGCGGCAAACCGTAGAAAATGTTGATATGTTCCAAGAGTGAATGAACCTAACCTCTAATGAAAATTTCTACTCTTCAAGATCCACGAAATTGGGCATAAAACTCCCTAACCAAAGGATAACAATAACGTAGTAAAACATGAGAATCATTACTGCTTGAGAGTGCAATGAGGTTTCAATTCTTCCTGACGTAAAACTTGGAAAGCTTCCGAGTCGTAGCAAAATCATTGTACCGGAATGTGGCAATGTGGGCAGTGACAAACTTGCTACGATCAAAATTTTCAGCCCCTTCTCCGCTTAGATTTGGGTGCCATCTAAACGTGAAATAAAATGCAACAAATTCATAGATCAAAATAGTAGTCATACTAATTTAAGCTTTTCAAACTTGAAAGAGCTTAAAAATTCATATTTCAACTTCTAGAAACTTCAAAATTCTCACAATCAACAGTTTTTCAAAATGGATATGAAAAAACTTATGGTGAATATAAAAAATAATTGGTTTAGAATGTAGATATGACCTTAGGATGAAGAAATCGAGTGATTTCAACCTCAAAAACTTGAAAATCCGGCCTTAAATGGGAGCTTCAGTGTCCCTTTTCAAGGAAACTAGAGGAAAGGGAAGCTTAGGTGTCAAAAATGGTGTGGGGGGTGTTTAAGAAGATGAAGTTTTGGGTTCAGTGCCATGACTGCACCTAGGCGTTCGAACCTCGCGCCTAGGCACCACGAGCGAGACTCCGCCTCTTCCAAAAAATCAATTTAAATTTTATATTTTCCATAAAAACTTGTCAAATTTGACTCTAATTACTCTTATAAGAGTATTAATCCAATTTATATCCTTCAGATATCTCCACAATTAATTTAAAATGATAACTAAGATCCACATTTCAAACATGAAATTTAACTAAACTCTTCAATTCCAATTCATAATTTTCTCATTCCAAACTCAATGAATTCCATAACAACACTATAACAAGGTTCATCATTCTATAAACAACACAAACAACATAAATTCAGCAAATTCAAAACTACATATGATAAGAATGCCTACCATTACAAACTAGATAATCACACACAAGAACTTGATCAAATCACACATAAGATTGTTCACCACCGATCTTCAATTTCCATCTCTTTCACAATGAAGTTCGCTTAGGACCACCGAGATAGAAAACCAACGCCCCCGGGAAATTCCAAAGTCGTCTTTTTCATCGATCCACTTGTTCTTCGCATACATTGCTACTTGAGCGTCTTGATAGGCCGCCATATGATCAAATTGAAGTTTTGTCTGCCATTCCATGTGTTCAATTCGATGATACATTTCATGCAACCGTATTCCTAAAGCTTTCAAGTTCCACTTCAATCATTACCAAACGATCAAACAATCTCTCCATCAACAGCAAGAAAACCATTAAAATAAGGTTGGGGATCTTGGAGCTTTATCTCTTACCTCATGTCCATGATTTCCTCTATCCATTGCTTTCCAAACTCTTCTTAACTCCTCAAAAATAGATTTCCAAGCCCGTCAAAATTAAGGTTTCTATGTAATCGTGGATGAAGATGTGGTGTCAATATATAGGAGGTTTCTGTGTGAAAAACTGAAGAATCTTTGGTTTTTACACGACCTGTAATCGTGGCTCTTAGCGCCGTGAATCTGCGCTCTAGACGCCGATCATCGATACGCACAGGTTATTCGCGCTTAGGCACCAACTTCGACGCCAGCGACCTCGAACCTCGATCGCATCCCGATTCGCCCTATCATCAAATTTACAAACCCCCATCCTGAAATAGGTCTAATAAAAGGTGTGATCACATACAAACACAATTAAGATAAATTCAAATCACAAACAATCACATCTAATAATAAATGGGTTGCCTCCCACAAAACGCTCGTTTAACGTCGTCACCGACCGAACTAATTAAATTAACTGGGTAGACCTGCCCGTAAGCCTTCCTAATTTGGTTTCATTTCTCCCATATAAGGCTTCCTTTTGCTACTTAATCTGTTAACTTTAATTTCATTTCCAGTTTTGGGAACTTTAATTTGCCAGCCTCCATAAGGGTACACTTTCTCAATTATAAATGGTCGCATCTTATCAGATCGTAATTTTCTAGAAAGTTTTAAAGGAGCATTAAATAATAACACTTGTCCAGACTCAAACATTTTCCTTGAAATCTTTTTGTCATGCAATTTCTTCATTCTTTCCTTATAAATCATTTTGCATTCTCATAGAACTCATTTCTTATCTCTTCCATGTCATTCGCCTGTAATAATCGTTTCCCCACGCATTCAAATCATAATCGAACTCCTTTATCAAGTCAAAGATTTTACGTCCAATCAATACAATATTGTTTAAAATAAACTAACCGATAAGGTGACATTCCGATAGGTGTCTTTTATAAGTTGTTCTACAAGCCCATACGTAATCAAGTCTATCATCCCACGGCTTCTTTTAGGATTAACAAGCCTTCTCTAATATTCTTTTAATTTTTCCGTTTGATACTTCAGCCATTCCACTTGTTTATGAAAATGATACAGTTGCAATTCTATGTTTAGTCCCGAATTTTTCCAGTAATGATTTGAATTTATATTCTCCGAAAAGACTTCCTCCCATCCGTGATAATTACCCCTGCACATTCCAAATCTTGTAAAAATCATCTTCTTTAAAAATTTCAAAACACTTTTGGAATCACAGCTAGGTAGCTCACAACTTCAATCCACTTTGAAACATAATCAATGGTTAATTAAATATAAATTTTCCGTATGATGGTATAAAGGTCCCATAAAGTCTAAACCCCATACATCAAAAATTTTAATTTCTAATATAAAGTTCCGTAGGCATTTCATCTTTTCTCGTGATATATTCCCCATTCTTGGATATCGATCACAAGTTTTCCACATAATGTCCAACATCTTTGAATAAAGTAGGCTATCTAAAATCCAAATTTTAAAATTTTAAATGCAAAGCTTTATCCACTCCAAAGTGTCCTCCAACCCTAGAATCGTGACATTTTTGAATAATTACAAACGTTCCTTCATAAGGTACACATCTTCAAATCACATAATCTCTTCCTATTTTAAAATAAATGAGGATCTTCCCAAATATATGATTTACAATCATTCTTAACTTTCTTAATATATTTGCTATTCAACCCATATGGTAAAATATTGCTAACTAAATAGTTAACTATATTTGCATACCAAGGTATCTTGTAATCCTTTGGGTGACATATAATTGCTCATAAGGGAATTTCATATTTATATTTCTTCATAAATCTTCTCACTATTATTTTTTATTTGATAATTGATCGCCAATTTGGCTGTCGGCCTCCTTCGTTCACAATCAAAATCAAATTCTTGTATGTGTTCAGTAAACCCATTTGATCAATCTAGGTTTAGCATCCTTTTTGCATTAAATACTTAATAGCAAATGTTCAAGACGGTACGATACATTTCGTTCCAAGAAGATATGGTCTAAATTTATCAAAGGCATATTCACTATCCTCAACCCTTTTATTCGGCATTTGCATAATCATGTTATGTAAATTAAGCCCTAACCGTTCTTAGGACTCCGAGGTAGTCGTTTGGTACGACATAAACCCTCACATCTTCGAGGCTATTTGTATGATTATGTCATACTAATATAAGTCCTAATAAATTAAAATTGGCAGGATTGAAATATTAAATAAATTCCCAAATTGAAGCCAAACAATAGGATAGTTTGGGAAGTTGCCAAGATTCTTCTTGGATCTTCAGCTTCTCCTACTTTTCTTCCTTTGAACTCCTGAAATTAACAGTTCCATGTTTGATCTATTCCCAATTGAAATTTCCAAAACTCAAATCCTTTGAAAACCTTAAACTTTGAAATTCTTGAGAGCAAAACCACTGATCATTTTCGAGAGCTTTCTTAAGTGATTCCCGTCACTTAGGATGTAACTAACTATAGGGGCTTGCCCTTATAGGGAACTTTAAGAACCCGGGTAATATAAACCCTGTTTAATTCCTTTATATTGAGCAGGGGAACTTGTCGGCTTATAAAATTGGTTCGCAGACCAAACAGATGTCACAAATCTTCTAGTTTATTTAATCGAACCCCATCATCAAGTAGTGTGTCTATTCTTCGGGATAGATACACAGCTTGTGATGTGGCGCTCATTTATATAAACTATTTAGGATGTGAGATCAGTTTGATTTCATATCTTAAAATTTTCAAACTGAAAATTATTTTCAAAATAAAATGCTACTTTTCTAAATTATATATATATTTATTTAAATTAAATTTAAAATCTTAAATTCACAGACAACTTCTGTAGGCGACCACTTTTTTAAAATACAACACACTCAACCTAAAAATAAGCCGTGCAGGCATCACATTAATGCTTTCTCCTAAATCACATAAAGCCTTTCATAATCTTTCTCCAATTGCACAAGGAATTGTAATGCTACAAGGATCTTTAAGTTTTTAAGGAAACTATTTCTGAAGTATAACGATGCACTCCTCATTTAGTGCAACTGTCTTGTAATCCCCAAATTTCCTTTTTTTGTTTAATATATCCTTCATAAACTTTGCATAACTTGGCATCTGTTCTAAAGCTTATGTGAAATGGATATTTATTGTTAACTTCTTAAGTAATTTCATGAACCTTGAAAATTATTTATCCAACTTATGATGTCTAAGTCTTTGAGAAAATAGAGTTGGTGGTCTTTTCAAATTTATTTTAGTTGGAGATATTGATTTTTCTAGATCCTTAGAAAAATGTTCTTCAAGTCTTTTTTTTTCCTTTATTTCTCTCACAACTTCTCTTTCTTTTCTAACCACATCCACTATCTCTCTTCCACTTCTTAGTTGAACTGCTTCTACTTGTTCATTATTGTTCTCTCTAGGTTTGATCTCAGCGTTGCTAGGAAGTGTTCCTTGGGGTCTATTGTTAAGTGAATTATCAATTTATCCCAGTTGATTCTCTATGTTTCTAATTGCAGCATTTTGACTTTGCAACTAGTTTCCCATTTGTAATACAACTTCTTCTATAGACATCTTATTATCATTAAATTGTTGATCATTATTAGGGTTTGGTGGATTTGAAGGTCTATAGTTTGTGTTCCCCTGATTATTCCAACTTCCATTAGGATTTGCATGATTATTTTCCCATTGTTAGTTTCCACCCTCAATAGTATGATTCCCGTTAAAATTAAGATAGTTCTTTCAATTTGGGTTATAAAATTTAGAATACGGGTTGTTTATGGTATTTATATTCTCATATAATAATTTAGAATCAATCATATGCCTTAATGATCTTTCCTCACTTACAGGAGTAAATTGAGGCTGGTTTATTCCAAATTTGTCCAACATCCTTGATATTGCAGCTACTTGAGATGCAAGAATTGAAATCACTTATGTATCATGAACATTAGCTATCTTTTTAGGATTTACCCTTGCAGAGGGCCATTGAAATTTTGTTGTAGACATTTCTTCAATTGATGAAGCGGAATGCTTACACTTCATCAATTGATATTGACATTAATGAACCACCAGTAGCAGCATCAATAATGGACCAAAGGGATCCTACTAACCCATTATAAAAAGTTTGAATGATTAACCAATCTACCAGAGCATGATGTGGACACTTTCTGAGGAGTTCCTTAAATCCTTGTCAGGCTTTATATATTGATTCCACTTCATACTAACAAAATGAGATAATATCATTTTTAAGTTTAGTAGTACTTGAAGATGAAAAATACTTAACTAGGAATTTCTGAGTTAACTCCTCCCAATTATTAATAGAGCCAGGTGCTAAAGAGTATAACTGCATTTTAGACTTATCCCTTAGTGAGAAAGAAAAAAGCCTTAACCTAACAACATCGTCTGACAAGTCATTATAAGGAAATGTAGCATAAAGTTATAGAAACTAGATAAGTGTAAATAGGGATCCTCCAAAGGAGTTCCCCCAAACTGGTTGTTTTGCCCCAGTTGGCTAATCGCTGGATTTAGTTCAAACGAGTCAGCTTCTACGACAGGTTTTATCTTCTTGATTGAATTTCATTTGTCGTAGGATTTACATAATCCCTCAATGATTTATGATGATTTTCCAGTTCATTATTTTTAATGTTTTCCATTTCCAATTATAGTTTTTCAAGTCCTTTTCTGTTTATTGATTTTTTTCCATTTTTCTAACTCGGGACCATTAGACACAAGTTCTACATATCTTTTATTCTTCATGCGTAACACAGAAAATAATACATTAAAAATAAAATAAATAAAACAAAAAATATATTCAACAAAAAAAAATAGTTTCACAAACACCTTGTTTTTCACACAAAAAGTTTCTTCACAGCACTTTTTCAAACAAAAACACTTTTCACATAAAAAATAATTTTACGATACTAAAGTTTTCCAATTCTAAGCCTAATTATTTCAACTAAAATTCTCCTACAATTCTTACCGATGCATCCCAGGCAACAGAGCAAAAAACTTGATGCACCCCCGGTGTGTGCTATTTTTCTGCTTATTTTTATGTTTGTATGTATGTGTACATGTCGGCATTATTTTAGGTTATGTTGTATTTTTGAAAAAGGGGTCGCCTATAGAAATTTTCGGCGAATTTTATATTTTAAATTTAATTTAAATATATATATATATAATTTAGAAAGTATCATTTGATTTTGAAAATAATTTTAAGTTTGAAAATTTTAAGATGTGAAATCAAATCGATCTCACATCCCAAATAGTTTATATAAATGAGCACCGCACCACAAACCGTGTATCTATCCCGAAGAATAGACACACTGCTTGACGATGGGGCTCGATTAAATAAACTAGAAGATTTGTGACATCCATTTGGTCTGTGAACCAATTTTATAAGCGGACAAATTCCCCTGCTTAATATGAAAGCATTAAACATGGTTTATATTACCTGGGTTCTTAAAATTCCTTATAAGGGCAAGCCCCTATAGTTAATTACATCTTAAGTGACGGGAATCACCTAAGAAAACTCTCGATAATAATCGATGGTTCTCGCTCTCAAGAATTTCAAAGTTTAAGTTTTCAAGGGATTGAATTTTGGAATTTCAATAGGGAATGGATCAAATTTGGAACATTTTGTTTTGGGAATTCAAAGGAAGAAAAGTAGGAGAAATTACAGATTCGAAGCGAACTTCGGTAATTTCCCAACTATCCTATCGTTAGGCTTTGAATTTAGGAAAGTCCTAATGTTATCTAACATTTCATTCTTGCCAATTTTAATTAATTAGGACTTATATTTGTATGATAAAATCATACAAATAGCCTTGAAAATATGAGGGTTTATGTCGTACCAAACGACTACCTTGGAGTCCTAAGACCGGTTAGGGCTTAATTTACATGTCATGATCATGCAAATGCCTAACAAAAGGTTAAGGATTTATGTTACACTAGGAAAACTACCTCAAAATCCTATGGCTTTGTTGTCTAATTCTATGAATGGTTTTGCTGATGTAGATTTCAGTTTTGCTGACGACGATGGCCATGCTGCCCACTGTGCTCCGAGGTCCTTGGTGTTGCAGAGGTTTAGTTTTAGAAATCATAAATCAGGAGATGAGAAAAGTATTTTAGTTTAGAGAAAATCTTAATTTCCAAGTGTTTTTTATGTTTTAATTAAAACAAATCTTAAAGTCGATTATAACAACACCGGTTAAGATCCCACGGTTCCATCCTTCCGTATCGTTATTTTTATCGGATTCACTTAGTCCGGATGAATTTACTAAACTCAACTGAATGAGTTCCACACTTTCATTTAGACCGTGGGAAATCCCGTTAGCAACACTAAGGTTACATCATCAGAGGTATTCCCGATCATCCAACAAGACGTTTTAATTTAGTTGTAATTGTAGTTTTGTGTTTTGTTTGTGATTAAATTTTGAGTTGTTTTATATTTTGAAATGTTGTGGCGGTGAATTTTATCTTGCAATGACTTTTAATTTAATTTTGGTTTCAGTTTTAGGGACTATCCTAAAGGTGTGGGTTTTCATGCAACAGTTGTTTATCATGCAAGAAAAGGAAGTGCGATGCGATTAAATAAATTGCAATAAAGTAAATTGCAACAAAATAAAAGCGTAACTGGAGGGTCTTCCCGTCATCCCAAGCTACACTTAAACACAAATTAGAATATTTAAGCAAGTTCCTAGGTAAAGCTAAGGGAAGGGTTATGGTTTTCTACCAAATTCCTAATCCTATAGCTAGTCATTTCCTATGATGTCTAGGTTCTTGTATTTTGGTTTGAGGACGATTTTCTTCATCAAAGAACAATTAAGTTCAATTGTTCTTATAAATATCCCATCATATTGAGGAAGTGCTTAAGAAGAATCTTAAACATCTTTTCAATACTGATAGGATTGTTTTAAGTCCAAATGGATTTAATCAATCGAAGTGAAGTAATCGTCCGAGGTTTAGTTAAGTTTTGTTGTTATCTTACTCAGTGAACTAGGACATTTGAATATCCTATAAGTGAAGTAACACTTCATTTAACATTCTGTTTAGGAGTTATGACAATAAAAGTTTTCGATGGCAAATTGGTGTTCAAATAGTTTGTGAATTAATTTAAATTCAGTTAACCGGTTTAAATTTGGAATAGTGTTCAAGTTTGTTTTATATTTATTTTGAATTTCCTTATGTCTTAGGTGATGTTATTTTTAATTTAATTTAACTTTAATTTAATTTAATTTAATCTGGTTTAATTTTAATTTTAATTTTAATTTAATTTGTTTTAATTTTAACTTGATTCCTTCGTCTAATTTAATTTAATTTAATTTTAGTTTGATTTGATATGATTTAATTTAATTTAATTTGATTTGATTTAATTTAATTTAATTTAATTTTAATTTGAATTAATTTAATTTAATTTAATTTAATACGTTTTAATTTAATTTTATTTAATTAATTTAATTTAATTTTAATTAAATTTAATTAAATTTAATTCAATTTAATTTAATTTGTTCAATTTAATTTAATTTAAATTAATTTAATTTATTTGATTTAATTTAATTTAAATTAAATTAATTTGTTTGATTTAATTTAATTTAATCTTTAATTTAATTTTATTTTTAATTTTAATTTAATTGAAAATTTAAAAAGAGTTTAATAATTTGACTTTAATTTAATTTTAATGATTAAGTCTTTTAGCATTTTAAATCTTAAATTTGAATTATCATTTTAATTAAGAATTAAATGTTATTGAGATGATTAATTTAGGGATCCTTAGATTAAAGAATAAATTTCTTCCTAATAATGTCCCTATTTAATAATTCCAATTTTATTATTCTTCCAAATTTAATCAATATTTTAATTAAAGTTCATTTCAAGTATTTTTTTTAAAAAATTATTTAATAGTTTTCTATCCCTTAATTATTTAAATTTCAATCATCCAAATCAGATTAAGATCATATATTTTACTTTTTAATTTTGTTAAACCTAAAGTTTTAATTAAGGGTTAAAATTTTAATTACCATTTTGCCCCTTCAAGCTTAATAATTTCATAACTCACTAAATTGAGCTTAAATGAACTTGAAATTTTTATATGACTTCACTCATATGCCAATAAAGACATGAGAGGAGAAAATGTGATTTTTCTGTATTTAATTTATTTATGTAATTATTTTTGGTGGAAAATAGAGATTTCCAAGGAAAATTTAATAATATGACCAAGGGAAAGTTTATGTCCTTAAGAAAATTATGGGACATTTCTAATGACCAGAGGACCACTTGGACCAATTTTGGTGATTTTTTGAATTATATTATTTTTATTATGATTATTTTAAGTTTTAGATTATTAATTAATTTAAAAATAAAATAAAGGTTAAAAAATGAATTTTATATTTTTCAAAAATCTCTCTAATATCAAGAAAATCAAAGAATCAATTTTTATAATTTTCTGATTTTTCTTTGATTTATTAGAATTATTTTAGTGGAAATGCCAAAAAATATATTTTTTAATTTTAAAATTACCTTAGGGCTTTAAAATTTAATATCTCACCAAATAGACCTAAGAAAAATATGGGGTTTGTTCCTAAGTGATTAAAATTCAAAATGTGACATTTTGGTGAATTTTATTATTTTTGTGATTTTTATTATTTTTTAATTATTAAAATATTAAAATAATACAAAAAATCAACTTTTTTAGAAAATTAAAATTTTAATTTTCCTAAATTCCCCTGATATCAGAGAGGCTCCAAAACCAATTTAGTGAATTTTTGAAAAGTATTTTGAAAGTTATAAATTTTTGAAATTTAAATTGGCTAAATGGCTTAATCAACCCATTTAGTAGGGTTAACCAAGTCCAATTGACTTCAAATTTTTATGGTGGGTTCCTCTGACCCTAAAGGTCAGTGGAGAATTGATTTCAAGTCAATTTGATGTATGATTAACTCTAATTAATTAAGGAGCTATTTTGGGTGTTTAAGCCAATTAGGGTTATTCCAAGTGGACTAATTCAAAATCTATTTTTCCTAGGTTCCTCTGGTCATAATAAACATCACAAAATTTTCCTAGAATTTATTTCACAAAATGCTAATTATTGGAATTAAAATACTCAAAACAGCAACATGAATTTGAAAAATCAATAACTTCTCATAGGGATGGCCTCTGACCTTGGCAAATTCAGGGAATATTCCTAAGTTCAGAGGTTTCAAAAGCCCTATGGTCTCATGCCATGGTGAATTTCCTATATGCATGGAGAATTAAAACAATGAAGAGGGTAAATAAATCATTTAAAATAAAATACTTGATGAAATTAAATGATTTCTTTTCCACATTATTCTCCTCTCGTTCACCGAGCAAGAGGGTATTTTTATTTTATTTTTCTGATTTTTCTACACAAAGTTATGGATTTTTGAAGTTTAGGGAATTAAATAAATAGAAAAATACCCTAATTTTCTATTTATCCACGCGGCGCCGCGTCAACCTCGGCAGCTCCGAAACGCCGCGTGTCGCGCTGCCATTCGAC
Source organism: Papilionanthe hookeriana x Papilionanthe teres (assembly GCA_022702705.1). Taxonomy (NCBI): domain Eukaryota; kingdom Viridiplantae; phylum Streptophyta; class Magnoliopsida; order Asparagales; family Orchidaceae; genus Papilionanthe; species Papilionanthe hookeriana x Papilionanthe teres. The sequence goes on along the minus strand of CM040429.1, from coordinate 40,520,349 downwards.
GCCACCATCCAACTCAGCGCTCCCGGGGCCCACTGTATCATTCCATCTCCTCATCCGGTGCGATCCTGGCCTTCCGTCCGCTCGTGTATGGAATGAACGACATCCGTTCATCTTCCCCAAGCGTTCTCACCCGAGAGCCGTCCACACTAAAATCCTATGAACTCACTCATTTCTTAATGGATTTTCGTGTTCTTATGCTCTATGGATTCGTCTTGAAGAGACGAATACATCTATATGGTGATCATGTATTGAAATTAAAGCATTTGAAATGGAGAATCTCCAAAAGTTCGGGATGAAGAATTAGCTCATACCTTTGCTCAGAGAAGTGTGGCTTCAATCTGAGGGTTGTGTCACCTTTGATTGGATCCCAGAAAGCTCCAAATGAAGTCTCCTGGTCTGGTGAATCGCCTAGGTATCATTTCTACCAAGCCCGATCACAAAGCTTGGAGTCTGGAACAACTGGGTGGCCTGGAGATGGGGCTTTCAGTGGGAAACTTCTCCTCTTGGTCTAGTGAAGGTGTAGGGACAGTCAATTTGAAGATTGGCTCACTGCGGCAAAGTGTCCCGGTTTTTGGGTGAAATTTCGGTTGGGAAATTGGGTTCTGTTGGTGGGGATTAGGGCAAATTGTCACTGGGGATCAACTGCTCTAAGTATGGAGTAGGGTTTGGAACAATTTTGGCAGAGTTTCGGCAAGGTTTGTGTAACTCTCCCCCATGGCCGTGAGGGGGTCGGGTTTAAATAGAGGTGGCTGGAGAGCCTCACAGGGATGGCCAAGGCTTGGGATCAGCTGTTTTGGGCATGGGAAGAACAGCCATGGTGGCCATTGGGCATGGGGTAGCTCAGCAAGGGAGAATTCCAATGTTGGGCTCACATGTGAGCTCTCGGCCTGGTGGTTTCCGGCGGCGTGGTGGTCGGCCGGCCGATCTCGAGTCACCATCTTGGCCGATGGGGTCGGGGCTTGGCATTAGTGCGATCGATTGAGCATGGACATGTGTAAAGCACTTGGATCAAAATGGCATGGGGATATGGCTAATCTTGGCTAGGTTTGGTCAACCCATTTGTTTGGGCTGGGTTCACCTTCCCATGGCTAGCCTTGGGCTGAGAAAATCAGTTAGGCTAGATGGTCAAAAGGTGGTGATGTCCTTATCCAAGAATATTTGGATTAAATCTTGGTTAAGGGGTATCATGGGTGAGGTTAAAGACTTTTAGGAATTAAGGAGAGCTCCCCCTCCTCTTACCCAATGTGGTATGGTCACATGTCAAACAATTCACATGGCTTGCGTGTGGCTTAAGAGTGGCTTCATGGCTCACCTTTAGCTTGGGGAAAAGCCAAGTTAATTTCATGGAAATGGGTTTAAGAAAATTTTAGTATTTTGATGGGAATTTGTATGGGGCTTAATTTGGAATGGCTTCATGATGAGTTTTTGAAACTTAGGGATTGATTTAATTGAAAATATGGTGTAGAGCAATTATCATATGGGTTTTGGATTGATTTTGGCCCTTTGGATTTTGGTGGAGATGGGCATTAGGAAGGTTTCATGTAAGTGGGCTTTTAAGTTTAAGAATGAATTCATGGATGGGAATTTTGTAGAAGTTTGGGCCAAATAATTGTTGGGTTTGGTTTAGGGATATTTCATGAGTGATTTGAAATGAGTTTGGAATAATTTGGGTTTGAATTGGGATGGATTTGGGCCTCTTTGGTAAATGGGACAATGTAGGTCAAATTGGGCTAACTTGGGCCAATGTTGGGCTAGGGTTGAAATTGATGTAAAATAAATGTTGGGAAATGTTTATGGGAGTGTTTCAAAGAGGTTTTGGCTTTGGTTGGGTTTTGATTTTGGGGTTTGGGCTTGTTTGGGTTAGGTTTGGGTTTAGGTCAAAATTGAGCTTTTTGGTTTTGGGTTGAATTTGAGTGGGGTTTGGGTCTAAATTTTTGGCAAATCATGTTAGTGTTTTGCTTGTGGGAATGTTAAGGAAGGTTTAGAAAAGATTTGGGGTTAATTGGAGTTGAATTGGGTTAGTTTGGGTTAGGTTTGGGTCATGGGTCCAAATTGGGCTTTAAGGCCAAAAGTGAAATTGGATCCAAATGTCAATCAAATTGGACTTGGATTTGGTCTAGATGTGTGTTGGGAATTTTGAATTGAAGTTTAGAATTGAATTGGACCAGAATTTGGGTCAATTGGGTAGGTTTGGTTTGACATTGGGTTCACTTAGGGTTAAAATGGGTCAAATTGGGGGTTTTGACAAAAGTAGGGTAAATTGACAAAATTGGCCCATAGTGTAGTTGAACAAAATGAAATTGGGAATATTTGGGATTTTTTAGAATTTTCTGGGAATTTTCTGAATTTTTGGATTTTTAGGTCAAGAGGGGTATTTTGGGTATTTGGAGGGTATTGGGAGGTATTTTTGGAATTTTTGGTATTTTTGGGTATGGGTGATCAATTTGAGTAATGTGGGAATGTTCAACGTTAATTTTGTGGAATTTTGGGTGATTTAGAAATTTTGAAAAATTTGGGTAATTTCGAGGTTTTGGGTAAGCTAGCGGGTCCGGGTCTCGGGGTCAAAAATTGAAAATTTGGAAAATAGAAGATTGGGTGAATGTAAATGGAATGAAATCATTTTGGTTGAGCCATGAAGCCATATCAAGCCCACATGACCCATGAAGGGACTCATTTGAGGCATCCACTAAGTTGTTCCTAACCCTCTTAGCCAAGGGCTTAGGGGTTAAGGACCATCCATGTGAATCACCTACATGAGTCAGGAGGTCAAGTTGGGTATAGGTGTGTGAAAGTGTAGTGTATAAATTTAGTGTATGTGTAAGTCAGCCCTCACCAGACCAGGCCACCCAGGGCAGTCCTAAGGCCAAAGAGTCCTATAGGAACCCATCCTTTAAACTTCCACACTTGATTTCAACCCTTTAGGTGATTAGGGGTCTACAATCAAGTTTGTGGAGTTTGTAGGGAGTTAAGAAGTGGTTTGAATTTCTAAGTGGTGGGTCCCAATTCTAATCCTCTAGGATAGTCAAAGGAAAAGCCTAAGGCTAGATCCTAAGTACTAAAGAGAAGAAGAGAAGACCTCATCAAAATGAGGTCAACAAATGGACCCCAATAGGTGTGGTGTGCTAACCAAGCACACCGCGCGTATTGGCGTTGACCGAAAAGATCAACAAAACCAACACAGATGTCCAAGTGACAAACTCAGGACGAAGTAGAAGAATTTCCGCTGGGGAGTGTCAAGTATATCTCTGAGACTGGAGATTCCCGAACTCTCGCTGGGGAAAGGAAAAGAAGGTGAATTCCAAATCACATGATCTGGGGGAATTTCGATTTAGATTTTATTTTTGTTTCAGTTTAAGCTTAGATTTTAGTTTGAGTTTCAATTTAGATTGAAGTTTTGTTAAGATTAATTCGAAGGAATTCGAACTTGAAATGAAGATTGGAATTTTGTGGTTTTAGATGTAACATCTTCAACCTCAAAAGAAAATTGAATCGATTGGATTGAATCATTACAATGAGGAGAGATCTCAGAGCAATGCGGTATTGGATGTAAAATCCTTAACCTCAAGAATTTGATTTTGATGTATTTCATTGCGATAGGGAAAGAATCCTAAAGCAATGCAGTCTCGGATGTAAAATCCTCAACCCCAAGAATTTGGTTTTGATGTATTTCATTGCGATAGGGAAAGAATCCTAAAGCAATGCAGTCTCGGATGTAAAATCCTCAACCCTAAAAGTCTAAATTTGATGTATTTCATTGCGATAGGGAAATGATCCTAAAGCAATGCAGTCTCGGATGTAAAATCCTCAACTCCAAAAGTCTGAATTTGATGTATTTCATTGCGATAGGGAAATGATCCTAAAGCAATGCAGTTTCGGATGTAAAATCCTTGACCCCAAGAATTTGAATTTGATGTATTTCATTGTGATAGGGAAAGAATCCTAAAGCTATGCAGTTTCGGATGTAAAATCCTCAACCCCAAAAGTTTGAATTTGATGTATTTCATTGCGATAGGGAAAGAATCCTAAAGCAATGCAGTCTCGGATGTAAAATCCTCAACCCCAAGAATTTGATTTTGATGTATTTCATTGCGATAGGGAAAGAATCCTAAAGCAATGCAGTCTCGGATGTAAAATCCTCAACTCCAAAAGTTTGAATTTGATGTATTTCATTGCAATAGGGAAAGAATTCTAAAGCAATGCAGTTTCGGATGTAAAATCCTTGAATCCAAGAATTTGATTTTGATGTATTTCATTGCAATAGGGAAGGAATCCTAAAGCAATGCAGTCTCGGATGTAAAATCCTCAACCCAAAGAATTTGATTTTGATGTATTTCATTGCGATAAGGAAAGAATCCTAAAGCAATGCAGTCTCGGAAGTAAAATCCTCGACCCTAAAAGTTTGATTTTGATGTATTTCATTGTGATAGGGAAAGAATCCTAAAGCAATGCAGTCTCGGATGTAAAATCCTCGACCCCAAGAATTTGATTTTTGAATAGTCATTGATTTTGCAAAGATTTGTAGTGTTGATTTGAAAAGTGTGGAATTTTGGTGTTTCGAGAATTTCATGGAAGTTGTAAAAGACTTTCATGGAAGGAAATAGATCAGGAGGGAATATGTAGATGTTACATATCTCGTTCAAAAGATTTGATCGGAAGTCACTAGTTTGGATTGGATATAATTCCTCGCCATCAGATTCGATCTGTGTCAATGGAATCAACCGCTTCCATCCCAGACAAGGGAGAGAGTAGAACAGATTGGATTTTAGATTTGGAAGGTTGAGTTTGAATTCGATTGAGATTTGATTTGAAATTTGGAAGGTTAAATTTGAATTTGATTGAGATTTGATTTAAAATTTGTGTTCATTTTGTTTATCCTTTAACGATTCAAATTTTATTTTATCGTGAATTTGGAGTTTATCATTTTTTTTAGATTTTTTTTAAGGAAAGTTTTCTTTTATTATTATTATTTTTTTTTCTTTGTTCGAAGTTCATTTAACTTTAATGGCGTTTCTCAGTCAACTTGCACAAAAGAGGTGAAGGCCAAAAATGTGACATGGTCACTTTCATTCCAATCATGTTGAAGATACATTCATACAACTCGATCTGGAATACATCTCATACAATCCATGTAGACTCAAAACGGACTATGTATGATCTTTGTCGATCCATCCAAAAAAGGTATCTATCGAAAATCCATGTCTGAATAGTGAGGTACATGGTCAATAACATCACCTTCCAAGCCATCCTTGGCAAGGATGCCGTATGGATGTACGTTGGAGGTGTGATATTTTCCATGTAACTCACAGCTCGTAAGGCCGGAGGCTCTCTAGCTCCGGTCCGGCTGGAAGTGGTAAGGTGTCTTCCCGTCGTCCATCCTTCGAAAGTAACGGAGATCCGCTTCACTGGTACTCCTGGTTTGCAATGTTTAGCGACATCTCGCTCCGTTGCCCTTCGGCATCATGACGGAACCTACCGGTAATGGTATCTTTATCGGCCCTCGGAACTCACTCGGGCTCGTTATCCGGAGGTCGGATCCGAACATGATATTACACTCGTTCGAAAAGAAACCGTGCGTAAAGGTCCGACAAAGTCGTGGTGATCTATGTGCGGGGGTATGCGATCACCCTTCTTGTAAATGTTAATAATGCAACTGTTGGGTATGCAATCTGCGGCGATACCCTCCATGTTATCATTCTTTTTACCATCCTTTTGATGACTAATGGCATTGGATCCACCCGGCCATGACGGAGTATTCCCGGTGGGTTCCCCTTCCCGTCTTCTCGCGAAGTTGTAGCAAGCATCCACATTGTATTGTAATTCTACCTTTCCCCGGCATCCATCTCCGGGGTTCGGAGTAAGTGTTTTCTCTTAGGCGGCCCGCTCGGCCCATTCTTTTCAAATCCCGGATGCGATCCACGATTTGTTATTGTTCGTATTCCGAGAACACGTCCGTATGTAGCTCGAGGCCTTCTAGTATATTGATCCTCCTCGTCTCTGATTCTCTCGAAGTATTCAAAAGTCTTCTTCTCGACATTCTGCATTCTTTCCAGCTCGTATTCTGGAATAATCTGCAAATGGCGGGGCCTGGTGACGTATTGTGGGATATACGGCTCAATCCCTTCACGTTCTCCTGCATACCTCGGCTCCTCGGGGATGATGTCCGTCGGGACATCCTCCGGGGTTGCTTCTGCAACAAGGTTATGCATTACTGGTGGCTTTATCTGGTGGCGTGGTATCCTTCTTTCTTCTGATCTTCTTGAGATTTCCCTGGTCTCTTCTGTTATCCTAGAAGCTGGCCTCCTTCCTTCAGGTACCTAGTGAACTGGCGTCCTTGAAGTATATGTACTGGCAGTAGCAACTGCCTCGTCGCGCTGGTCCGCTGCTAGTTTAGTTAACATCTTACGGATACGGTGATTTTTATTTCTTCGCTGGGTTGCTGTGAGAGTAGCTCTTCGTACTTCCTGAATTTCTGTGGGCGCGGCACTGACAAGCCTGCCTTCTGCTGTAGCAACTACAAACTTGATTCTCTTATCTTCTTCAGTGCTTGTTTTCCTTTTATTGCTACTGGATTGGTGGCTTGGGCCACCCACTTTCATTACTGTCTCGACCTGGGCGGTTCCTCTCGGTCAATCGGGACCCGGATCACTTTCCTCGTATTGCAGTGCTCGCCGGTGCGAAGTCCGAGTCAATCTCTATTATCGCTCCATCTTTCACCCTCTTTTCGTCAAGTGCAAGGCTTACGCCATTTCTAAAGTTCAGGACCAACCGCCCGTTCGACATTTCCCTGCGAAAAGACAAGGAAAAGGATCAAGGGTTGTACTAAGAACAAGAACATTAAGAAAATGTTTATTAAAGACAGTTTTTTTTTATTACTCCTTTTATATTTTCAAACTTAACAGGAATGAAATGGGAAAATATCAGGAAAGAGATTTCGATATGGAAGAAAAACAAGGAAAACTTTATTATCTTGATTTTATTATTATATATATTTTTTTAGCACATTTTTTTTATTATTTTTTTTTTGGGTTCGGACCCAGTCATAAGTAACTACTTCGCCCGTGCTTCTAGGGATGGAGAATTCATTCCTTCGAAACATCAGGTAGCGTAATACTTCTTCAAGTATCGTCCGTTGATCAGAAGCATGTGTCGTTCTCCTCGGCATTCACTAGTTGGTAAGAGCCTCTCGGGTAGACTGCCTCAACCACAAACGGTCCTTCCCAAGTGGGTTCAAATTTTCCTCCTATCTTGTGTTGTGCAAGAATAGGTCTCTTGAGAACGAGAACAAAGTCACCAACTTTAAAGGTTCATGGGCGGACCGGCTTTGTCATGGGCTCGAACCATCTTAGCTTGGTATAGCTTCTAATTTCGTCGAGTCGCAAGTCTTTTCCCTTCGAGGCTTTCTAATTCCTCTAGTCGTAATTTGGCATTCTCTTCGTCGTGATTTTGTTTGCAACCGCAATTCCGAGTGAAGGAAGCTCGGACCTCTAAGGGTAACATCGCCTCGGACCCATACACCGCAGCGTAAGGTGTAGCTTCGAGTAGGAGTTCGAAGGTTGTCCGGTAGGCCCATAAGGCTTCCAATAACTTCTCGTGCCAATTTCTCTTATTGTCGTCCAAAGGTTTCTTTAAAATTTGAACGAGAGTTTTATTAAAAGCCTCGACTAGTGCCGTTTGCTCTTGGGTAGTAAATTATTGAATATCGCCGATCGATTCCGTGTCTCCCGACAAAATTGTTGATTTGTGTGCTTCGAATGCTGATCCATTATCCGAGATGATCCCGCGTGACACTCCGAAACGGTAAACAACTTGGTTCTTGAAAACCGTAGCACGTAGTGTGCTTTCACTTCTCTAAGTGGAACCGCCTCTGCCCACTTGGAAAAGTAATCCGTAGCCGCAAGAATGAAGCGATGTCCTTTCGAAGATGGTGGTTCTATCGGACCCACTATATCCGTGCCCCAACATTCAAATGGCCACGACGCAATTGTCGGATGTAGCACTTTTGGAGGTTGGTGTAGAACCACTCCATGCACTTGGCATTGATGACGGCTCTTGGCGATTTTCATGCGATCGGTCATCATCGAGGGCCGATAGTACCTAGTCTTTTAATTTTCGGTTTCATCTTCGGACCCGACCGGTGAGCGCCACGAGTCCCGAATGCACCTCTTTAACAATTTCACGGGCCTCGGACCCGCTTAGGCACCTTAGCCACATTTGATCAAAAGACCTTCCGTATAACGTGTTGTTTATTAATGCGTAGGACGAGTTCTTTCTTGATCCGATGGGCTAGCGACCTATCGTCCGGTAGTTTTCCTGTTTGCGTGTAGTCTATTAATGGTTGCCGCCAATCTTCCGTGTTTTTTGTCACCGTTGCAATCGATTCTTCTTCTTTTCTTCGATTTGTGTATTGTGTCTATGTTGAGTCGTGATAGGACCTGACATCCGTGAACTGACACTTCCACTGATTCATCTTGCAAGCAGGCAAATTCTTTTGCGAGACGGGCTAACGCATCTGTTAAAGCATTTTCTTTCCTCAGAATTTTGTAGATCGTCACATTCGGAATTTGTTCCAACAGCTGTATGGCATACTGGAAGTATTGCTCGAGTCTTGGTTTTAAAATTCTATACTCGTCCGGCGATCCGTTGAATGATTAACTGCGAATCCCCGTAGATGTTGATGTATGTTATTCCCATTCGAATAGCTAATTCCGATCTCGTTATGAGGGCTTCGTATTCCGCTTCGTTGTTTGTACACGGCTACGTCAAGTGGTAGGAGTATCTTAACATCCCCCGCTCCGGTGTTATAAAGATTAGTCCGATTCCCGCCTTATCGGGTACTTATCACTTGCGATTCTTCGTCTTTGTGTGCTGAAGATGCTCCGTCGAAATATAATTCCCAACGTCGATCATCGTGGTCTTCCGGGCTCATTATTTGTTCGTCCGGCAAGTCGTCATTGAGAGGAGATTCCGCCAGCAGAGGGTGTGCGGCGAGGAAGTCGGCTAGGACTTATCCCTTTACGGCACGAAGAGGCACGAAAGTTATATCGAATTGCAATAATATCATCGACCATCCGGAAAGTCTCGTCGGAAAGCGTTGGACGAGTCATCAAGTATTGCAATGGATTAAATTTCGAGATCAGGTTGACCTTTTGAGAAAGCATGTAATGTCTGAGCTTTTGAGCGGCAAAGATCAGGGCCAAACAGTGCTTTTCAATTGCAGGATACCTTATTTCCGTCGGAAGTAAACGACGGCTTAGGTAGTAAAGAGCATTTTCTTTACCCTCATCATTGACTTGGGCTAATAGGGCTCCAAGAGAGTCGTCTAAAGCAGTGGTATAAAGTATCGCCGGTCTACCCGAGACCGGGGCCGCTAAGACAGGAGGTGTCATTAAATATTGTTTAATGTCCTGGAAGGCCTTCTGGCATTTCTCTTCCCAAATAAATTTGGCGTCCTTTTTAACTAGTGCCGAGAAAGGCTGACACCTACCTGACAAGTTTGAGATAAAGCGTCGAAGATATGCCAACTTCCCTTGAAAAGATCGTTGTTGCTTTAAGGTTTTGGGAGGCGGCATTTCTAAGATAGCTTTAATCTTTTCCCGGTCGATTTCAATTCCACGATGTCGGACAACGAATCATAAGAATTTCCCGGAGGTGACGCCGAAGGCGCATTTTAAGGGATTCATCTTAAGGTTAAATTGTCTTAATCGTTCAAAAAAAATTCTCAAATCATATAGGTGGTTGTCATTTACTTTGCTTTTGATGACCACATCGTCCACGTAGCATTCGACTTGATTGTGGATGAGATCATCAAAATTCTTGTCATCGCTCTCCGGTATGTTGCTCCTGCGTTCTTCGGTCCGAATGGCATCACTGTGTAGCAATATACTCCGATCGGCGTTCTGAATGCTGTAAGTTTTTCATCTTCTGGAGCCATTTTTATCTTATTGTATCCTGAAGATACATCCATGAATGAGAATATCTCATGTGTTGAAGTAATTTCGATCATTAATTCTGGGATCGGTAGAGGGAATTCATCTTTTGGACATGCCTTGTTTAAATCTCTGAAATCCACACAAATTCTGATCTGACCATTCTTCTTCCTAACTGGCACCACATTGGCTAACCAAGTTGGGTATTGTTCTTCACGGACAAATTTAGCGTCTATTAGCTTTTTAACTTCAGCTATGACTTGTTGTTCGATCTCTAGACGCATTCTTCTGGGACCTTGTCTGACTGGGGCAGAAGTAGGATCCACTCCTAGCTTATGGACTGCGACATCTGGAGCTAATCCTGGCATCTCATCGTAGTTCCAAGCAAAATAGTCTTTAAATTCTATTAATAACTTGATTATTTCTTCGGAGTCTTCTTTATTGAGTAAGGAGCTAACAAAGGTAGGTCTAGGCTCTTCGCTAGTACCTAAGTTAACTTACGTTAACTCATCTATTGTAGATTTAATTTCTTCTTCGAACTCTGGTGGAGTATTTCCAATTTGTAAATCTTCAAATTCTTCTGTAGTCTCCATGTAGTTTTCATTAGACTCGCAAGTGACAACCAAGCAAAATTCAGCATCGTTAACTGATCCTACTGTGTCGAATCCGAGACCATGTTTTGAATTGGGTGGACGACCGGAGTTATTCCATAATTTTTCAAAATGTTGTGATTGACCTTTTGTCCATTGTCGAGGTAAGAAACCACGCCGAATTAAATTTTAAACACGGGGAGAGTACCACTCAAAAGGTAATTCCATTAATTCGATGAAGTGACATCTTCAAATTGTACATTATTTTCAGTTTTGGAGGAAGGAGCACCACAGTAGAGTTTGATGGGCTTTGCACCGCCGCTACGTACCTCTTTGACCACCATACCCTCCATCTTATTAGAATGGATCGGGGTCAGGGTCATAGTATGTACATAGTGGTTAATCTTCTCGTACATCGATTTATATTCTTCATTCTTTTCATTTTCGAGCGGGATCCCGAATTGCGGCTTCTTCCGACTTATTGTCGTCGCTTCTTGTTTGATTTCTTTTTCTTCTTCGAACTATCTTCCCAATCAACATTGATGGCTGGTTTCCTCCGTCCAACTCGTCCTAACATCTTCGACACGACCTCGTCCCCGGCCTCGACCTCGGATGCGAGTTGTGGAGAAACCTTCACCATCTCGCCGTAAGGGAGTGGTGAGTGACTCGTTGGACTAGAACTTCAGGTTCTTCGTTGTCCCGAACTTTTTTTGCTTCATTCGTTATGGTATCTCTGTCGAAAATTGTTTTCTTCGGAGGTGCATAATAAGCTGCATCTTCATGGATTCCAATTTCATGAACGAAGAATGGTTGTAAGTCACCTTTGATGCACTGTTCCCCTCCATCGTAGTATTTGATGCACTGATGTAGAGATGATGGTACCATCCGGTTTTCATGTATCCATGGTCGGCCCAGTAGAGCGTTAAACGACGTCTCTGAATCAATTATGTGAAATTTCGCGGTTGTCTTTGCTAAGTCACCGGTCTTCATTAGCAGTGTTATTGAGCCGAGGGCTCTTTCTCCTTTTTGGTTGAATCCTCTTAATAACATTTTGTCTGCTTCAAGCTCGCGAGCATCAATTTCCAAATATGCTAGCGTTCAAAGATTCATTATGTTGATTGATGCTCCCGGATCCACCAATACTCGGAGAGTGTAAACTTCCCTATTATAACTCGAAATGTACAACGGTCGGTTGTGGTCCTGTCATCCCAAGTAGTAAATCATTGTCCGTGAAGGTGACACCTCGCTGTTCCTTTAACGAACAAACCTCATCTAAGGAATCTCCGACCATTTGAGCTAAGCAATTTTCCGGATCAAGTAAGGCCTTGATCAGAGCTTCTCTCATCTCCTTTGATAAGATGAGAGCGTCGTAGATGCTCGCTTGGCCGGTAGTTTCCTAAGATGGGCTAGCACATTATAGTCCACTTTATTTTCATGTGTCTCAATTTCTTCCTGAATGGGTATCTCTTCTGTCGGGGTTGGTTCTTCCTGAACAACCACTTGGTTTCCTTTGTCCTTTGGACCCATTCTCGGAGGTAGAACTCTTCCACTTCTTAAGTTGACTTCGTAATTTCTCCCGAATCCAATATCGAGTTTGTCGGTGTTTCCTCCCGAATCGGAATGACGAGTTCTTCTGGATTAGCTTCAGAATCTGAAGGCTCTAACTCTATTGTGACTGGAGCTCCTCGAAACTCGCAAATAGATTCATTGCTTATTGAACTCTCGTAGCCTCCTTGGTGGATGTCTTCTTTGTCATTGTGATTGTCGAGATTGTGTATGATTTGAGAATTGTCATTTGTATCGGAATTGAAGTCCGGATTGTCGCTAGTTACATAATCGTTAGAAACAGTCAAAACGTAGCCAACGTCATAACCCTTATCATTATAAGATCCCACCGGAGTGAGCAGATAATCATACGGAGTCAGAGGTTAGAGGGATTTCTCCCCCGAATCTGAAACAACTATCCTAGGATAAGCAGGCCCTAGCCTAGCCTTAGGAGCCTCGGTCTTCTCTTCTTCATCAATTTTCTTCTTCTCTTCAATCGTCTCCTGTTGAGGTGGTTCTTCTATTGCAAGTGATAGTGCCGACTTGACAGGTTTCGAACTCTGAATTGAGGCTCGCACCGAAGCGGTTTGGATGTGATCCAAAATCTTTTTCGAAGACCTTGTCCAAGCGGTAGCCCATCCATCATCAGTCGCATAGGGGTCTATCGGCACAATGGAATCCGTCGAGATAACATTAACGGAACCTCCTTTCAGGGATTCCTTCACGTACTCCTTCGGGATCGTTATATTCCCTTTCCGAAGATTTTCGTTGAGCCAACTTTTGAAGGTAATACAATCTTCTATCTTGTGTCCAAGCATCCGGTGGTAAGGGAAAAAGTTGGGATCACCTTTCTTGTCGACTTCTTCGGGTCTTTTAGGTTCTGGTAGATGGAAATCTGGAGTCTTCATCAGACTGCGGAACATTTTCGGCACTGCCTCATTCTTAAACGGATACTCCCTGCTTAGAAGCTCTCTTAACGTACGTTGCGGACGAGGCGGTTGTTCATACTGTGGAGATGACTGATAGCTGGGTCGGGGTTGCTGGTAATTCTGTTGAGGTTAATGCGGCCGTTCTGACGATATTTGTATCGGTTGCTTGCCTTTATCGACAGCTGCGACGATCCCGAATTTCTTTTCAAAAGTTTTCACGGGCTTCTGTTTGTCTGTTTTGTCGGTGAAACTTAATTGCTTCGCCTCCTCTTGCAAGCTTCCGGCCTTGCTTAACAACTTCTCAAAAGTCTTAATAGTAAATCCCTTGAGGAGAAGTGCTATCGGGCCATGAATGCTCTTAAGTAAAATGCCGACTGCATGCTGTTCTTGTAGTTGTGGCTCACACTTCATACTTAGGTTCCTCCATCGAAGTATGTAGTCCACCAAGGTTTCGTTGGGTTTCTGCTTCTCTACCACTAAATCACCTATAGTGATGTGGTGCTGAGCTCCGGCAAATCGCTTGATGAAGAGGTTCTCTAGTTCTGAAAATGTCTTCACCGAACCATTCGGTAATTCTGCATACCAATCAAAGGTGATCCCTAACGGGCTGTTGACAAATTGTCTGAAGAGTAATGCATCACTTACGCCAGCATTGCAACAACTGACACGAAAATGTGCAACATGCTGCCGGGGGTTCCCGGTTCCATCAAAGGTCTTGAACAGAGGTGGTACGAAGCCTTTCGGATATTGGACAGCGTCGAATTCTTCGAGGTAAGGTCTACCCGTCCGAATGGATGTCCCGCTCTTTGATTGTGCCAAGGCTTCTCGCACTCGTTGTTCCACCAAGCTCTTGATATCCTTTTCCGGAATCATGCTTTGTGTCGCATCCTTCTTTAACTGATCATCCCCGTTGACGGACGTAATCTCCTTTCCTCCGTCTACAATGTGAATGACCTCCGGGGTGTCTCTCTTTGGGGTTGCACTTGACTGCGGAGAGTGGCTAGGGCTACGACCATCTCTTCCATCCTCTTTTCCATTTGGGCGATCGTATCATCTTTCTCTTGAAGCTGCCTCCTCATTACTTCCGGCTCCTCTCTTTCTGCGGCTGCAGGAGCACCTTGTGAAGCTGACGAAGCTCGTGTTTTGACCATGTTAATTTCTGCATACTCATCATCCATGAACTCTGACGAATCAATCTCATCTCCGAATTTCTCTTCTCTTTCCTTTGCTAATCGTAGAATATCAGTCCTCAATTTTTCCATAGCATCCTCTAGTGGTCCTTTCTGCGCATCCTTGTAGTTGTCGTGTGATAGCTGTCGGGTTCCCTTCTCATGAGTCCCCTTTACTGCAGTAGCACTTTCTTCGGATTCAAGTCTCCGGACGAGACTTTCCTTCTCAGGCTGTTGTTTCAATCTTAATTGTCTAGCAGTGGAACGCCATACCATCCTTCTAGCAGTAGAAGGTCTGGGACCGGATGGTCTGTCAGCCAAATGCTGGAAGGTGGTATCCTCCCTAATCTGTAACCCTGAAACAACGACAGGCGGACTAGCCTTCATCCTTTTATTTGGCTTTTCTGTAACGATGGCAGGTTCTACTCGCGGCCCAAGACGGGATTTGACTGGCACCCGCCCTATCCTTCTTAAAATTTCTGATACAGGGCACTTTTCCATCTTTGCTAACTTCTCTATCAAAGTTTGCAGTTGAGCAAATGGCGTAGTTCTAGTCCTTTTCTTGCGGCTATCGTTCTAATATGCGGGCTGAGGCAATGCGGCAGCAATCTTGCAAACATTTTCTTCATCCTCTGCAGCGGAGAGGGGATGGAACCTACTTCCTTCCAAAAGTGGTATGTATTCGAGCAGCGGTGTATATTCGAGCGGTTCCGGGATTTCTTCCAGAAAGCAATTTCGAGCAACTTCGGCTTCTCTAGCGATCCTTCTACTTCTGTTCCTTCTTTGGGTCCGTGTTAGTGATGGAATTCTCGAGCTAGACCCGATTTCAAAAATAGAAGGTCTCACAGGAAGGTCTGTACCCTCCACGGTAACAGGTTCACCATAGTTCTGGATTTCCTTCCCCTTTAATTTGGCATAAGCCGGGGTAGGTGCAGAGACAACTAGACCAGTGGGGGTAGCAACAACAGTCCTTCTGTGGACAGCAGTACTCCTCTCAGTTGGGATCTTTTGCAGAGGAGGGAATTCGTGAGTTGACTTGAGGTTGAACTCAATCAACGGCTTCTCAATTTCTGGTACTTTGCTTGTGAGTGAAAAGAGAGTGACGTCGGGGATTTTGATGTCGGTGTCCCCGAATCCTTGTCCGAATCGAATGATTCCATTGTCAGGCAATTCATCCTTGAATACGGCCAGGTCGAGTCCATTGACGAAGGAGAAGATCAGTTTTGGGGCTTCCATTTCTGCAGGGCAGATTCCAAGTGTTAGTCTCCGAATTGTTCTTCTTCTTGTCGTAAAACTTATGACGAAAAAGAAAGAGTCCGAACACATTTCTGTTTATCTTAGTGTATTTTGGTATTAAAGGAAAATTGTCTTTTTGAAAAGATTTGTTCGTTAAGACAGAGAGTTATTAAAAGAAGGAAAATTGTAGGAAGGGTAAAAGGAATTGATTAGGAACTGGAAAAGGAAGAGAAAGTCTTGTAGAAATTTCTCGACCCGCAAGACAGCTCCTAAACTAATACCTATTGGGGGTCCACCCCACCTTAGAAATGAGGTAAAAGGATCTCGTAACCTCTCTCGTTTAGGGGTGTCTAAACAAGTGGCTCCTAAATCCGAGAGAATGTTGGCTATACTTGTTCAAGGTAGAAATGAACATAGTATTCCAACGGAAAGAAGGGTAGTTTGATCCACTAGGAACATGGATACACTACCGATTTTCGAGAGCGTAATTGTTCGATTAAAATGGAGAGAGGAATTTTCCTCACGTGAGCCGCTGTAAATTGTCGGCATTATTTTAGGTTATGTTGTATTTTTGAAAAAGGGGTCGCCTACAGAAATTGTCGGCGAATTTTATATTTTAAATTTAATTTAAATATATATATATAATTTAGAAAGTAGCATTTGATTTTGAAAATAATTTTAAGTTTAAAAATTTTAAGATGTGAAATCAAACCGATCTCACATCCCAAATAGTTTATATAAACGAGCACCGCACCACAAACCGTTTATCTATCCCGAAGAATAGACACACTGCTTGATGATGGGGCTCTATTAAATAAACTAGACGATTTGTGACATCCATTTGGTCTGCGAACCAATTTTATAAGCCGACAAATTCCCCTGCTTAATATGAAAGCATTAAATAGGGTTTATATTACTCGGGTTCTTAAAATTCCCTATAAGGGCAAGCCCCTATAGTTAATTACATCTTAAGTGACGGAATCACCTAAGAAAACTCTCGATAATAATCAATCGTTCGCTCCGAAGAATTTCAAAGTTTAAGTTTTCAAGGGATTGAATTTTGGAATTTCAATAGTGGAATGGATCAAATTTGGAACATTTTGTTTTGGGAATTCAAAGGAAGAAAAGTAGGAGAAATTACGATTCGAAGCGAACTTCGGTAATTTCCCAACTATCCTATCGTTAGGCTTTGAATTTAGGAAAGTCCTAATGTTATCTAACATTTCGTCTTGCCAATTTTAATTAATTAGGACTTATATTTGTATGATAAAATCATACAAATAGCCTTGAAGATGTGAGGGTTTATGTCGTACCAAACGACTACCTCGGAGTCCTAAGACCGGTTAGAGCTTAATTTACATATCATGATCATGCAAATGCCTAACAAAAGGTTGAGGATTTATGTTACACTAGGCAAACTACCTCGAAATCCTATGGCTTTGTTGTCTAATTCTATGAATGGTTTTGCTGATGTAGATTTCAGTTTTGCTGACGACGATGGCCATGCTGCCCACCGTGCTCCGAGGTCCTTGGTGTTGCAGAGGTTTAGTTTTAGAAATCATAAATCAGGAGATGAGAAAAGTATTTTGGTTTAGAGAAAATCTTAATTTCCAAGTGTTTTTTATGTTTTAATTAAAACAAATCTTAAAGTTGATTATAACAACACCGGTTAAGATCCCACGGTTCCATCCTTCCGGCATCGTTATTTTTATCGGATTCACTTAGTCAAGATGAATTTGCTAAACTCAACTGAATGAGTTCCACACTTTCATTTAGACCGTGGGAAATCCCGTTAGCAACACTTAGGTTACATCATCCGAGGTATTCCCGATCATCCAACAAGACTTTTTAATTTAGTTGTAATTGTAGTTTTGTGTTCTATTTGTGATTAAATTTTGAGTTGTTTTATATTTTGAAATGTTGTGGCGGTGAATTTTATCTTGCAATGACTTTTAATTTAATTTTGGTTTCAGTTTTAGGGACTATCCTAAAGGTGTGGGTTTTCATGCAACAGTTGTTTATCATGCAAGAAAAGTAAGTGCGATGCGATTAAATAAATTTCAATAAAGTAAATTGCAAAAAAATAAAAGCGTACCTGGAGGGTCTTCCCGTCATCCCAAGCTACACTTAAACACAAATTAGAATATTTAAGCAAGTTCCTAGGTAAAGCTAAGGGAAGGTTTATGGTTTTCTACCAAATTCCTAATCCTATAGCTAGTCATTTCCTATGACGTCTAGGTTCTTGTATTTTGGTTTGAGGATGATTTTCTTCATCAAAGAATAATTAAGTTCAATTGTTCTTATAAATATCCTATCATATTGAGGAAGTGCTTAAGAAGAATCTTAAACATCTTTTCAATACTGATAGAATTGTTTTAAGTCCAAATGGATTTAATCAATCAGGTGAAGTAATCGTCCGAGGTTTAGTTAAGTTTTGTTGTTATCTTACTCAGTGAACTAGGACATTTGAATATCCTATAAGTGAAGTAACACTTCATTTAACATTCTGTTTAGGAGTTATGACAATAAAAGTTTTCGATGGCAAATTGGTGTTCAAATAGTTTGTGAATTAATTTAAATTCGATTAACTAGGTTTAAATTTGGAATAATGTTCAAGTTTGTTTTATATTTATTTTGAATTTCCTTATGTCTTAGGTGATGTTATTTTTAATTTAATTTAACTTTAATTTAATTTAATTTAATCTGGTTTAATTTTAATTTTAATTTTAATTTAATTTGTTTTAATTTTAACTTGATTCCATTGTCTAATTTAATTTAATTTAATTTTAGTTTGATTTGATATGATTTAATTTAATTTAATTTGATTTGATTTAATTTAATTTAATTTAATTTTAATTTGACTTAATTTAATTTAATTTAATTTGATTTAATTTAATTTAATATATTTTAATTTAATTTTATTTAATTAATTTAATTTAATTTTAATTAAATTTAATTAAATTTAATTCAATTTAATTTAATTTGTTCAATTTAATTTAATTTAATTTAATTTAATTTATTTGATTTAATTTAATTTAAATTAATTTAATTTGTTTGATTTAATTTAATTTAATCTTTAATTTAATTTTATTTTTAATTTTAATTTAATTGAAAATTTAAAAAGAGTTTAATAATTTGACTTTAATTTAATTTTAATGATTAAGTCTTTTAGCATTTTAAATCTTAAATTTGAATTATCATTTTAATTAAGAATTAAATGTTATTGAGATGATTAATTTAGGGATCCTTAGATTAAAGAATAAATTTCTTCCTAATAATGTCCCTATTTAATAATTCCAATTTTATTATTCTTCCAAATTTAATCAATATTTTAATTAAAGTTCATTTCAAGTATTTTTTTTTTAATTATTTAATAGGTTTCTATCCCTTAATTATTTAAATTTCAATCATCCAAATCAGATTAAGATCAAATATTTTACTTTTTAATTTTATTAAACCTAAAGTTTTAATTAAGGGTTAAAATTTTAATTACCATTTTGCCCCTTCAAGCTTAATAATTTCATAACTCACTAAATTGAGCTTAAATGAACTTGAAATTTTTATGTGACTTCACTCATATGCCAATAAAGACATGAGAGGAGAAAATGTGATTTTTCTGTATTTAATTTATTTATGTAATTATTTTTGGTGGAAAATAGAGATTTCCAAGGAAAATTTAATAATATTACCAAGGGAAAGTTTCTGTCCTTAAGAAAATTATGGGACATTCCTAATGACCAGAGGACCACTTGGACCAACTTTGGTAATTTTTTGAATTATATTATTTTATTATGATTATTTTAAGTTTTGGAGTATTAATTAATTTAAAAATAAAATAAAGGTTAAAAAATAAATTTTATATTTTTCAAAAATCTCTCTGATATCAAGGAAATCAGAGAATCAATTTTTATAATTTTCTGATTTTTCTTTGATTTATTAGAATTATTTTAGTGGAAATGCCAAAAAATATATTTTTTAATTTTAAAATTACCTTAGGGCTTTAAAATTTAATATCTCACCAAATAGACCTAAGAAAAATATGGGGTTTGTTCCTAAGTGATTAAAATTCAAAATGTGACATTTTGGTGAATTTTATTATTTTTGTGATTTTTATTATTTTTTAATTATTAAAATATTAAAATAATACAAAAAATCAACTTTTTTAGAAATTGAAATTTTAATTTTCTTAAATTCCCCTGATATCAGAGAGGCTCCAAAACCAATTTGGTGAATTTTTGAAAAGGTTTTTGAAAGTTATAAATTTTGGAAATTTAAATTGGCTAAATGGCTTAATCAACCCATTTAGTAGGGTTAACCAAGTCCAATTGACTTCAAATTTTTATGGTGGGTTCCTCTGACCCTAAAGGTCAGTGGAGAATTGATTTCAAGTCAATTTTATGTATGATTAACTCTAATTAATTAAGGAGCTATTTTGGGTGTTTAAGCCAATTAGGATTATTCCATGTGGACTAATTCAAAACCTATTTTTTCTAGGTTCCTCTGGTCATAATAAACATCACCAAATTTTCCTAGAATTAATTTCACAATATGCTAATTATTGGAATAAAAATACTCAAAACAGCAACATGAATTTGAAAAATCAATAACTTCTCATAGGGATGGCCTCTGACCTTGGAAAATTCATAGAATATTCACAAGTTCAGAGGCTTCAAAAGCCCTATGGTCTCATGCCATGGTGAATTTCCTATATGCATGGAGAATTAAAACAATGCAGAGGGTAAATAAATCATTTAAAATAAAATACTTGATGAAATTAAATGATTTCTTTTCCACATTATTCTCCTCTCGTTCACCGAGCAAGAGGGTATTTTTATTTTATCTTTCTGATTTTTCTACACAGAGTTATGGATTTTTGAAGTTTAGGGAATTAAATAAATAGAAAATACCCTAATTTTCTATTTATCCACGCGGCGCCGCGTTAACCTCGGCAGCTCTGAAACGCCGCGTGTCGCGCTGCCATTCGATGCCGCCATCCAACTCAGCGCTCCCGGGGGCCGCTGTATCGTTCCATCTCCTCATCCAGCGCGATCCTGGCCGTCCGTCCGCTCGTGCATGGAATGAACGACATCCGTTCATCGTCCCCAAGCGTTCTCACCCAAGAGCCGTCCACACTAAAATCCTAAGAACTCACTCATTTCTCAATGGATTTTCATTTTCTTATGCTCTATGGATTCGTCTTGAAGAGACGAATACATCTATACGGTGATCATGTATTGAAATTAAAGCATTTGAAATGGAGAATCTCCAGAAGCTCGGGATGAAGAATTAGCTCATACCTTTGCTCGGAGAAGTGTGGCTTCAATCCGAGGGTTGTGTCACCTTTGATTGGATCCCGTAAAGCTCCAGATGAAGTCTCCTGGTCTGGTGAATCGCCTAGGTATGATTTCGACCAAGCCCGATCACAAAGCTTGGAGTCTGGAACAACTGGGTGGCCTGGAGATGGGGCTTTCAGTGGGAAACTTCTCCTCTTGGTCTAGTGAAGGTGTAGGGCCAGTCAATTTGAAGATTGGCTCACTGTGGCAAAGTGTCATGGTTTTTGGGTGAAATTTCATTTGGGAAATTGGGTTTTGTTGGTGGGGATTAGGGCAAATTGTCACTGGGGATCAACTGCTCTAAGTATGGAGTAGGGTTTGGAACAATTTTGGCAGAGTTTCGGCAAGGTTTGTGCAACTCTCCCCCATGACCGTGAGGGGGTCGAGTTTAAATAGAGGTGGCTGGAGAGCCTCGCAGTGGATGGCCAAGGGTTGGGATCGCCGCTGCTCGGGCATGGGAAGAACAACCATGGTGGCCATCGGGCATGGGGCGGCTCAGACAAGGGAGAATTCCAATGTCGGGCTCACATGCGAGCTCTCGGCCCGGTGGTTTTCGGTGGTCGTGGTGGTTGGCCGGCCAGTCTCAGGTCACCATCTTGGCCAGTGGGGTCAGGGCTTGGCATTAGTGCAGTCAATTGAGCATGGACATCTGTAAAGCACTTGGATCAAAATGGCATGGGGATATGACTAATCTTGGCTTGGTTTGGTCAACCCATTTTTTTGGGTTGGGTTCACCACCCCATGGCTAGCCTTGGGCTGAGAAAATCAGTTAGGCTAGCTGGTCAAAAGGTGGTGATTTCCTTATCCAAGAATATTTGGATTAAATCTTGGTTAAGGGGTATCATGGGTGAGGTTAAAGACTTTTAGGAATTAAGGAAAGGACCCCCTCCTCTTACCCAATGTGGTATGGTCACATGTCAAACAATTCACATGGCTTGCATGTGGCTTAAGTGTGGCTTCATGGCTCACCTTTAGCTTGGGGAAAAGCCAAGTCATTTTCATGTAAATGAGTTTAAGAAAATTTTGGTATTTTGATGGGAATTTGTATGGGGCTTAATTTGGAATGGCTTCATGATGAGTTTTTGAAAATTAGGGATTGATTTAATTGAAAATATGGTGTAGAGCAATTGTCATATGGGTTTTGGATTGATTTTGGCCCTTTGGATTTTTGTGGAGATGGGCTTTAGGAAGGTTTCATGTAAGTGGGCTTTTAAGTTTAAGAAGGAATTCATGGATGGGAATTTTGTAGAAGTTTGGGCCAAATAATTGTTGGGTTTGGTTTAGGGAAATTTCATGAGTGATTTGAAATGAGTTTGGAATGATTTGGGTTTGAATAGGGTTGGATTTGGGCCTCTTTGGTAAATGGGCCAATGTAGGTCAAATTGGGCTAACTTGGGCCAACGTTGGGCTAGGGTTGAAATTGATGTAAAATAAATGTTTGGAAATGTTTATGGTAGTGTTTCAAAGAGGTTTTCGCTTTGGTTGGGTTTTGATTTTGGGGTTTGGGCATATTTGGGTTAGGTTTGGGTTTAGGTCAAAATTGGGCTTTTTGGTTTTGGGTTGAATTTGAGTGGGGTTTGGGTCTAAATTTTGGGCAAATAATGTTATTTCTTTGCTTGTGGGAATGTTAAGGAAGGTTTAGAAAAGATTTGGGGTTAATTGGAGTTGAATTGGGTTAGTTTGGGTTAGGTTTGGGTCATGGGTCCAAATTGGGCTTTAAGGCCAAAAGTGAAATTGGATCCAAATGTCAATCAAATTGGACTTGGATTTAGTCTAGATTGGTGTTGGGAATGTTGAATTGAAGTTTAGAATTGAATTGGACCAGAATTTGGGTCAATTGGGTAGGTTTGATTTGACATTGGGTTCACTTAGGGTTAAAATGGGTCAAATTGGGGGTTTTGACAAACGTTGGTTAAATTGACAAAATTGGCCCATGGTGTAGTTGAACAAAATGAAATTGGGAATATTTGGGATTTTCTGGAATTTTCTGGGAGATTTCTGAATTTTTGGATTTTTGGGTCAAGAGGGGTATTTTGGGTATTTGGAGGGTATTGGGAGGTATTTTTGGAATTTTTGGTATTTTTGGGTATGGGTGATCAATTTGAGTAATGTGGGAATTTTCAAGGTTAATTTTGGGGAATTTTGGGTGATTTGGAAATTTTGAAAAATTTGGGTAATTTCAAGGGTTTTGGGTAAGCTAGGCGGGTCCGGGGTCTCGGGGGTCAAAAATTGAAAGTTTGGAAAATTGAAGATTGGGTGAATGTAAATGGAATGAAATCATTTTGGTTGAGCCATGAAGCCATATCAAGCCCACATGAGCCATGAAGGGACTCATTTGAGGCATCCACTATGTTGTTCCTAACCCTCTTAGCCAAGGGCTTAGGGGTTAAGGACCATCCATGTGAATCACCTACATGAGTCAGGAGGTCAAGTTGGGTATAGGTGTGTGAAAGTGTAGTGTATAAATGTAGTGTATGTGTAAGTCAGCCCTCACCGCACCGGGCCACCTGTGATGGCCCTAAGGCCAAAGAGTCCTATAGGAACCCATCCTTTAAACTTCCACACTCGATTTCAACCCTCTAGGTGATTAGGGGTCTACAATCAAGTTTGTGGAGTTTGCAGGGAGTTAAGAAGTGGTTTGAATTTCTAAGTGGTGGGTCCCAATTCTAATCCTCCAGGATAGTCAAAGGAAAAGCCTAAGGCTAGATCCTAAGTACTAAAGAGAAGAAGAGAAGACCTCATCAAAAATGAGGTCAACAAATGGACCCCCAATAGGTGTGGTGTGCTAACCAAGCACACCGCGCGTATTGGCGTTGACCGAAAAGATCAACAAAACCAACACAGATGTCCAAGTGACAAACTCAGGATGAAGTAGAAGAATTTTCGCTAGGGAGTGTCAAGTATATCTTTGAGACTGGAGATTCCTGAACTCTCGTTGGGGAAAGGAAAAGAAGGTGAATTCCAAATCACATGATCTGGGGGAATTTCGATTTAGATTTTATTTTTGTTTCAGTTTAAGTATTGATGTGTGAGCTTAGATTTTAGTTTGAGTTTCAATTTAGATTGAAGTTTTGTTAAGATTAATTCGAAGGAATTCGAACTTGAAATGAAGATTGGAATTTTGTGGTTTTAGATGTAACATCTTCAACCTCAAAAGAAAATTGAATTGATTGGATTGAATCATTACAATGAGGAGAGATCTCAGAGCAATGTGGTATTGGATGTAAAATCCTTAACATCAAGAGTTTGATTTTGATGTATTTCATTGCAATAGGGAAAGAATCCTAAAGCAATGTAGTCTCGGATGTAAAATCCTC